>CM040755.1:10797562-11997562 GCA_022829145.1 Albula goreensis
CTGGCTACATCACACAGGAAAATCCCATTACAGCGAAACGCGAGAAGCCGCCCATCAGCCAAATCAATTTGGACAGAAAGGGAAACAAACTGATTTGAGTGTACGATAAGAGATATCTTTCAAAGGACACTTTTATTTATTTATATTTCCCTTTGGCGAATGGAATGTAGGGGTTCTTATTCTGTGTGTGTGCATGTGTTGGGGGGTTGGGGGGGGGGGGCTTGTCTAATTCTTCCCGTGTAGCTGTGCAGAAAAATGCAGTCTGCTTTATTTCAGGCCTAATAAGGATCTTCAGTGTTTGCTCACAAAACAGAGGCTGGTAATTGAAACCCCACTGGATTTGGACCTCACTATGAAGTGGCTCTTTGGGCCACCCATCTCCCCTCCAGGGTCTGTGCTATTGAGCCCAGTCTTTTTTGGATGGGTGTGGCCTGTCAGGCACTATCTACACACACGCCTAAATGTCTCTCTTATATTAAATTCATTTTATGGCTGATTGTCATGTATTTGATTTAACTCAACTGAATTTTATTTGTATAGTGTGTTTTGCAATGTCATTGTCTCAAAGCAGTTGTATATTGAACCTAGGAATGGGACCTCCAAAAGCAATTCTCAATGGACTGTGGCAAGGGAAACCTCCCTGCCTAACGGTGGAAACCCTGAGCAGAACCCAGCTCAGACAGGGAGCCTGTCCATTTCTGGCTAGCACTGGGCAGTCAATAAATACAACAACAGAGTATATTTAGTGCAAAAGGTCTAGTCAGTACAAGCTGACAGGAAGTTGACAGGTCCAGTTTCTGGCATGGAACACTGAACAGGCAGGACAGTTGGGAAGGGAAGATTCAGTCTACCTCGTCTGATTTCACTGGTTGCTGATTTTAAGGTGAAATCAGAAACAGAAATACAGAAACAACCAAGGCAAATGATGGGCCGTTTGCTAAGGGTAGTATGCTACATTTTTTGCAAAACATTTGTTGTTTACAAAGGACTTTGGCATGTTCATGTGTTCACACATATACCAGCACTGTAAAAAGTCTCAAATATTCCTGACTGTTTCCAGCATTGGTTTTCCTGGAAATACTTGCTGAAGTACTGTCCTACAATTCCAGATACTGCCATTGCTTGCCGTGGTTATATTTGTTAAAAAAACACTTACTTCACATGTTATTCATGGAATTTGAACATGTTCATAAATGCTCTGAAATAATTTGAGGAGGAATGTCTTTGTATCAGCCTTGTCTTGCCTGAGGATCTTGGGCTGTCATCTATAGCTCACAAAAGGGCTTTGAAAAAATGTTGTAAGTTGGGGTAGGGTCTGACAGAAACTGGAGAAATTGGGTGACTGAAACCAGTACTCACTCCTTGCTCACTATGCACAGTTCAGTTACAACTATAAAACAAAGTGAACATAAACTTGGTCTACACGAGTCATGCTCCTGTTTGACTACAACTGATGTCCTGTTGCAGGTGCAAAGACAGACTAAAAGTCTTTGCTTTTGAGGCTGTCTCTAAAAGCAGCTGTTTTTGGTCCTTTCCGTTGTCAGAGAAGCAGAGGAGCTGACCACACAAATGTCTTGTGTATTATTGATCAGCTGCGGTGAGGGAGAAGGTGTTGCTACTGCCAACAGATCAGCCTCAATTCAATTACCTCCCAAAATGGGTGCGAATAAATCACTCTGCTCTTCAGAAAACAAAAATAATCCAATCAGGGTGGCCTCTCAGGCTGTTTGACTTTGCAGGGGAGTAGTCATAGATTTCCTCCAGTGTTCACTCATATGGCCTGTGAAACAGCCTGTAACAGCGTTTCTGACAAAATATTAATGGGTTATTTTTCTGTTTTGGCTGAAGGGATTTCCATTATAGCCAGAAGGTATTCTATGCCTTTCAAACATGGCATATAAGGACCATGAATCACTATGGGGAATCAGTGAGGTAATTAAAATCTAAAGTAGAGAAAAAAACACAACCTCCATGATGCATGACTGGTAAGTTATACTTTGTTATTTTTAGCAATTTGTCTCTGAACTAAAATAACTATTTCCCAAATGTGTCTGTAAACTTATTCTATCACTGTACTGCCCTCCTTCAATTCTCCAGACAGTAAATTCGCTCACATCTGCTCAGAAATTCAGTCCACAAGTGGACTACACCCATTCCTAGGTGGAGTATGTGAAAGTTTGACTCAAGAAAATAGACAGCAGCTATTACTTTAAATCAGACAGTCTCAACTTGCTGCAAGCAGTAACGAACACAGGAAGCGATGTTATTTATTGCTCCAAAATCTGTAGTTCTTATTCAGCAATATTTCACAGATGCGATGCTTCCAGTTTATTGGTCATCAACCACATGCTCAATGTAATACCACCCCTAGGTGAAGCTGATTGGCTGTCACTTCTGCCAAACTGCAACATCAGACAGATCATATGAGGACAGCTTCACACATATACTTGTCTTGAATTTGTTCACTCATGATTAGTCGAGAACCTATGAAATGAAGCTGAAACAGGCAGCTTGGAGGTACCCTATTGTCCAGAGGGGTCACCCTTGAGCAATAAACCACATGGCTACAAGAGGATTACACTACGTGCAATAGCATCTCCAAACTATTTTTGCCACTTGCAAAAATACCTGTAAAATGATCAAACATTGCTTCATTTACTAATATATGAAAGCAGCAACATCAGCCTAGAAATATAATTTCAGCAGGTAGGTGGAGGTTAAAAAAAATCTGTCAATCCAAAGAGAACAGACAGCATTGAGGAGCATGTTGGCGAAGTGACAGCAGGCTCACACCAATGAAGAAGGAGCAGCTGTCTGATCATCTGTCTGAATACACGGCAGCGGTGAGGATCAAACCGTTTAAATGAAGAGCATACACCACACAGTCTGTAGTGA
This sequence comes from Albula goreensis, assembly GCA_022829145.1. Classification (NCBI taxonomy): domain Eukaryota; kingdom Metazoa; phylum Chordata; class Actinopteri; order Albuliformes; family Albulidae; genus Albula; species Albula goreensis. The sequence goes on from CM040755.1 coordinate 10,800,458, forward strand.
CTCCATTCCCGAGCTATTTAACCAGAAATATGATGATCTGGACTGTACATCCCACACGGCAGAATGTGCCTCGTGCCTCAGCACTCCTGTGCAAACATTCACAGCACAGGGTTGGGGCTTTCCCAGCCACACCACAAACCACAGCCAGAACCAATAAATCCTAAAAAATGGGAAGCAATCGATAATGATTCTGACTTCCTCAGTTAAGGAGCACAATAGTTGCTGCACCATCATGTATTAAAACTAAGGGGTGCTTTAATATCTTTTCACTGGGAAGTAGCCCCCTCGCAACAACTCTCGCATTATTTACCCAAAAGGTGATTTTTTTCAGTTGCACAATCTTAAAACTTACTCTGTTTAGAGCCGAGAGCAAATATAATTGCAATATGAGTAGTCAATATGAGTGCTGCTCTCGCAGTAGTCTCTTCAGAGTCACTCTGTCCCTAATGCAGGAGCCGTATGTGCCACTTCACCGTGATAAATCCTCTGATTCCCGACTGCACTTCCACCTCAGTTGCAAATCCCAGACAGCTCACCAAGTGGTCCATAATGTTTCTACTGCTTAAACCATCTGTAATATCCTATTAGTCACTGCACAAGCCTATAGGATGCAGGGAATTAAGTCCCAATCCATTGCTCTGCGAACGTTTGGCCTGGCCTCCGCCTGGTGAGCCCAAGGCAACTGCCGCAACAGGCGACTGTTGGGTTACCTCATCGGATAGGGGCGCGTCTCTAATTAGGCGTCTTTTCAAGCTCTCAGGCGCCGGTAAATGGCTTAAGAGGGGCACGCAGGTTACTGCTCAGAAATGAGAGGGCAGTCACTTAAAAGAGGCTGGGGCGATGCGAGATCTGTCCGGGGATTATGCCGGGCTGGACAGGCGGCTCAGGGCTGCAGTGTAGGTTTCTGCTTGCCTTGCCGCTTACTTCAATCAATCACCACCACCATACTGAGGGAGAGCTGCCGACCACTTAGGCTGCTGCAGTGCTGTGGAACATTAAGGTTAAGGCTCACACTAAGACCACCATTAGAGAGCAGGCGCTGAGGGTGACACCCAAATACAGTGGGAAGGGTTTGTGAGTGAATTCAGACACCATTGACAGTGCAATATTAGTTGACGAGGATGTTGTACATTCCCAAATGCTCTGTGATGAAGGTAACACCAGTTCAAGTACTAGGAATTGTGGGATACCCCTTACAGTAGATACAGAGGCAGAAAGAGCGCATTCACCTTTCCCTCATTTTCTACTCCCTTCCTCGTGTTGCGTACATGAATAAAAAACAGTTCTAAATTGTTAAATTATTGTTGGACAATGTAAAAGATTTACAAAGTATTAATATTATGCATTTCAGTGTAAAATAAGGAATTATGAGCTTTCTCTGTGTCATGTGCGTATCACTCTTATTATGATACATATAAGTATTCAGGCTACGGTTTGCATTCTTGAATAGTGAAGCTGTAATAATTCTCAGAAACACAAACATTGTTAGTGTTTTGCTGATGACACATTTTTTGCATTCATTACTGCTACCCCTTTTTCAGATAGGCTACCAAATCAAAACATGCAGAATGTAGCAAATGGCAACTTTTTGTTGTATTCATTACATTTTCATGGCCATATCCTGCCATTGCTTAAATGACCATTGCTGTTATTGTTAAGTACACGGCTTTCAATTATAGGCCATTTAGATTTATGTTATACTTATGTTATATTCATTTCCTGTCAATGCATTCCCTCGCTTTATGTTCATGCTGACATATATTAATTAATTTGTCTGGACCACACACACACATGCACACACGCACACACACACACACACACACACACACACACACACACACACACACACACACACACACACACACACACACACACACACACACACACACACACACACACACTCACTATCACTTTCTTCCACTTACCCACCCTTCTGATCTATTGCCTGTAAACTAGTGCTGCTGTGCTGCTGTACCTCATCCAGTAAATGATAGTGATATAGTGAACACTATCAATGTGTACAGCCCCTCTATATCTCCATTACAGTAATGGCTGCCTTTCCACATCGCCTGTGAAAATGTAAGGTTTCAGGCACACTTGACTCACCCTCACATTCTCAGCTACATATCATATCCTGTCGCGTGAAAATGGTGGTGCACAGCCACCCGCAATTAACGTGTCATGGAAAGTATGCTTGTCTTTTCCATATACGTATATTAGACATTTTTCTACCTGCACATAAGCGAAGACAGAACACTGTCATATCCAGGTACATTTCTTCCCCAGTATAGCTCACAGGGTTGTGAGATGGGTCTCAACAATGTGCCTCACCTCCATGTACTTTACTACAGATCACACAAACCAAACCCCTGTCACGTGACCTGGAAACGACCCCTGTTAGAAGAGATAAGTGCAGTGGACCTTAGCCCGCTGTTTTGCCTGTTCCTTAGTGATGACGGCATCTCAACCTGAGGGGCCATTAGCAGGAAGAGGGGGCTGTTAACCACTTTTATCCACAAATCCATTCAAAAGCACCAACTGCTGACACAAAGTCATATAACCAAGAACCTTGCAACTTTGGAGAAAACAAAGTGAATGTTTTTTCGTGTTTATGGCAGTGTTTGTGTACATGTGTGTTTGTGTCAAAGAATGTTAGAAATTGTGCAATGTGTAAGTGTGTATATGTGTGAGCATGTGTGTGTTTGCATCTGAAAATGTCATTATTTTTGCGTATGCACATGTATATGAGCGTATGTGCGCATGTGCACACACATACATAAGCAAAGACGTTAGATGAACCCAAAGTCTACTGACCCTCTCCATTTAATTCTCACCATTAGCTTCCAACCTGGTGACAAGTCAAATCAACAGACAATATTAGATGTATACAGTTTTCCTGAGACAGAGCTAACGTGCATAGGCATCTACACCTTATCTGTTACGTATAGTTTAGGGGTATTTTTACCCGCCAGGCAAAACCTAATGAGAAGCCTTAGCCACTGATCCTGAATCATGTCCTCCCGCAGTGCATCATGGGACCAGGGTCACACCCTTAAGTGGAGAATCATTAGAATGGAGGATTAGACAGGGTCCCATGAGATGAGTCACCTGTGCCTACGCCTTCTCCAAGAAAAGCCACTTAAACGCTATGACAACAAACACATAACTGTGACAGAAACAGTTAGGTCCAGTCCTCATTCAGAACCGAGGGACTACACGTTTTAAGACTTCAAGTAACTTCTTCATGCCAGTCTATACTTAGATAGCATTATGAGTTTCAGATTAATGGTTGATTTAATTATTGTACTATGTAGCTTCACTGCTAATCTGATACAAAGGATGAGCTGCTTATCTGACAATAAAACGTCCCTGTATAAGGCAGGAAATTCACTGAAGCAATCAGGATAAGTGGCTTGCAGAAGAGAATAGAGGGAACACTAAAGTTGAGGTTGAAATTTGAATACAAAGCCTTCCAGCTACAAGCACGCTCCATAACTTAACCTTTGCACCTCGCCGGTATCCCTGTATTCAGTGCTCTTGTATCTTAAATGTATTGTTACACCAAGGATAGTCATCAATGTTCAGACTGAGTATTATGTAAAACAGCGCTAGCTTCCACAACAGCTCTTCCCTTTCATTAAGTGAGAAATGGCTAAATGACAAAAAGACAACAAATCCAGTTTTCTCATCAGTCCCACATAGGTTACATTTTAATATAAGGGATGTTAATTTACTTCACACATTCTCCATTTCAGCTAGTTCAGTTCTATGTTGCATTCAAAGTTACATTCATTTCAGCAATGTGCACTAATACCCACATCAAGGCAGTGTGGTTTCACAAGCATCAAATCCCACCCGACCTTTGACATGAGAGCATTCCTACGCTGTGAGATAACAGTTTCTTCACAAAGTCTCTTTTAACATTTGCAGATTTAAGGTGTACCATGGTATGGGAAAATTTTGCTCACTCAAAATTACTTTGACAAATACTTCCATTAACTCATTCAATTATAGAAATCTTGTAAACATTTTGATATTTACTCTTAAAATAAAACTGTGAAATTTAAACATATACTGAAATACATGGTCCATCACTATTACAGTATACATGTATATATATATGCATACACTGTAATTTTATATGTATATATAAAGTCCCTTTCAAAACTTTCCATTCAAAAAGGTAAATGAAGCAAACAAGTAAACATTTCCCACATGCCAACAATAAGTTACAATTTGAGAGTAACATCGTTATGTACAGATTTTGATAATTACACAGAAAAACTCACACTAGCCTAAAAGGGTGTAACCCTACAGAGTGCAAAAGGCCTGAAGTCCGTTACACTTTCTTCAGGATGTTGCACATCATATTTACGACAAATCGTTGGTATCTGAGGCAACATCCATGCAAAAGTGAGACCTAGCACCTGCAAACACATCCAGTAAATATGGATGATGCGTGTACCATTGAGAAGGTGTGATAAACCATGTAAAGTAGCACTGTACCAGAGACAGCCCCTGATTCGCAGAGACTGATGTCTCTGTGTATTCGTTTCTCAGGAGACTCCTCTACTCATTTGGTGACCCAGTTAAACAGCTGAGTTCTTCACTGGAATGAGTCAAGCTGCATGCTAGCGATGTCTCAAATAAACCTTGTGTCTCAAAAAAATAGATTTATTAGGAACTATAAAAATTGTTCTTAATCCCTTTCATCAAACATATTGCAATTATGGATTAATGAGATGGATTTGTTTTACTAAACGTATTATGCATTGAGCTATGAGACTTGTATCTTACAGTACACTGAGCTGGATAAAAAAAGAATCAATAAGTATAACAACCCCAAATGACAAAAGAATTGGCTTACCATAATCATATACTGTGGTTTAGGTGGTTTATGGAATTGACATAGAAGTTGCATGGTCATTTTAAAATGAATGCAGCATTCACTTCATTCTTTTCCCTCTAAATTAAAGGTAAAGAGGACCAAGATTAGATTAAATAAAGGCCCTCTATGAGAACATCCCATCTGATAGACACATCCAAAGAAATAAGCAGGCAAATAAATGCGCTTTAATAACACAGGCCAGTGCCCTAGGGAGACCCCTCCTTCAGCGGCAGAAGCATTCGGCCTGCAGGTCTAATGTGCCTCCAACCCGATTACCGCAGACTACCTTGGCCTGACAGCGGGCGGCCACTCCGTGTGGTGACACGATGGTGAAATGCAGATGTGTCAGCCACACACTGATGGGTAAATAGACACAGAGGGAAGAGGGTGGGGTGATGGCTTATGGGACACGCTCGGTGCCTCTCACTGCAACTGGGTGGACACTGTGAGGTATCTGGACCACTGCTCTGAGCAGCCAAGCAGTGGATGACAAGGACACGGGGAATGAGCAAGATCCTTGCAGAATAGCAAATTTTACTGTCTGACAACAGCACCTGAATATGTGCTATAAAACAAAACAGTCCTTGTATGATGCATGGAAGTAAAAATATGCAAACCAACTGTATATACATATACTGTGACCTATCATGTACTTTCAATTATGGACTTACAGTTGTACCTGATGAAGTTGTAAATGCATTGATTACTGACAGGGCTGTCCAAATGCAGCAATTAGTTCTTATACAGATCTTTTCCATATTAGCTTGATGTGCTACAACAGTACACAAGGTCAATCTAATTGTGTAATTTAATTCTAATTAATGTAATTGATGATCTGTCATCGAGTTACGCCTGACTCAGGCTTCATATTTCACTCTCTAATCAGCAGATGACAGATCATAAATACAAAAAAGCACAACTCCATTATCCAAGTTGTTTTTGCAATGTTTTCAAGGTAATTTGACAACATTTTATCATTTTTCCCCAGTGCACACTGGAAATGGGTCAACTACATCTGCAGTTATAATTCCCAGTTACTAGTTTAACCATTTGCAGAAATTGGACCATGGTCTTTCCAGTCCCATCATTCTTCACAAAATTACCCGATAACAAAATGTTTTTCTTGGGAGGTGAAGATAAAAAAGTCGAGCAATAATCAAGTTTTGTTAATGTAGTGGCTAAAATGTTCCTTTCTTGTTCCTATGTTCCTTAGCCACTGTTGGAGCAACTGGTTGATTACACTGGTTTCTGACGCGTGTGTCTAAGCGAAATTTCCAATACGTTTGCCGGGGAAACAATGATTTATTGGAGAACGTAAAAATAAATACTAACAAACGAAAGATCATTACATTCTACATTTACAGGTTTTCCTGTCCCTTAAGTAAACTCCTATAGAATTATGCATGCACAAATAAAACGCACACAAATTCCCACAGCTAATATGAACGCCTTAACACGGTCACACGTTCACACGCTCACACGCTCACACGCTCACACGCTCACACGGTCAAAACTTTTGTGCGCTCAAACCAGCAGTCATCTGAGGTCTGGGCAGCACACACCTTTATACCCTCTATTCACCTATAGGGGCGCATGATTAACAACAGAAAATAATATAATATAAATATAACCATATTCTTCACTACAAAGTAAACAGAAATACAATAATATATAATATGGCTCCTACACACCGGCCCCTAATTGTATATGTATGAAAACATAACAATTATCATTTTTTTTTACAAGGAGCCTGTCGCAATATCCAATGTACAAAAATGCATAACTCGTACAGATTTACAACACTAATAAATATTTCAAACTCTTTGGGGCCAGAGGTTACTAGCACTTAGCCCCTGTTGGGACCTGGTCTTTACCACCAGTCCTAGGAGGTCATTCTTCTGCCTCCAGCAGCAGACAGATCTTTCCAGGATGCTTGTCCGGGTCTTAAGCCTCATACTTCGTACTAGTCCTTGTGAATCAGGCTTGAGTTCCAGTAATCTTCAAAGTACCCAAGAGCCACAAGGGGTTGTCGGGTCCACGACCATCATAATGTTTCCAATCTGGAATCCTTTTCTGACTACAGACCATGTCTGCCTATCCTACAGCAGGGGCAAATACTCCTGGATCCATTCCTACTCTTCCTCGTCCTCTTCTTTTGACTGGGCACTGTCACTGTCCAGACGTTCAGGCGTCTCTATTTACGCTTGCGTGCAGTAGACTGTAACCGGGCGACTGCCCATTCTCCTTACCCTCCTCCTTCTTGACCTTCCAAAAGTCCAGCTTTTGGTTCATTCTTTTCCTCTATTACTTTTTTTCTTCCTGTACTTCCACCTGAGAAGGAGGGATGTTTTCATCACTCTTTCCTTTGTACCACCTGTTCTTTCTTCAGAGCAGCATATAGTTTCACACAGCTGTCTGTGCTGGTGAGATGGGCAGAACCATTCTCCATCCGTGATAGTCATGAAAAGGGGGCAAAAGCAGGCAATGTAGTAGCCACCGTCACAGGAGTCGCACAGCTGTATTAGTTCAGGATGGTTGGGTAGGCCACAATGTTTGTAGGGGTCTTCATTAGAGGAAGCCCACCTGAGAAGGAGGAGGTTTATGAGTCAATTCTGTTCCTGTTTCTGTTCCTATTCCTCCTCTTCCTATCCTTCTCCACCTTGTAATCTTCATCACTGTCACCATCATCAATCTCTTCGTCATTGCTGTCTTTCTTCTCCTGTCTGGCTAATAATGATGCTTGCTTCTTCTCCATTTTCATGTCCTGAATTTCAGTCAGCTTGGCACTTGGCCAGCAAATTCTGGGAATATCCTCAGAGATCTGCCTTCAGACTCAGAATCTGGTTTCCTCTCCTTTTTCTGAATCTCTGTCTTCTTTGGATGGACTGGAGGTGGGAGCTTCAGTTGGACATTCTCATCCCTCTTAGCTGCTCCTTTCTTTTGATGGCCTGCTTTGTCCTCCACTTTGGTGAGGGCAGAGCTTTCCAAATCTACCACCTTCCACTCATGGTTGCTTCCTTTAAGAAGAGACGCCAAAAGTGCAAAAGATTTCTCTGCCTTTTCAGATGGTAGGTGTGTGTTTGTCTCTTCCAAAGCAGCAGCAGTGTCTTCACTGACAGCAGCGCTTCCTTTCTCCATTTCTGTGCTCATCATTGGTTGGTCAGAGACTGTGGGTGTTACAGGCTCAGTTTTTGTTATCTCTTTCTGAAATAGTTTGTTCCTTTTGAATTTCCTTTTCAGGCTTAAGAGACGCGGTTTCACAATATGGTACTTAATAGGCATGACGGTACAATCCTTCCTGAAGGGTACAGTTCGACTATGTAGTCCATCGTGTGGCTTGATTGACTCCTCTGCTATCTTTACAAACCTTTTGTGCTCCAATGACATTTCAGGCTTGTCCTCCGATGACATCCCATTGAAGTCATGATTATGTTTGATCAACAGCTCCTCTGAGTTTGGAATGGAGATTCTATTTACAGTGATTGTGTGACACCTACTCTTGTTGGCGACGTTATTACCTCTGAGAGGACCATTAACAACCCACCCCAATAGGGTTCTTACAGCATATGGCCCGTCTCCTCGACTGTTGATTATTTCCCAAGGTTCTATGATCTTGGTAGCATTGGTCCCTATTAACAACTCCACATTAGCCTTTATTTGAGGAATCTGCACTTCACTCAGATAAGGCCACCTGGTCAGGTCTTCCTTTGTGGGGATGTTTTCTGTGCTCACAGGCATGGTCTTCTGTGTACACCTCTGGCAACTCTATGAAATTGTCACTGTCTAATCCAGAGATCTTCAAACCTGTAATGACATGTGAATGCACAGATTTCTCTTGATTCATGGTGCGCAGAAGGATGTTAGTTTTTCTTCCTGAGACATTCAACTGCTTCATCAGGCGCTCTGTGCAGAGAACGTGGCTGAGCTGCCTGGGTCCAAGAAGGCGTATGTCTGCATGTATTTGTTGCTTTTGCAGCTTTTAATCTTTACGGAACAATAGACAACACACAATCTGTGTTACCGCCCCAATATGCCCACATGCACTGAGAGACACCAGTGCACTGCTCACAGGTGGGTCTACTGGCTGTTCTGCTGTTGTTTCTCTGATTTTATCTTTGTGTTTTATGTGAAGCACACTAGGGTGGGATAGGTTACACACACTGCATGTGAGACGCCTTTTGCAGTCTTTGCTCATGTGACCTCTTGTCAGACAACCAAAGCAGATTCCTTTCTCCTTTAGAAAGCTGATCTTCTCCCTGTGTGCTTGTTTCCTTAATTGTGGACATAACACCAATATATGACCACCTTTGCAGAACAGACATCCTATTTGCAAACTTTCATCTTTCGGGGCTTGTGGTGGTGTGGTTTCTGTCATATTAACTACAGACACTCCTGTAGCAAAACTATTTCCTGTTTTGGGTCTTGATATTAGTTTAGTGGGAATTGATTTGACCTTGGGTTTGATGTTGCTGGTATCTGAATTTTGTATGTCACCATACACAGGGTCTGAAGTTATCCTAACCTGGTTCTCAATAAACTGCACCAAATCAATGAACCTGGCCCTCTGTCTGCTCTTTTCTTGTAGCTCACAAGCAACTGACCTCCACTTCTCCCTGAGCTTATATGGGAGCTTCAGAACAATACTTTTTAAGTTGGAGGTTAGGTCCAGTTCGTCCCATACTGCATGTCTTCCATAGAGTTGCAGCATCCTCTTAGAAACAGTGCATAAGCCTGTAAACCTTTGGGATCCTCAGGTTTGATGGTAGGCCATGTGAGAGCTTTTGCATGAAAGAAACAGAGATTTTGTACTCAAGTTACCATAATGCTCACATAACAAGTTCTTTGCCTCTCATAACCTCTGTCTGGAGCCATGTGTAGGCAACTTCTGACAAGATCACGAGCTTGACCTCTGGTGTACTGCTCCAGATAATACAGCCTGTCCTTGGCTGCCTCTGTGTTTTGCTCAATCACATGTTCAAAAGATTTGAGAAATGACTGGAACTGTTGAATGTCTCCATCGAAGGCAGTAATTTCTTGGTGGCAAGGTGGAAAGAGCCTGTTGTCTGACCATCATGGTGCTAATTTCATTTTGTCTCTCCAGAACTGCAATGAAACTGTCTTGATCTGCTCTACTCTGTGCAGGGGGTCCTGCACCCTGGGTCTGTGCTACCCTGGGAGCTCCTTTGGAATGGGCCTGCACAGAAGGCCCTGGCCCGTCGGCCTGGGCTATGACTCTGCGCCACATCCCACTCTCTGAGATCTTCATGAGCTGAATGTTGAACAGGAAGTGGATTTCTGTTTTTGGGAACACACTTTGTATCCATGTGTCTGGTGTGCTTTCTTGTTCCTTCACCTGATGGAAATCCAGGTCTGAGGTTTTGTATCGGACTGCCAAGTCCTCAAAGTACTCATTCATGGGATCCATTGATGTTGGGTTTACATCCTGCGCACCTTTCAGAATGTTGATTTTGGCTGTTGTGGCTGCTATTTCAGTTTGGAGTTCCAGAGTTTCTCTCCTTTTCCTTAGTTCATCCTTCTGTTTGTTAAGCAGCTCTTCCTTGTCCTCTAGAGCATGCTTTTCCTTCAAAGCAGCAGCCTTTGTAAGCAAAGCGGCTTTTCTGCCTCTGCCTGGATGCGGGCAGACGATGTGGACGATCCACTTGAGTGTGTGCTTCTCCTGCTTGACCTGCCAGACCTGTGGCTTGAAACTGAAGAAACATTGTCATTGAGTGCAAAGTCATCACTGGGATATGGGTTGGTTTCTCTGCTGCAGTCAGCCATTTAGACACAGAGGAGAGGAAGGCATGGATACAGTCAAGCTTGGGCCTATACCATGTTAACTCATCATGTCTACGGTCATCCTCAGTCAACAGTTGTTGATAAGAAATGTTCAATGTTTTGAATTCATCAAGCATCCCATTGTATTTCACCATGTTCTCTTTCACTTCCTCCACATTCACATTATCAGCCATAAGCTCGTTAACAATGTTCATGCGTCGGGTAAGATGGGACATTTTTCCTGTTCTGAAGCACGCATTTGTGCTGTTTTCTCTACCAGTTCCCTTCTGATAAACCCTGTTGCAGCATGTTTGAATTCGAATCTGAATCAGAAGCATCCATTCCACTCGACAAATTAACTGTACTTCTATTTCTTTTCCAGTAGATATAGTTCAAATGAATGCAGTTCAAATACAATAACGATTCAGTTTCAATTTCAATGCTATTGATCGTTGATGTAATATTGCGTTTATTCCCGAATCATTCACTGCCCATTCCTTTGTTCAATAGATATGGCGGGAATTTATTCCCAGAAATGAATTCCAGCAGTATACTCCACAAAGTTTAAAAGTATAAACAGCCAGCCAATCACTTTTATTCCAGTTAGCTTTTATATCGGTCAGCTCACAGTGTATTACATACCACCGCCGATTTCGTCCTTTAATTCTCCGCTTTTTCCCGAGCATCCTTTGTTGTGCTGTGAATAACACGCGCTCTTCAAACAATCCAAATGCGGTCCATTGCTTCAGGTAATCCACAGAAAAGTTTTGTTTGTAGTGGCTAAAATGTTCCTTTCTTGTTCCTATGTTCCTTAGCCACTGTTGGAGCAACTGGTTGATTACACTGGTTTCTGACGCGTGTGTCTAAGCGAAATTTCCAATACGTTTGCCGGGGAAACAATGATTTATTGGAGAACGTAAAATAAATACTAACAAACGAAAGATCATTACATTCTACATTTACAGGTTTTCCTGTCCCTTAAGTAAACTCCTATAGAATTATGCATGCACAAATAAAACGCACACAAATTCCCACAGCTAATATGAACGCTTAACACGGTCACACGTTCACACGCTCACACGCTCACACGCCACACGCTCACACGGTCAAAACTTTTGTGCGCTCAAACCAGCAGTCATCTGAGGTCTGGGCAGCACACACCTTTATACCCTCTATTCACCTATAGGGGCGCATGATTAACAACAGAAAATAATATAATATAAATATAACCATATTCTTCACTACAAAGTAAACAGAAATACAATAATATATAATATGGCTCCTACACACCGGCCCCTAATTGTATATGTATGAAAACATAACAATTATCATTTTTTTACAAGGAGCCTGTCGCAATATCCAATGTACAAAAATGCATAACTTCTGTACAGATTTACAACACTAATAAATATTTTCAAACTCTTTGGGGGCCAGAGGTTACTAGCACTTAGCCCCTGTTGGGACCTGGTCTTTACCACCAGTCCTAGGAGGTCATTCTTCTGCCTCCAGCAGCAGACAGATCTTTCCAGGATGCTTGTCCGGTCTTAAGCCTCATACTTCGTACTAGTCCTTGTGAATCAGGCTTGAGTTCCAGTAATCTTCAAAGTACCCAAGAGCCACAAGGGGTTGTCGGGTCCACGACCATCATAATGTTTCCAATCTGGAATCCTTTTCTGACTACAGACCATGTCTGCCTATCCTACAGCAGGGGCAAATACTCCTGGATCCATTCCTACTCTTCCTCGTCCTCTTCTTTTGACTGGGCACTGTCACTGTCCAGATCGTTCAGGCGTCTCTATTTACGCTTGCGTGCAGTAGACTGTAACCGGGGCGACTGCCCATTCTCCTTACCTCCTTCTTGACCTTCCAAAAGTCCAGCTTTTTTTGGTTCATTCTTTTCCTCTATTACTTTTTTTTCTTCCTGTACTTCCACCTGAGAAGGAGGGATGTTTTCATCACTCTTTCCTTTGTACCACCTGTTCTTTCTTCAGAGCAGCATATAGTTTCACACAGCTGTCTGTGCTGGTGAGATGGGCAGAACCATTCTCCATCCGTGATAGTCATGAAAAGGGGGCAAAGCAGGCAATGTAGTAGCCACCGTCACAGGAGTCGCACAGCTGTATTAGTTCAGGATGGTTGGGTAGGCCACAATGTTTGTAGGGGTCTTCATTAGGAGGAAGCCCACCTGAGAAGGAGGAGGTTTATGAGTCAATTCTGTTCCTGTTTCTGTTCCTATTCCTCCTCTTCCTATCCTTCTCCACCTTGTAATCTTCATCACTGTCACCATCATCAATCTCTTCGTCATTGCTGTCTTTCTTCTCCTGTCTGGCTAATAATGATGCTTGCTTCTTCTCCATTTTCATGTCCTGAATTTCAGTCAGCTTGGCACTTGGCCAGCAAATTCTGGGGAATATCCTCAGAGATCTGCCTTCAGACTCAGAATCTGGTTTCCTCTCCTTTTTCTGAATCTCTGTCTTCTTTGGATGGACTGGAGGTGGGAGCTTCAGTTGGACATTCTCATCCCTCTTAGCTGCTCCTTTCTTTTGATGGCCTGCTTTGTCCTCCACTTTGGTGAGGGCAGAGCTTTCCAAATCTACCACCTTCCACTCATGGTTGCTTCCTTTAAGAAGAGACGCCAAAAGTGCAAAAGATTTCTCTGCCTTTTCAGATGGTAGGTGTGTGTTTGTCTCTTCCAAAGCAGCAGCAGTGTCTTCACTGACAGCAGCGCTTCCTTTCTCCATTTCTGTGCTCATCATTGGTTGGTCAGAGACTGTGGGTGTTACAGGCTCAGTTTTTGTTATCTCTTTCTGAAATAGTTTGTTCCTTTTGAATTTCCTTTTCAGGCTTAAGAGACGCGGTTTCACAATATGGTACTTAATAGGCATGACGGTACAATCCTTCCTGAAGGGTACAGTTCGACTATGTAGTCCATCGTGTGGCTTGATTGACTCCTCTGCTATCTTTACAAACCTTTTGTGCTCCAATGACATTTCAGGCTTGTCCTCCGATGACATCCCATTGAAGTCATGATTATGTTTGATCAACAGCTCCTCTGAGTTTGGAATGGAGATTCTATTTACAGTGATTGTGTGACACCTACTCTTGTTGGCGACGTTATTACCTCTGAGAGGACCATTAACAACCCACCCCAATAGGGTTCTTACAGCATATGGCCCGTCTCCTCGACTGTTGATTATTTCCCAGGTTCTATGATCTTGGTAGCATTGGTCCCTATTAACAACTCCACATTAGCCTTTATTTGAGGAATCTGCACTTCACTCAGATAAGGCCACCTGGTCAGGTCTTCCTTTGTGGGGATGTTTTCTGTGCTCACAGGCATGGTCTTCTGTGTGTACACCTCTGGCAACTCTATGAAATTGTCACTGTCTAATCCAGAGATCTTCAAACCTGTAATGACATGTGAATGCACAGATTTCTCTTGATTCATGGTGCGCAGAAGGATGTTAGTTTTTCTTCCTGAGACATTCAACTGCTTCATCAGGCGCTCTGTGCAGAACGTGGCTGAGCTGCCTGGGTCCAAGAAGGCGTATGTCTGCATGTATTTGTTGCTTTTGCAGCTTTTAATCTTTACCGGAACAATAGACAACACACAATCTGTGTTACCGGCCCCAATATGCCCACATGCACTGAGAGACACCAGTGCACTGCTCACAGGTGGGTCTACTGGCTGTTCTGCTGTTGTTTCTCTGATTTTATCTTTGTGTTTTATGTGAAGCACACTAGGGTGGGATAGGTTACACACACTGCATGTGAGACGCCTTTTGCAGTCTTTGCTCATGTGACCTCTTGTCAGACAACCAAAGCAGATTCCTTTCTCCTTTAGAAAGCTGATCTTCTCCTGTGTGCTTGTTTCCTTAATTGTGGACATAACACCAATATATGACCACCTTTGCAGAACAGACATCCTATTTGCAAACTTTCATCTTTCGGGGCTTGTGGTGGTGTGGTTTCTGTCATATTAACTACAGACACTCCTGTAGCAAAACTATTTCCTGTTTTGGGTCTTGATATTAGTTTAGTGGGAATTGATTTGACCTTGGGTTTGATGTTGCTGGTATCTGAATTTTGTATGTCACCATACACAGGGTCTGAAGTTATCCTAACCTGGTTCTCAATAAACTGCACCAAATCAATGAACCTGGCCCTCTGTCTGCTCTTTTCTTGTAGCTCACAAGCAACTGACCTCCACTTCTCCCTGAGCTTATATGGGAGCTTCAGAACAATACTTTTTAAGTTGGAGGTTAGGTCCAGTTCGTCCATATACTGCATGTCTTCCATAGAGTTGCAGCATCCTCTTAGAAACAGTGCATAAGCCTGTAAACCTTTGGGATCCTCAGGTTTGATGGTAGGCCATGTGAGAGCTTTTTGCATGAAAGAAACAGAGATTTTGTACTCGTTACCATAATGCTCACATAACAAGTTCTTTGCCTTCTCATAACCTCTGTCTGGAGCCATGTGTAGGCAACTTCTGACAAGATCACGAGCTTGACCTCTGGTGTACTGCTCCAGATAATACAGCCTGTCCTTGGCTGCCTCTGTGTTTTGCTCAATCACATGTTCAAAAGATTTGAGAAATGACTGGAACTGTTGAATGTCTCCATCGAAGGCAGTAATTTCTCTTGGTGGCAAGGTGGAAAGAGCCTGTTGTCTGACCATCATGGTGCTAATTTCATTTTGTCTCTCCAGAACTGCAATGAAACTGTCTTGATCTGCTCTACTCTGTGCAGGGGGTCCTGCACCCTGGGTCTGTGCTACCCTGGGAGCTCCTTTGGAATGGGCCTGCACAGAAGGCCCCTGGGCCCGTCGGCCTGGGCTATGACTCTCGTCACATCCCACTCTCTGAGATCTTCATGAGCTGAATGTTGAACAGGAAGTGGGATTTCTGTTTTTGGGAACACACTTTGTATCCATGTGTCTGGTGTGCTTTCTTGTTCCTTCACCTGATGGAAATCCAGGTCTGAGGTTTTGTATCGGACTGCCAAGTCCTCAAAGTACTCATTCATGGGATCCATTGATGTTGGGTTTACATCCTGCGCACCTTTCAGAATGTTGATTTTGGCTGTTGTGGCTGCTATTTCAGTTTGGAGTTCCAGAGTTTCTCTCCTTTTCCTTAGTTCATCCTTCTGTTTGTTAAGCAGCTCTTCCTTGTCGTCTAGAGTATCCTTTTCCTTCAAAGCAGCAGCCTTTGTAAGCAAAGCGGCCTTTTCTGCCTCTGCCTGGATGCGGGCAGACGATGTGACGATCCACTTGAGTGTGTGCTTCTCCTGCTTGACCTGCCAGACCTGTGGCTTGAAACTGAAGAAACATTGTCATTGAGTGCAAAGTCATCACTGGGATATGGGTTGGGTTTCTCTGCTGCAGTCAGCCATTTAGACACAGAGGAGAGGAAGGCATGGATACAGTCAAGCTTGGGCCTATACCATGTTAACTCATCATGTCTACGGTCATCCTCAGTCAACAGTTGTTGATAAGAAATGTTCAATGTTTTGAATTCATCAAGCATCCCATTGTATTTCACCATGTTCTCTTTCACTTCCTCCACATTCACATTATCAGCCATAAGCTCGTTAACAATGTTCATGCGTCGGGTAAGATGGGACATTTTTCCTGTTCTAGAAGCACGCATTTGTGCTGTTTTCTCTACCAGTTCCCTTCCTGATAAACCCTGTTGCAGCATGTTTGAATTCGAATCTGAATCAGAAGCATCCATTCCACTCGACAAATTAACTGTACTTCTATTTCTTTTCCAGTAGATATAGTTCAAATGAATGCAGTTCAAATACAATAACGATTCAGTTTCAATTTCAATGCTATTGATGCGTTGATGTAATAATTGCGTTTATTCCCGAATCATTCACTGCCCATTCCTTTGTTCAATAGATATGGCGGGAATTTATTCCCAGAAATGAATTCCAGCAGTATACTCCACAAAGTTTAAAAAGTATAAACAGCCAGCCAATCACTTTTATTCCAGTTAGCTTTTATATCGGTCAGCTCACAGTGTATTACATACCACCGCCGATTTCGTCCTTTAATTCTCCGCTTTTTTCCCGAGCATCCTTTGTTGTGCTGTGAATAACACGCGCTCTTCAAACAATCCAAATGCGGTCCATTGCTTCAGGTAATCCACAGAAAAGTTTTGACTTTTGTAGTGGCTAAAATGTTCCTTTCTTGTTCCTATGTTCCTTAGCCACTGTTGGAGCAACTGGTTGATTACACTGGTTTCTGACGCGCGTGTGTCTAAGCGAAATTTCCAACACGTTTGCCGGGAAACAATGATTTATTGAGAACGTAAAAATAAATACTAACAAACGAAAGATCATTACATTCTACATTTACAGGTTTTCCTGTCCCTTAAGTAAACTCCTATAGAATTATGCATGCACAAATAAAACGCACACAAATTCCCACAGCTAATATGAACGCCTTAACACGGTCACACGTTCACACGCTCACACGCTCACACGCTCACACGCTCACACGGTCAAAACTTTTGTGCGCTCAAACCAGCAGTCATCTGAGGTCTGGGCAGCACACACCTTTATACCCTCTATTCACCTATAGGGGCGCATGATTAACAACAGAAAATAATATAATATAAATATAACCATATTCTTCACTACAAAGTAAACAGAAATACAATAATATATAATATGGCTCCTACAGTTAATTCATAATATGATTTGGGTTTGGTTACTTTGACTTACAAACACAAGACTGGTGTTCGAGCCCTCACTAATTTTGAATAGCAAAAAATTTGTTTGCCTTACGAACAATGAGTAAAATGAATGGAAACAATTCTTATTTCACTTTCCCTTGGACAATAACGAAAAAAACTGATGTGAAGTGCTCAGCAGGGATTAAGAATCTGCGTCCCACTTTGATGACATCACCTTCCCAAGCTTGCGTATGAACCCAGATGTTTGTAGACAGTCCGGAGTTACACTTGGCTGAGCAAGTCCTAGATTAGCGCTGTGAAACTCCATCTGCCCATGTGCTCCAAACTGTACCCATGTGCATTTGCAGCCGTTCACCCCCTGCCTCTCACAGGAATCAACGAGAGGAAACAAGCCACAGCTTCGTTTTCTCCACAAACTGAAACAGTGGCATATGAGAGATTAGCCTACCGCAGCACACAAACTTCATCACCTCTGGTCATATCCCAAAACAACACTGTTACTGTTATATTCTGTTTGCTTTGAAGGATTTATAATGAAAAAGAGGAGGCCCAATAAGATTTGCATGAAGGAGACTCGTCACACATGATGATTCTTCTTTCATACGGGGCTTTCACTACTTAAAAAAAAACTTTATCACTGCTGGTATTTTGACAGGAGAGTGAGAATTTCACTTTGAAATTCACCCTTTCTTCAAGCACCATGATGGTAAAAAGTGGTCCTGCAGCTGCAAAAAGAAGAAGGCTTCACTCCGTATGTTAGTAAATGGCAACAGAGCAGTATTTCTATGATGGCCAACTACACGTGCCAAATTTGTTTGCATTGTCATGGAGCCATCAAATGAAACCCAAAATGGTGGCTGACAGGATGTGCCATTTCTGCTGGTGTTCTGTTGTATGAAACCCCAAGCACTGCTGAAACGTACTCTCATATATAGCGTCAAGTGTAATAAAATTGGGATCAGACAGATGTGCTGCCCCCTCATGCTTAGAAAACACAGAGGCACTCCACCAATCACAAAGTACATTGGTAACAACTGCCAGAACAACACCAACAATAAGTTGATACCCTCTCTATACTTCCTGGTAATACCCATTCGGCACCTAGAAGTAAAGCCAGGAAGCATCCACCGATTACCATTTGTATTGTTCTGCTGTTCTTTTGGTTGTTATCAATGTATTCCATGATTGGTGAGAGCCCTACCAGAAAGATGACTTCCTGTCCTGTCCCTATTCTGTATGGGGAGTTGAGAGGAAACCACAAGGTAGGTCAAGACCTTGTGGTTACCAAGACTGGTTATGTTACATAGACTGGTTATGAGTTTCCAAAACAAATGAAGGGAAAGGGCACGGGGGTGAAGTGAGATACAGCAGTCAGTCAGAATGCTCTTCTCTCCTGCCAACAGCCACAGGAGGGATTTTCTGTCCAGATTCACATTTAATCAAAGACAACAGCCAGCCTCCCCGCAATGAGTGGGCACCCCACAAGTAAGAGTCTTTCAGATTTGCCTGCCAGCTTCATGATTTCCACTGATCATGGAAATATTCTCCCACACCAATCCCTCACAAAAACGGTCTGAGCTCTTAAAGCTTTTCTGAGTAATCTACACAATACAGCGCTTTCAGTATGAATAATGGGACACTACTAATATTATTTCAAGTCTTAAGGAGAAATTGCTGAGAGATGCACAGAGAATGCATCTTTGAAACCACAGCGTGCAGATAAAGCACGTGACACCTTTTGCAAAAAGGATTCATCACTCATGAATTATGAATGAAAGGGAGTTTGTATTCAACATTCTGTATATATCAGAACCCTGTGATATACTCAAGGGCAGAGAGTGAACGGTGAGGAAGAAACAGCCACCGTTTCTCTCCACCAGATCATCAGATAACTGTACCCGTACAGGATAGGGTAGAAATCTGCAACACACTGCTAGTAGTGACACTATGACATGCAAGAGTGAACTGCCAGGACATGCAATTGACAAAGACAGACTGAGGAGCAAAGCAGGGCGCCCTGGTTCTGTGCTTCATGAGCCCACACTTGCAGCCATGTGGGCCCAGAGTACTGACCCTTACTCGGTACTGGGGGCACTTAACGTTGTCTCAACGTTGTGTCACAGTTCCATTGGTGCCATCCAACAACATGTGCGCATTCCTATCACTGTTGAGCAGAACTAGAAAATAGACCCAAGGTCTGGGGGCCATAGAAGTGGGTGGGAGTGGGGAGGGGGGCAAAGGGGGGTTGTATTATTCTGTGTGTACGAGGAGAGGGTTCCCACTCACCTCCTGCCGAACAGCCGCAGTCCGGTGAAGGTCTTGCCACTGTGACGGCGGCCTAAGGCTGGGCGCTCGCCTTCAGGGAAAGCGGAGGGCAAATCCGAGTTGGAGGAAGAGGCTGAGGTGGAGGTAACCGCATCATCGCCATCCCGTCGGCTGTCCAGGTTGGGGCGTGTCCCCAGACCCGTGCCCTGCCCTGCCCCCAGACCCGCCCCAGCACCCACCCCTGCCCCCTGGCCCTGCTCTTGCTCCATTTTTAGCCTCTCAGTTTCTATGACAGGGACCCCTCCCCTCTCACAGGAGAGCAGGCCCAGTTCACAGCAGTCAGCCACAAGTCACAAAGTCCTCATCGCTAAAGGGTGAGGCAGAGCAAAACAAAGTAACAACAGCAACAAAAAAAACAACTAACAATCCTCAGTAGCACTAAGCCATGGAGGAGAGAGGAGAAACCAGTCAACCCGTATTCAACTGTACCTCCAACAAAAAGCGGGGGGGCAAACAGAAAGAGAAGACCCAATGTGTTTACTCTCCAAGGTCTCTGTGAACAGAAGGAAGGGTTCCCATTCCGCCACAAGCGAAGGTAATCCACCAAGATATCTCCTGCATTCCTCTCTCTCTCTGTTTCTCTCTCTCTGTCTCTCTCTCTCTGTTTTCCTCTCTATATCGCACTCTCTCTCTCTCTCTCAGGTCTCCCCACTCACATCTCCTCACTTCACCAGGAAGTTGAGCACTGGCGCTGCAGCATTCAAACCAAACTTCTCCCCTCCACTGGCTGCAGGCTGAAGCAGGAGCCGGAGCTGGCTGGAGCAATGGGGGGAGGGGGTCAATTAGTCCCTCACTGACCTCCCTGGTTGGGTCTGCCTGAGCCACTCTCCACCGTCGCTCATATTTCCAGCTGCTGCCGTCTGTTCCACCTTCCCTCCCGGCTGCCTGCAGTCACACGGCTCTCAGTCTCCCTGTCTGTGGGATTGTAGCAGTCCAGGAAGTGTCAGATGAAGCACCCACAGGACCCAAACATAGGTGCCTTACAAGCTGCCTTTTAGTTTCACTCCTTTTTTTCTTAGTTTCTTAGCTTTTTTTCTCACTCTATCTCTTTTCCTCTCGCTCTCTCCCTCTCTCTTGCTTACCAGATTACTATCACTCAAGCACCGTCCCTTCTTTCTCTTCTCCTCCTGTTCGCTCACTCGCTCGCACACTTACATGCTCTCTCTCTCTCTCCCTCTTGCAACAGATTAGCCTGAGGTAGGAAGCAGATGCGCTGCCATCTTCTGGTGGTTCATGGGAAATGCATTAGTTATGCAGCATGAGGAGTAGCAATACAATTGCAATTTCAAATGACATTTTTAGAGCGGACATATTCACCTTAAATTCTGCTATGTCATACAAAACAATTTTTCACTGTTTTTTTACCTTAGGGTAACTTTGTGGTTTTACACGTTTTTTTTAACATTGCACCACCAACCACACATGCTGAGACTTTGGTGTTTTGGGAGTTGCAAAACTAGTCCTGCAGTGTTCCTCTCTCACTGTATATTTACCAGCCTGTGATGCTATGATCAGTAGGGAAAGATGAGTCTTCTCTTCAGACCACAAAAATTAGGCCTGTTCCATACTAGCAGAGAAAGCTGTTGATTAACCTTTAGATGCCCCTGTTCTCTGATATCACACTACATATCCATTAATGTGACTTGCTCTAAATCCCTGAGACTATGAGCTGGGGTTTTAATTGCAAAAAGAACCACTGGCAGTTTACAATGGAACAACAGTGATGAATGAAACAAATTGCACAGTATGTCTCATTGACCACAGGGGACTGTCCATGACCAGGTCCCCACTGGGCAGACAGTCACACTCACCCAAAAATTGTGGTCACAATAGTTTCCCGGGACAAGATTGAAACAGGGGAGGCAGAAAGGGGGAGGGAGAGATGTGCGAGCTCACAAAATCCCCACCGGTATGTACCACCTTTTAGTGTGAAGGAGACAGCCATGAGTCATTTGCCTTTTACAAAAAATAAACACTGAAAAAAATAAAACGGAAAATGGTGAAAAAGGTTTAGTTTACATTTAAATCTGTGGAATTTTTTAGGCAGCGACTCGCAAAGAGCGGAAAACAGATGCACACACACAAATGCACACACGCACACACACATACACACAAAGCTCACTTTACTAATTCACTAATTGCTGACTTAGACCAGATGCATATTAAGAGAGCGGCATGCGCATGTGCACGCTCACGCCTCTTGATGGATTCGAAATCTCACCCTGCTCCTCAAAGTTTCCACCACACCATGTTTGTGCTGCTGCAGTGCTCCTACTCCCCTCCCACACATGCCTAGCATACAGAGGAGTGAAACTGCCCCGCCATCCACAGCCTCCGCTGCACCAGGCGCTAGCCTGAGCACAACAGCCTGCCTCCCTCTTTCAGGCACATTTCACTGCATTACAGGCAGTAATTAAACACGCTACCTTTCTACCTGCAACCTGAAGGTACATTCACAAACATAGACCCCAAAAGTATAAATTCAGTTTGACTTTACACACTCTAGCACAGTGTGTTTCTACTGTACAAAAAAATTGTATGTGAAAAACAAATGTTGGAAGCACCTTATGCATGCAACAGTTTTAGGGTGTTTGATGTCACTAAGGGAGTTGGTTACCTGAGAGACGGTTTGAGGAAGTCTCTCTGCGCGCATGTTGTCAGGCCTCCAGGCCTGATATGCCTAACCACAAGCTTTCTGAGAGCCTCCAGTTACAGATCCAGCTTGCCTGCGCTTTGATGCCTGGGCCTTCACTCGAAAGCAAAAACCAGTTACTCAGATGCAGAATGTTACAATGACAGCAATGCCAATTCCATATCTCTGCACTGCAAATAAAAAAAACTAAATACAGATAGCAACCTAACTGAAAAGTCTTGCTAAAAGTGAATGTCTCCTTTGTGACAGAATCAACACTGTCCTAAGAAATCCAAAAAGAAGCTAAATACCCTGCCAGAACATTGTGATGTGACTTGTACAATAACCACAGGAAATTTTCACAGGTGATGTGTGTTCATTTCAATACATTAAAAGCATATGATTTTTGTCTAAAGCCTCTCCTGATTGATGACAGATGCAATACAAAGTATTATGGGGTTGCCGGCCCTTTAAGAGCGGGGCCACGTGCTGGGAGCGTCAGTTTCCATATACATTTCAGGGATTCCGGGTTGCTATGGCAGCTAAGTGTGGCCAGATTGAAGGATCCCCCAAGCGACGAGTGTCACATGCGCGGGTCCAGGAAGCCAGGGTCAGCAGCCTTGTGTTTGTCAGACAGACGCACCAGGAAGAAAACAACAATTTACTGCTATCCAATTACTTAGAGCCTAATTGGGTTAGTTTGGGAGATGTGTCCACCCACTGCCTCACTGAGAAATGAACAAACGCTGCAATTTACTCAGACGCTGACCTGATAACTGCCAAATAAATGACTCAAAGCTGGGAAGAAAGCAGACAAGGTCCTCACAGTCTGTCACAAATCCAATATTACAGGCACTTCCGTAATTATGGTTGCTTGTTGCCCCCTCCCCCAACCCCACATTATTTTAAGATTAAAATAAAACAGGTCAGCAGTAAAACAAACATCAGATAGGGCCGTCCAATGGCATCGCAACCCTCTCATGCTGCTTCCTGCTTTTGCAAACACTGTTGACCGTACTCATGGCCCCTTGCACCCAGTGCCTATACCAACACCTACATTCAGGCTAACTGCTATTGGACTTTTACCAGCAATGGTTTGTGAGCCACACCCCGTGTGCCAACAAGCACTCAGGCTGAACATGTTGTCCTAGGAAAGGCCTGGACCCTGGTTGTTTATTCAGATGAGCAGCAAACCTGTTCCCACATCTTTATTCAGGAAATATCCTTTACAATATGAGCCCTACCATCCCCATCATGACGTACGGCACTCACCCCACCCAATTACACATGGGACTCTGAAGAGGTCTAATCGACCGTGAGGTTTAGAGCACGTAAATAATGCATCATTCAATTTGCTTCTCTCAGACTGATCAAGGACTGATAGACTAACAGAAAGAGAGAGGGAGACATGGAGAGACAGAGAGAGAGAGAGAGAGAGATATGTAACTTCTTCTTGGCTACTGTTATGATTCCACTATGTAACTTTTTAGCTACTGTTTTGATTGCACCATACATTAAATTCTCTTCATTACTATGTTTATGTTTAAGTCTACTTGTTATTCTTATACTAACTATATACTTGTCTGTTATAATCATTGTTAAAGCACTGTGATGTGGTGAATGATATGATAGGGAGAGAGAGAGAGAGAGAGAGAGGGAGGCTCAGAGCTCAAAGTTAGCAGAGGCAGTAGGAGCCGCCAAAATATCCAACACAGGGGATTGGAGAGAAATGTGCATTTATTCTACACGCTAATTTTCCCAGTGTGACTTACAGTACAGCAGAAATGCTCAATGTCCCAGTGCCACTCTCTCACAAACCCAATGTGTCAAAATAACATGTTTAATCAGAGCTGGTGGCACAGGCAATGGAATAAAAATGTACTGCTCTTGCTTAACGAAATTAATTATTTGGGTGAGTAAAGCCACAAAATGGAAGAGCTGGTACATTATACATTCTTCTCTTTGCGATGGCAGGGCGGGACCACTGCCGCTCCCCCAGGGTTGCTTTTAATGATGTTGATTGGCGACGGCTCCAAACCGATGGAGTCCTCCTAATGAGGAAGGAATCAAAGCAGCTGGGTGAGCGAGAGACTGTGGTACCGCCAATTACTCCCGCGGTTTTGCAAGTGTGGGTGGCCTCCGGAGCCACAGTCAATAACAGATTGTGAGGCTTCTGAGCGATCAATAGGGAAGTGACGGGGCGGCGACACAAATGGAGGGAGGGAGGTCTCTTTCCCCTTTAATCTTTTGGGAAACGATGGCCGGGTCAAAGACGCCCTCGCAAACGTGTGCCCCATTGGGATACAATTACATTACGGCATGTGTGTGAGTTCAGTGGGTGCCCCTCTCTGGTTTGACCTTCAACTGATTGCACTGGGATGAGATCCTGAGGAAATAAGCAGATGATCACCCTGAGGCATCCGGCATTATGAACTGTTGAGGGCAGCGCTGACGTGTGAGTGTCCAATCAGTTATCTCCCCTGGACATCACTCCTAGTTCTCCCCTATATTTTGTCAGGGCCCCACTGTCCTCTCGTTTATGGGTCTGGTGCCACTGGCTATGGCCTTGGTCCTGCCAAATGGCAGAGGAGAAAGCTCCCAAAGACCGAAGAAAGTAAAATTTTCTTACAAACATTTGATACATAACGGTCTGGATGACTGTGCAGTTACATGTACTGCCAAGAGGGGACATTGAGTCAGAGGACAGAGAGAGAGAGAGAGAAATAAGGCTGGTGGCAACGCGGCCACTCTTCAGGACAGCCCCAACCCCCTGCCCCCCCGCGCAGCATGGTGAGCATGTCAGTGCCTGAGAGCAAAGTGTAATTTCCATTCTCACTTCGCCAGCACACTCAGTGATGTATAAGCCACTGGACAGGTCTTCGGGTGGTACGTCTGAATTGCGATTCTGATCTCTGCATGTTGCTGTAGTGTGTCAGCACTGCCACTGGCTTTGATTCCACTCTCCCTCTTCCCTTGCCTTGCCTCCATCAGCTGCTTCCCTTCTCAATCTGCACTACATGAGCATACAGAAGTTTAAACTGGTGTAGCTTCTGAGTGAATGCAAAGACCCCTGCAGTGCTCATGTCCAGGCTGGAAATAATGCTGGGTGCTCACTACGCTGCAGGTAAACGATGACCCTACATGAGCTGAAAACCCTGTACCCATCATTAAGCATGCCTCTGCTCCCATGTTCTTCTGGTCACTCTTACATCAGCCATCTGGAAATAGCCACGTCCTGCTGTGAGTAGGGCGGGTTGAAGTTGTTGCTTCATGTTACCTCTATGTGGTATCCAGGACAGGTACCCCAGACTACTAGCAGCCATCAGTGAGAGACAGGTCTTTCCTACAATTGAACTATGTAACTACTACATAAGGAAATTCTATTGCATGCATTTTGCATGTTATTGAGCAGGAATTACAAAGGTAGTTTGTGTTTACATTTCTGCCGTAAGCAAATGCATGTCACATTTCTAGAACGCACAAAGAAATGCCTACATATTGCCCACAGCTTCTGTTTCATAGGAGGAGTTTAGATGCACGCTTTGTTCAAAGGTAGTGTCAGGACCTGATACTCTATGCACCGCGGTCTGACTCAAACCATACCTCCCCCTCACCATCTCCTCCTCCTCTACCACTTTACATCGTGTTTATCCTCATCTCCTCATCATACTTCTCTCTTTCTTTTCTTCTCTGAACTTTCACTGCAAAGGAAGTGATGTCAACAATGAAGAGGTGCACACAATTACAGTTAACCCGCAAACCACAGACTGCTTCCTGCTATTCTTCTATTAGCTGAAATTTCTCTTCTTTTTCTGCTCTCTCTGTGTTTTGCGAGAGATGGGCATGGACGGCCTTGCGCTCGCTGAAGAACTCCTTTGCGAAAACAACCCTTATCAGGACCCTTATCAATTAAAAATACTGCAACGGGTGCAAGGATTCCCCTGGACTTTTGCAATACCTATTGGCACATACTGTTGTTTAGGGCATCTCATGAACTGCAGCTTAAATTTCATACAACATCCTCTTGTACAGCGGAATGTTTACAGAGGCAATCTTGCATCCCTCTGGGCTCCAATATGGGCTCCACAAACCTTCACCACAACGCTTCTCATTTTGCCACGTATATCTGAATTTACATAACGTGCATG
Source organism: Albula goreensis (assembly GCA_022829145.1). Classification (NCBI taxonomy): domain Eukaryota; kingdom Metazoa; phylum Chordata; class Actinopteri; order Albuliformes; family Albulidae; genus Albula; species Albula goreensis. The sequence goes on from CM040755.1 coordinate 10,826,929, forward strand.
GTTTTTGAGATATGAATCATTTCATTTGTGTGAAATCCTCTCGAGCTGAAGGCATCTGAAGCCAAAGCAGCTAAGAAAAAACCCTTGGACTCTTTCTGTCAGGCAGCGATGTAGACAGCCTGCTGCTAGGTATTGATTGTGTGGCAAGACTTAGCAACAGGTAAAGCTACTTGTCTGCTACAAATGGTTAAATGGCACATGTGAGAGCAACAGAAACTTAAATATATACAGAGAAAAATGCCTCTTCTGTGCCCTCACTCTGACCCCTGAGATCCTTTGAGGCTAAAAACAACAGAGCAGAAACAGGATCTATTTCTACACCAAAGTACTCTCTCCTTCTGATGACACCATTACATTGATTAATAAAAGAGAAGGTATTTGTTCCCATCACTCAAAAAGAGGAAAAAAGCATCAGCTTTAATTCCACTTTTCATTTTGTGGCTAAATGAACACAGTAATCCATGGTGCTGAGATGAGACTGGAGACTTTTTTTTTTACACCCATTACTCAATTGCTGCAGATGGAGCAATGGTCAGCTCGTTCACTGATGAGATGCCAGCCTTCCATTTGACTGACTGAAGAGCTCGCATTCAGCCCTGATGTACTTGGCCGAAACGCTCCTCTTCTGCAGCAGCTGAGGCTGGCTGGCACATGACTGCAGATTCTGTTGCTGCAGGAGGGCTGCTATTATTTTAGTGAAAAACAGCAGAAGCATTACATTTCCTCCTAATATCAGGCTCCTGTCCAAAGGACTCTGGCGCTGTACAGATATTCCCTTCTAGGTCTGCACTTTGTGAAATGAGTGCTCTCAATTGCGCTGCCTGCAAAAGTGAAACATTTATGAAAATTAAACTGAAACAGCATCTTCTATTGTCATTTTTCCCCAGTCATATTAACAGTTGCGATGTAGGATATACACAGAGCAATATACTATCTAATGCAGGTATAGAATTTTTTTGTGATTTATCTTCTGATGATATGGTATGCCATCTTGTAAAAATTGCAATATAATGTATACTCAGCCAGTTCTGTGCTGCTGTGCAGTGATGGCTGTAAAAATGGGATAATATCAGGAAAGGGGGCAGTGAAAGGTGCTTAGCTTTGCTGTGTGGTTCTGTACAGTACTTCATCCATCAGAGCAGTAAGATAATACAACCGACAAGAGTAATGTAATGCTCAGCTGTGGGATATTTATGTGAACACACAAGAACAAAAAAAATCCTCAAACACGCACCGACAAACACACACAGTGTGTGTACAGTAGACTATATCGCAAGTTGCCAATCATCAATAAAGAAGAATAAAAGTGTCCTTGACATCCCAGAACACAAATGGTGACCCAACCCAAAGCCCCAACAATTCTACGTAGAATGTCGATGGTAGAATGTTGAATGTCAATTCTGGATCAGCTAATATGTGCAAAATACAAACCATGGACAAGATCTCCCATAAAAGAACTGATCCACTTTAAAGTAACTCTGTAACACAGTATAATCAGAAGAGCTTTTAAGTCATTGATCTTATTTTTAAAGGGTTGCGGAGAAGCGTGGGAACCCTGGTCTCTGCAGCGTTGTGTCAGTGCTCTCAGGTTACAGCCACCGAGTCAGATGCTATGTGTGCTATGCGAGAGGAGGGATCACACAGGGGGCGGGGCATGTGGCCAGAGCTGTCACTCAGGAGGGCACAGATACACGTATGTCCACTGTACCGCTCCAAATACAACGCTCACCCCCCATAAGAGGATCATGGAAAATACAAAATGTCAAAAAACAAATTGTCAATATCTCTGAACACTTGACAAATTACATTTGACACATTTAGAAGAAAATAACCATCAAACCAAGGCGAGTGGGTGAAAAATGACCAATCCAGCAGGCAACTTCAGCATACAAATAAGGCTAATAGAACAGCACATTTTTTACAAGGACTAAACTTAATACATACTGAAGAGGCCCAGAAAACTCAAAAAAACTCAATCACATTGCAATGTAATAAGCTGAATGCAGGGGGGTGAAATGCATGTTGTGTCAATCACACTCAATCACTGATGCAGTTGAGCACTGATGCCATTAGAAGGTCACTCTCTTCCTCCCTATCCAGCTACAGGTCAACAAAACACTTATTATCTTCCTTCACAGATCACTTATCAGGCATGTTTTAACCTTTTTCAACAGTGCCCCGATGTTACTCAACACTACAGCAAAACGTAGTGAGCAAAAATACAACCAAGTCATCAGGAAACAGCAAACAAGCTTCAGCTACTGAGAGACAAATAATGAAACAAGTCCTGGGTATTTAATCTTTTAATCCTTTAGTGGATATCCTTTTTATTGAGCTTCACATACAATCCCCCTTACAAATATACACTCAGGATCTCCTGATACATTATCATTTAGTCATGAAAAACAGATAGCAGTCAAAAATGCCTTTTAAGAATGTTCCAAATGAAAGGGCAGATCTGTTTAGCATTCCTGACATCAGTGATTAAACAAACACAAATAAGCATCCAAAAATCAAATTCTATTTTGTCTTGAAAAACTGAATTTGATATTCCTACAGTGTTTCTTGTGATAACATTCAAGGGACCATCCCATGGAAAATGGACAGAAGTATGCACATACTGAACTGATCTGAGCACTGTAAGCACTGTAACAGAAGTGTTAGCTTACAGCAAAACATATTCGTTTTAACAATTGCATTTCATGGTTGTGGCTTTTATGACTCTTTCATTGCTTCTTTATTCAGTACTTCCATGATTATTCATGTACAACTCTAACAGAAAACAACAGCAAATGCTGAATGATTGACAAATTGGTTTATTTATGTCTGAACATCATAATGTACAGTGAAAGGCCACCAATTTTGTTGGGTCAAGCAATTTGGTGTGAGCTACTATAGAGCCAGAAACACCCTTTGTGGATTCAACAAATTCAGACTAATCCAAGAATCACCATTCAGCTAATTGTACGACTGTAATTACAGGAAGCTCTGTAGGCAAACTGAAAGAAATAGAACTGTGACAAAGCAAAAGTTAGTCACACTCTCCGTCTAATGCTACAATGCATCAGATCTCATTCTCTGATTGGGCACTCGCAGCCCCCAGAAGGAATTCTCCTCTCACAACCTTTTGCACTGAGTCAAGTTACCAAAAACTCTGAGAGCTTACAATAACGGCATCACAATTTTGAAAAAAAAAACATCTGTTAATATCGCAAGAATACTCTTTGTTTTGGCCTTCTGCTGTAAGACTGGAAATTACACTCAAACACAATACACCGAATGCCTTCAAAAGGACACTTCAGCTGATATCATTATCTCTTCCTATTTTCAAGAGGATTGCTACAGTTCATTTTACATGGTGTAGGTGCTCATTCTCTCTCTGGTTGATCGGCTCTCTTCCTGATATCTTCCTGGTTTCCATGGTATCTGTAAGTCATTCCTGAACACCTGGGACAAATCTCCATTCTGTACCATCACATAGAGGCTAAGAGAGATAAAATTATGTAATCACAGGAATGAGACCAAAGAAGAACCCAGAGGCGGCGCTGCATCCCAGAGCCATGCTGAATACCTCGGGGTCTATCTGGACATGTGAAACATTACATAATTGTTGTCAGTAATTTAAGGCAGAGAATGTGAGAAACTGTAAGTTTTCTGTCCGTGCCTCGGCAGCGCTCAAAAGGGGGGGATTCTGAAAAGTTAGCATTAGCATCTTGGGTAAGGGAGCACCTTTTTCTGAGCACTTCTGCTAAATAGAGCTCTTGGCATTAAAGCCTAATTCTAAAGGAAAGTCGATCCTTGTTGAGCCAGAAATAAAGACATAGAAGAGAATACCAGGACAAAGCTTTTTATTTTAAAATGTGCTTTTGAAACAAGGCAATGAAACGCTTCGTGATGTAAACTTCAGAAAATGAACAAAACAGGGAAGTGCTGACCATGCTGTTTACCCACACATTTGAACAATCAAACATGCAGCATTTGTATAAAAGCAGGGAGTCTAGGGGTGATGGCATAGCACAGATTCAAAGTTGGCCCATTTATGAGCTTGAATGTAGAAGGGCTTGTTTGTGGGAACACCAGCCAAACTTTTAGGGAGCTTTGTGCACCACCTAGTGGCATTACTGTGTAATTCAATTAGTGATTTTTTTCATTAACCAATGGAAAGTGAAAATAGAAATAATATTAACTTAACAGTGATTGTGTTCATAAGTGATTCCAAAACAAAGAAATGAGAGAGAAATAATATTGATATACAGTACTGCAGCTCAGTCAATATTTGAAGCTAGGCTAGATCATAGCTGACATCATGATCACCATTTTTCAAAAACACATAAGAACTTCCACAATATAGACAAGAGTACAGTGATACAGCTGTAACAAAAGCATACTAAAGCTAATGACAGTTATTGTATGATCAAACTGATTTGCAGAAGTAGCAGCACTGCAGACTGTCGCAAACGGCCACAGTGCTTCCTGTGATATTGTTATCTTCCAACGAGAACAGAACAGAAATGAGCAAATTCAACATGCAGCATAACCCACCAAAACATAAAATTATAAAATAGCACACCAAAAGGTTTTATACTTGGCTGTAACTTTTAAGCACCGGTGAAATAAATATGCTCAAAAGAGGGATGAAAAACAGATGAAGTGAGACAAAATGTGAGAAAAGTGAGCTAATAGATTCAGATTTTATCTTTCTGAATCTCTTTTTCAAGTCTGTGTACAATCATAAATTGTTCACCGCTGTTTTAAGCCACACAAAGAAAGCACATTTTACTGAAAAGCGCTCACAACCTCACAATAAGACTGTAAGTTGGTCAGAGAGTGACCAACATTCATTTCTGGCACTGGCAGGATCCAAGAGGAAGTCAGAAGGTGTGCAGGTCTGTCAGTAGAACAGGGTTATTAGTTATCAAAGCCTTGGCAAAATTGGCTAATGTGTCCCACTTTTGCGAAACAGCAACCGCACTTGTATTTCGACATGTGGCACAATCCAGAACAGTCACAATGAAAGTGTGTGTCCCAGAATGAGGTAAACCCCACTTCCTGTGCTGTCCAGAAATAGCCACTAATACCAACTGTATTCCAACACTTTCACCTGCATAGGATGAGGGTAGAGAGCAAAAAGCTCACTCTGAGCTGCAAAAAAGCCTTACAACATGCTTCATACTCTTACACAACACTGGGATCAACTGACCAAAACTAATAGGGCATACTGTATGACAAGGAGGGCAACAGAAAACTTAACAATGAGAACAGACCCACCAGGGCACTGACTAATTCAGGCCAGCAAAGATCTTGGCCAGCAAAGCTGCAAGAGGAAGGAGAGGGATGCCTGCTACCTGTGTGTTGTGCCTGGCGGAGGGGTGGGGGGCACCGTCCATTTTCGCCGGCGTTTCCACATTCGCAGTGCGTTGCCTCGTCCTTGGCTCAACGTCGCTTCGCCAAAACGTCTTCCTTCCCTCCACGGCCTGGCATCAGCTCCACTCCCTCCAATCAGAGACCCTCGTGTGGTTGACCCGGGGTCGTGTGTGAGGGCCCGGCTCAGACAGTGGACACACAACAGTCCATTCTGACAGTAATGCCAGCTATGGAGGAGGTTAAATCTCTGGGCCCCCCCCTCTCTCTCTCTCTTGGTTCCTCTTTCAGCACTTCCTCACACCCAGTGACGTGAGCCCTAAGCCAAGGACCAATCCACCGCTCTCAAAGGCACCCAAATAAAGAAGGAGGGAAACATAATCTGTTTCAGCCCAAATTCTGAGAGGTATTTTTAGACCTTTCTGGAAGAGGTCCCCAGGAAGTAATACTCGATGGGAACAGACAAGGAAGAGAAGAGCCGTGACTCCAGTCCCCGGCTGTCCCAGGCGGTGTCTGAGCTCGCCGAGCCTCCCCTGCTTCGGGTCACATGCCTGGCTGCGAGTGTGCCTCTGTGGTGGGCGGACAGACCGGGGGCGTGTAGACCTCAGCTGATTCCCCACTGAGTCGCAGCAGCAGTGATACGCTCGTCTAAGAACGACAGAGCACGCCGCTCGCGAGCGTGGCCACAGCCGCGTGGGGCGGAAATCCAGACCGTTTGTCGCCGTCGCCCCCACAATCAACGGAATCAGTGAGACTCTTTCGTTTTCTGGCGCCTGGGGAGTCGTTTCTCACTCTGCACAGGCCAAGCCTGCCCTCAGCCTTTGAGCCTGGGGTGTGAATGAAAGCACCGGATCTCTCAGTGGCAGACAAAGCTAAAGATAGCTCCTGCACGTTCACAATGCACCACAGCTGAAAACAGTAGTTGTTCTGTCCAGAAGACAAACAGACAAGCTGTTACATACTAAAAGGGAAATTTGTAGACCAGCTTCATTTTGGTAAACCCTTTCCTGTGCAATTTTGCAAGAGATCACATCTTCAGTCATGCATGTAGAATCGACAGAGACGTGCAAAACAACAGCCCTGAATCAGCCCTGCAGTTTCCAAACTTCTGCTAAAGAGCCTGTTACAGTGTGACATTCAGCCACATGTCAATGAGAGCTCTTTTATCTGGGTGATTGATCAGCTCTGTTTCAGAGCTGTTCTCTCTTTGTACATTCAACTTCTCCTCTAAAGTCTCCTCATGTTGCTGTATAAAGCATGTATGCTACATGCAAGTATGCTACAGCTTAGATATGGTCAACGGCTGGGAAGATGAAAAAAGCATTCCATTTCCAAAAGCTAAGGTTTAAAAATTCAAGCTGAGTGCCCTTGAGCAAGTTACATCAGAACAGGACAAAAAACCCGCAGTGAGAACCAGCACCAAAACTGGTGAGAAGCATGTTCCGGAAAATACATGCACATCCCAGGATAATGGTGTCTGCTCTGCAAATAGATAAAAATATGACAATCAGATAACTTCAGCAGAGAAACGAATGTGCGGCTTGGCTATCTCTCTCCCTCTGCAAACTGAAACTGGACCTAAAATGTCCCACGTAACCCAACATCACATGACCACCACTAATATGACTGGACATAAACAGGGGGTGGTAGGGTAGAGGAAGTGGAGGGATACACGGAAGTGCCCGGGGAGCGTGTGGCAGCCTATTATTCCATGCAGGGCATTCTGGGAGGAAGACAGGGAGGCCTCCTTATAGAAGGGATGTCAAACAGGGGCACAGGATTGCACTCACAACACTGACCCTCACAGCCATGCGCTACAGTGCAAATATAACCATCACACCATAGCAGCATATTTTACACTAACAGAAACACCAGATATGTATACAAAGTAATGTCACAGATAGTAACGTTTCTGGAGCAGCAGTACTGGTGGTAACTCTCAGAGAAGAGGAAATCTGAACTGGTAGACAATGGATCTGTATTGCACATTGATAGGAAACCAGAACTGGGAAGTGTCAGTAATACAAAACTAATCTATGAGAAGCAGTTACAATACTTCCTTCAATACTGAAAATGTAAGTAAGCCGTTGGTAAACAAAGCCATTAAAATATTTGTTAAGGAAAATTAATTTGACTTTTTAAAATGATAGTAATTACTGTTAGTTTTCTTTACATTCTGTGGTTAAACAATGTAGGTGTGTCTTCCAAAATCTGAACAGTGGTTTGGACCCAGGACAAGACTATGCTTGTTGCCCTTGAAAGTGACAGTAACAATGTCACAATTACACATGTCCTGATCCATGTGTAATTATGGGTGTTCACCTTGCTGAGGCATTAAATAATAAAACTACTCAGACAAATAGGAGGGTTTTTTTGAGGGGAGGTCTTATGCTCTCGCAGTAGAGGGATTGGAAGCTGCTTTTTCAGAAGTGACCGTTTGCCGGAAACCCCCCATCCATGTGGCTTTCGTCTCACAAGTGCTGCTGGGGCACGTGGTCAGCCCTTTCATCTCCAGCACAGTGCCACTCACTGTCTCTGATGTCACCTGACAAGCTGTCCAGATCAAAGAGGGTCTTACCCTCCCCACCCAAACCCTACCTTCCTAAATCACTGCCTTTGTCCTGCGTGCTTTTGTAAATGCCGGGTTTGCTTTTGATTTCAAAAGGCCCATACTGCCTGAAGACCTACAATCTGAACACTAACTATTAACTTTTAATGAAAAGCTATAAAAATAGGTGCAACATTAATCACAAATTTTATTTAAAAGCAATGCACCCTCACCATTAAATGTTTATGCAAAAATAAAACATCTTCCCAAAACAGAAATTATTATGCCCACAGAGTAATTAACACCATGCTGTGAATGCACTGTAAATGTGTTATTTGTTTCCAAAAATAGTCCATGCAGTTCACAGGAGAAGAAGTACCATGATCACATGTTGATTGACATGTATTTCTCAAATATTCCACAAGAGGGTGCTGAAGTGCGTAAATATATAACTAAATAAGGTCCATTGACACTATTGAGTCCAAGGACAGAAAGAGAAAAATCCAAAACATCCAAACTGTCTTTGATAAATTGCCTTATAAATGAACAGCAGTCTGAACTAAATACTCTGCATCATTCCATTTTCAATCGGGAGTTTTCAACATGATATTGGTCAACATGATATTAGTACTACACAGTAAAAAAAAAATATTTAATTATTTTCACTCATCAAAATAATAGTGAGACCCATGTATCATTTATTCATGCAACTCTAGCTCTGGTGGTGGTATTGCATATTGAATTTCAATTTTGAATATTGAATTTGTCAATTACAAAGATGAATTAAGCAACTGCTGTCATTTGACTGAAGGGCCCTGCATCGCTCTTCAGTTTAGGGGTACGGGTTTAGACTGGTGTACAGAGTCTCATTTTCCAATGACAATGAGCTATCTAAAAGAACCGGTTTCCAAGGGAAACAGGCCCACATCTCATCATCTTTGCATGTAGGATGCGCCCCCCAGGAGGGCCTCTATATCAGATACTGTCTATCTGCGGGGGACATGCTGCTCCCCTCTCTTCAGAGGGATGTTGTCAGATCCAAAAAAGCAATTACAGAGCCTGTTCCACAGCCTTTCTCATCAGCCATCAAGGAAATAGCTGGTACAATTGACCTGCTGCCATAGAGATTATCCTTCAGTGCAACTGGGAGAAAGTCATGACGCATGTATAACAGTATTGACACACTGGATATGACAGCTTGAGCTTCAGTACACACATACTTGGTGCTGATTATTGTCACTATTACCACTACAATAATAATAATAATAATAATAATAAAACATTTTAAAGTGAAAAATAAAGTACTCAAAAGATAAATACTTTTAATAATACTTTAATTTACTTCCGTGCTTTTATAGCAACATAACTGCATGATAATTAAACAGCCATAGCCAAGTTAAACTGTTGCTAACAGTAATGGCCTTTAAATGTACTCTTTACCTTAAGAAATTGTGTATAAATTAATATATGTGTGGGAATATGTATAGGGGAAGGCTTGCGCATAGTCAAATCATAATCATGCTCCCGCAATCAGGTTTTTGTAGATCCTGCTCTGATTTTGATGGCACTGGCCTATTTCCTGTGGTTCTTTCATTAAGCTCACTACCTTCTCAGCAGGGGTCCACCACTTTTCTTGTTGATTTGCTTCAAGTCCTTAAAATTTCATTATTTATTTCCTAGTGTAGACCACTTTCCTGAGGTCATACAACCAATTCAATGTGTGATTTAAGACTAGAAATTCTGTGTTTCCTTCAGCAATTTCTTTGTAGGTCTGCCTTTTTTTAAACATTATTACGAACCAATAATGAGCTTTTTGGAGTAGAGATCCTGGTTTTTTTAAATCAGAATCCTTGCTTTCACTAAGTTCATTAACAGAGGATGGAAAGGGACCCATCCCCCTGTCTAACACACTGACCCTACACACATTAGCGTACATCAATCAAACACTGAGTTTTGGTGACAGGTACCATCAAACTTGTGGAGGGCATTCAGCCCTTTAGAAAGATTGAGGCTGAAAAGAAGAGCAGTGCACAAGGGCTGCTAAGTGCTAACCCCAATAACTGCAGTAGCTTCATTTTATAACCAGGTGATTACATAGCAGTCTAATGCTCCTGTTGAGTGGTAACTTACTTTGAGGCTACCATTTGTTACATGTGATTGAGAGCTCCTTTTCTCAGATTTATTTGAAACAATGATGAAGTGTGCTATACATACATTTGGTCAACGGCTTGATTTAAAAAAATCATTACCTCTATTAATCAATTTTTTCATTTTTACTCAAGTTCAACTATTCAAGCTGCTATTACAAATGACCAAACAACTCAGTGCACAATTATGTGACAAAGCTAAGCAAGGAAACCTAAACTAAAAGGGTAGGGCCATGCAGAAAGTGGGGGCAAGGGTGTAAGGGCGGATGGGCGGATGGGAGACTCACAGGGATCCCAGCAGCGCTGGAGGCCTCAGCGTTCCTTGTCAGTGCCTTGTTTTACATCATCACTCTGTAAATAAATTATCCAACTCAGCTGTTCCACGAGCAGTTTTAATTTGTCTTTTTCGTTCTTTTCAAAGTACACGCCGCCAGAAGGTCCCATGCCATGTTGCTCCACAGGCCCCCGCGAAGCCAAGCTGCGGGTCATGCCCACAGTGCAGCCAGGGCGTCAAATGCCTGCACTCCACCGAAAGAGCCTCTTCTGCTTCAGCAGGCACATTAAAGAACGCCAGTCTGAGCTGATATCGTGACTCCCCAAATCCAAGACAAATGAAAAAAACATTTAGAGGCCTTTGCACAGAAAGGCTGAAGATATTACAAATATAAATTCAAGTAACTGCTGGACAGACTCCATTTTGCAGGCTTCTTCATTTTAACAGATAGGTAGTACTTACGCCATGGCATAACTGTCATGACTTGTTACTTGAAATAGCCAGCTTCATAAAAGAATATGTACAGAAACTCATAAAGGCACCAAGGCATGTGCATGGCAAATACACTTTAAAATTTAAATTTTAAATTCAAATTGCTTTGTCCAAACATGTAATCCAGCACCACAATTGTGTGGATAGAAATCTGGGTATTGCCCAGCTGACATTTTCTGCATGGTGAAATATGGTGCATTGTATAACAATTAAAGGAATCCTCAGGAGCAAACAATGGCACTCTGACTGCCAACGGAAAAACAAACCTCCCTAAAGCAAGTCTGTTTGCTGACTCACTCTCATAGGGAGCTAACAGTAAGTATATCTTTTCCATAAAAAACTTTGCACTGCTTAATCTCCAGGGGGTTTCCCCACAGACTGCTTCTCTCGGTCGAGAAACGACTTAATTATCTTGCCAGGCACCTCACATCAGTGGATGCGGCCCATCGACTTGCCTGAACGCGAAGGATTGTGGGAATACAAATCCTAGCCCTGAGAAAATCCTACTGTGTCTGCCAAGACAGTGAGTGAAGTGAGAACCGAAGCTTTATGACATCAGAGAGGGGGTGTGGCCATGTTTATTCCTTGACAAGGCCTGTTTCTACCAGTATCCCTAAAGTGTCATTGAAGAAAGTGCTAAACATCTAGAGATAAGGCACAGCCAAAATCAATGAATGACAGCCAGATCACGGCTCAGTAAAATGTAGAGGGCCTCACAATGTCTCAGTTTGTTTATTCCTAAGGAAAGAAAGTGGTTATCTGCAACTGCGATATGTTTGAATTTCAGGTTTCTATAAATTGGTTTCAGTTTAAAGATTTTTTAAATGAAAACAGACACTTAAAGTTCTGTTAAACTAGACCAGGAGTGGCACCTCTTCTTCAAGAAAACCAGTATCCCAACAGAAATGCCTATATTTACAGAATCTCAGGTACAAGCTACAATGGTAACACTGTCATGTGACAATTATGAATGCTCCTGTATACACATTGCCAAAAGATTGATTGTAGAAATAAAACAATTATAGGCTATATAAACTGTCATGTTCCTCTCTATTCAGTTCTGGCAACACCATTCACTTTGTTTTGCAAGTAGGGGCTGAGCAGAATTTGGCATATCAGATAATTTTTCAAGAACTGCCAAAAATATTACCACCGTGGGATGCAGCCGGAGAAATGTGCATTATTGTTACGTAAGTATCATAAAACACCTGCACTACAGTGTTAAGATTAGTATTTACTGCCTCTGTTTGGGTTTCAAAGGTCTCCCGTGAAAGCGGTTCGCGAGCATAGCTGTGATACTGGCTGATGTTGTGAAAGAGGGGGCTCCAGGATCATGGTATCATAATTTATAGTCTCTTCCATTTCTATACAGAAATATGTGCTGAACAGCTGCACGCCCACTACAAGAGATTTTCAACAATATTCAGAGCTGCCCATTCACTCTAACAGATTTTAAATCTGCTTTTTCGACAGCAGTTCTCACAGGATCTATGGATGTAGAGATGCAGAGGCCCCACTCAGAGAGATATACGGTTCCACATAATGTCATTTCCCGTCATCTTAACGTATGGGTATACTACAGCAGCCGCTATCGCTCCTCTGTCTGCCTTGACAAATGCAAAAGGCAGTTTCTTGTGTAAATCCTGCCGTCCCTTCCAGTATGTGGGCTGCGCTGGTAATTGCCTGGAGCTACCACTGCTCAATCGCCTCAATCAAGTCTCACGTTAAGAGCTGTGCGATGCTTGAAAAAGCATTAGGATGGAGTGCGCACAAAGTGGATATGGCTACAGTTACGAATGATATGATCTGCCCACATTAGTCATTAGTGACTGGGCCCTCTCTCACTCTGTTTCTGAACATACAGTGTTACACTGGCATTGCTGACCATCTGCCTGAGTCAAAGGTACATTTTACACTGGTAGTTGGTACATGCTCAATATAGGTTTTTTTTCCACAGAGCTATTATTTTTTCAACAGACTTAAAAAATTAAAGTACAGCTTTTCTCAGCATGACTCATAGAAGAAGTAGAAATGCTTTGAGTGTTGAAGGTTAGGCTTCAGATGGATTATAGACTGGAGAAAAACATTTAAAAAAACCTCCTAGGTGTGAAACTGAATGTTCCAAACACACACACATTTGCCCTGTGATACCAGCTGATATGTACTTTGTATGGCCAATAAAACACTTCATAATTATTTCATCTTTTCGTTACATATAATCCGCCCTTTACCATCCCACAGACCGCAGTGACATTTACGGTGTACAAAAATAGCACAAAGTAATAATCAGGTTAGCAGAGGCTGTTTCTCTTTTATGTACTTTCTCTCTCATTAATTCACTTTGTTATCTGCCCTTGAAGCGGCCCAGAGCAGAGTGAATCTGGGTCACTGATAAACAAGATAACTTGTCAAGGTGGGCAGGGACTCCGCCAAGAGCTGAGAGAGAGAGAGATCTCCGTTCACTCTCCGCCGTGACTAGGCGCGTCCGTTTCCCATTGCGCCCCCCACCCCCACCCCCTGATGTCTGCTCGGTCGCTTGGCGGAAAATCGTGACACATTAATTAAGAGCTCCATTCTCAGAAGCTGCGGCAGTGATGCTCTCCGTGATGCAGCTGTGGACAGGAGAGGGGAAAGGAGGACGGAGGTGAGAGGCCCTCAGGCCTAAGGGGACACAGGGTGCCAGAAGAAGCTCTGCGGGGGCGCACCGGAGGAGCCAGCCTTCAATGTTTTATGCAAAGGAGCTGCATATGGGGGCTTATGCAAGAGACCTTTTATACAAGTGCCCAATGACCAGCCTGAGATATACACAAGGTTAAAGTCTGTTCGCCTGCCTCTGCAGCACACGCAATCACAGAAATATTATCTGCCCAAGTAGCAGAAATGCTGAATATATTACAAAATAACAGAACAGATACAATTATTGAAAAGATGTTTCATTTTCATTACTGTGGACTGAGTTGTGTACCTGCTTTCAGACATGATGGAGTCATTATTGGGGTTGTGTTGTGAATGCTTTTGTATTTTTACTGCTGTATGGTGCTTTCTTGGCCAGGCCCCCCTCGACAAAGTGATGACAATCTCAACAGGGGTTTCTTCTTGATTAATAAAAGATAAATAAACAAAGAAAAAAAGGAGCGTAGCAGTAAATAGCTCAGAGCGTTGCTTGGTGACTTTACAGGAGAAGTCTAATTTACAAGCACACACACAACGCAATGGGAGCAGCCAACCCAAAACAATTACACTGCTCTATAATAATAACTGCAACAATAAAAACAGTCTGTGTGTACCCTTGGGTGACTTACAATATATGACATGATTACAATGAAATTCGTACTATCAATAAAAATGATATATTGTCTAATGCCCACTACCAGTAAAATGTCTAATATCACCATAGTGATACTTGTGTATCTGACTTGGCTCGTGTCCCAGGTTAAGTATTTTGCAGTAGCTAGTTTTCTTTGCAGGTCCATGTCCATTTCCTGCATCTGTGCTGCTTCAACAGGTGTTGGACCATTTGTAATTTAGCAAAACTGTAGGCTGACAATTTAAATTCAGACATGACAGGTTCAGTAAACTAACATTAGCAACGCAGCAATAAATGTGTGCACAGCACAGAACTGGAAGCACTCTCCAGATGGGCTTGTAATCAGTTTATCCTCAGCAGGCAGCTAATGACACTTCAGTCCCCCCTGTGTTCAGCGCTCCTGGCAGGGCGAGCTGGTATTTAATTAAACCTGAAGATGATTAACCCCTAGATTCGATCCATATTTATTATTTTTGAGTCAAGGTTAGTGTTTTTTTCTTCAAATGCTCACGTAAGATTTGAAATGCCACACTGAATGTGTCAAAGGCATTATATATCAAAAAGTATGAAAAATGTTAATCGGATCCAGGGTTCAAAAATGAACACTCTCTGCTGCGGTGAAAAAGGACTTAAAAAAAGTTGTTAACAGAGTCAAAATCAAATGTGACAGAAATGTACCAGCTCACTGGCTGCATAAGCCTATCCTCTCTGATAGGGCATGAACAGCACAGCCTGTGTTCAGAGTAGATTTTGTGATGAATGTTCCATTCAGATAAAAAAAAAAAATTAGACTGATATTTTTGACCTCATATTATAATCAGTTAGAAACAAAGTCTAAGAGACGGGACAAGTATAAGTGATGTGAGTAAAATAAAATACATTTCTCTGGCAGTTATGAAAGAAGGCAGGCTAATAACTGCAAAGAACGACACACTGTACTCCATGTGAGATGGAGAGCTGGGGATTCAGCCGTCTTCAGTGTCAGCTGAGCGGGAGAACGTGACTCAGGGCTTTGCCAATGCATAAGATGACCACAATGAAACAGATGGAGTTTATTTGCTTTTACCAATATATCAGCATTCATTATTAACGGAGGACTCTGCTCTCTCTATCTCACTCCCGCTCTCATCCTCTTTCTCCCTCTCTCTCTCTCTCCCTCTCTCTATCATAAAACCATATCTGCTTTCCTGACATCTGGTTCTTTCTGGGAGATCATTATGTTTTTGTTCTGTTTAAGGTCACTGGCATGGCCCCGGTCTGTCACTGCTACTCCAGCAGAGCCAGGTTCTGCTGTAGCCCTTGTTTTGCAGCAGACAGGAGAACCAGGTCATCTACACAGGGAGGCAATTTAACTTGACTGGTCTGGGGCCAGGAGCTTCAGGCTGTTCCAACCGCACCGCTAACTAATTTATGTATCGAACAGTGCTGGACTTATACGGCCAGCCTGGCTCATGCCATGGCCCTGTTTGAATTACTCAGTCCTTTTCATGCCAGTTTTCACTGCACACAGATTTTCTGTGCCCATGATTTTTGTCTTACAAATTACTTCATACCTATGTATATCAATATGAAACAGTCCATAGCGCCACATTTCATGCCAAAATAATCCCTTTCCAATTCATCAATAAAAATATGTATTTTTTTGTTTAATGTGTTTATTGGAGTTTATAGGGTGTAAGGAGATCACACACACCCTGTAAATCATACTAATCACTTACAATGCAATGCTTACAAAGGATCTCCCCCTCCCTCCAGCTCACTGCTTTTGCTGTTTGGTTGACTGATATGGGTTAATTATCATACATTATGATAGGTATTTCAAGCAAAAACCAGCAACACAAGGCAAATATGGGAGACAACAGGCAAAAGATTTAGTCATTCTTCAGAAATTGGCTTCAGCCATACACTGGCCCATGGAAAACCTGTGCAAGTTCTTTAAATAAATGCTGCCCTCTCTTCAAACTATCAATCAATATTTCAGTCACAATGCCTCTGATGTTATGTATGAGCTACAATAAATGGCAATGTTATGAATATAGTGACTCAGGTGCTGGCATTCTGCGTTGAATTATTCTAGTTGTTCTGAATGTTAATTCATGACTGATGCACCACGGGGCTCTCAAGCTCATCTTGGTGTTATTTCCGTTACGAATTGTGTTCATTACCTTTCTGTTTGCTGCAGAAATGAGAAAGACTGAATCACATGCTCATATATGTGTATGGTTCACTTATTTCAGGTGATAAATGACAGCACAATCCAACTCATGGAAAAAAAATGTAAAAAGCAAAAATATTCTGCTTTGTGTAGATTCATAATGCTACTTTGTCTGAGGTGCACACCTGCTTAAAGAGGCAGTGACTCTGCTGAGAATCGACGGCACCCTTTTTCAGCTCACCGCACAAATAATTTGTCATGTGGAGATGGAATATAGCAAAATCACTGACAGGAATTTTACAAATTATAGGTGACAGGGTCCTTTCACTGCCCCTTCTTCTGTACATTTCATAATGTTGAAATTGCTATTTCAACATAAGACCCTCACCCTCAAGTGACATTCTGTCCCTCTGTAGGCTTGAGTCAAAATAGGAATACCAATTAGGGTACAATGAGTTTCTGATAACTACAGATCCACACCTGATTCACCAGCCTTGCCTTTAGAAAAATCTCTCTCTCCTGCTCACTGCTTTGGGGCCTTTCATGTCACCATTATCTGAGATGGAGACACCATGGCGACAGGCTGGCGGCTGTAGGTCATCTCTTTTTCAATCAGTGGCAAATTATTTTCAGGATAGTGAGCCATAGTGTAGTAGTGCCATTTCGGTATCCTACAGTCACACTGCTGTTTGAAACGGGGTAAAAATTGCCACAGCATTAATGAGCAAGCCAATTAACTACTGCTCTAACAAGTGGACAGGGGGAATACCACTGTTATCAGTGGGTTACAGAAGTGCTACATATTAACTATGGAAATTAAGTACAGTGTTGTTGTACCAACTGTTGAAAGTGTTGTAAAAGGTTGAGGAAGTAATTACTGTTGAATCTAGGATAGGAAGGAAACATTGTTAGGCTATGCATTTTTGTTAGGTTTATATTGCTATATTTATAGGTTGGCATTCTAACTATTGCTTTAAACAGTAGGAAGTGAGCAGCTGCCACAACTGAATACAGACATTCCACCAACTGATATTTCTTTAACCCTTCCACATTTTAAAATGAGTACAAGGTTTAAAGAAGGCTGTTTGATATGTGCCATGGGACATGGAACCATCAGACAGTAAAAAAGCTCCCCAGTTCTCCTTTTTATTTTGCATTAGTTCACCAAGGTATGGAATGGACTATTTATGTGACTACCCCAGTTTTACTTTTGCTATTATGTTTAACATTAACTGTTCAGCTTCAGCTCATTTGTTTTATTTTTGTTTTGTCCATGTTTATGTCGGACAGCTCTCAGCAGTGCTGTTTTATTCTATAATTGCACGATTCAACATAAAAACTGAGCAATCAGTGGTGCTCAATGCAGGCTGAAATCTGTTCTTGGTTAGTTAGTTAGTTGGTTACACTCATAAGGACAGATGAGTCAAACCACAAACAACTGCCCAGTGGAGACACCTGAGGCATGAGTTCTCTTCCTCTTACTCACGCACACACACACACTCACACACATAAACACACACAAACACAATTACACAAAGAAGCAGTCACAAAAAACGTATCAACAAACACACACACATAGAGATCTCCTCATATCTTAGGGCCTAATGTAGAACCAGTGAGGAGCCTGCAGCCTGTTCCCAGCTGATAAATTACTGTCATTTTGCTCCACTGAGAGGGCCAGGCGTTTTTTTCTCTTTGGTCCCCTCCACTCGCTACTGACGCACAGCTGCTGTGTCCCAGCCGCAATTATCTACAGCCTGGCCCGCCGAGGGCACGGCAGCCCGGACCTGCATGGCTCTCCATGCGTGAGAAAAGGATTTCAGCAACCGGGCCTCTTTTCCCCAATCACAATGCACTACTCTCCAGGGCCAGACCACAGTCTGTCTAATGGAAACTCAGAATGAGAGCACATGAGTCAGTGCAGTACAGCACTCACAGGAACCAGAGTAATTGCAAGCTTGTGGAGGATTCTAGCCTTTAATGAGTTAAGAGACTAAGAGAACATTATGATCAGTTTATGAATCTTGCAGGTGCCCCAGTCAGGCAGGGAATGCTGGTGGGAAGAGACTGGGGAATTTAACAAGCTTACTTGTTAAACACTACTATTCTTTCCTAGTAAGGCTGAGCCAATTACTGCCTTGCCAGTTCAGGCCACTGGCCATAGTTAGCATTGGTGCAGCTGGGACTCAAACACCCTGATGAGGGACTGACAGCTGTGCCACCAACAGGCACTTTCACTCCATGACCAACCTGATGGGTCATTAAAGGGGAGCAGCTGAGAGAATGTTGTCCTAGTCTGTGTGAAAAAAGCACATGGAAGCTGTACCAGTGAAGGTGGAAATCTTAGGGTCATCAGCACTTGATCCGGCCCCTTGTCTTAACCTGTGGAAGACTTCACTCTGAAACCATAAATACGGAATGCCTCCTATAGCCCTCATTTCACAAACATTCACTTTATCATGCATCCATGGCTTATGTCAATGTCTGCACATAATCTTTTACCTGCGCCCAGATTTCACATGATGCACAATAAATGCCAAACCAATCTGAGACAGTATCTCCACATTAATGCATTATAAAGTGCTTTCCTGACTTACTGATTACATGTTAAGTATTTTTTGTAAACAACTAGATGAGCAGAGGTGCCACAATTATAGCAAATCAGAAATCCACTTGTTTATTAGAGCTTGCTTTGATTGTCATGTGATTCATCATCCCTTCACACAGCCCTATTTGCATATTACTCAGATGGTGTGAGGACCGGATGATTTCAACATCCTCTGCTCATCACCATGGTTGCACTGTTCCACAATTGGTCCTGCTGCTTCAGTCTCGTACAGAGACAAACACTTGCTGTATGTAATTCGCTACTTTGATCTCTGGCCCAAGGTTCTGTATGTTTACGTGCTGATCCTGACAAAGCGAAGAATGATCCAAATGGACCAATGGGGTTCTAAATGAACAAAAATAAACAAAATGTAATTGTTTATTAATTTAATTTAATAATTGCTAAATACGAACTAACACACATTGTTTTGTCTCATGAACCTGTCTGCTGATCTCTGATGATCTCTGCTTAATAATTTCCACCTGCATTCCCCCATCCTCCCATCAAATCATCTTCTGCCAGTCAGGCTAAAGTCCCAAAACACATCAGCCAAACAGCTCCGGATAAGCTAGGACCACAGATACATGGCCAGTGTGTGGTGTAAGGGTTAGGGAGCTGGACTAGTCACTTAAAGACCGGCAGCTCAATTCTCAGGTAGACCACCGCTGCTGTACCCCCAAAGAGGGCACCCTACCAAGGCCTCCGTAGCAAACATTCAGCTCCATGAAATGGGCAAAGCGTTACAATATAAGTTATGCAATTCACCCTGAATGAGGGCATCTGCCTATTGACCACATGCAATCAATTATCCTTCTGTAAAGAACAAAATATGTTTCCTTTTCTGAATCTACACCGAGTACAGGAATCAGAAAAGCTGTGGTAAAGAATGGAACAGGAGGACTGGAGGCAAGTGGTGCCATTAGTTTTGAATGACAAAAATTTTCACCACCATGTTGTAAACAAATGCTAATCTGTGTATGAAGGTACAAAACATCATGCATTTTGAATGAAAAAAATCTCTCCTTCATTTAAATGCTTGACAGACCATTCCATCTGCATTTAATGAAACCACATACTTCAATAAATTATTCCAGGCTAAATAGGATTCAGCTCATCTTATTTTTGGGCAAACTGCAGCTCTGCCTTTTTTAATGAAACCACATACTTCAATAATTTTTCAAAATATGTTTCAGTGTCTTAAACGCAAATTTTTTCCATCAGTTTAGTTCTATTCAAAGATGCAGTGACCAGAAACACCAGTAATTATCAATAAACTTGGAACAAACAGTTAAACTGAATTGATGATTGTGGTGAATATGGAGTGGTCTGTATTCAAACATCAACTATGCAACCATGTACAAATAGATGCAAGTTTTACTTTTGATGCAAATACAAATTTAAAAAATAATTGTGTTACTCATTGACCTTAACTACAGGATATTAGGACAACACCAAACATTATGTGACAATGGAGCAAGTTTTCTTCTGCTGATCTCTTCTCAAGTCCCAAGAGAAATTTTGTAAAATTGCAGGAAATGTATTATGGAAGCTGACATTTTGTGGTTCATAACTAAGCAGTTCATCCCCTTGCACTTGTCAAGTTTATTTCCTGCAAAAGACCTCTTTGAAGTTTTCCCAGAAAACCAGATTAGCATATGTGTGAGAAGAGACACTGCCCCCAACAGGCATGTTCGACAGCCAGGAGCTCTGTCACTGCACATTCACCCTTTAGTTACTTTAGTCTTGACAGCATGATCCCGGATCACAAACTCAGTGACCATGTTTATATTCAAGACATCAACATTTGGGAATGATCTATTTGGATACTGAATTAGCACCTCTTTCATACAAGCAAGGCATGCTATTCCACTCACAGCTGTGGTTAACAGACAGGGGTTGCTTGGGGGATGACAGGTGTTACACAGTGTGTGTAGTCTTACCTTCCACTTGCCATTTTAAAAGTCTGACATTTGTGTGTTTCTTATTCGATCTCATTCTTTTAAAGAGACACTTGCAAGTTTTGTCTGTCCTACCCTATATTAGGAATGAGTGAAGACAGGAGGTAATGCTACCTTCTCCATTCAGGAGTCTTCACTAATTTACTGCTGTCTTCACTAAAGGTAGCAAAAAAACCAATCATCTTTGATTGGTGTTTACTTGCCGTGTTCCCTAACAGTGTACAGCATGTTAATTGCATGCAATTACATGCAATATACTCTCCAACACAAAATAATCCACTCAAATTAAAATACTCAGAGTACATTTTTACATGGTCATTATTAGCTGTTTCTAAACAGCCATAGTGGGAGTACTGTCTGATTTCAATCATTTTAGAGTAAAGTGTTTACATGCCAGCTAATTATAAAATATTACAACAAACATAAAAATAGACCCTGAGATGCTGAGATGTATAGTATAGCAGTCATGTCATTACACTAGCTCTAAATCATTGATATTACCCTGCCTATTTCTGGGTTGATTGGTTTGTATTCTAATTCATTCTATTTCCAGAAATAGGAAGTATGAATAGTTTTGTTACTATGCTCTCTAAAGCATATTGGGTTTGTTTCACATTCTGTTTGACTTGTTTGTCACAAT
Source organism: Albula goreensis (assembly GCA_022829145.1). NCBI lineage: Eukaryota > Metazoa > Chordata > Actinopteri > Albuliformes > Albulidae > Albula > Albula goreensis. Next base: position 10,848,419 of record CM040755.1, read on the forward strand.
TATCCACAAATATAATTTCCTTTAATCAATGAATCCATTTAGTGGAAAGAAATGCAAAGAGATAATGATAATTTTATGACCCCAGAGGGGGATCTTGTAGGGAAAATCCATTAGTTTATCTTGTCAATTATAAGCTGAAAAAAGCAGACTGTTGCTGCTTTTATCATTGGTAAACAGGCCTCCTGCAGCAGGCCATGTGAGCTCTCATTAATTATAGGCCTGTTTTCCGGTACAATCCGAATGTCCATAGCCACGACTTCTTTAAGCTTCAGTGTCTACACTACTACATTAACCAAAGGTAAGAGCATACAATGTACAGACATAATAAACACACAATCAATGTATCATACCTAGCTATCTACCTATGCAGGACTTTACATAAATACATCATGTAACACTTAATAATGTAAGCCTAACTGCATAGCAAGTGGCTAGAAAGTAAAAAGTAGATAAGCCCCTGTAACCAATAGGAGAAGTAGGGTGCAGGTAAAAGAGAAAGAAACTGACTACCTCAAAATTCATGACAAGTAAAGGATAACGCTGAAAAGAACAAACATATATTTTCATATCTGACCAGGGCTCAGGCAGTTATGAGTCACATGGTGGAGTGGGAGAAATCACTGTAACCTCTGAGTGTCATTGCCTACAGTCATCATCATAGTTTCGCTTACAGATGGACGTCTGTCATGCTTCAAACTGCTTGAGTTCGCACTCTTGCTGCCCCTCTTGCCATGACAGCATTCCAGCAGGACCAGGCACATTCTTGGTCTGCTCGTGTGTCAGAGGCTCTCCTACGAGGTGGAAATGCTACATGAGGGCCACAGATGCCCACATAGCCACAGCTGAGCCCTGCCGAGCACGCGTGAGGCAGGCCGGGACTCACAGCACCAGTGAGACAGAGCCCACTGTAGTGGGCTGGAACAGGACACAATTCTGCAAGATGGCATCTGCAAGCTGGTACTGAGCACACATCTCATGATGTACTTGCATTGCTTCCAGCTAAAAATTCTTCCAAGTTTTCCAGTGAAACATTCAGTGTGTAAATGCTTCCTGTAGGCCTAACTGGTTCATGATGACATGTTGCTGTGTAATTTCATGCTGTAATGTTTTATTGTCTACTGAGTAAAATATGAAACTAATAAACAAAACCTGAACAAATGTTTGTCATGTCACAAATATGTTCACCTCCAATCCTGACTGTTGTTACTGACAGTGTTGATGGCCGGATCAATGAATCCTATAATGGGTGGAGCAACAAAATGAGATGTCAATCATTATTATGGCATAACTCCATAATTGATTTCAAAGTGTCCGTCACTGCTAGCACATAGTACCTCCACATATCTGTGATGTAACGAGGCCTCATTCTCCCAGCACTAAGTGACAGGCTGCATCAAGTCAAGTCATAACATTAACTGTAATGATGGTTTTTTTTTTTAAACATGAAATCAACAACTCAATTAACAAAACATCACTTCATTTAACACACACAAATAATTAACATGAAAAGCGAAAGAAGTCTTACATCAAGCCTTACATAATGATTAATGAATGCTCAGAGAATTTATTTAGGGAGGGACAGGACTGACATTGACTGAGCGCTGCTCTAAAATCACAGAAGTACAGTCTTATGGAAAAAAATGTTTTCTAGGTTATTATCCCCAATAACATGCCATCAACTTAGCCTCTGGAACATTTCATGCAATATCAGCCCCACTAACACAGGCAGACAGATTTCACCATCAAAGCAGAAGCAAATAATGTTTGATTAATCACATTGGAGTCCAGATCAGGATCTTCAAACCACAAGAGACACTAAAGAGAGGAACACAGGAGCATAATCCCTAATATATTGGTGCCAGGTGGTACTAATGAGGTTAGTTCCCTTTGACGGGCCATGTGCTGTCCCTGCTTAGGGTTATGGTGGGTCTGCTTTCATTTCCAGCCCCTCTGTACAACACAGTGTGTGTGGGAAGCAACGTTCTGATCCAGTTAGTGCAAAAACAGCAAAGAGACATGACAGGATGGAGAGAATCAGTGACCAACATCAGTGCTTAGTTTTACAAAGAGGAGGGGCTTCACCACTGAATCTCTGGGCAGATCCGTGTACCAGAAATTGCACTGGTCTTAATAAGGTCCTTAGCAACACAGAGGACACCACAGTTTTCAATTGCAAATGAAGAGACATTCATATTTCCTGATGATATCACCAGCACGCTTTTAAGCATATGATTGTTCTCATCAACCCGAAATGTTGCTATGCTGTTCCACCAAAGTTGCTAAAATTTTACTTTGAATGAATGCTTTTATTTATTTTATTTTGTTTTTATTTTGTTGTTAGTGTGGCCTTTGGGTAGCCATAATTATCTGTTTGTGGATTTGTTAATGGACTCTTCCTGGAAAAGGTGCACCAGACTGAAGAACTCTGCTCACTAATTTAAGCCTAACACAAAACATTGGGTAGTTAACACAGCTGGGTCAGGTGAAGCACAGTGGAGAGCTCAACATGGCAAGACCTATTTACATTATGCAACATTATCTCTCACCAACTTTTGAACTAGCAAAATTACAAGTGGGTTACTTACACTTCCAAGTTACCTATGGCAAGAAATAATACCAATTTGAGCCAAAAACACACTGTGTAGGGCTGTATACTAATTAAGAGAGCTACCTATATTACCCAACCAGCCATGTAATTACATGTCTAGGGACTGTATTTCAGTCTTTAGAATTTTCTAATACAGATACTTTCTCATTGAAAGATCTTAATAACGAGATAAGGGGTTTAGAGAAAGGAGTTACCTACTAATCACAAGATAAGTGGTCTACCTTATAATTAATTACATGTAATTACAAGATATTTTTTAGACCTTTTTTATTAGGTGGCACCAATTCTTCTGTAGCTTCGCAAGTTCAGAGAAGATTCTGTTAAACTGCCAAACTGAATTTGTGAATTTATTTGTAAATATTAGTGATATAACAATTATGCTTATGTAAATTATTGGAGTACAGTAAACTCATGGCAGTAAAAAAAAAAATGGCACCCCCAGCAGATGGGGCTGTACCTGTATCAAAGGGAAAATCATGTACCGTCAGAGATGTGAAGTTCCTCTCTCTGCTCTGCCAGAGCAGCACCACTTCTGAGGCGAAATGTGTCTGAACCTGTGCCCCTTTCCAAAAGGAAAGTAAATGCCACAGAGTGAGCGTGGGGGTCTCTCTGACATTGAAAGAGCAGGGTAAAAAGGCAGGCCGTGCATCACCGCAGGACGCATGTTATCCCTTATGAAGACAGATACGGCTAGACAGGGGCATGCTAAATAAGGCCTGCATGTCTTTGTCAGCTCCATGCAAATGAGCTTTCCCCTTCTGATTCACAAGCCAAGCCCAACCCACTGTAGACAGTGAGATAGCATCTGCCATGGCGGTCGCGATGGGCTGTGGATGCTTCTTGACAACTTAATGAAAAGGGTAGCTGCCCTGTTCTACCAGAGACCTTAACAACTTCCTCTGTACAAACCCAGGGGAAGCAAGATGATCAGGACATATTACAGGGGATTGTCTCACCTATTCAGGACAGCGGGCCACAGTGCAGAGCAGGGGTTCAGCTCTAAACAATGTGGGCCTGAATCTGAAAAATAGGACCCTGTTATCATATGCTGAAATTGTGCATGCTACTTTGTCGCCCACACCAAGTGCAAATATGCACAAGCATGTGCAAATAAAAATTAATCAAACAAGAACAAAAGTAACATACAGAGTTTATTTCCTTCTTTTTCTTTGTGTGCTATATTTTAATGGCACTGGACCTACTAGGTGATTTCTTTGTTCAGCTGGCTTTGTTTTATACTATACTTCTATTATACCCCTGAAAAAGGCAGTTTATTTCAAGTAAAATCCGGCCTAAGAAGTGAGGCTCTTATTCTTACTGATAGGGAAGTATTCAACAATTTGATCTTTTTGTTTTTTCTTACATCAGTTATAAACGGGCTGGAATTTCTGCAGATTTAAATAATGCTTTTCAATATGGAAAAACAAAATCTCTTGCTAGTCTGCATCATCATGCAATATTTCTTGTTAGTTAGAAGTCCCATTCTTCTGGAAAAATAATATTTTTAGTTACTCTGTTCTTATAACTAATAACAATGAGAAACTGCTACATCCCACTACCTTTTGGACGAATATTTCCACTAAGAACGAATATTTCCACCTTTCCACTTTCAATCTTACAAAACAAATGTGGGAAATATAGTTTGTCCCTGTTGTCCTGAATAAGGTTTGACGGTAAATAAAAAAATCATCACATTATTAAAAAGATGAGGCATGGAAATGAAATATTTATTGGAAATACTGACATGCTTCATTACGGAACCCAGTGGTAATGTGTAGTATATCTATCAGAAATGTTCCAGCAATGCACCACTGTTTTCATACATCCAATGGCTTCATAAAATCACAGATACAAGGTACAAGTACTCCCGGTATGAGCACAGACTGGTGAGTGAGGAAGTGAAACGTCGCCCTTCTAATCATAGCTTTCTTCAAATGCCAGACACTTTCACATCACTTACAAGAGGTGTCAACAAATTCGTATCAGCTTATTATTGTTGGAAAATAAACGGTAAATGGGTCATGATACTGTACGCACCCCTGTGAAGGATTATGGTAAAATGAGTTCACAAAGATGACATCACACTTGGACTGGAGCAGGGGAAATCTGGTTGAGAATCCGCTCCTATTCAAAAACAAACATCAATGACAGGTACAGCTAGAAATAGAACAATAAAATTCCAGTACAAATACACCACTTCCCCCTGTCAGTGCCAGCAGTCAAAAAGGGAAGTATCAAGTAGGCTAAGCATCACCAGTGTCAACAGTGTCTACAGCGTATTAGTATTCACATAAAGGTTTTTTTCACCAAACTGGATTGCAGGAATGTATGTACATCTGCGCAAATATGTGTTAGCACAGGCTCTTGCATAACTTCCCCTAACAGTGTATTCTATTCTACACAATGCAGTGATGCAGCATCTGTCAGCCAGCGGTGTGCATTTTTATCAGTGTCCTTGAGTTTATCCCATATACTAAATGAGACCAAATCAGCACTCAAACACGAGAACTCACTGACCACCGACATGCACTATTCTTTATAAAAGTAAAGGGCCATTTTAGCTCTCAGGCTAGGAAGAGACATTCCTCATTCACTGAATAAAAATGCAACAAGCTCTTCTGTGGTTGAAGCAAATTCCTATGAAGTGTTTCATTATTTTTCTCATAATTCAATGGTACTTCAGGAGATGAAGCAATTCGGCAACTCTGAGGGCAGAATTCCACCCGTTATTCCTGTAAAATATAATTTATAATATATAATTTATATATTATATAATTTGCAATCATTTGTTAATTTTAGTAAATTGCATTTATTACATACTTTTGACCATCTCAGAGTAAGGCACTTTACAGCGAGGGAAGGAAGTGCCCATCTGGGTGACCACCTTGAGATATCTTGACAAGTGACTACCCCAGATCAGACTCAGTTAGCAGGGACGATGAAAACCTCATATAATATTACACAGGTTGAATCAATGTTAATGCCTGATCTCACATTTCATTGAAACATGTGGCTGTATTTTTAGTCGCTGGGAATAAAAAAATATGATGCAGACAGTGGTATGAGGTGGGCATGGGGGGCATTAAATCACTGTCAATCATACTGATTTTCACACTGAATCAATCCTGTTAGAATGGTGGGTAAGGTCATCTTACACTTCCAGGAATGGCCACATTTTATTATGAGCTTCACAACCAATGCTAATCTTCCAGCACTTTCAGCAAGTAGCAGTGCATCTCCCTCTATTAGGCCATGCCTTAACAGTCACTTCATTTGAACATATCATAAAAAGCCTCTGCTAACGTGTTTGCTGCAAAAGGACACACAACATGGACGACACCATGTTTCCCAGAAGAATCATCATTTGTTAAAGTAGCGACGGTTCAAACGTAGTTAATGAGCCAGATGCTGATTTGAAACATGAGGGGACGGGGAGGAGAGAGGCAACAGAAAACAAAATAATCATCCCCAGGGCATATGTGCAATGGCCAGGTGAAGTCTCTATTTCTTACAGGTTTTTCTATCAGAGGAGCTACAAATTATTTTACCATGATGAAAGGCTATCAGAAAATGACAAATGGAATTCGGAATGTCTGTTGCAGCATTCATTACGGTCCCTGGCTCTGACAAATGCATTTGAATCTTCTGTTGTAATCTTCTGTTTTGTTCCTTTTGGAAACACTGCCATGCTGAAAGAAACAGGTCAATTTTATCCAAGACAGCAGACAGTGCGTATATATGGATGGGGGGTAAATCTTGTGTGTTTGTGTGTGTGTGTGTGTGTGTGTGTGTGTGTGTGTGTGTGTGTGTGTGTGTGTGTGTGTGTCTGACTCACAACACTGCTTTGCATTTAAATGGTAAACTTCACAATGAACACAATGTTGTTCTCATCATTCAATCTGAGAGAACAGTCCAGCCGTGTAGGACATGTCAATAAGTAATCACGTCTAGATAGATTGGCCATGGCCAGCTCAGTGTAAGCTATAGCATGGCCTCTGGGGTAGGAGGTGACAGGAAAATCACAGCTGCACCACCTCAGCTATTATTAAAACACAGCTTCATTGCACCTCTGTTTTATTGTCGAGCTGAATGGTTGTCATTTTAAAGAAAGCAAAATTAGTATGGCTTTCCAATCAAACATACAGAGACTTGATTTATGATTAAATTTATAACCCCAGTTACACCAACTGGATACCAACTGGAGCTGGATACTAATGCAAACAAAGGTACATTTTCACATTTACTCACAACTGTGGGTTTTTTTTTCATTCAATAACATTTCTTTTCAAATGATAGGTACACAGTTGTATCCAGCTAAGCGCTAGTGAATGCTTTTGTATCTAAAAAAAAACCCCACAATTATTACTAGAGCCAATTCATCAACAAATTAATTGATTTGATCATCTGCAATTACAAAAAAATAAAGAAATGAGAAGTCCTTCAAGTGTCTTGATGAAATGTTGCATACAACCAAAGCAGATACCATTCATCACAATAGACTTTGACAGGAGCCTTGGGACTGGCACAAGCCTGAGTAATCAACATGTGTTTAGAAAGTTACATTTCATTTTCAAAACACTGTATCTTGAAAAACAAATCTCATTCATGCCCTCTAAATCATTCACAAGCATGGTGACATATAAATTGTCTGTCTGCACAAGACTAGACTAATTGCTTAAGTTTCAAGTCCTCATGTGCAATCATTCTGTTCTTTAGTTCCAGGCAGAAGGAATACACTTTAATTGATGTTGACACAAATATGTTTAATACTTACAGAGTAAGAAAATGAAATTAGATCCATCCTTCATTAAAAGATGGGTGTAATGGAGAAATTAGTGACAACTCTAGCAAAAATAATACAGTATGAAGATTAGGAACAATCTGTAACTCTATAATTTAGATTTGACTGATTTATTATTATTGTTTTTGTGCTACATTCACTACCAACCCCTAACCTATTTACCCAGAACAGACTATATGTTTATCTACTTCACTGGAAAAATATGATCTGTTTCAGCAGGTCCAGAGAAGTCATGACTTTAACCCCACCACCCCCTCGCCCTCAACACAGAAGACCCATGAAACAAGGTTATGAACTTGTTTTACAAGGCCAGAGACCTCATCACTTGCATGGTGCAGCTGCTGTCTGGTCTTTGAAGGCTTACAACATGCACAGCGAAATCAATAGCCCAGTACCATTTCCCCTGACATGAAACGTTAGAGCCTTTTGAAGCATTATTAGATCGAGGCGGTGCTCAAGCAGCACTTGGTGCACCCAGGCCTGCTTGCTTCATAAATCGGCATGATGGCAGCCCAGACGATTTCCGAACTGCATTAAGCCTATGAATTATGAACCATTAAAATCGCTCCGGACGATAACCTACGGCCATTAGGGATGGAAGAGAAGCAATGCACACGGAGAGATACTGTCTGATACAGAGTTATGTTGCACCTTCATGCATACTGAAATAAATGACATACATTTGAGACTGTCAACAACTCTGCCTTGTAAATCAATCAGTAGCAATCTTCCTTTTTTCCTTCTCTCTTGACTGCCCTCCCTATACATCTGCCCTTGGCAAGAACATGCTATGACTTAAAACACAATGCTGAAGGCATACGAACACCACGCCAGAAGGCACCCTGCCCAATCCGAATGACCCCATCGTTGTTTGAAAAAATACAGACTTATGCAGTTCTAGCAAAAGCATCCACAGGGATCCTGTTAAAGGCACTGCATCTGCTAAGCTTTTCTTCAGCACTCCTTGATAATATGAAAAACTCCTGATCCCTGCCTCCCCTCATCTTGTTACATAAGCCTCCTTTCCTACAGCACAGCTCAGCATCATCTATTGGCGGCCATAGACTTTCAATGCCCAGGGCTCGCATCTTTCTCTATTGCTAGAAAAACCCCTACCATCCCTTATGTAATCAAACAGGATGTCTGGTAAAGTAGGCCTGTGGTGAAAGCAGCATAACATTCATTCAAGAGGTAACTTAAAGAGTAGCATGGTACCAGACCTTTCTTTTTTTTTTTTTTTTTTTTTTTTTTTGGGGGGGGGGGTGATTTTATGTATTAAAAATACTAGCCCGGAGAATGAGTGGCACAGTGCTCATCTTTCAGACCTCATTGCAGGTGGTCTCACTCAGGTTTGTTCTTCAGGGCAGGTATACACTCTGTTTGCTCCCTGCACTTCTGACTGATGAGCCATGCCAGGAATCAAACAAGTAATCAAATGCATGAGCCTAACTGTTCTCAGTTTCAAATATCTCCTTCAGCCTACAATTAACAGTTATTGTCACTGCTTAGTTTTCTTCACTCCACGGTTTGTAAGTAGTGCAACATTACTGGCACTGGGTGACATACGAGCGCTTCACTTGTAAACTTAATAACACCGTGCTCTGAGCCACCGCTTCACACCAACATGTCAGTTTGGTCTGTTGAGACAGCCGCTTGACGGGGTCACAGCCTGCCACGGTAAACAAGGCCGGGGCACCAGCGTCGCCTAGAGGGCACGCAGTTAAAATGGGATTTGCTGTTACGTTAAAAGCCCGGTCTGATATTGAATTACCGGTTTTCCAGAATCTAAAACCACACTGCTTGGATTAACGGACACGCAGGCTAAGAATTCAGCGCCATTATCTGTTTCCATAGTGCATGCCTGATATGCACGTCACCTGTCCCAGTAGAGATTTATCATCATAACACTACTCTGCACGATAGCACCTCTGGAATATAAATCACCCTTACATTCTCCATATAAAATTGCATTTATCTACACATTTGCCAGTGGATACGCATATATCATTTAGTTTAATGAGCGTGGCTTAGTGCATTATTTTTGTACTTCAGTGTAGATATTTTAGAACAAATTTGTGTAAACTGACGGAAGAGAGCACTGGTTTGGCAGCCCTATAACGTTAGATGTGACAGACTGATAAACGCAGGGCTCATGTAACCAGGATGTGAATCAATAATATGTCACATAACATAGGATCCAGTCCCTACCTTCAAACAAAGTGACAACTGAATTTATTAAAATAGTGACAATAAATGTATGCCCATTTGTCAGCTCTTTGAGACTGGTCTGAGACTGACTAAATGTCATTGATAATATCCCCCTAACACCTTGCAATCCTTGAAAAATTGTACCATATTGCCATATTTTCTTAGGCAAGTATTTTGTAACACCTAAAAATCCCTAAAATGAACATCGTTAAATACCAACAGCTTTAGGGAAGAGCGTATATTGTGCAGGCTTCTACTATTGGCTATATGAAATACAATCTGTGAACTTAATCCAGTGACACAAACTCGTTTGCCACGAGGAGTGCACGATGCTATCCTATACTTTATACAGTTCTAATGACAGGACGATGCACAGCTTTATGTTCGTGTCAACGCGTTACCTGTAAGACACCTGCTTCCTGATGGTGAGATGCAAAAACTCATTCTCCATCTGGCTGCTTGTTTCGGTCATCGGGCCCTCTTTGAGGACAGGGATTGTGACCGACCCGTCCGCAGAATTCCCTTCTGTCCCGTCTCGTCCAGCATTGTTACTCTCGGAGAAGAAAACGTCTTCTTCCTCGACTAGGTCTTCTAAAGTCGTTGGCGCCATCGCAGCCGCTGTGGAGTCCGAGAAACTGTGGACGGAGCTAGCTGAACTGCTCCCGACACAATCCGCTGCCTCAGCCATCGATAGCTGGAAGTAGGACAAGCGTCAACAACAGCAGGCTATTTTACGCAGCAATGGTTTAAAACGGTTTATAAAGGCTTTAAGCTGCTTCCCAACTTTATCTTACATGAAAAATAATTAGTGTCCGGCAAAATGTTTTGTTCGATGGAAAGATTATCACGTTATACCTTCAGAAATTAATTTAATCCTAATGTGAGCAATACGCGCTCGCCCTTGTACAGACAGAAGTGCAAACCACCAGGAGCCGTCAAAGCTAAAACTCTATCACACGCGAGCAAAGCAGCAACTGTGAGCCCAGTCCGACCAGAGTGCGCTGCTTTTCGGTGCTTATCAGGTGACTCCTTCCAAACAAGTCACCAAGGCATGTTACAGCTCGAAACGACTCTGCAACTTCCCTTCGCCTTGTCTTCACGCGTTAAATTAAATCAGTGAATTGTGGTGACGCTCAGGCAAAAGTGACAGACTGTTTAGATCGACGTCCCTCACATATACCACCCTATTCTGCCGGCTCTATATGAAACGGGACTTTTAAAAGACAGTAGCTGTCACAGCTTGAGTTTATCCTTATGCACCTGAGCTACGGTACTCTGTGGCAGACTCCTGTTGTAAGTAATCACTGTGAAATGTCTGAAACGCCAGAACGAGCGTGTTTTTTTTTTTAAATAGGAGGTGGCTGATGAATTGTAATTTTGTGTAATTTTAATACAGATTCAGCTTAACCGAACAACAGGGTGTGGTGAGAAGCGAAGGGATCATTTCCTTGGACAGTATTCCGTGTATTAGTAAGTTGGCAAGTCGCAGAACTGGAGAAACGGGTTGTTCGGATGTTTCCTTGTGCTGAGACTAAACCATCACTTTCACTCTGATGCGCAGAATCTTACGCTTGAATACCAGCCTTTAAAATGATTTACATAGTCAATACTTTGTTAGATGTCATACGTGTGTATGTAATGTTTGTAACGTAATAAGTGTTAGCATTTACTGCAAATATTAAGGAAAAATTAAGCATCTGCTGTCAATGGTCTTACGAAGCTGGTCCTTTTCAAAACCCACTGAACATTTTGAACTGCAGACTACAGCCACTCAAAACATGACACCAAAGCATCGCCAGTTTTCATGAATAGTCCCATTTGCATTAAGGCTTAGTTTTAACTGCTGTTGTGTAGCCCCCTACTGTGTTTACAGCACTGCATTGGAAGGGGTCTGCAAGCCATTATTGCTTTTTATTTTATGGATCTCGAGTGATGTTTGGTTTATTTTTTTTAATAGGCCCTAATAGTTAATTGTATTTTTATTTGATACAAATTTTCAGACAGCAAATGACAGGATATAGAGGTATGCCTTTAATTTGTTTTACTTTTAAAGGTGTCCTAGAATAACACTGACAAAAAAAACTGTGTTATTCGAATTGGTTCCTCAGTGACTGAGGAGGCAAACATACTGACTGAGAAGGTGGGTAACTCCAATGTCTGAATTAATGTTATTTAGGCAAAAAGGGGGGTGTGCATCCCCATACGTTCGGTGGGTATACCCCAAATACTTGTGTATACCCTGAGCCACACCGCAGACTATGCTGCACTCTTATTTTCATTTTATTTAACTAGGTTAGCCTCATTGAGTTTTAAAACTCTCCTTTACGACAGAGACCTGGGCATGAGGGCAGCCGATGTACTCATTGCAGACAATGACAAATGTAAACACAATAACACCTGCTATCCTGTAAAAAAATCATGGTCAGCTTTTTTACAAGTAGTTATCCGTCCAGCATGTGGTACAACAAGATGAAGAATACAAAATCTGTATGTATGTATTCTCTGTGGTCTGGTGGCCATAACAGGAAAAATCATGTTGGCGCAGACAGAAGGGCTTTCCTCTCCCCTGAAATGCTTGTTTTATTGTATTACAGTGGCTTCCAGTAGACCATCTCACACAGGCTGATGGATGGTTTAAGGGAATTATTCAGATTTCATAGTCTGATCTTTTGGTAGCTTGCCAGGCCACCACTGAACAACCGGCAGTCATGTCCGTGGCACTGCAATGTGCTGAAGAAACCAGGTGCAGTGCAAAGGTTTATATGCCGGCCCGTGTGAATGAATGGTTTGGATTATTTATTCATGTATTTATTTATGTATTTATTTATACACATATTCCAAAAATACCAGCACTACCAATGCGATATATGTAGAGAAATTCACACTACATTTATACCCAGTGGGGAAGAAACTGTTTGGCAATTTGTCATCAGAACTTCATTTAAGTTTAATTACTTTTACTAGCCAGTGTTTTGTTGTGAAGATGTACTCTGTTGCTTTTAAACGGACCCTTTGCCCATGCACGCAGAGTCAGTGCGTTACAGAGGGGTCCTGCAGCACATTCCCGTTGGGCAGAGTGTTGGGTGGGTGAGAAGATGATTCATCCATTTCAGCCAGCATAGAGACAATATGAGGATCCTGTGGGCTTGCAGTTCAGCTGGCAGCCATGGCTCCTGGAGGGGGTGAGAAAAAAACTACCGCTGCAATACGGCTTTCCCGTAAGGAAGGAGAGCCTCTCTGCCAAGTGTTTCTGTGTGGGTCTCACAACATGTTAGTAGCGGGTCACAGTTGAGCTGCACAGAATTTAAATGTTCCTGGGATTCTCCCACATCCCAGATATAATCATGACCTTGGTGTTCATTTTCTTTAGGTTACAGCCTTTTCACATGATAATGGATTCTTACAGTAAATGTATGCTACAGGACGAATACATTGTGATTGCTTTTCACAGAGGTAGTCAGGTTGAATCACTAAGAAGAGGTCCACCTACTATTTTGAGTGTACTTTAAAGACTAATTTACATCTACTGCATAAAGTGATCGAAAAACAACCAACACCCTCATTATAGTGGAAAAAGAGAGGCTACTTCACTAACACCTACGCTGACCCTAACAGTATTGACTGTTAATGCACTAATCTGCTAACTTGTTCCACAGTTAAATCTATTTTGCTTTAGCTCTGGCAAGCATAGAATTATTTTAATTTATTTACAAGAAAAGAAAAAATGTGTAAAAACTGTTAGTATCCTTGACAGTGAATATTTTTTTTATAAAACAGTCAAGCATATGAGATAACAGAGAGGGAATAATGAAAACTGGTCAACAGCAAAGATTAGTGTTGAATTAATAATAATGTTGTTTGCTTTTACTATAAACGGTATTGATACAGAATTAAGATATTATAGTTAATGTTTTATTTTAATGAGATATCCAATATTGTGATTCTGTGTCATTAAAATTGGTTTTGTGTTTAGAATTCAATAAATGTAAGTAAATCTCTGATCTGCTCATGGATAAATGCCCATGTGAGTACAGTGTGATATTGTCCATATATGTGGGCCAGGGATATGGGGTACATTGAACCCTGTTATGAGGTGCTGTTGGGGTGCGATCTCTGGTTTTAGACAGCCCATTCCCCCATCACCTGTGGTGTCTGATGATTTCATTATTGGCCTGAGAAAAGAGAAGAGACCTAATCTGAAACTCTCTTTCGATTCACCCTGTTTCATTTTCACTTCATGCTCACTGACAAAAGATTGAAAAGACTCTTACATCACAAAGCAGGTAATGGTTTAGGCCTTTCAATTTCATTTAAGTGTGTGTGTGTGTGTCTGTCTGTCTGTGTGTGTGTATGGGTGTACGTGTGTGTATAAGAAAAATGAGTCTGCTCTTGAAGAACTATGACACATTTTTTGAATGGTCAGGCAAGGTTAGCCCTGGCAAAACTTGTGCCACATTCATTTATTCACATTGATTTAAGAGCATTGCAAGGATTACCTCAGGCTATAAGACTCATCATTTGCATTGTGCCAAGCCTCCAAGGCCCTTCCCTGGCGTGTGGCGCATGAATCAGGGCTCTCTGGGGGCCGGCTGGGAGATTTCACGCGAACCGGGGTAGGGGTTAGCAGGTGTAGCGGCTGTTAAATTAGCGTTTCCATGGAAACCGTTGAGCTGGGCCCCTCCGCCACACAACTTCACACATGGACCTAAAGTGGCTTTGACAATCAGATCCCCTCTAACTGGCTCTCAACTAAAGAATTACCTCCCCAATCTCACTGTGTCTTGCAAGGCCTGAAATGGAGGTGGTGCGAAATGACACTGAAGTCTTTACAGATGGAGCAGAGTAACTATGTGCCTCGGTTCTGTCACATTTTTGGCACCACCATTCACTGCACCTATGCAAATGCAAAAACTTAATTTGAAACCGTAGATAGTATTGCATTACAAATTGCAATGGAGAACATTACTGTTCCTTATTGAAATGTTGAGGTTCCTGCTAACAGATAAAGGTTAAGCTAATGTTAGATTTAGTCACATATTGACAGTAAACAGAAACCCCATCTATTCTGCACTTTTTCGTTTTTCTTCCCTGGACTATTCAAAATTAACATAACTATTTTAGCTTTGTGTATATTATTTTAAACAATGTATAGGGTTTTCCCTATATTTTAAAGTTTACCTTAATTTTAAACAATTCTGAAATTAGGTGTGGATTGTAAAGTGTCTTGGTTCTTTTGAAAAATGGGATTAAACATTGTTTTGTCTTTTTAAATGTAGAAATTCAAAACACACTGTAATACTCACAGTCATTTGTTTGTAACAGTGAATAGATGCAGTTTAAGCATGAATGAATGTTTAAGAGGTGGACAAATTAATGCAAACACCAAACAATATATGAATATTTATGAATGAATAATAGAGCAGAACAATTTCAATTCTTTTTGTATAATGCTGTTATACAAGTTTTGCATGGTTTGTAGTGGGATATCATACAATTGTTCAGGAAGGACCACCTCCAGTTTTCTGAGAGATTAAGAAGATAGAAATATACCTGCATTCTGCATTAAAAAAATTCCAGTCCCATTCCTCTTCTTCATGCTACCATAAAACCACAGTGTTTATTGTAACGTTATTGTCTCAGAATGTAGGAACATCTTGAGGAAACAATAATTGCAAATGTGCACCTGTAATGCATATTACCTGCTCATACACCAAGTAATGTATCATTGCTCATTGGCATTGCTTAACAAGGGGTTTCAGAATGGAGTTAAGTGATGTTAAATACTGACAGCCTTGTGAAACTCATGACACACATTTTTTCTTGAGAATGGCTCACAGAGATGTTGTATTTTAATGCCTGAAGAATTCTTAGACGGTTTTTTGTGGTTTTTAGCAGTCTGTCCTTTTTGGTGAGCTTCTAATTACCATTGTTCCTCTTTCTTAGTACAGCTTTTCCTTATCTGGCATATTCTATTATGGTTTTCAACACTGTTCACCATGACACATAATTTTGTATTGTACTGATTATTTCTGACTGACATTTCTGACACACAGTTACTGACACACACTCTGGATACCAACTGATGGGCACCAGCTATTTTACCTCTTAAAAATCAGTTATATTTCTCATGTTGCTTTAGGAACTTACATATTAAAGGGTTCTTTTTAAAATGCCTCTTATAATAAAAACATATTGGTATTGACATACTAAGTAATATTCCTTAATATTTTCTCTGACCAGCTCCAGTTGGATCACTCATGAGGATATAAGCAATGCTATCTACTCTTTCAAATAGCTGGGGCCAAGTGGTGGACAGTTGTCTGTGCTCAATGTTTGCCTCTGTCTACACAGGGGAAATAATCTCCTCACCAGCTCAGCACTGCAGTGCTCCATGCATTCAGCTGGGAACTGGCTGGAAACCTGCCATCTGAAAGTCCCCTTACTAAAATTATGATTAACTCTCCTAGCTAAAGACCAAGGTCCCCAGCAAGGGAAACAGATGGTCCCTTTATTCTCCAAAGGGGTGACATCACCATCAGAAACAGACTTTCATGTTCCGTCTCACACTTCCGAACTCCGTCAATTGCGTAATGTGTGGCCTTGAGTCGCAGACAACGCAGGTAAATGGTTGTCTTTGAAGTGACGCTGAGTGAAGCTGTACCTCACATATTCAGTTCACTGCAACACATTAGTCGCTTGAGCCCTGTGAGCGTAATGGCTATGGGGACTGGATATTTAAAAAAAAAAAAACCCACCAGCAGTTCACATGTTGTCCCACTGGAGCAGTGAACACTGCTGCCACCTGCAGGATGTTTTGTAAGGGTCATTGATTGGCGGAGCTAACTCACCCAGGACAGAAGTTGGAAGGCCACCCTGTTGTTATGTGCAAAATCTAACCTGTATCCTGAATGAACACTACAATGTACCAAACCTGCCTGACACTATATGCCTACTGGAACACAACATAACCTGTCAGAAGCTTCACAGGAACCTAGCTGAGGCAACTAGGTGGGGACGGGAGGGGGGCAGCATTATGCAAGCAAAACACGATCAGTCATTATTCACATCATCTCTCAAAGGCGACACAAGGGCCATACCTATTTATAGCAGCAGGTGAGGAGAAATTTGATAAAAAAAAGCACCGGGGGACAAGAAGAAGCTCTGCCAACCTGATAGGCTGTGGAGCCATCACAAATGCTGAAGAAGAACTTTAAAATAACACGCCTGGAGGCAGTATGAAAAGGCCTCTCTCTGACATTCACAGTATCCTGGCAGCAGCTGGCTGCTAAAAAAGAGGTGATTATTCAAGCATTTGATGCATAAGTCTGACACACAAACAAATGGCATCCCAGCCAGTAAAACTGGATAAGTCTAAACTCTCCTTGCCTTGCTTCTGGATTCACTTTCACAGTGATCTGCTGTGATAGCTGGAAATTAGGTACAGTGGATGGTGATTGGCTGCTGTGTGCTGTGCTTTAAATGACCAGATTGCAATGTACAAAAGCCTAATCATTCCCAACAAGCTTGTTCAGCAAGAGGCAGATTTTTTTCCATTTCCAGCATAGTGGCACTGCTGTGTGGAAGAACACATCCTCTAATTCTGATGTTTGGGTAGACGTCAATCGAGCTACACATGGCTTGTTGCATGTGTTTGGAGTATTAAAAATTCAAAAGTGATACATTGTATTTCGCTGCTGAGTATTCAGTGTAGAATATTTGTCTTGTCAGATGGCAGTTGTTATCCAGAAGATAACAATAGCTACAATGTGTAGGTCAACTGTTAGGTGTTTAAAAGCTTTTCATTTGTATACAAAAGAGTGCCTTGGATTTTATTTTTTCATATTTTTCCCTTTTCCAGACTAGAAAGCATCAGCTGTACTTGGTCTGGCTTTCAAATCTGTATAACAATTTTCCCTCCTTTTAACTTTCACCTTTAATTCTGCAGTACGCAAAAGTTTCATTGTCTCATTAATCAGCCCAGAGCTCATCGGCTTCCACTCAGTTTCATCAGAGATAAGAAAATTCAATTTCACTAATGTTTCTTAAGTGAAAGGTCCTGGGGAAAAGATGACCTCTTGTGGCTGGTTTGAATGTTCCAACAAACATGGAAATGGACCCAAAGCAAGAAATAAGGTGATGGATCTCCATGGCATTCTAATATATACATGACAATGAACAGGTCTTCATGGACTAAATATCTTATATGTCTTAGGAATTAAAGTATGAGGTAATATGTGTATGTTTCTGTGCAATATTTCACCAATGATGGAAACTACACACTCAAGTTCAAAGAATATTGTACAAAGTATTAAAATACAATTTAACCTCACTACGAGTGCCTACCTTCGTAAATAAACTTCACAATACATGGGGAAAACCTCCACACCATGCAAACAAATTTGAATGCTGAATAATCACGGGTCACTTCTAATAATCCTTAAAACAGACATCCTGTATATGAAACAATTTGTATTTACATTGCCCATGGTAGCTTTGTGTAGCATCTCAGTGTAATTTATCCACAATTAGCTTTATATTAGCTTTAATGTGAACCATTAAGTATTAAACTGATTTTATGTAGTATCCAATCAGTGTGCAGATATGTTTCTCTTGATTCTGATTGGTGCAAACCATATTCAATATCCAGCACCTCGCCAATGTTTGTTGTGTTTAATCTCACACACAATACTTAATGCATGATTTGCCATGAGGAATAAAACGCAGAGGCGCTAACAGTAATGGCTACTTATATCTAAATCAGTCACATTTTTATTATGTATAGGTAGTGTTATCTTTTTTTTTTTTTTTTAGCGACAATTTGCATGTAATGTTTCTGGAAAGTGCATATTGCTTTGTCCAATGTATGATTTAATCTAACATACTTTATTTGTGATTCTACAAAACATTTTATTCCCCATAAGTCATATTATCTAGCTGTGAAATTGCATGTAATCACCTTGTAAATACTCTGCAAGGTTTTTTATGTGAGTGTAAATTGATTTGAGTACAGTGAACTTGGCGGAATGACACTTCATTCCATCTAACTGCTCAGGTGGTGCATTTACGTTTTCTCTACAGAAAAATAAAACAGATCAGATATTCTCAGGGATGAATTTCAGCTATTTGTATGTTTCAGATCTATGCACAAACAAGCAATAAAAAGGTGTATGGTTGCAAAATGGTACTCTACTTTATGCCAAAAGAAGAGCCATTGTATTGTGAAAATCAGGCCCACTTTGGATTAAGCAATCAGCTTTAAATAAAGCCATGAAGAGTAGTGTTTTGAATAGCTGTCCCATAATACAGATAATTGATAGTGTATGAGTGTTTGATGAATACATATACAAAAAGACAAAGATTTGCAGATGCAATTTTATATTTTGCTTCAAACTAACTCTACTTGACAGGAAACACATAGATAAGATCAACAAGTGTTTTAGCGCTTGCACATGTAGACATGCATTTTGATGCTTAGCAATATTACAATACAAAAAGGTCTGCAACCACTTCCAAACAATATTATATGAATAGTAAAATACATTTTCCATAAAAAAATACATCCCCTATTTATAAGCATTTTCACTTGTCATATATACAGACAATACAAAGAGCAAGGCCATGGGATGGTCAAGGCAAACAGTGGTAATAGCATAAGATGGCAAAAGATTTTCAAAGCTTTTGTGAAATGTGTGGTTGGCTTGGTTTCTATGCAGTCAGAGGTATGCAGTCCTATCTTCACATTGATCATGGTCTTAAAAGGCTGTTTATTTGAATAGTTAACATTCAGAACTCAAAACCTTGTGAAAGCTGAAGCTGAAGTTGTTTTTCTTTCCCCCAGTGTGTTGTTGGAGCAGAGAGCAGAGTGTCTCCATATTCGCACTCATCCCCACCCCTTCCCCCTCTGAGATTTTGATGGAACTTCTGGGTTTATAGTAATACATTTGTTCCATAATCTGTCTTTTTATTGAATTGCTTTTTTACCTCTGAAATAACATTTGGACAGATTGGAAGAAGATGTAAGAAACCTCAGCTGTTAAATATATAATTCATAAGCCAGTTGCACTTCTGTTTGAAAGGGGAACATGATTTGTTTAATCTCTTCCTGGTTTGGTTCAATTTCTGAATGCTACATAAAAACTGCCAAGGAGTTAAAGAGTTGCACTGATGAAAACAGGTACAGATCCAGGGTAAAATTTTCAGTGTAATGTAGACTAAGAAATCCAATGACCTATTACTGTAGACTAGATTGTCTTCACACGAAAACACACACACATACACAAACAAGCACACACACATGCACACACTCAGACACACACATGCAAGCACACATGCTCACACATACACTATATATGAGCATAAAAATAAACAGACACACAGTTTAATTTCTAAAGACGTTCCTTTTTCCTCTGGTCTTTCACGGGGTGCCTAATGTTACTTAACTATTAATCTCCACTCACTGATATTTACCACATCAGCCTGCCTTTCCATATTTAACAGTGCAGATTATATTCTTATATATTCTTACAGATTAAGGTTCAGAGATCAACCAGGGAAATATCAGGTCCCCTTGCCTGGGATGGGAAAAACTAACCTTGATTCAGATACATTTAGTTCCTTACACAGACACAACTAGGTGCTGTCTTTCTGTCTTTTTACATTTGGCAGGAGAACCTCTAACATATTTACATTTAGCCATTTATTTCACCAGCAAACACAAAAGAGGCATATCAAAGGAGCTTCCACACGAAAACCATTTTGATTCCTTAATATGGTGGTTATTCTCAATAAACCAATACTGAACACTGAATAAATAAACTACGAGAGACCATGACATACATTTTGAGTTCTACTCCTAAAATCAAAATGTTACAAAATCTGGTTTGGGTCAAAACAATAGGGTTTTTTAGTATATACTGTATGTATGTAGTTTTCATGGTTTGCCGGATAGTGTAGTTAGCTTAGCTACACTCTCTACAGTTCTCCATTGAACCTAATTCTGAGGGTTATGTCAATAGTCCCTTATATAAATTGATATACAGCCAGACAAAGGAAGAACCTTTCAAGGTGCTTGAAAGAAGTTTCCTTTTAAGAGTGTATTAAAGATTATAGTTAACAACCTAATGATCACAACCTAAACAATGGATAGGGGCATAAAAGAAAATGAGTGGCCACTGCTAACAAATAAAAAGCTAACCAAAAATAAATGTCTCCTAAGATGTTACACTCAGCAGTTACTTCACTAAGTTACATTAGTATTTCACACTGTTTTGTGTAGTGATAATACCTTGTGCAATTAAAATGATTTCTATACAAATGATGTACTAGAATGAGTCATACAAAACTATTGTAATGCTTATTAACCAATGGCCAAAACAGGATGTTAACAATCTCTTTTGTAATGAAAAAAATCTTCATGACTATAATCTTAAAATCAATACAGACAATTCATTTGAATAGTATTTCAGCACTAGTATTTTGTATGTAGTATTTTGTACCCATCACCAATTATTTCACGAGTATTAAACCTACAGAATGTAAGGATATTTATGAACAAATCTGTTGGTACTGTTTTGATGTATATAATGGACATGTATTTCAGGTAAGTGGATAGTGACATTTTCCAGTTTTTTTTTAGTTAAAAATATGATCAGAATATACTATTCAAATGTCAAATTTGGTTTAGAGTATATTTACATGCCACTATTAAAACCTTCTCTATATACAAAACTTTCTTGATACAGAAATAAACGCATATGCTGGCAAACTGTTTAACAGTTATGAAAAAAGATCATGTAAACATTACATCATCATTAATATTTACAAAAGAAAAAGGAGGTCCCTTCTTCACTTTTTGTGGAGAACAAATACGTTTTAGCCGTTTACAAATTACATATTTTGTTTGTTTAAAAATTTCTTGAAATACTAGTGTTGGCTTTTGGATAGATAGAAAAGAAAACAAGAAATAAGGATATATAAAAACAGGACACTATACTGTACTGAGCAGGGGCTTGAAGGCACTTTGCTATATCAAAATATAGCTGCTTTTTTAAGAATAAGTGCAATACTGACATAATATGTAATCATATGGGTCTTATTTTGGCAAATGAAAGGTTAAAGAGGACAGTGAATAGACACAGTGATGTGAAAACATTGGACTATATTGTACTACATTGTACTACTAGGAAAACATTGTACTATATGGGTAGATGAGATGGCATTAAATGTGTCCACCTTCTGCGTTCAATAAAGCATTCTTTAGGTCATTTGTGACAAATCACATTTGGAGTTCATCCTGAGAAATTTAAACTAAGGGGAAGGTGACTATAAACTGGGCTTAAGATCCAAACAGTTTTAAAGATTATATTTTTGAGATGTTGGTTTTACGCCCAGTGTCACCCCAGTTTAATAGCGATTTGGATCTGTTTTTTTTACACCCAAAGTGCCTTTGTGCGGCTGTTTTTCTTTTTTTTTGCTGCTGCTGCTGCTGTGTATCGGGTGTTCTCAGACCACGTGGCAGTCAAGCACCTCTTCAGCACACAAGATTTTCACCCACTCTCGCCCACTCCGAGTGTAGGCAAGCGCAGCTATTTATATTAAGGTTCTCATGAGGCCTTATTCCGGAAAATGTGTTACAAAATCAGCTCTGGCTTTCCTTTACTTTACAGAAGCAATAAAAAAATTGTAAAAAAAAAAAAAAAAAAAAAAAAACATAACAATGATTTTTGGAGTTCTCCTTTGAATTTTCTGGGTGTTGGGAGTGATGCTGGTTTGGCACACCTTTCCTTCCCCTCTCTCCCTCTGGTCTTGATCTGTAGGTTGGCATGTGGATGGTGGGAGAGAGGTGCTGGGGCAGGGGTGGGGTAGTGGCTTGTGGGGGGAGTTAGAGGCACATTTGGGAGGGGGGCACCGCGGCACTGGTGCTGGAGACCTCTGCAAGATCAGGAGTCTGTGATAGGCTGCACTGTCTCGGCAGCTCCGCCCAGACAGGTTAGAAGTACTCTGCACCGCCATTAGGGTTCGCCTCTCTGTGGGAGGTAGGGAAGAATGACGCCTTGAGCAACAGGACATAGTTTTGTACCTTGTTTCTTTTATAGCATCCTCAGCTGGAATGCCTAATGTTAACTGGGAATGTGATGACCCATTTCAGAAATAACATTCAACACAGTACAGAATGCAGAATGGCTACATTCCTACTTCTGAAAAGTTTCAAATGGTTCTGTTCTAATGCATACACCAAGTACTGTCCCTACAGAATATATCTATTGAACTGTACTGAGCAATAAGCATCTGATTGTTCCCCTTCTCTCACCTTTTATGAAACTGCTCTTTTTCGTGGAGGAACTTGGCGCCCGTGCGGTTGAAGTCCATCACGTCAGTGTGGGCTTTGCTCAGGTATTTGCTGGCCTCATGCTCCCCCTGGGCTTCCTTGGTCTGCCCACCCTCGGCGAAATCGTGGGCGCCCCCTCCCAGTCATTGGTGTCCTCGATCTTTAGGAAGCTGCCATAGCCGTCGTCCAACAGGGAGCCCTCGTCGTAGAAGAGGAGGCTGCGGGAGCGGACTGCAGTGACACACACACACCAGCAGAGGGAGTTAGTTGATGAACAGTTTTGAGAACCTGTTTTCCACACCACATGGCCCTCCTCTGTATTGATAAATTCATTTCATCTATCTTTGCTCCAAAGATGCAGCCCCTAACTCCTAATAAAGACCTTACTGTGTTAGTTTCACAATGCTGAATATATGGCTCAGATGTTCGATGCTCTAAATAACATCCATAAAGTAAAAATGTCTTATTTAATAATTTTCAGCTTTGATATGCTTTATTTTCATAAAAAATGCAACTAGAATGGTACTGATGAAAGCAATCCTGAACCACACAGCAATCAAAGGAACACTTTGTCCACTCCACAATATGAAGATTCATGATTATGCATCAGCACTCCCATGATTCTCTGCGCTCCTATGGAGCAGTGCACATTAGTGACTCAGCTTTGTTCTGTGATCTCAGGTTTCCTTGGCAACCAGTCATACTTCAGCCAATTGGAGCAATTGGAAGGAATCATAGTGCTCAACTGAGCTATCTCTCGAGTTCTCATGAGCCTGGCTTTGCTGAGCTCACATCATGCAGTCTGAATGAGCAACAGCTTGGACCACAGAGTCAGGACAACCACAGTCATGAAGACCACTGAATTCAAATCATGCTGGACTCATCAGGAGTCTTTATACAAATGCAAATGTATTGTAATGATAACAGTTGAAAGGATGAAAAAAATCATACACCTCATGAATTTATCCATTCCATATCCAAAATTTAATTTGATGGATTACCTGAAGCCATTCCCATATTTCTATATATTTCTATATTTACATATGAACGGAAAATTGGCAAGCAGGCACCTTGAAATTGCAATCTTCCACCTCATAGCTAAGGGCCTACAATCCTGAAATAACTTTTATTGAAGGCAGATCTTAAATAATCAAAGAAAGGGATAAAGCGCTTTATAATTCCATGACTGTAGTGCCATTTTCTGAAACTAACCAGAATTAAACATTTAGAATAAAAGCTATTCTGATTTTCAGTGACTTATAAAGTTTTAAAACATAATAGATCATACCTCTAGCTTTTAATGTAGTACTCCCGTTAATTGCATTTTTGAAGATGACTATACTTAAAATATGAGTTTGCATAGCACAAATTAACATTTCATAAATCAATTTTAGTCATTAAAAAAGTCTAGACTAGTCATTCAAAACGTCCAGACTTTAGTCATTCAAAAAGTCTGTGACCCACAGAAATGTCTCCTTAGTCCAGACCTGGAGGCCCTTCAGTCACATAGCTTTTTATAACTGCAAACTAAGGTTGACACTCCTCAAAACACTCTAAATGTTTTATACTTTCTTTAAATGGTTGGGGTTAGGTTGGGTTACCCTTGGTTACCTCACCTAAGGGTGTGATTATATTTTTAAAAAGCTGATAGTCATGACTGTGCAGGCCGCTACAGATGTGGGGTTAGATTCAACTCAATGCACTTTGTCTCATTAAAGGCAAATGCAATTCAAGGAAAGACTTCAGTTTCTTTAAGGGCACATTCTATTCTGCTTCTAAATGAAAATGACACACTTTTTAAAAAATGCCAAGATTGATTGAATCTAGTACATGTATTGTTTCTGTAGTTACTACAGCAAAATAAAATCTTCCATCCAGTTATGCTGAACCTCTAAGCCACACATAGATTTTTTGGTTTTTCCAACAGCTACACTGAGTCTTATTAGTCAGTTAATTTTACAGCTGTACCTAAACTATGTGTACAGTCTGAATCCCAGGTAGGCCATGTCATTGCAGGAGGGAACAAGCACAAAAAATATTAATAAATCTTTAAAAAAAAACTAAAAATACCATAAAACTTCCAATAAACACCTAGTCTGAAATAGCCTATGACCACCACATTTCTGCAGATCAACGTCTGCCCCCATTGAAGGCTGAACGAGATGTTCGGGTTTCTGTGGGTAAAACATGCTACACATCTGCAGAAGAATATATATCACACAGCTATGATAGCAACACTTTTCGCTGTTAAGAAATATTTTATGGCAAAATGTGGATACCGGGGCTTTTATAGTTGCATTAATACAATATTTTACCATAAATTTGTATTCAGAATATAAGGCATTCAGCTTTATATCAGCATTTGGCTTTATAATCATTTGGGCTGTTATTGGAAGTTTTACAGTAACTCGAATAAAAGCCAGCATAAACATCACAGCTGAATAGGTGGGTGATCATAACGAGTGTAACGAGCTGTCACGGTCAGGGAGTGGACGTACTCTGGCTAGCAGTGTAGACGTCAGCCGAAGGCAGGGGTGACGACCTCACTGTGTGAGACGGGGAGGAGAACTCGGGTAGGCAGGGCATGAAGGAGCCCAGAACCAGGACAAAACACAGCGCCACCACCTGGCAGAGGAAACCAAACACTGTGAGCTTTGGCATTCCATCCACGCAAACACACCATGCTCTTAGCGCAGGTTTCCTTTCGGTCAATATAGTATAGTGGTCATGGAACTCCACGAACCGCTCAAGAGGCTACGGGTTTCATTCCGAGGTGGGGCAATTGTACCCTTGATGGATTGCATGCACAAAAATGGATGAAAGTGTCCACTAAATGCCCACAATTTAATTAAACGTTGAAGTGGCTGGAAGCTCATCCCAGTTTGAGGGGAATGAGTCAGTCAGCCATGTGCTGAATGCCCAGGGCACAGGACTCCTGTCTATGGCAGGGTTACATCTGCCCTGTCATGAGTCAAACAGCAAGGCAGTGTATTCCATCCAATTAGTATCTGATCCGAATGACACCAGCAGTGCGACGCAGCAGTTTGGGAACACGACTACATTACCATAAGCTTAAGTGTGAGGAAAGAGAACACATAGACCACTGCTATTATGCAAAACACAAGGTACTCAGATTGCACCTACACATGTTCAGTTGTGTACCTGAAATATCTTTTGATGGTAAAATCTGCTTTCAGACAAAAGCAATAGAGTAAAACATTATTGAGGCTTTCTCAATTTAGGTTATGAGTATGACATTTACTTCACTGTGAGAAGGTGCGATTTACCATAAGGCAAGTCCCAGTTTGAGTAGAGGCCATCTTGCAGGAGCGAGGAACTTTCCCTGCGACCAGAGCCTGAAGTTTCTGCAGTTGCTGGAGCAGAGACCTAACAGTAGAGACAGAAATACACAAGTCAGGCTATGATAAACTGGGAGACAAATAGACAGACAATTTCTCTAAACCCATAATATTTGTCAATTTAGTGCAACGGCAGAATGAGCTCTTCACAGTAGTTCATATCTATTGAGTAATAACAATGCACTTCCTGGTCAATCTTTTACTTTAAAAATATTTTTATCTAATGTAACATGAATATGATTTGGCTGATGTTATTCTTATTTATTTGCATGGGCACACTGGGGTAAATGTCGAATGAGTCTTTCTGAATCTGATATAATTATAGACAGTTTCCTCTTTGATTATATGAGTAATAACCACCAGCACAGAACAAATTGGAAATCCGCTGACAATCACCCCAGGGCTGTTAATAACTTCATGTGTAATTAATCACTAAGTGAAGTCTACGGGGGAAACCAAAGACCGAATTAAAATCAATTCTGATCACACAGACAACACAGAGGTCTGAGCTGAGCCTCAGTCACTTAGTGTGGGCAATGAATATACACACTCACACACATAAATACACACACATGCACACGCACACACACAGGATGGTACAGACACGCATCGCACATGCATGTGCATAATAATGAACTCTTAGCTGTGGTCTTCACAAATGCTGACTTTTGATGTATTCATTTAGCAAAACGCAGATCTCACACAACGCAGCACAAGAAGAGCCTCTCACAGACACAAACCTAAGATCATTTCTGAGAGAGCCAAACCAACCACATATGGATATTTCTGTGACTAACACATAGGTATTTATTCAATTAAATGCCTGAGGCAGCCGAAAACAATGATGACACATCTGTCCTTAACACCCAACATCTACTTTAAATTCTGTATTTTGAAGAAGCTTTGTTTAACACATCTGAGTT
Organism: Albula goreensis; assembly: GCA_022829145.1. Classification (NCBI taxonomy): domain Eukaryota; kingdom Metazoa; phylum Chordata; class Actinopteri; order Albuliformes; family Albulidae; genus Albula; species Albula goreensis. The sequence goes on from CM040755.1 coordinate 10,875,645, forward strand.
GAAAAGATCATCCACGGACAAATAATTCAGGGAGGTATGACGAAAATAGAAGAAGTACAGCAGAATTTTAACTGTATGCTTTTGTACAACCACAAAGTACAAGCTCCATGTGAATATATATAGACTGCAAACCTCTTGCAATGCCTACACCCACAAGATACCCACACACACAATGTACACTGTATTTAACTCACATAAGGTCAAACGCTTGATGAGGAGCTTTCCTGGTATTGTTCTACACTATTATTTTCTTTTTAAACCTTTCTTTCCTTTAAACAAAATAGCTAATTGCAAAGGAACCTCAAGGTACTGAATACAATAATATTAACATATAAAGATATAAAATGAATATGACTTCCACCCTTGTGACCATTGCAAAATTAATTCTTTACAATTATAGTATTGGTATGTTCTTAAAGTTCAGCGTGCCCAACAAGGTGTTTGTGTCCAAATGCTAGGCGAGATCTGAAGTGCCTGACGGCCAAGAAAAAATTATTTAGTGCTATTGCATATTTTTACCAAAAGAGGACGCTGTTTCACAAGTGATGGTCTTGTGACCCATACCATGCATAATGAACATTCTATCGCTAAATACACGTCAGCGTTATAAATCTCACGCACATCATTGCAGTATGATACTACACATAGTATTAAGTTCTAGGAGCGGATAATAACAGAAGAGGAAAAAGTATATCGATTAAAACACTATACGCAAAATGGTATGCAAAATGCTGCATATCACTTTTAAAGGGATAATAAAACAATACGTTACAAATTACACAAAGCAGTATGGATAAAAAGGTTGGCATTTTATACCTTCTGTGCCAATATGATTAAAACTCTATGCCCATTCTTCAGAGTAATAGTTTCATCAATAATTAATCAGTTAAACGAAACATCCAACCATTCAACTTAGTCCCTGCATAAAATGTGCCAAGTGTATTGCTTTTATGTAAACAGTGGCCAACTAATGTCTGAAGGGAGATTTGATGAACGCATAGTTTAAAATTCATTGTGAAATAAAAGAATCAGAGCGCTGTAGTCCGCTAGGGGATCAAGGACACGCCGTCCACACTCATTCTGGCGAGCAAACACACTTCTCATGGAAATTTCTGTAGGGGGAATGGTCCAATATGAGTAATTCTTATTGCGTCAATGTGTTTTAATTGAATCACCGTGGGCCAGTAATTTCAAGGTCGCATTCTGTAAATCACTTCGATATTCCCCAGCCCCCCGAATGGACTTACTACGGTAGTAAAATGGCCATAAAAATTGCCTGCCATGACTACAACTGAAATATGTCGCCACTAGAATAAGTACTGGAGAAATTTGGCCTCTGACACATTCGCGTCTCTCTCAGCTTTCATTTCAATAATTTCAAACTGCAAACAATTCGTCTACTGATAAATTGTGTTTCGAAGCGCTGCACGCGTGGCGTTGTAAACATCACAAAACAATGGAGGAATGGGGAAATCGCTTCAAATGGTCTCTGGTCCTGCCTCATCCACTGAAAATGACAATAATCCCACTGTTTTTTCCCAATCCACTGTTGGAAATATAAACCCACGCGCCGCCTTGTTGGCTCGTGTGGGTTCTGTTTGAAGTCCTGAAAGAAGCTGAGTCAGATTGGTTTTCAAACTCGGTGGTTTTCACTCGCAAGCTTCCTACGTTCAGGAGGCCTTTCAACACAACATGTTGAGGGAGAAAAAAATCTTCTTTTATCTTTTACGTTTTAATTAAGGGGCGCCAATTTTCTTTCTCCTGTAGTGTCAATACAGACTACTGAAAATCTCTACTGTTAATTACAAAGCTTCCATTGTGCGTGTGTCTTTTTATTTAAGTATACTTCTTAAAAGTCTTGAAATATAAACACGGTAATATTCCGCCATCAACTGTCAGCTTTGCATAAAAAAGCACACCAGGAGACAGTGCCTGACAAGGATTTTAATAGTTTTTGTGTAGCCGCACTTCTGTCGCATATTGAAAATATTAGGCATTTGATTTCGTGTGTAAACACATGCTACTGCCAGTTTTAATTTTTCAGCAGTTTCTGAGCTGTACATGTCTAGAATGAGCCAGGTCCTGGTATTGCAGAGTCTGTGAATTTCTGAATCAACAACCAAGTTATCTTTGAGGTTTTCATGTGCCTCCAAGTCCCATGTAAGTAAACTCCCTACAGTCAAGTAATCCTACTGAGACTCATAACATTTTAATTAGGTTTCATAAAACTCTGCAGCAGGCTCATTATGTGTATCCCATGTAACAGAGGCAATGTTATGACATTAAGATAAAGCTGGAGTCTTAACTGTCATCATGAGTGAACACTGAGGTAAAGGTGTAAGGATTCTTGAAAATAATTTGTGTGGCATTTTCTGCCCTTCGGTCAGCCTCTGGCAAACTGGGACACTTCTGAACATCCCTGTAATTAATGGACCCCTGGCCATATGTCAGATTATGGTAAAAAAAAAAAAAAAAAAAAGCCTCAGGTAGAATAAGAGCTGCACACCACCCCCTCCCTTAAATGGGATGCAGTGCCCAGTAAGGCTACAGTGGCTTTGAAATGGCATGGGCCCTCAAATGTGGGTTTCACCTTTACAGATACCTGGGTCACACCTGAGAGATGAGGCCTCCCAAGTGCTGATTCATGTCAGATATTTCATTTGTTTATTAAGAGTACCAGAGGAGCGAGTCCACGTGATTTACACTATAAGGTTAATAACTCAGAGTGCAGAGAAGATGTAAACAACTACTACTACAACTAAGTATAAACATTGTACCTAATACCAACTACTGTGATAACAAACTATTACAACTACTACTACTGCTGTTAATGAAGCTAAAGCTCTCTATAGTACAGCAGTGGGAAATGGCCTGTTACCATGGTCCTATTATTTCAGAAAATCACAGAACACCGGAGAGCCCTTTTATGTGGCAGGAGAAGCAGGAGGAGCTGTGCAACTCAAGGTGACCCCTGCATGCTGTCATACTCCTGAGATGTTAATGGCACATGCAGGGTGTTTATATCTGTCTCACGTAGGCTATGCTGTATCTCAGCGTGTCAGGGCCAGCCTGTCTACGTGCTTATTAATGTAAAATTAATATCAAAAAGGTGATCAACCTGAAAGTAGTATTTTTTAACCTTTTCTATTTAATGAGGAATTAATATGTCTGTGTTCACATTCATCCTTGAGTATACTGCCACTAAGAATTGTTTTTGCATTGTTTCATTGCACCAGTGCAATTGCACAATATACATTACATTACACAGACAGAGTAACAGATAACAAGAGTGGTCTAATTGTAGTTAGAAAATTGCCTAACATGAAACTTTCTTGCTTTAAATCATGTGATTTAAACTAATTTTCAGAGTTAAGTAGAATAGTACAACATGGATTTATGTGAACCTGTAACTACAGATGAGAGAATGTGGATGGCTACCATATACCAAAAGTATCTGGCTTGGCGATTGAACCAATCACTGGATTGACAGTTTGTTGTGGCAAACCCCATTATATGCTATCGGAACCTCACAGTACCACTTCACGGTACTAACTGCAAGCTATGAGTTACAAGCGCAGTGTCTGAACCAGTATACTACACCACTGCTCATGCAGTAGTTTTCAGACCACCTCCCATGCAGACAAACATAACTAAAGGTAAAGTCAGGGGCAGTTAGAGACCGGGTAATTGCAGCTAGAGGGGATCCGCAATGAGGTATGCATTTATAAATTCAATCACGATTCAAATGACCATTTTATACGGTTAATACAAGTTAGCACTGACATGAGGCTTTCCCACGCTTGGCTGTAAATCCATTCAGCATACGTTTCAGTCCCATTAAAGTACCTTAACCAGGAACACTCTTCCCTGTGTACCAGGAGTAAGGTGTGTTCATTGTGCACATTGTAGATTTACAAACCAGGATGTCCTTCTTTGCATGTATTATGCCTATGATGCAGCAAAGCCAGGTCTCTGCCTCTCTTTTGTAACTACTGCAAGAAATGCTGTTTCACAAAAGGTCACAGAAAATCCCGATAACTGCCATTTTAATTGCTTCAGAGTCGTATCAAAAGGAAGCTAATGAGCACTGGGGTCTAAATGCAGAAGGTAGGCACAAAAAGACTCTGAAGTAGAAAACTTTATTATTGCTTACATAATGTAAAATGTGAAAATAACAAAAAAGAAGTTCAGTGTGCAGTAGTGGAAGATATTTCAGCGAGCACTTTCATCTGTTTCATCATATTGTAATGAATGACATTTTCCTGACTGTGCAGGAATATACAGCGCTCTCGCTATCTGCATTCACATTTGTGGAACTGCCGATTTAAGCAGCAAGGGTTTTGCTTTTTGGGGGGACTGCTGGAGGAGAAACTGGGCTACAGATACTAAGTGCAGCTGAACGTTGTTTAGGAAGATTTTAATTTTTTTCCCCCCACACAATTTTTCACATGGGCATTTATAAGAACTATTAATTGATGTTGTGTTAATAGGTATTATTTACAATCGCAGAAAATTCAATAAAACTGTAGACTGCAATTTTAAGCAGTCCCATTCTAAAGAGTATGCTCTGTCTACTCAGCTACCCAGCATGAATGATGCCTAAGTTATGTTCCCAGATATAACTGGTCAGAGAAATGCTCACATTCCACTCTCGTTTAATCAACACTCAAATCCCAGTCTGACACCAATGCCTCACCTGTTTGCACTCTCTAGGGTCTCAACCTTCTTCCAGAGCTCGTTGTTCTCAGATGTGTATGACTCGACCCTGCAGGACATGAGTCAACACACACGTTAGCAATCTTGCCACATGGACAGTGCCATTCCATGGCCTTTTAGGCAAAATTAGCCATGGTGCACACCATTGGCCATCTGGAAAGAAGAAGATCTCCGCAGAATTAGTCTAATGCTTTCATAAGGTAGGAATGTTTGAGCTTTAATGAATCAGCTTTGTCAATACCGAACAACTGACCGCACTGATGCTTTTGTAAGGATTGGTTCTATCTGACACATATGGTTCACAGTCAATAGATCCACGGCACTGCCAGTTGGTGAGTAACAGCAATAAGGCAATAGAGGGGAACGAGAGGTTCTGTTTCTTGCTCACTTTTTCTCCAGGCACTCCACGTACTCCTTCTTCTTCCTGCGGCTCTCCTGGGCAGAGATCTGAGGAGGAATTAAGAGGATGCCCAGAGAAATAATCAACACAAACCCCAAGGCCAGAAGACTCAACAAACTATTATAAGGACCAATTACCATGTCCAAATACTGTACAATCACCCCGGGGAGAGAAGGAATACAGTGGAATGGATGGATTAGGGTGCTAAGGATGTGGCTACCTTGTTTTTTATCTTCCGACGGACCCTCTTAAGTGCCTTCTCCTCTGTCTTGGTGAGGGGCAGCTTGTTGGGGACAGGATAACCCTCTGCGATGAGGGTGCGTTTCTCCTCCTCTGTCAGCATTAAGGGCCCTGAGGTTCCCTGCAGCTTCTGCAGAGCGAACGAGGAGGAGTCAGGAGTCCAGTGCGACACAAGCCACACACGATAACATTCAGCGTTAAGATTACCTTTCTGGAAGTGTAACCACAAATCCGAGGTAGTCACATCTGAGTTTCCAATTCACCCCTGACCTACTTTACCTCAGCAATAGACTCTATTTTATCCATGTTTAGCTAGTGATGGCTCCAGACCTCCCCAGACACCATGGAGAATTATGACATCACCAACCCCCTTGAAAGTATAAGATGCACAGGGGTCCACTACACTAGCATGCATGTTTGCTTGCAAGAAAAGAACAGTTTCATATCTCTAAAGAAAAATTAATAATAGTAATAATAATAATAACAGTGCATTTACAAATGGCCTCTCATCTCATGGTCTCACTGCACAGCCAATAATAACTTAGGCTTTTCAAACCTCAATAAACCTCTAATAATTAATGTCAGAACAGTGAAGAAAAGCTAAATTGATGGTGAACAAAACAACAATTAAATTATTTATTTTAAGTTGAGTACGAGTTGTACCAAAATGTGCTGACACTGCATATTCCTTGATCAAACACACATCTAGAAACAGCTGTTTCAAGGCAAGTTGATTTAAAAATGTGGTAGAACAAAAGTGCAAGTTGGCCACATGCTAACAGTGCATTTAAACCAGTCGGAGCGCATGTCAGGATTGGTGCTGGGATGGTCTCAGAAGCAGTGGTGTATTGGGGGTCTGTTTAATGAGGTGTTAAGACCACAGTCCCTACTATAATGGACAAAGGGAGCTCTGCCAGCCATTCCAGGAGAGTGCAGCAGCTGGCAGGTCATCCAGCACTGTTCTACGCTGCTGTGTGGGTGGTTTAGCTGGGGGTGCTCATGCAACAGTGACTGTTCAGTGTGAGTGTAAAAAAATACACTCACAGAGCAGAGCCATCAGCATGCACATACCATATGTCTGAGAGTGGCTGAGTCAGCACAGAAACACACAGGGGATCACCCACATGCACACACACACACACAAACATGCACATAAACACGTGCACACACAAAAAACTACATATACACACAGACCTATATGCACACCCGCACACACAAACAGAAAATAAGGAGCCCTGAGTCAACCATTTCTCATCTCTGCATTCTTTTAATCCTTATTATATAAATGGGTGACCCGATTTAGCCCACTGCATCTTGAGCTCAGTTGAGCACAGATGAAATATAAATCTCTGCTGACTTCGGTATTTGGCTGGAATTGGGATTTGGTGAAAAGGTGGGGAAGACTGGCAGATATCCAAGGCACATCCAGACATCCTTGAAAGTTTCTTAAGGATGCACAGCACCCCGAGGGCGGGAGTCATGCAGGTTCATATGCCGGAAGGGAACACCTGAATGCAGAACTGTGCATAAAATCAGTATCTAATGTTAACAGTGACTCCTGCCCCATGAGTAATGAGGACTGGAGTCTAAAGATGTTGGGCTACATCCCAGAAATGGCTGTCACCCTGGAGCTGAGACTTTTGGGAGTAGCACAGCAGTATCCTGAGGGGACACTGATAGAAGACGACCAGGGGCAGAGGTGTACTTACATGAGGGGCAGTGAGGAGTGGCGAGGAGGAGATGGCGGCGGATGTTCGGGGCTGGAGACGGGCTGGGCTGGATGGGGGCAGGGATCGGGGGCTCTGGGAGCCGTCGCTGTCGCTTCCATGGCTGCTGGGGGGGGTGGGTGGAAGTTGGAGCTGCTCCTCTGTAATGATGGAAGGGGGGCAGGGAAGGGGGTCAAAGGTCACATACCTGAAAACACACCTCCACATATACAGCAGTAATCAGATAAAGCCACACCCTTCTGTTTCCCTCTCCTCCTCCACCCCAAATTCAGATGGATAAAAATCTGCTGGTCTCCATTTTTCTGCCAGCAACAAGTCGAGAGCACTTCATTTAGCTCAAATAATTGGAAAGTGGAGTCAGTCTGGGGGTGTGAATCCAGTCCTCATAAAATATTCCGCTTGCCAAGACACTCATAATTAAAATGGCAACTGGCTCTCCCTGTTTCAGCCAGGTCAAATAAAGGGACAGCATGATTCCGATCACATGGTGGCCAAAGTAGTTATTGTTCTTATTGCTCAATTCCATCCACTTGTCAGCAGCCCAGCCTTTACCAGAACTCCATGGCTTGAGGACCGATTCCCACACAAGGTTTCCCCCACCCTCAACCCCCAAACGATAACCCGATTCTATGGAGAGCTGAAATAAGCCGCAGGTTTACCTTGGCCATACTCCACAGTATTCAGAACCAGTTCCGCTAATTCTCTTGTTATTGCTGGAAGTGGCAGTATGGAACTGAAAGATGGGAGTGGAGGGGGGGGTGAGGGGGGTGGGGGTTTGGCTTAGTCACAGCCAGACACATCACAGACACCAACTGGTCTTTCTTTTTGTCAAAACAGGCCTTCTGTATATTTCCAATCCAACATACATACATTACGCAGGGCGGTTATTAAATTGTGCTTTAAGTTTTGGGGGGGCAGGGGAGCGAGCTGCACGTGGCCACTCTGTGCCTGACGTGCGGAGCCGACATGCCCCTTGAACCCGTAAAAGTGTCTGTTTTTACTGCCCTGCTTTTATTGGCTGTCTGAGAGCCATGCAGGTGCAGGTGCTTTTCACACAGGTGTTTCAGGTCCGTTCCCCCCATTCATCATCACTCTAATAGACTGGTGGACCAGGGCTCCAACAGCATACAACAACCACACTGCCTCACAACGAATGGCATTATCACTGCAAACCTGTAGTACCTGTGACATAGAAAATATCAATAATCTCACTGTTTTCCCTAAAGATAAACTATGCTTTCCTGAGCACTGAGAAAGAGAAAAGCACCACCTTCATACACTGACTGAGAGATTCACATTATAGATACATGAGAACATGGTGTTCAAGCAGGAAACTGGTCTCAACAGCTACTAGCTCATACCTTGGTGAATACCCACATTCTCCTCAGCGGCTCTCAAAAACAGCAGAATCTGCACTTTATTAGCAAACCGTTAATACATTCACTGGCTTGCATGTTAATGCTTTTATTCCCTCAGAAAATGAAATTAATCCTGATCATGTCTGACCTCTGATTGTACCAATGTACTGGTACTTAATAATGAAACAAAGATACACAAATGAGTAAATAGTTTTTCTGAGTCATGCATGTTTCAGGCAGCCAGGCATTCCCCATATGGTGCCCATCTGTTAGAGACACATAACAATCAAGTGCAGAGTGCCTTATGTTCAAAAATGAGTAATTCAGTCATTTTTGTTTCATGGGCTGTATGAATGTTTTAGAACTACATAAAAATCCAAATGTAGTCTATATTTGTACCAACAAGCAGTTTCTGTGAGGGAAAGCAGTGCGGAAATGGTGCAAGAGACAAGCCTGACATGAACGAATGAATGATCTCACTGTTTGTGGACCAGAAGGGGCGTGTGACCGGGACCAAAACTTGCACTCTGCCACAGAAGTGGCCTATTAATAAGCATGTTTCAGATTAAAATAGAAAGGAGCAATTGGGATATAAAAAGCTACACTTTTTTGTTGCATGCCACATTTGTCATGACAGAATAATATTCTGCCTGTATTAAAAAAGCTACCTTTCAAGATTGCCATCTCTGAAGGGAAAAACGAACAGACCAAAAACAAACAGGCCCTGATTCAGAGGCGCGTTTCTTCAGGCACAATGCAATGTAATTAGAGAATTGGGGACTGAGTGGCAGTCTGTGTTTCTGCTACTGGAGGTGAAGTGTGAATGGTACGCCTGAGGAAACAGGAGGCAGTAAAGTCAACAGTAGCAACGGAGTGTTATTTCAGAGTAATGGAGGAAAAAAGGCAGCAGTGTCCTCGATGCACTCCAAGCTGTTTACATTGCAAGGCCACTGTGGGTCACTGGAGCAATGGAAAAACGAAGCTGTGACGCGACAGCAGGCAGTGACTTTTAAAAGGGCAACAGTGTGCCAAGGGAGGGGGACTGTCCACTCTTTTACAGCCCATTTACAGTCCTGGGGTGGTGACACACCCCTCATTTCAAAACGCAAGCGGTCTCCACAATTCTGTAGTGCTCCAAGTTTGCCCCCTTAATTTCAGCAAATTCGAGGGAGATCTTCACGAATGGTGTTGCATGTAAGCTTAAAGCAATCCAAGTTGCTGCTTTTGGAATATTTTTCACATAATTTTCAAATTCCCCATTTTACCTGGCCAATGTAAATCCTACTCACTGAGAATTTGAGAAGTTCTCAGAGTAGAATAGAAGGAACTGAACTGTGCCAACTAATTCACATTGACTGTCAAAGGCAGGCTTGTGTGTTTCTAATGAACTGCTGGACAAGTATCATAAATGCAGTTTAGGGTACAAAGTTTGTAAAAAACACAACCAAAAGGTACTTCTTTTGATTAAATCTGTTATTAAAATGTGGATCAGGCCGCTGTTCTTATATCAATCAGCAATGATGAGGAATTGACTCCTGGGTTATTACTGTGATGGATTGCCTTTGTGTTTCAACTGAGGAAAAAAGTATGTGAGCAGAATTACACTGCTTTTTACCTACCTGATGGGACATTAAGGAACTGATTGACTTCCCGGGGTTCAGCTTTTATAGAAGGGATGGGGTTCACTTCTTTGGAGGCCTGAAGAAGACACAGCAACATAACAGTCCCTGAGTTTACATATGTTTGCTTGCATAAATGACATTTATGCATGTGCTGTGCTTTGACTGTGAGAAACATTTGTGACCATTTTATTTTGGAGGCATGGCAGGCTTTTGGTAAATTATGTTGACCCTCGCAGTCTGGAGGAAGCAGCATGTCCAGATGTGATGGAGGAAAGCCTTTCCCCAGAGCCCTGCATCTGCTGGCTGCCTGAGGTGGAGTGGTAGGGGGGTGGAGTTAGGGGCGTGATTTGTTTAAAACACGGGCCATACCAAGTGACTCAGACAGTAAACACAGCTGAGCGCCATTCTAAACTATTTACTTTTACCATTTGCATGATGCTATCCATCTCACCACATGTATTCTGGAGGGGGGCCAAACGACAGACCTCAAACAGTGCTATCAGTCTGCCACAGTTTAGGCCCCCACAATGGTAGTGTAGTTCTTCACTGTTACGTATGCAGCCAATGATACTGACACTAATGGATTTAATGGCTCAATATGAACCCCATAAAAAACCACACACACCCACAAACTCCTCAAGACTAATTTATCTGTTTGACTTTGGAAAAGGCAGTTCCTCCATCACTTCCATTCCTTTCCAAGGGGTGTTCTTTCCATGTTCATGATTTTGTGAATAATTCACAACCAATTAAATCAGTTTTTCAAATATATTTCTGTATCAGCAGCTGCCCCCATCAAAATGAGCCAGTGTGTTGAGAACAATACTTCTGTGTTCATATTCTCCTTTGTTACTTTGTTTTCATTTTTTCCAGTCCTGATTTCTTTCAGTCTCCAAAGCTATCTGTCAATCTCTAGGACAGTTCAAGAGAAATGACAGAGGAAATCAGCTTCATACGACTCAAAACCTGAGGAGAGTCAGGTTATACCTCTGGCAACAGAGCTATGAGTGTGAACTGCCAAATCCTACAGAAAGTGGATTCTTGCTGGTCCAGGTCTCACATCCAAACTTCTAAGATGGCTGATTCCTGAGCCACAGAAACACTAAAATGAGCAATTTGTGAATTATTGCCGTGGTGTGCTGTGGTGGGTCTCCTGATCATTTCCCACCTCTGCAAGATTGACTACAGCTACTGTAGCCTTGTTACCAGATACCCACAGAGCAGAGAATCTCAGCTTTCACACATTCTCTCTTTTTGGGATTCCTTTTGTTTAGGACATGGGCGAGAACTTAAAGTCAGTTTTATAATTAATGAAGAATGCATGGACCGCAAGCTGATCGCTTGAGCAGGGGAGTGGAATTCATTTGGTATTGAGCTGAAAAGACCACAGTTAAAGTTATATTTAAAAAAAAAATCTCATGGTCCTTCAGGACCTCAGTGTCTGCAGGGTTTTGTTCCAGTCCATAGCTTCAGCCTGTAACGCCAGTTACAAAGAGTTTCCTCCAGACTGAGTTACCTTAACCACCCACCTCTGCTGTGAGGGTACCAAGATGCACCCCTGAGAGCTGGAGGATCTGCCAAAATGGCCCCCCAGAGACCCAGTTCAGTCATCTATAACTCTATCTCTCTACCCTAACATCCTACAGGGTCACAAGCTCTCTTCCACCTCAACTTACATTTGAAAATAGGAAAACCAAATAATAAAATCTTAAATTTTGGCCTTCACTTCAGACTAATCCATGTACAACAGTCTGTACTACCAAAGTCTATTCTTTGAAAGAGTTTCCCCTTTTTTCATTTTCTACAGTAAATAAATGTAAATTGGAGGTTCTAGTGTACACTATGAGTTAAAGGGCATGTCTGTTCTTCCTTGATTTTCGTGAGCATCTGCTGTCCCTGTAAATGACCACTTGGTTCATCTGGTCAAATATAAAAGTTTATTGTGGGGACAAGCTGAATAAATGCCATATTAACCAATATTTCAGAATTATCTGCAAAGGGCTCAGAGAATGCCTGATGAAAAATTGTTCATTTCTGGGTTTTTACCATATCCTCAGGGGGGTTCCTCCGTGGTGGGGGGGCCAGGTTGAGGGGCTGGGGAGGGGGGCTTGCCATGGCAGGGGCAGGAGAGGAAGAGGGCTCAGCCAACAGGTTAGGCTCCTGTTTCACCAGGATGGCGGTCAGATCCTGGCCAAAGGACCAAATGCCTTCCGACTCTGGAAAGAAAACAACACAAAACAAAACCATGAAAACCCCTCCATTTTGTGCCAAGCTCATTACAGACAGCTGTATTCAGAGCTGTTAAACAGACACTGAGAATGATCAGTGATATATGAAGCCATGCTTTTTGTGGGCTGGTGAACAGACTTTGGCTCTTGGACACTTGCAGCGATGGTTGTCGCCTAGTAAGGCTCCCTCCCACTCTGCATTATGAGAACAAGAGAACAAGGCACTGGGGAGGCTGTTTATTACAACGATTAGAGATCTAGCCTACTAACTCATACATTGCAGGTTCAATTCATAGGTACTACCTGAATATCCTTGAGCAAGATGCATCATCTATATTGCTTCAGTAAATGTACAGTAAAAAAATAGATAGTGCCTACAGATGTAAGTCACTCTGGATAAGGGCATATGAATGCAATTAAAATTCCTGAATGTAATTAAAGGGTGTCTGCTAAATGTCTGAATGCAATGAATGAAACTCGTCTCCTGCAGCAAATGTGTGAGATGGTATAAAAATGGATAGAAGATGGGTGGAATTTTCTGCCATATCCTAAAGCAGGTCTTTAAACCCAGCACATGTCTGTTAACTGAGTGCCTGAAGCCTACTTTCCATCTGCAGGCCTGGAGCAGCATGAGCGGAAGGTGAAAGTGCCCGACTGTGCTGTGTGTGATTAAGCTCAGATAGGCGTTTCTCGGACGTCAGCAGTCCCCATGCTCACACTGTGAGCCTCCCGTGCAGTTTAAAGCGATGACGTCGGCCTTTAATGAAACCGGAGCGGCTCCGGAGGATGCGGGGCTGTGCAATTAGTCAGCAGGTGTGGGGCGCGCGCCTGTGGGACGGCTGGTTTTATGAGCCCGACGTGAAGAGGCTCGCCCTGCTGCTGCTGTAAACCTGAGCACAGGCACAAACCTGCCACCCGAAATGAGCTCCTACCCAAGCTAATGAGCCAAAGGGAAAAGGTGTGCATGTGTGTGTGTGTGTGTGTGTGTGTGTGTGTGTGTGTGTGTGTGTGTGTGAGTGTGAACACCTGCACTTGTGTCTCAATGCTTGGTTGTGTGTACACAAGTGTGTGTGTGTGTCCATTTTCAGGTTAGGGGTGCTTCTACATCCTGATATTCCAAAGGGAAATAAATAAAGGCCTGCAATTGGGGGTCCTCATTAGTGACTTGCTATTTCATCAGGTTGTGCTTGTGTGATTAGGGGGTCCTGCAATTTGTGCTGGTGTGATTGGATCGATAAAATGTTACAGGGGCTTGTAAAAAAAAAAAAAAAAAACAGCGAAGGGTTGACTTTAGACTTAATGAAAGGCAGGTTTTGACACAACTGGGTATCCCAGAGGCATAGAGAAGTTCCAGTGTGAGGCTGATTACTAGCCCTGTGTAAATCCCATACCCACTGGGCTTTCATGTCTGCAGACTGCACCCTATGGCGAACTGGGTTTGGCATTTTCATATAGCATGTATTACCTTCAGCAGTATTACAGAGTATTACAGGTATGAATACCCAGTCAGCCTCCGTTCATTTCTGCATCCATTTCGAAGATGTTTCATGAGTACACTTAACTGAATCATCATTGTTTTTGTTACATTTTGTTTTTCTTATGCATAACTGTAAAGCATTTGGATGTAAAAAATTCATTTAAAGGAGAAAGAAGTACAGAAAATAGATAAATAATTGGCTCAGATTTTGGCTACTCTGGTCATTCTGCTCCTTTATATGAAATTCCCTCTCCGTTTCACTGCTACCTCAGATAGATGACGCCAGGCCCAGCCATGGTTCCCATGGGAACTGGCTTATGGCTCAATAAACAGGCCTTGGTGAGAGTGGAGACCAGCTTCAGGACAGACAGGTGGGCTGAACAAGGCCATAACTGTCATTGTGAGGGCCTGTATAACTTTGCCAGAGAGCAGCAACTTTGTCACTTCTGCTCGTAATAACAGGCTGGGACAGAGAGCAAAAAATAATAACTGTTTTCCACTGTCCCTGCACAGCAAAATGTTAACTCTTAAATCAGAGTTAAAACAGGTCTGACAGAGTTTATATATAGTCCAACCGGAAGGGATAACTGAAGAGCTTTTCTGTACATCCTGCTGGCGTATCATTTACATAGAGCCTTCAACAATCTCATAAAGTATAGTGAAAGGAGAAGTTCACCATAATCAATACCCACTGGGTGTTTGCATGGTAGTAATTATGTGCCAGAAAATATACCAGGGATCAGCATCATAATGCCATGGAACAGGGAGATAATTAAGTGGCCAGGGTGGAGGTTTGGCAATGCGGCTGAGCAATTCCCTAGCAATAAATGCTATGGGATTCAATAATGACCAGAATTAGTCAAAACCTTACTTAAACATCTTACGTAACAGATATGTCTCATACAATTGCACTAAGGCATGGGTTTTTGTGCTTGGTCCAGAGGGCAGACTGCCCCTTACTGTTCACTGAACATCTCTTCTGAGAGCAAATGAAGTTTTCCCAGGTCTCCAGTCTGAGGCTTTGCTCAGCTATTGTGAACCATCAGGGTAAATCCACACTGCTGTCCAGGGTAGGTCAGACAATACAGAAATTGTCTCTCAGTTAAATGGCGGTTAACTTGTGTATTAATTCTTCTGTGTCAATATGTATTTTGCATTAAATATGTCTTTGTCAGATTAAACGTATAAGACTACCCACTGTGAGGCATACATTTACCTTTCACACTGTCATCTCTGGTGCAAACATGGCCACAAAGACATCTTTGAAGTGGGGTTTTATTTGCAGAGCTGATTCTACAGTTAATGGGACCCCCTGCCCAGCCCCCCCACACACACACACACACACACACACACACACACACACACACACCACCATGCGAAGAGGGGGTGCTCATTAGCTAATCTTTGAATGGGAGGGCTCAGGCTTGATCTCAACACATTAAACACTTTCAATCAAGTGAAAATGCACAAAAGAGAAGGAGAATGAGATGGAGAGGAGGAGAGATGGGGGGGGGTGCTTTGTGGCATGTATACTGATATTGCAGAGAGATTCAAGTCTAGGGCCTTACCAGGATAATTTGAGAACTGTGAGGAACAAGAGCTGGCTGGCAATGTCCTTTTGGACTGACTGGTCCTTTTGAAATTGCCAAATCTAATATGTGCATTCTTACACCCAGATGTTCCCACTCACACACACCTGCTTGGTCATACACACACACACACACACACACACACACACACAAGCAGATGGAGACTCTCGCAGGTACACACTCCAAGCTAATCCATGTTTATATAGCTTGAAGCCATTGTTCAGTTCAATCAGAGCAAGCCAGTATATTTTCCGAGGTCCTTCCTGTAAAATAATATGCATTTAATGAAGTTTGGGAGAACAAGGCTGTGCACTTTCTCTGCCCCCAAAGTCTTTAGTCAAGCCCAGTATGACATAACCCTCCCAAAGAGCCAAGTTCATTTTCCACCACTCTTTACAGTATGTCCATGCATGTGAGAGTGTGTGGGGCACATGTGTGCAGAGACGTGTGTGCGTGTGTGTGCATTGGCCATGTGCCTGGAATTCCCAGACTCGCTTCCTTTCATGTGGGCGGGGCCTGACCTGGAGCACGCTCAGCAGGATCAGATCCTCAGCAGTGTTCTCTGTTCTCCATATTCTGGAGCTCCAGGAGATAGGAGCTGCATTTGAGTACTTCAAAATGCATCTTTCCTTCCTTTCTATCTTCCTTTCCCTCCTGTCCTTGTGACTCAGGAAGGGCTAACTGGGCTATAACAGCAAATGTTTGAACTGTTTAATCAATGAAGGAAGGAAATCCATCCCCATTCACCTCCTTAGAGGAAGGATATATTAATGCATGCTTTTTAGGAGTTACATGGGGTATGCATGGAACTTTGGACTTTTGAATGAATTGAATGGATGGCAGAAAACACTGAAAAAATGCATGAAGAGGGACAGAATTAAGGAAGGATGCATTTTGTAGATGTGATAATGGCTACAGATCACAAAGAAACACGATGATAATATTAACTCACAGCACCAGGAGACTATCTCAATCTTTCAATCACATTTTACTCGTCACAGCACTTTTGGTATTGCCATAAGGTTGTCATAAAGCTGTTTATAAATAATAAGTCAGGTTTAAAACATAAATGATTTGGACCGCATATGTGCTGGAGGTAGGAATATGATTTTCATTGCTGCACTGACCTGCACCCTCATCCATCTTGATTGGCATGGATGGGCTCTGGGGGGCGGAGTCTCCACTCAGAGAGTAGCTGTGCTCAGCCTGAATGTCCGGGTTGGGTGGGTCCAGCTCCATGTCCAGCAGAGGATTCCTCTCTGCCAGCAGATGGTCATCAAAGAAGCTGTTGAAGAGCTCGTTGGAGAAGTCTTCCATGTGCTCTGAGAAGTGCTGTGGGACAAACAAAAGCAACAGCTGAGCAAGTTGTTAACGCCAAATGTTATGTGCTGTACCAAAACCCAGAGTCAGGCCCACCACCATGAAAAACTAGGAAAAGCCAAAAGTCACATATTATTCAATAAATCTTTTACTGTAGTTCTTTTGGTAAGTAGATAAAAATTGTCTGTCAAATGCAGGCATGAAAAGCATCACATGGGAAATGAAGGGTGAGACCTGCTTATGCTTTATTCACTGCATGACTTTAAAAAAAAAAAAAAAAAAAAAAAAAAACTTTTTTGGTCATATTTCCATCAATTTTTTGCCCATGGAACTATGGGTGAATGCTCACATATGGCACATAATTCATACATGTGAATGCAATCCATTCCAGTGCTGGAGCTATACATCAACTCACCCCGATAAACTGCACAGGTCATCATTATCACCATTATCATGTTGTGAAGATTCTTATGAATTAAGACACCACATCCTTATAATAATGTAGCAGAGCTCAGGTTTACCTAAAAAGCTGCTGTGACTCTTCACACTCCATTGGCCGTTTGGTCCTAAAATGAGCTGGATTTGAAATTCAGAGGGCAGTGTGAATCATCACTGTCCAAAGCTCTGATTTGCCCTAGCAGGAATTTATGAATATCTCTTTTTGTCAATGGGGACAGAAACCACAAGATTCAGATACTTAGGGAGCAATGTTGTCACAGTTTCAACACAAAACACAACACAAAGCGCAAAACCGCAGAAACCTTAAAAATGTTCCAACAGCACAGTGACACATCACATGTACACATGGGGAACAAATGTCTAAAAATCAGCCACATGGTAAATAATGGATCTCACCAGATACTTCCATTTCTCAGAAAATGTGCCATTACGATGTTCTCAAAATCTCTAATTGCTCTTAGCATGCAGAGGGGTAATGGAGAATCGAAGCTATTTGATGGCTGGAAATTACTGAGCAGGCTGCTGTTGATGGGGCAGACATGAAATTAATGAACCACACCATGGGAATAATTAAATAGCCTGTTAGCGCGTAATGTTTGACAGAAATGCCGGCAGCATCGCTGGGGAAGAGCCTTGCAGTTTAAAAGAACAGAACGATGCCATTAATAAAGTCAGTCTATGCAGCCGACTCCCTGAAACATGGCAATTACTCAACACCCCTAGAACTCATTGATAAATGCATTTCATTATGGCCTCTGACGTCAACCAAACACATTGACGAAAACAGGTAATGTGAAGACATACCCGCTCTCAGCTCTGCTAACTCTGGAGCCACCCTCTACACCCTCACAGAAAGAGTAAGCCTTTGACTAATTGAATATGTACAGCCATTCTCAATCAGCCCTGGTTCACAGTTAAGTGGTTCCTTTCACTGGAACACAAAAATAAATCAGCCGACTTCAGCTGAGAGAAAAACCACAGAAAGCAAGGGAAATTGAAAATGGAAAATGAGTATTCGCTCTGTCAAATAGTTTTGGAGTGTCTTTTTCCAGTGACTGTAGCTGGCATTATTTCAGTTATATTGGTATCAAACTTCTAAATGTGTCATATTTGAACTCTTCTGGGAAGGACCATCATTCAGTGCAGACCTGCATTCAACTATTTCACATCTAAAGAGTTCAAGTATTTAAAATACCTGAACTCTTTAGATGCCAGTAAAATTTAGAAATGTTCCTGTAGATTCCTGAGAGATTTCAAAGAAATTACTCTGACCAAGGCATACAACCATATAAAACCACATTTGATTCTGATAATTTATTGGAGCTTGGGGGGGAGAGGGGGCTAGAGTACTAATGGTGGGTCTGATTGTGCCTTGTCCGTTTAGAAAAACTGTCAGTAATCTGGAGGAATCTCCCTGGTGTCTATATAGTAAAAGTATTTCAAGCAAAATATTTGAATCAGGATTAAAAAAAAAAATAAATCAGCTGCATAAACAAATTTCAGACTTTCAGCTAATCTCATTGTCAATAACTTTTCATTCACCTAAATCAATAAAGTAATCGGCATTACTGTATAGTATGTCAATACAACCTGCTCTCTCGGGCCAGTGGCTTGTTTGCTGAAGAGTGGTGGGGCCAGGCAGTGAAGGAACCTGCCTGTGTTTATATCCTGTTGAGGCTGGTCAGGCTGCATGGGACTGACGCAGCTGTTAGTGTGCATAAAGGGCGTGCACCGGCCTCTGACGTCCAACCCCCCATATTCCCAGTGTGAGCATTCTGTACACGCTGGACTATAGCACGTTTTCACACCAACGACTGCTGATAAATCTCTCACATTCAGGCCCATCTGGATCTTCCCAGGGTAATCTTCCACTCGGATATTCAAGGCAAATAAACTGCCCGCAGATGTGTGCAGCAGTGTAATATTTAACTTGAGTCTAGGATGCCTTCATGGATGGAGCATACCACCCTACCCTGATGTTTTCCATGCTTTGAACCTTACTAGTATTTCTTTGGCTTTTGAGATGACTGAGCTGGTACTCATTTTGCTACCATCTAATAATCAAAGAGGAAGGATTCACTGGCCTCATAAAATTGACTAGGCTATCATGTTGGCTATCACTGATTGGAAGAAATATTATTTCAATCGGTTCATACAAGTGATTGACACCATGCCACAGTTCCATCCATTATGGATATTAATTTGAACCTGAAGCTTCAGCCTCATATTTCATCATCTGACTCTCTGTATGACTGATTAACCTAATTTCCTAAGACGGATAAAATATGAAAATAAAACTATCAGTATTAGTTGTAAGTAGATATTCCTCAAAGATTTTAAATGCATTCCATTTACAAAAAGATTTAAAAAACCATCATATTTTCTTGTTGACACACATGCACCAACCCTCAGCGAACTAATCACCAAGGCTGGATGCGCAACACGATAAATAATCCCACCCTGCCTCTTTGATCTGCAGCAAGAGGTTCCTGTTGTTCCAATTTGTTGTAGCGGATATGCTTGCGGGTCAAGATAATCCAGACAGTGCTGAGTGAAACATTTCATGATCCCTTGAGGAACATGATTTACATTATAACTGCTAAAGTGAACACACATTGCTCAACTGTGTATATTTAATCAGTATTTGCTTGGTTTACAATAGTTGTAACTGGGTGGACAATTTCTTTAAACATCCTGATCTAAGCAGCAAGAATTTTGCTGTTGTTCCACTTCTAAATTATAACTAATGACTGCTCTGATACTGTCAGGTAGATGAAGAATCTTAGGAGAAACAATTTTAGACTACCACTTCTGTAAAGTGTTTATAGTCAATTTTTCATAACTACCAATTAGTACTGATCTAATTACAATAAATTCTAATTTAGTTTTGGGTTGACAGAACCTTAGAAAGGTGAACCAACTTTAAAATTTGACAACACAGTTGACCACTCAGATTATGAAATCTTGTAGCATTCTGTACAGCTGATCACCAAGCACTGTTGCCATGGAAACATCACTGCATGGAGCCCTTTTTAATTAAATGCATAGAATTATTTCCATTACAGGACAGAGAGCAATCATTCTTTTTCCTGTCATCGCCCCGATGTTTTCAGTGATACGCTAATACTTTATGTGTCTATTACCATTTTCCTCTGGCTTTCTCCCATTCCCAATTCTTGCCAGAGCTGAAAACAAAAGTCTATATGGCCTGCCTCCCCAGTTCTTACTCTCTGGGGCTGATGCAAGGCCTGGGCACAGATGCAAGTCCTCCGCAGCACCCAAGAGCACGAGTCGCAGAGCTCCAGACGCAGGCACAAATGGGGCTCCAGCACCAAAATAGACTTTTTAAAATTGCTTTAAAAGAGAGCCATTTTCTCAATTAGCATCATATTGTGCATATAAAGGACTGAGTAAAAATAGTGTTTCATCTCAATTTGTGGCATGCAGACTTTCCACAGGATGGCTCAGCATTGGCCTTGTCAGAAATATAAACAGGAAGGCAGTAGAAAATCACTGTTTTGGGGTGTTGCCTCACAAAAGAAAATAGCTCAATGCTGCAGATGATAATGAGGCATAAATAGATGGCCTGAAAGCTTTGATGATGTTATTTTCTCATGCTAAATGACTCCCCATTGAAAACTATTTTTTCCTTTTTTTTGCGAAATCATGTAAAATAAAAACATTATTTCTGAAACAGGCCCAGATTATTTCAGCCACTCTCACATCACACTTCTTTCACAGCAGTAGCTGTAGCAGTAGAGCGTACAGTAGTTTCCCTGTAATTTCAAGCTACCCTATTTTACTTTTTTTTTAGGAAAATACCAAAGTAAAGTCCTGGTGCAGTGTGTTGAGACTAATAACACATAATGCTTAGAAACAACTTAAGTGGCGTTAAGGACATCAGACATGTTAAGCACCACGGTCTCTAAAGGGAAGACGTAAAAGGCGCTTAAGCATCTTTATGGGAAATTGCAGTCCCCCTTTCATTGGCAGGATTGCCCGGAACGTGAAGTAGTTATTATCCCGTAAAAGCACGGACCTCTCCATTCCTCATCCCTGTCATTCCTTCAGTCCTTGCATGTCCAGAGCGCCAGTCCAGATGGGACAGGCGGTGTGGAGCTGAAGGACCACTGGGCAGGGCAGGAAATGCTCTGGTGGGAGAGCGATCGGCCTGCTCTTCCCCCTGGAAACCCTGTCATTAA
Source organism: Albula goreensis (assembly GCA_022829145.1). Lineage (NCBI taxonomy): Eukaryota > Metazoa > Chordata > Actinopteri > Albuliformes > Albulidae > Albula > Albula goreensis. The sequence continues at coordinate 10,896,983 of CM040755.1, forward strand.
AGTACCTCTGAGGAGAAGCAGGGCTTAACACAATCTGGAAAACTGTCCTGGCTAAACTTCAAGAGGGTTAGAGTCTTTCGTTGCAGATCCCCTCTCTGTCTCTCACTAGTTTTTTATCTGTGCAATCACCTCTCGCGTGAAAGTGTGAAATCCACCAGCACTCAGGAGTGCCCCTTTCAAGGGATTCTGAATGTTAACTTAGCGTGTGTTTGCACCTGAAGCATAAATACAGTGAATGTACTAATGAGCAGGCTGCTAAGCTGGGACCTTTGAGTTCTATGCAAGTTTGAGTCTGGAAAGCTGAGCTGACCTCCCCACTAAGTCCAGCTCAAAATGTATCCCCTTAGAAGCTCATACAGACATAGTGAGTAATCAACAGCCAGTTATGCCAAGCAAGTGGACTTGTTGAAAATCTATTTGAATTTTTTTTTCAAAGTAGTCAGAAAGGTGTTAGTCCATATGAGTGTTTGTAGCTGTACTATAGATGGCATTTGAAAACTCCATCTGTCTCACATAATGAAAATACTCCTCAGGATGGTAGTAAAGTGAACGGGACAGCTGCTGGAACCTGATCGGTTACAGTGATAGGGAAATATGGGGGTTAGGAGCAGATTAAGGGACATGCCTGACGAGACTCTGCATGTAGAATCCTGAAGTCCCGTTGGGCATCCCTGAGCTAACTGGAGATGCAAAGTGGGGATGTATTTAGGGACCAATAGCACGTCCATTGCATGTAGGAAGAGCTGTAATTACACATTCTCTTCATCAGCACAATAGTCTGTTCCCCTGTGCTTTATGGAAAAACAAAACCAGCCCACGAAGTACATTTGTATCACTGGATAGAGGCTAAGAAGAGTTGGATCAGACTGAGGAAAACCCAATTTTATGCGGCGTAACGTAAAACAAATGTTACTCAAACTGAATGGCATGATCTGATACTTGGCTTGAGATAATTAGTTGTACAGTCATGTTTCTTTGTCTAGTATTCAAAACTGAAAGGAAGATCTTCAACTAAAATTAATCTGTTCCATAGTTTTGTTCGTCTCACATGTACTCTGTGAGAATTTCCATTGAGACCATGTGGGTACATGAAATATGTCTGTCCTAAATGATACTGCAGTGCAGTTTAATCAAAATGAACAGGCAGTCAGTCTCCAGCATCCAGCTGGATGTACTAATGGCTTTAAAGGAAACATGGGGTTTTTCTCTTTAAATAATATAACCAGTCCCCCTAATGACTATCAATCAACATGTCTGTCTGGATGTTGGTATTGATATTTTTGGTATTGTCAGTTTTCTGGTAAAAACAAGGTGTTGCTTTGAAAACCAGCCTCTGGCTTGTGCCTTACTTTTCCACAGACAATGCCTCCATCTGCCCTGCATTGCCCCAGTGCCCCACAGTGATGTTGAGGTTAAGGCAAGATTTACCCTGAGATGAAAGGCACCGATAAACACAATCCATCGTCAATACATGCTTTCTAAAGGCTTCCCTTCCTTTCCTGCTCAGATGTTCTGTCAGAAGTGGAATTCCTGTCCATATCATCTTAATGGTCTGGAACACACCGCTCAGATGTTGTCTCAGCAGTTTTGAGCTGAATTTTTGCTGCCAGAGTGCAGCTCTGAACCCATTCGGAGATAGGCAATGAGAGGTGATAATGGTAATAGGTTTAAACAAATAACGTCTTCTTTCAAACGGTTACAGTTTGCATCCAATTCACCATCTGGGTATACTCAGTCAAAGGAGTCGCTGCCAATCTGTTAGAGTCTGCGAGAGAGAATTAGAATGAAAATTCCCTATTTCTGCCCTCCATTATTTAATTTTCTTTGACAATAATGCCACTTCAGACATAATACTGCGGTTTATCGAGGCTGTTTTGCTTTGCATGAGAATGTTAAATAACAGCACACTGAGCACACATGGTAGGGATTGTGAAGTTACTTTTATTAAATAAAGACAAATAAACCAAAACAATACTGAAGCTGTGCAAGTGGCCAGTGAGAGTTTCTGATGAAAACTTGGCCGTGTGTGATTGACAGCCTGCTCGTGCCCATGAGCCATGAGTCATTTGTTTGGCTGATTCATTTTATGCTGGCCCAATCTCAACCAATTAGAGCAGAGCATGCAGATTAGCCGGCCCTCAGCAGGCACATCTAAGCAAACTGGAGTGCAAGGTTAGCATGGAGGAGGCCGGCACTCAGTTCACCACTATCTGGAAGAAAATATGCTGGAAAAATAAATGAGTTGATAACGGCGTGGGGTAAATCCTGCCAAAAAAGCTAGGGCTAGCCCAGTAATGTTTGAAAATCTGCAATTTTCCTGTTGGAATGGCTGTTATTTAACTTAAATGGATTTTTACTCCTCTGTGGAGATTTATTACACATACCGGGAAGGAGAGAAGGAGGAGGAGGAAGAAAGGGGGATAACGAAAGGACACACAGTCTGGGTTTTCTTTCTCTTCTCTGAAGAAAAAAGGAGAATCGTGCATAGGGAAATGCACTTTCCAAGATAAAGTTTATTGAGTTTCTGTCAATGTTTACACTAATATTTTAAAAACAGAAGCCAAAATATGTATACCAGTAATTAATCAAGTTTTTTCCATTTCCTTACCGAGTTAAGTCAAGTTAAAATAAGCCATCCAAAATTTGACTTGCAGTTGCAGGCGTGCACAAGCACATCAACTAAAAACACTATTGGCTTTGATTCGTTCTGTGTCTGACACCCCCGGGGGGACTAAGAGACAGAGTTTATGCTCCATCGTTTGCATTCCAGGGCTTCTGTCATTCAGGCTTAGGAACGCTGACTGAATCACCCCCTGTACCAACACGCCACAGATACAGACTCCCAAATGAACTCTACAGGTGAGGGCTAGCAGGGTGCTGAAACACATTTTCTTTGTTGTAGATTGGAGGAGTGGGGGAAGGGGGACATCCAGGAAAGGTTATCCTTTCACTCTTTGATTATTGTTCTGTAGCCAAGCACACACTTGATGACAGATCAACAAGTCACATGACCCAGAATTCATGACAGAATAAACCTAAAAGAATGTTGTTGTTTTTTTTAAAAAAAGGTTCTGGTTTGCCCACGGCACATCTTTCACCCCGCGGTGGTATTGTCTCCTTCATCATGCGGACACCCTTTCTGACTGCTTGTGGTTGGAGAGGCTGCAATTTGACTCCCTGGTGCTCACACTCCACTTGTAATTTCTGCCTCTTGCGTGCACAGCAAGCAGTGTTCCCATTATAAAGTACAGAGCTCTGCTCCCGTATTTCCTCATACTGAAAGGGCTTGGGGTTTTTTTACAATGCAAATCCTTTACTTTGGGTGCAGCTGGTCAGAGGAGCAATAACAGCTATGGTCTGGATTGTGTATATTTTTATTGACAGCTTTAGTCCTTCTACGGGGGCGTTAGTAACAGGGCTATAATGTGTGGACACAGAGGTAGATTTGGTGAGGATCATTAACGTTCAGGAAAACTGTTGTTTGGTGGAAAAGCTAACCAAAAGTTTAAAAATGGAGGTAGCATGAGCAATGTCTGGTCTGGTGAAACCACAAAAAGAAGACACTGACTCAGACTCAGGCTTTTAATCATGGCCCATAATTGGCAGGGGCGATGTTGCTTTTTTGGGTCGGGCAACCTGCAAATTCACGGGTCCCCAATTTCCCCTTTCCTTACTATGCTATCATGGCCACCAGGGGCTGCAGCAGACCAAGGCTCTCACTAACCATCCTGCCTTGTTCTAACTCTGTAATGCTGCAGCAGTCTCTAATTTAGACACTGCACATCCCACTGGCTCCCCTTCGGGAATGTGGTGTGGAACTGTGGGCGCAAGGCATGATGGGAGTTTCACTGTGGAGTTGAGAAATGTGCAGTGACGCGAGCGGGCAGGCCCACACAGAGTTCATTGTTCTCTAAGTTCTGGTCCAGACACCTGATATATGCAATGTCCTTGATTTACCTCCATCAGCTTTCCATTTTCCAGAACCTTTCTTTTTTAATATAACTGAGGGTCCCCTCCCGATCCCTTTGAAAGGGTGTCCGTATGAGGATATCAACACCTAAACAAAGATCTCATCAGACTCCACCGCAGCATGGGTATGCTCATTGCATCAAACTGTGAGCAGGTCGAAAGAAGGTCTTTATAGGCCAGGGAATGTCAGCTGCAGGTTTGAATTTTATCACGCTTCACTCTGACACACATGTCCCTTGTTCATCTTCAGGAACCTCCAGGAATGCATTGATGAATTCTGCATCGGGAATTTTGAGGGAGCACTCAACCTTGTTCCAGCAAAGTTGACGCCAATCCGTGATTTTGACCTGGAGATGAGGGGAAGCCAGCCGGGAATAGCCAGGGTCTGCACTCTACCAAAGAGGTTTTGGAAACTGGAACATGATCAGCATGGCTGAGAACGAGGCCAGCCACAACTTTGATTCCAGCATAGATTGCAGCTCACTACACTTACAGATCACTAGAGTTACAAAACAGTAAGAGATCAAATATGACACATTTAGATTTGTTGTTCTACCAGGAAACACAAACTCGGCTGGGAACAGAATTGGAAATCTGAGATATGAGTCAACGTCACCCAGACATGAGTTCAAACCTAGCCCCCTTTGTCCTCAAATGAAGCTAAACTTCTGTTCCGCACCTTGGACCCTTGTCCTGTCTACTTTCTCCCATCCCAGCTCTCTCTCCCAACAATGTGTTCCATATTAGCTTGCCTTCTTCTGTTTGCTGTTTGATATGTGGACCCAAATGCCTTTGCCAGAGACTCTCCAACATGCTGAACTTATTTGGAAAGACTGAGACTGCACTCGGCCAGCACATTAAAAGCAGTCCCTCTGGATAACAGTCACTGGGCCCCTGACAGGCCTGAGGTCACCGGGGTGAAGTGTGGGATCTGCGTCATGGCTGTGCTTCGCACCAGTGCTAAGGGTTAGCATGCACCCTATATCTGATTGAGCGGACACAAAATTCTTGTGATTGCAAGAGGTCATGACAGACATCACAGATACCAAAACAGGACATGCTTATTCTTGACAGGAACACTACCTAAAGTAACACAGTTAAAAATTCCTGGGCGACAAAAACGTTAATCTGCTGTGTGCACATTCAGGACAATGCACCCCTAGAATCATGCTTTGGTTTTAAAGAAAAAAAAATCTTTGAATATCTCCCCACCGTTTACCTGCAGGCGACTAATTTTCTAGCAGCTCTTGCTCCCTTGAAAGTTGTGCATTCCATTGCAAACCATTTTTGGACTAGAAAAATTTGCATTTAAAGTATTTCTGGAATAGGTGCATTTGCATTTAAGGTAGTCTAATAGGCAAAATACGCGCCCAGGATTCCAGAAACATAAAAGCAAAGAAAAGTAAAAGATCCTTTAAGATTTCTGTTGAGTCACTGCCATTCTGATGAGAATTTGAAATGTACAAGCATTGCAAAGATGTATGTCTTACTCCACTAAACTTTGCACTATATTGTGAGATATAGCGAGTAAACAAAGTGACAAAAACCAAAATGAATTTTTTATTTTTTGCTTAGATTTTTGTTTTTGCATGTGTGGATTAAAGTCTCAATCAAGTAATTCAAGCTGTTTAGATCTTCCCTTTCATTACTTCAGCAAGTAAAACAACTCCCTATGAAACTTCAAACATTTTTGAACAATATACCTCAGAAAAAAATAAGTAAGTTTACAGTCTGCAAGGGTAGAAAGAGATAATAATAGACAAAATGCTTTTGAAAAGATGGATAAGTTCACATTTAACATCCAGTAACAAAACAAGGCCAGTCAGAGCTCACTCAGGTATTTTCACACCCTTAAAAGCAATAAAAGCAATACTCAGCTATTGATATTCACTGGGTTTGTTTGTCTATCCATGACTTGATGGTACAGAAATACCAGTTAACCAACAAAAATGATTGCAGGGTAGGGATGGGAACACATATGAAACCTTTTCAAAATAATCTGAAAAGCATACCATTTTATTTTTGTAGAGAAACCTGCGTAACCTGCTCTGGTGCATGTCAAGAGTTTCCTTTCCAAGACAAATATATGAATGCACGTAAATAGCCTTATGGGTAGCAATGTGCCTGATCTCTTTCAACTGGTTTATGGGGGATTCTGCTTGGGCCATGATCGACATGGCCACTACATTGACTAGCCTCTCAGTTACTTTGAACGTTACCAGAATGCTTTTAAGAAATGGTACCAAGCCCGGTTTATGAAACACAAGACCATGATAGAACCCAGCTGACAGCTCTCACTGCCAGAAGAGATATTAAGAAAAGGTTGCAAACTGGCCAGAGCTGTAAATCTGCTTAGAGACATCAAAGTGGGCAGAGAAATCTTTGAATTGCTGCACCTAACTTATTTCTCTTAACTTCTGCAAATAAAAATGGATTCTCTGACAGGGGGAGGGGCGGGGTGGCCTGAGAGTGAGTTGTGCCCCACTTGGCAAAGCCACACAGACTAGATTAATGCTGGCAGCAAAAAAATGGAGAAGAAAGAGAAGTGGTCTGGAGGCAAGCAGACTTCTCAGCACGTGCTTTCAGAGGAATCCTCCCCCTCTCTCATTTTTCATCAGGCCTACACATTGCAAAAATTACATAACATTTTCATACCCTTCTCAACTGGCTACAGTCCATTGACAGTAGTAGCCAGGGGTAATGATTCCATGACAGATTCTGATGGGGCAGGAATGCTTGCCCCTCCCCCTAAATAACTATGTCTCATCAGAGCACCCTTGGCTTCCCTACCGGGGCTAGAATGGAGTCGGGTTTGGCACAGATGAGTCAAGATCCTATCACCTGCTTCTTGTAGGCCCAGTTGTGTCTGACAAGTGATGGCCCCACCCGAACAATTTCCTCCTGGGATTAGGCCCCCAGGGCCCTTCACAAAACTGTGACATCACTGAGTGCTCCTCACCAGGCCCTATGCCAAACCCCCCCACAAAACCCTGAATCATTACGCCTGCTGAACAAATATGTAACAACAAACACACCCTCCCAGTTCCCATTTAAAACCATCATTGTCTTGGTAGTTATTCTCCATGAATAATACAGTAAGGACCACAATTTTTAGAAATTGCTGCAAGCTGATTAGTTATTTTTCATCTTAAACAGATTTTTCTCATCTAAGTGTTTTAATGAATCTCAGTTTCAATTTTTAAGCTTTTCAAGGTTCATATACCTATTCAGATTCACCCAGCAGCAGATCTTGATAATACTTTTTCAGGCATAGCCAACTTCAGATTCAAATTTTTCAGTTCCTCCAAGGAAATATTATTCTGCAAGTATTTTTGTAAAATCTTGTACCTGCTCCTCTCACTATATTCTGGGATGAGAGTTATGATTTAAATTAGTGGGACAGCTGTTTTTGTGACAGACAAAACTGCAAAGGCAGGTTTTGTTAAGCTTGTGAACCTAATCCAGTAGTGCAAGGTTTTTAGCCAATGAGGTCTCACTTTCCGCCCCACATGACACATGAGGACTGCCTGAAATTCAGCTGATAACGACTTCTCCAGGAGAGACAGAGGGAAACACAGATGGTGTTATTTGCAAAAAAACAAATCTTTTTACAGCAAAACCCTTCAGTGAATGTGAAGAAGATTTCTGGCTTTTGCCATTTCCCAATGTCAGTTGCGGTTAATAATGGTGAAGAACATTTGTTAAAGAATTCTGGAGTCCTGGGCAGGTGTTTCCGGATGAACCTGAATCTTTGACAATTAATCCAGCACCAGAGACATTCAGCGATGACAGATGAACAGGCTATTAACGATGGCAAAAACATCTTATGTGCCCATATTTTGCACGCAAGGCTTGAGAGGCACAACTTGAAATAATTAAAAGAGAGCAGTTTTCTATTACCCAGGTTTCATTCCAAGCCATTTCTGAAAGTGCTAAATGCCTTCAAATGAACAGAGTGTGCTTGTGCATCAGACACAGACTTTCAGTGTCAGATAAAAAAAGTGCATTCTGTTCTACAATCAAAGACAGAACTCTTTAACACCTACAAGACTGTACATTCTCCTTCAATCATTACATGGCTTAATAACATAGAACTGCCTTCAGGCTAACACTGTACAGGCCAAGTCTGCTCACTTATATTTCCTGTCAGATATAATTCTGACCACTTGAAACGGCACAGATGTAGAAGACAGAAACATCCCCACGACCATCTCATTTAATCAGGAATGGCAAAGTAATGGAGATACACGAACGTAACTATTAAATCAAGCATACTGGAACATAAACTAAAATGTCCTGTTAATATGTGGTCAAATATTGCAATTTTGAAATCTTCATTAATATTCCCAAGGGGCTATGACTAGATTAATCTTTTGTCACAGTGTTGATACTGTCTCGATAAAATGTTTTTTAATTAAACATTAATTTTGTGAATCATAATTCAAAACAGGAAATTGTGGATTTCTTCAATTCTGCATCAGCTTTGACCTGTAATGAATATAATTTAGCAGCTTATCACTACTCACTGAGCACATCCAGACTGTGTTCTGCTTTGCACAATTTGCATCTACAACATTGCTATGTGACAGTTGTGGTTAACGTAAAAACCGACTACTCTACCTAAACTTTAACAGAGTTCTCGTGGCAGCTGCACGTCTTTGAAACTGGGTTTGATGCAACACTGAAGCAACACAAAATGAAGCCCTGACGGGACTGTTAATTAATCGATCATTCACCCACATCGTATTACTTTCAATAGCCAATGCTGCTTGTGTCTTGTATTTCATGCTATTACTTACTCTACTGCTTCTCTGATCTTCCACTATTAAAATCCAGTTCCTGTGTTACCATAAAGTTTAACAAGTGCATATATCCAAAGGGCATTATCTCACACACTTCCTGCAGGGTGCACTTCCAAGTGACTTCTGGGCCATAAAAAAGTGCCACAGTAAATACTTCAAGAGCCAAAACCATTTATAAGAACACCCCTTCCCACCCCCCCAAGCAGGTATGGCCCAGTAATGTCAGGGAACAGGGAAACACTGCCGCAGCAACACCCCCGTTTTGGGATGGATGAGTCGCGTGTGGGTTTCACCTGTGGCTTGGAGATCTGCCGGCTCCAGTTAAGACACAGAGGAACCCTTTCACACAAGGCAGCCACTGCCCTCCTGGTCCCCTGCACAGGGGTCTGTGGAGGCATCAGCCTTCAGCCACACACACTCCATTCACCCTCACACGCTGAGAGGGGGCAGTCAGCCCCAGCAAGCACAACCGCTGTCTTACACATACAGGCCCCTCTCACTGTGGCCCTATGTGCATGAGGGCCAAAACAATCCGGCCATTGAGCCTCATCCCAACACCAGCCCATCACTGAGGGACACGCTGAAAGAGACTGGGTGTGTAGGCCTTTGTATCCCTTGCAAGACCCTTGTCGGACACCTCAAAGTCAAGTGGTGGCCACAAGGGGCTGGAGGCAACACTGCGTTTCTACTGTGGGCACAGAGGTGATTGACACCAGCTGTGAGACAGCCGGTGAATCATCCATTGAGCGCTGAATGCTGCAGCCGATGCTACCACATGCGCTCTAGCCACGGGACCCTCTGGCGCACCGATGTCTGTGAGCTAGACATGTCTGCGGGGAGCCGTTTGAGACATTACAGCAGCGATCTTTGGGTCTCCCCCAGAGTGAGTCAGTGGAAACAATAAGAGGGAAGACTTATGGGTTGCCTCCAAGTTTATTCAGCAAAAATGCACTACGTTCTTCAGTTTCCTTGTCCCTTTCCCCCAAAGCAGTTGCATATTATATAACTTATAATGAATATTTAATATGCCTATGCATTTATGAAGAAATGGAATCACACAAATCATATGAAGAACAAAGGAACTACACTGTTGTTCAGAACTTATTATTGATGTGTAGTGACTCAATCTATTTTAAGTCAACTGTGCAGCCTGTGCTATGCCTTCAGCTAGTATGTATCATCATATTGAAATTTAGCCTATTTCAATCTCGATTTCATGACCAAACGTTTTAAGCTTTGCCTCATTTTATCACTGTTTTTGTACCATACCTATTTTCCAGTTGTCAATATCAAAACAAGAAATAACAATTTCAGCCGCTGACTGCATGAGCTCAGATAAAGGGAGTTTGTAGACGAGATGTGGGTGTGCGAATAGCCGGATTTAAATTGCTTGAACTACGCCTACTGAGATTCTACCAGCTGAGCTGAGCAAGTCTAACGCCAGCGACAAACCGAGCTGCACAGCTGGTTCATCGATTTCATTGAGCAAATAATTCTAAAATGCATGTCATCAAGAGCAAACTAACCCTTTTATGTGCGATATTGAATGTTTAACTGACAGCTGTTTAGCAGCAACGTGAGCATATTAAAATTGGTGAAAACATTTTTCCATATTGTCGAAATAATGCATATTGCAAATAAGACCATACGCACGTGATGAGGTTTACCAACCACTCTATGGCATTATTCAACAAATTGTACTTAAAGGTTTCGGGAAAACGTTTAAATGGAGATTAAGCTTACAGAGAACCGACATTTTTAAATTAGTTAAGCCCAATTAAAGAATAAATATAACTTTAACCTACCACATTGGTGAGGAAATCTGTTTCATTCAAATCCTCAAGGTCCAACAGGTTGGAATTGGGGAAAAGTTTCTCCGAGTTGAAGTTGTCCAAAATTGCGTCCATGGTAACGATGTTTTTAGTTTTAACTGTTATTCACTTCGGCTTTAATAATTTAAAAAAATAACAGTTTTCACAATAGCGTGAAACCGCAATGAAAATTCAAATCTATTTTGTGTAATATCCGGAAATGCTCCTCTTAAAGAATACTGTATAATTTCTGTAGAAATCAGGTTAAATGTGGATTTTCACGTTTATTTTTTATATTTTTCTGTAAGTAATAGAACGAAGTCCTCCCTTGGTTCAGTCAAATCTGTCACATCCAGCTGCGGAAAGTCTCTAAGGAACAAATCATTTGATTAATATTCATGTAAGTACCTCCCTAATGTCCTTTCCAACCCAAAATCTCCTCCCATCCTTTTTTTCTGATTTAAAGGGGACAGCACGTACTATCGTAAACCGGATATGTTATTGCGCTGTCTATCTCGACCCCTTTCTCTTTCTGCATTTTCAGTTTGACACAAAGCTTTATTTTTGGCCACAGAAAATAACATTCGATTCGAAACGTCAGTCTACCCGTGAATGAACTTCTTGCGTAGCAGACGGCATCAAATGAACGTACTCAGTGCTGTACATACCAAAAAACTAAAGACATAAACAGACATAGTCCTTACATAGAATAAGGTGCGTATACGTTATATAGGGCGTATATGGATACAGAGCAGGCAAAAGCATGAATGAATAAAATTAAACGTGACAATGGAAAAACAGTTCCAGAATAAAATTGAAACAACCAGTAAACTATAGAGGTGTAAAACTGTGACAAATAAATAAGTAAATAAATAAATACGTTTGATGGTAGCTCTGCACCAGACGGGTGTTCAATTATGTTATGCATTAATGAGTCTAATCAATGTCGTCATGAATGGAAATGACTCTCCTAGTTTTCACTGGCAGGGAGCAAAATCTGCAGCCTGACACTGCCAAAGCAAATACAACTAAAATGAAAACACAATGCATTGTCACACAAAAGAGTAGACCCTTCACTCTTTCTTCACATTTGATTTAGTGTAATGAATGACATTAATGTCTCTGTTTATGCCATATTTTTGTTCTTTTATACAGTCAGTCCCTTAAAATATATTTGTATAACTACATTCTCAAGGTGATTTCAAGGCGCTGCCTCCAATCGGCTTTTGACTTTCCTTCTGTTCCAAAGTTAATATGTCAGAGCTGTGTGACACGATATGGGGTTTTTGATTCAACACCTCAGTAAGTCCAGCAAATCAGTGGAATCCGCTGTACATATAGACTCAACTGTCCTGCATTCTGGCTCATGGGTAGAGACTCTAGTCACAAATTCTTGGTTCCTGGAGATTCATTGGGAATTGTGAAGTAAATACACAATAGTCCATCATTATTATACTCCATTTGTTTCTATATTTGTCCTTTATATAATACCATCTCTGCTTTGGAAGTGTTCACATTCCTCACTTGAAAGGCAGGTGTGGTTAAAAATAAGAGCACCGACGTCAGTCAGCAGAACAGAAACATTTGTTTGATTGAGAGTGAGGCTACGGGCTTGACAAATGATGTGTTTAGAGTAGCACGCAGTGCTCCATGCCTTTGATGCGCTGTGTGAAATTGGATGAGCAACCGGCTGCATCTGCAGCCCAGAGATGCTACATTAATATATGGCTGTGGTGAGTCAGGCAGTTGCAGCAAACACTAATTAAGACGCGTCACTCTATCGCTGCGCAAATCTGTGGATCAGCTGCATACAGAAATTGTGGGAGGGAGAATTATTATTTATTGTGTTCCCTTGAATAGTGTTATAATAAGAACTGTGGATTGGTAAGGATGCTTAATGCTCCATGAATGAGAATAACTATAATAATGCATGGAATCTGTGGTGATTTATCATTTAAATGCCAATCAGCGTTTGTGCATCCGAGCTAGTTTTTTTTCCTCTGTAACCAGCTTATCTAGACTGAATGAGTGTTGGAACCTATGGAAGGGTCAGGTTAAGTAGCATAAACTTTTAGTAGATTGTTACAGGCATTAAACATAAAGTAGTTCTGTGAGTAGAAGTGGAACAGAGGTTGCGTATCATAAATAAAAAAGCCACTGTCACCAGCTGACTGTAACTGGGACCATGGTACATGTACATTTGATTTGATCTACAAGGAAATGACAAGGGAAGTTCTGAAACATCAACTTTGCAATAGAAGCAAAGTCAATATCAGATTTGAGGCAGTTCCATGAAATCTCCTTGAAAATTCAGGACAGCAATCAACAACTACACAGGGAAACCAACACCCCCCTTTTTTCTGTTTACCACACAAGGAACAGCATCATTTACACCTCTTCCATGTGGCAAAAGTACACCGCATGTGTTCAAAGGGTAAAGCAGGTCTGCCATTTCTTGTGTAAACTACCTCAGACATTAACAATTTACACAAGGGTGGTTGAATTCACAAGCTTTTTCTGGTTTGTTGAGAGGCAGAAAGCTGAGTTACACCTCTAGTTCATTGTCTGAACCAAGAGGTGGACATCTGATCCTGAGAACTGTTCCATTCCTAAGGCCCTGTGTCCTTGTTGGGTTTCCAGTTCCCCAGCTAGTGCTACCATGTAAATGGGTTCAATGCTTTATCCCCTCAGGTCCAGTTTTGGTTAGAGCTTGTGCAACACAATCATCTTTAAACCTGTCTCTGGATATAACAGGCAAGAAAATGACACATTTGGCTGCTGGGTGGCTAATGCTGTTGAGTGTGTGGTTGGGCCCCATGGTGTGGACCATGCCATTGCCTGTTTATCCATAGCTCCTCTCAGGGAGAATCAGAACCAATCAACAGGGATTGCTGTTCAATGCTCATCAGTGATTGGTCAGGGACCCATAGACAGCACTATATGCACACAAAGGAGCCTTCTTCCAGCTCATGTCTTTGCATGCTCAGCCTGTGGACCGCCTTGAGAAAATCATTTGTTCAGGAGGAGAGCGCATCCCTGTCAGCAATCTTCCAAATAGATAACACAACAGCAGGGGTTGCAGCCATGATCATGATCATGGCTTGTGTATGAGATTAGGAATTCCAAACTGGGAGGGAAAAAAAGAGGAAATGCATTCAAATGAGAGGCATTCAAAAGGCAAGGAATTATTAAAGAAGTGAGCAACAATAATCAAAAGTAAACACAAAACCCAAAATTTACAACTAAAAAGTGAATATTTTTTGGGCACAAAACTCAAGACTGCACTAAAATGCCTGCAAAATGCTTTTGGCCTCTCTTCAGGAAGCACACTGTACCTGTCAGTGATTCATAGCCTCAGTGTTACAGGTTCCTGCACGGAAAGGATTATAAATTGTTTCCCAATTGTTCAAATTTAGAATTTGAATGTGTTTATTTTTCTAGCTGGGTGAACTGCCTAAGTTGCATAGGGTTTTGGCTGGGCCAAAAACAGCTAAGTTCCTTCTGGCTGGCAAATGCACATATTGCTTTCAAACAATCCCTGGTTCAGCAGCAGCAATGCAGTTGAAACTGACACTTTGTTTCAACAAAATGAGTTAATTATCCCTAATGGTGAACATACTTTAAATATCTGGAAATTTCATGCCATATGATGAAGTCATAACCATTGAAAGTAAAATAGCACCAGCAATGTTGTGATTGCTCTTAATTGCATTTAAAATTCCTCTGTGCAGGAGCAATGGAGAAACATGGCAAGACCAGACATGACATCAGGCAGCTAGTTTTTTTATTTTTTACCAGCCTTACTCTTGAATGCCTTATCTTGGATAGTTTTAAAACTTACAAGCACTATAATAGTTGCTTCATTAATCCCAAATCTGCAGTTATAGAACTTGCTCTTTAAATAACATTTAATGCAACATTTCTTTTATAACAGTGGCACTGCTGGATATCTTAATTAAATGTGTTCACCTACTGTACCACCAGTCAGTGGCTTGAGTTATACATGATGTGAAGAATGAGTCAGTGTACCCACAAATACTAATAATTGTGAATAGAGATGATGAGAAATAGAGCAGACATGGCACAGCCAAATTCTGATATCAGGGGAAAATCATGACACCTCTAATAATAAGTAATAATTAGGATCTGAAATATCAACTCCAATGAAATTTGCAACCTACTGTATGTTTGAATTTCTGTCAGTTCAGATAAATACCTTGGGTGTGCTGTGGCTGTTTCACTGTCAAAGCACAGTATTTTAATGTATAATAAGCTGTCATGGTAACACAAACATCTGGCATACTCTCGCTTGTGGTGAGCATTTAACAGTGACAGCCTGTGGCTCTGTTTAACAGTGGAACTGAAGCAATCATGTACATTTGGATTTTCCTCCATACTGAATACATGTCAGTAATATTTCATAAAAGAGAACTCTCTCTCATTGAAGACCACCTCCACCTTGTTTATAGATCCATTACCTATCAAATTAAACAGACTTCAAAATCAAGGGCAGATCCTCTTTCACAATAAAACACAGAGCAGGAAGCAATGATCAAAGTAAAGCTTCTTTTTTGAGTGAAACAAGCTGTCAAAACCAACTGAGGCCTGTCTGGAACACAAATTAATGGAAGGACCTTGACTCCCATGGATTTTCCCACCCCAATCCCCATCCTCTATGTACCCCCTAATCCAAGTTGAGCAAGTCCAGGTCTTCCTTCTGCCCATTTTCAGAAACTGATCTACACCTCTTCAGCATTTCTGAAGACATTTCTAATTACTTCACATCAGTCTAACAAAAAAGAGTAAAGGTTTACTGTAAATGTACAGTAAACAGTGTTTTCACAGGGAGCCTGCATATATTCTAGCACTTCATACATCACCATGCAAGCTTAGAATTCAAAGTAAACCTCTGGCTCTTTGATCCTCACTGGGACACAGTAGCTATTCTCCAAGTGTGGAACCCTGGGAGATCTCACTTCAGAACAGCAAACTGTTAACTACTAAGGTTGCTCTTCAGGGGAGACATGAGCAGGCAATCACAATATTTGAAGTATTACAATATTCAGCTTTTGGCATTACTTGGTATGATGAATTATGCATGGCATTAAGTATAAACAGTATTCAGTGAGTAACATACAATAGATACAGTTGGGTATGTTTCACTTGGTAAAAGTGAAAAGGCTAGGCTAATGTAGTTAGTATTGGATCTCATGTTCTGGTATGAGCTCCTCTGGGTAAAGTGTGCTACAGCTTAACAATGCAGCCATAATACTGTAAGATTTAACTTTGTGGTATGGTTAAGTCACTGTAAAACTGAAGTGCTCTTGCAAGTTTGCTCAGTGAATGCTGCAGTATAGCTATTCACAGATTTCAATATTGGATGCATTTTTTATTTGCAGTATATTCCAAAACTGACATGAAAAGCTTTTGAAGAATAAAAAGCTTTTGACAGCTTTTCAAAAATAAAAATGGCTATTAGTATTACCTATCTCTTAACAGTGTACGTCCACTCACAGAGCTGAGCAAAAACACACAACCATTGTTTGGCTTTATTAAAACCTGGAAGACCTTTTCAACAAGTGATAAAAAAAATCCTATTCACAAGATGCATTTGTGTTTCTTACTTTGTTTATTACATTAATGGATGTAAAAACTACAAATGCAATTCTTTTCTTTTTCTTAATGGCAAAATAAGATGTGGAAAAGGCCTCTGATCACAGGTTTGCTAAATTATCTACTGATACACTGGCGGCAGCAGGCTGCCCTTTTTTTACAATGTGATATATACAACACATATATACAAAACCAAGCAACCAACAACAAAACTCACAGAGAAAATGTGACCAGATCGAATGTTGTTACTTGTAGCTATGCCTGATTTATATACACTGTACTGTCTTATAAATCAGAATTTAAACTCTGTGAATGTATTCATGTCATACATTTTTAAGTTTCTTAGACCACCATGTTCTTGTTTAAGATACTCCCTGAATTTGATGCTTTTGATAAATTTAGACGTCAAATATTGTTTTCAAAATGTAATAATAATGCTGATATGACAAAACTGTCAAATATAAAGCATTAGACAAAACTAAACAAAGAGTTGTAATTTTATTCTCTGTTAATATCAAATGCTACCCTTTTGACCTCAACATTTTTCTGTAACATTGTCTTGAAATAGTTAAGATACAACTTACAAAACCCGCTTCTGAGGCCACTATATTACTTTGGAATTCCTTTCAAATTATGTTTAGCAAGTGTATACACACTGTGTAACATGGTTTAAGGTTGCAGTTGTCAAACCTGTTATTCTGGACAGCATCCACCTAAATTCAGCATGTCCCTCACTGGTTTTTGTATCACTCAGAATTTCCTCAAGTAAATAGAACTCTTTGCCCTGGTCATTTGACGACACCGCCAGGAGCTCACAAAAGGCTCCGAACTTCAACTTAGATTTTCTTCCCACACTCCTTTCTGTCCACTCAGAACAATGTATTATGTAATTACAAACGGTGTGTAATTTAATTACGGGCAGAAACCCGACTCTGCGCAGGGGACTCATGGGAGAGTCAAACAGGGTGCACCCATGGCACTTTCTTGATTCTTTCAGAGACAAAGAGTCACGCACATAGAATTGTTATCAGGAGCAGTGGCCAAGATTCTGATTTCAATCCATTGTATTGGCAGGCCATCATGATGACAAAAGGAGGTTGTTTCAGGAAAAACTTCACATCACTTTATATCACATGGTAGTTTCTCCTTTTCCTTATTCTATGTGCATCTTTCCATAAAATAATAAGGTTAAAATGACAAAATTTGAACTTTGAGGAAATGGCTCTCAAATTGATTCTTGGCCTTCAAAGATGTCTGGGGTCCGTCAGAGGTCCTGAGGCAGAATTTCCACAAAGATGAGCATTGACTTCCCAAAGCCAGAGTCACATATGCGCATGCCCCCTGCGGCCGAGTGTTTGGATTGTCCTGTTTGTGAAAGTTAATCCCGGAGCTCATGTTTACCAACTCCAGGGATGCACGGCCCTTGGATCTGGCTCAGACCACAGCCCCATTCTCAAGGAGATTGGAAAGTGGTAGACACATAGTTGAAAGTGTAAATTAGTATTTACTCTGAGTATTGGTCCAATCTAATTCTGCCACTTTCCTTGATTGTCCCCTATCTTTCTTTTATTTAATTCATTGATTGCTCTAGTTTTTCTCTTTGTTCCAAAGCCCATATCAGTTTTGGTTAAACCATTCAGCCCCATTCCACCACTCTTTACAGCTGCATAAGATCCTCTACTGCTCAAAGATTTACTTACAGAGCTTGATCAGGACTTGAAGGGTTTATTGCATTTTTCATTGTAGGTCCTCTGTTTTGTAAAAGTCTCGACTGACAAGGGAAGGGCAGTAAAATGAACAAGGGCTGCTTGAGTTTTGGTGTTTTGAAGCAAATACAGCTGTTGTAAGCAAGAAATCTCTGGAGTTTTGATGTGCTTGGAAATCTGGGGAGTAAGAATGGTCATTCAGGTCATCCAGCAGAGCCATCAGCATTCATCCCATTTCTCAACATTGTCTCTTTATTGCTTTCTTCCCAAAACTCTGAAGTATTTTGACATTTTGTCTGCAGGTTTCTGCCAGCAATCAGACTCTCATGCAACAAACAAATTAATCCTGTCCTCAGGTAAAAGACATCTGCATCTTAAATCTGCCCTCGATATGGTATTATTTATTGCCTGTAACCCGACGCCAGAACGGTTTCACCTTAATGAAAACGATGGAGAGAGATTAAGAGCGCCTGGTTGGTGGCGCTGATGTTGTCAGCGCATGGCATCCCTCTGGGGTGTTGCCGTTCCACCCCATAGAAATGCTCATTATCATCCTCCCGTGGTCTACAACATGCATAACCAATTAGACAATTGCGTCTTAATTCCTTCTAAGAAGGCCTTATGAGCTGGTGAGAACAAGCAGGTCAATAAAATTAAGCCAGTAAACATCTTTAAAGTATATGACCCAGGTATATAGAAATATGTTTCATAGCTGGTTATTTTGGACGTGCACCGCAGAAGGAGTCACTCATACCCTAAGCGCCTCATCCATTTTAAAGACTGCTCCTCTGTCTCCCTGCTGGCTCACTCTGTGCTCTGTAATTACAGGCTGTGGAGAGAATGGGATGAGATTATACCCTATAACAGAACACAACTCGCTACAGTATTAAGCTAGCTAGATACACATTAAATCCAGAGGAGATTCCCCTCCCCTCAGAACCCCCCCATTCTAATTCCAGCCAGACCATATGGGTATGGGTTAAAGTTTCAGACAGACAATGTTTCATTTTCTCCTTTTATTTAGCTATTTTTACACCAGTTGTGGCTTTCTGAAAATTGCCATCATAAAATGTCCAATACCAGGGTACTGAGCTTGAGTTAAACAAAGAAAATTATAGAAAACTGATTCTCTGTTTAATGTTTTGTTTATAAAAAAAGAATCGTAACAGACCAAAGCTAGAAACAGAGCTCTGTGTAAATGAATGGGGTAGGAGCATGGACATTCGTACCACAGCCAGTCCAGTGGGAGCTCGTTTTGTCTGCAGCCACTGCAGGTTTGACAGGTGTACATTCTCTCCCACTTGTTTAATATCTTGAATTCTGTTTGCATGTGTGGGCAATGGAGTCATGTTTCAGCATTTCTGAATGAGGTAAATTCAAAACAGTCATCACCTTTCAGGCAGGTATAAATATCATAGAATGTATCACTACAGAGAGGAAAAAATGATATGACAAGGCCAAAATTGTAATCGGAGTAAAACTGGAAAAACTGGCACAAGTTAGTTTAATTGAAGGGAATCACACACCCTTGAATGGTAAAACCCTCTGGGCCACCAAGCATAAATGAAAATACATTTGATTCCACAGAATAAACCAAAGGAAACTGGTTTAATCTTGCACAATAACCATGTGACATGAAAAACAGTTATTGCACACCTTGTCCAAAATGTTTCCAGTTATAATAATAGTTATTTATACAGTCCCTTGGAAAAACACCTTAAAAGTCATTCTCTTGAATACGGAAAATCATTAATGTGTGTCTCAATACCAATCATTGGGTTACAGTGATACGCAGGTGCAAGCACATGATACAGATGGGAGGAAGGAAGCTTGTGGGTTTTACAAAAGGCAGCTATGTTACAGGTAACAATAACCCCTGCTCCACTGGGTGCTGCAGGGGGACTCTGGACAAAGCCCAGTTGTGTAAAATGCCTTGGGCGACTGTAATTCAGGCGTTGTGATACCAATCAATGTAGTTCAATATTTGAATGGCCCGGTTTGTGTGGCTTCACCCCTGTGTGTTCTTCTAGGGTGTCAAGAACTCGTCATTCACACCCTCCCTGTGATCCTTATCTGGGTGAAGAAGGTCACCAGAGAGGATAGACACACCTCCTTTCTGTGATCCTGGCATTATTGGCTGTGCCGTTTAATTTTATAAGTATGCCATTGGCCACTGTTTATGCAATACGCCCCCCATAAGAGCTGAGAAAAAATGTGTTACATTATGTAATATGCTGCACAGAAAAAATGAGCCTGTTGATCACTATCAAGAAACAAAACCAAGTTACTTCAAGTACCTGCTATTCTTATGTTTTCTTATCTATGTTAAATCATGTTTGAGCAGACCATCTTTTCCCATAATTTTTTCATGTTGTAACCCATTTATGTGCACCTGGATTTTACAAAGGAAATTATGTAAAGCATCTTGTTGAAGGGTAAAGAAAAAAACAATAGCTAGTCCCATTGACCCACCCCTGTGATTCCCAGATGAACAAAGTACTAATCAGTCATAAGAGATGAAACCATTACTCAGAGCACACGTTACAAAACACACAACACACACATATGCAGACAGGCCTGGATTTAGTGCAATTGACCTTAACTTTGCTTCACAAAGAAAATGAAGAGTTAGTGCTTTTCCTAACAAATACAGCTTGCCAAAATTAACTTTCCAACTTGTGTTTGTGGCAAAAAATAGTGCACACTTGAATTTAATTTTAACGAGGATGAATGCTGATTGAATCCAGGACACAGACCGTACCACACAAAAAGTTATATTTTGAGTCATATTAAAGTCACAGGCACTTTCTCCTCGGACTACACTTGATTAATCCTAATCCTTCCAGGGTTACTCACCCTTACACAGAGGCTTCTTACCTAATTCACTTTTCAGAAATGGATTCTGAGAACCAGGACAAGAGCAGCCAAGATTTATAATGGCAAGTAACACAATAAAAAGCTGACTCTCCCTGACTCATTCCCTCTTACCGGTCACACACGGTGAAAGGCTAATCTGTATCTCCTCTCCATCATAATGAAAATCTGTACCTTTCTGATGCGAGGTACCTCATGACGCCATAGCACAATGTTGTGGATTGATTGATTCTCAGGGAATCAGGAAGGAACAGAAGAATGTAAATAAAGACACATTAGCACTGCTTAAGTGCCATGAAAATGCTATGAAAACATGACATCACAGATGATTGGTGACACCTTAAAGAAACTATATTTGCAAATGGTTCATGAGAGGTTGTTACTGTTTTGATGGGAGGGACTATAAAAGCTGGAGTGAACAAATTTATTATAGCTTGTATTTGGTGATATAGACCTAGGAACTAAATTAAATAAGTCTCTAATCGAATTGGAAACTCAATGGCACTTTTCCTTCTGGTAAAAATACTCCTATATTCATGTTAATATCTGCTGTCAAGTTCTCCAGTCGTAATTTACTTTAGGAGAGTGAGTCAACGGTTCATGTAGGCCAGGCTTCTCGCATGCTTCAGCAATAATTTATGTATAATCAAATTTGTCATCACTGCATACACCGTTTTTTTCCCTTGCCTGGCACAACCTAGTACACAGAAAAAAAGAAGAAAATAATACGTTGTACAGCATGATTGCTTCCTCATATTCATTTATCACATCCATTTAACATTTCTATGTCCATTTCACATTTTTATACCAAGTTCACATTTCACTTCCATGTCATATTTTTGCAGGACATGCCTGAATGAGCAGCGGTCTAGCAAAAGGAATATGACACATCCAACGACATTTCTCAGATGACAAGGTCTGAAAATAACAGTCTGCACCCTTACGTAAATAGAAGTTCCATTTTTTTTTGTTTTTGTTTTCAATTATCTGGGTTTGTTGAAGTCAAAACAGCATATCATTTCCTGTCCAGAATTTGTGGAATTGGTGGAATGGTAATATTTCTGTTGGCCTATTGAAAACCAGCATGCTCCTTTTACTCAATGGATTTGGGCACTTCAAGACCCAAAGGGCCATTCTAGAATAATATGTCATGACATAACCACCCCCCAGCCCCCACACCCACCCTCAACAGAATATGGTGAAGAATGAGAGAAAGGGCACAGATGAAAGAATTCACTGCTTTGAACCACAGAAATAGCAGAAACCTCTCTGCAGCAATGACACAGGTAATGTTTAAAAAACATCACTGGAATTTGGGAATGGCCAAGCCAGAACAGTACGTCAGAATGCATACTGACAGCGTACTGTAAACATAGATGTAAATGACGAAGGTGCATTTTAAACACAGCTCCCCACAGGGACAACTGTGGAATTTCTGGAATTCTCTGTAGATAGGTGGCAAATGTCTTTCAAATTATGTGGCTGAAATTCATTCAATTACTCCCATGAAGTTGGTCAGAACATAATTTCCAAAGTCTAGTACCTGCTTGACACCTGCCCAAATTACATTTATCAGGTTGACTATGTTGCTTGGCTAGCTTTAAAATATTTCAGATAATATACACCTGACAACTTCAAAGTTCTTCAAGTGTTCATATTAATGGTGTCAAGCATTTGAATACCACAAAATGCACAAGGAAATTAAAATAATCAATGCCCTGCCAGCTCTTACAATTATGCTTAATTAAAAAAACTTTTCTAGAGATGCATCCTCAAACAGTTTTGCCAGGATATATGGTAATTTTCAAACATGACACACTTCCTAATGCTATAAAAACAGCAACACAACAGATAAAAATTAATTACCTTATAGCATGGTTTTGCACAACAGTTTTTGCTTCTAATTAAACTTATATGAGGCACACAAAGATTAAACATGAAGTGGATTCATTGTAACACGAAAAATCTTTAACTATTCACAATTTAATTATTAAGCAGAAATGTTGTAAGTATGTATTACTGGGACCATATAGGTCCTTCATTCATATGCAGTTTGGTAACCAGAACCGTTATACATCTGCTATTCACAGCGCAATGCCATGGACCTCAGATTCATGTGTCAAAACCTGAACCAAGCAGCTCTGTCAGCATCTGTTACAGAGCTCTCTGCATGTTCCTCTTCATTCCTGTGATTCCTGTTTTCATTCATGTTTTCACTGCTTTCAGCTATGATTTAACCTTTTTAAATGAAACAGGATATTATCTGCATTATTTCTAAATTAGTGCTCATGAAATACACCACTATAAAGCTGTGTGTGTGCATATGTGTGTGCTCTTTGAACTCCTTTAAGTCATGCCTTTTTGAATTTTTTATCTATTGATTTTTGCTGGAGGATGTCCATTCCTGTACATAAAGCGTTGGGCAGATCTCAGATGTACTATCGTGTCCCTCAGATGCCCTGACAATTAAGCTGAAATAATGACAGAAGCATTTCCTCAACCTTAGAATGGAAATATTGATTCTGACAAGGTTGGAACACTCTGAAAAACTGAACTGTATGACTCATGTATATTCCATGGGGATGGCCATTTTTTAGTTTTGAAGGTACATATTTGCAACTTTTGGGCTGTTCTATAGTGTAAGATAATTGTAATAACAATTATGTCACATGACATATGCATTTTTATGCCATCACAATGAGGCATCTCATTTGAGTTGCTCATTCCCACATCTCAAACAACTATCCATATTTACTGCAGAACTGACCTTCTTCTCATTAACTTAGACTGCTGAAGTCTCACTTTAATTCTAATTGTAATGTCTTTGAACATAAATATGACAGAGCTCAACTGGTAACGTTTTAGATTGCAATACTTTCTCAGAGTAGGACAGCGCTAATTAAGTGAATGTTCCTCCACATGCCAACAGCATTCTATAACAAGGATACCAGAGGCGGAGAAAACATATTTTAAATCCAATAGACTGGGTTTTATTTGAAGAGGGAGCCACAATATCAGGTAGACATGGCCATTGCACTTGGTAATGAGTTGTGTGAGGTCTGAAAACAGGTACAGAAGAGTGACAGCAATAGAAGCTCTCAGGGGGAAACACAGCCTGATCAACACGGGCAGGTGGAGGACCGATGCCTAAGTGCATTCTGGTGCAATCTCTGGTGTAATCAAAGCCTGTTCTGGACAAGTTCTCTGTCCAGATGGATTGGCCTTTACAGCAGTCCTTTGAACCCAGGCCCAACAAGCTGTCAGCACATTGATGTCGTTATGTAAGTACAGGAAGGAGTGGACCGCCCCTCTCTCTTTGTTGCTGGCAGACTTGATCCTGGTGAGGGTGAGTGATGGGGTCCATGGTTCTTGGACGTCAGCCTTCCCACAAGGCTGTGCAGTGTTAACACTGGCCCGTGGAGGGCCTCCAGAAGGGGCAGCACGGCCTGGCTAATCGACCTCAGACCCTTGCCATACGTGAACGTCCGGTCTTGTTTTAATCTGCTCCCTCTCCATAAATATTTCCATGAAGCTATTGTTAGGAGTTTTGGACAGCTCCATTTGCATCGTTCCAAAAAAAATAACTTGTCCTAAATTTGCCCTTTATGTTTGCTCCTGAGTCAGCTTTGCTGTAATTACAGCATCTGGCTTGTTTTTCGCTGTACATGACACAGGGCTCCAGTGTCCACAGGTGTGTGGAGAAATGGCCAGGGCATTAGGGTATTACCGTACTCTTGGCTGGAACTGCATCATGAAACCATGATTATTATATTTGCTACAGGCGCCAGAGCCGCAATACAAACAAATGTCTGTGAAAAATTGGGAGTAAGATTGCATTAAAAGTGCAAAAAGGATGCATTTTATGTACAAAACCAATTGCATTGCAATGTTTCTCATATAACATTTCATTAAATTACTATAATGTGTGAGCTGCTGAGTGATGTATCAGTGTAAAGCTGAAGTTCTCCATTCTTGCAGATCTTATTTAATACTATGGCTAAGCTTTCAGACAGAAGACCTTCATTAGGGCAGTGATTGCAGCTGGATTGAATCCTGATCTTTGAGTGCCAACTATGATGGGGAGTGCTGTGGAGTGACAATATCCCATAGTGCTACCCAGGGAGGGAGTGATCCATTCCACAGGGTTTTTAGTGAGTACTCTGGTCTGTTGATCTGCCAGTTCAAGCTGCAGTGGTTTTGCAGTCATCCAATCCAATCACTGCACAGCCCAGCAGGTGAACTGCAGTGTGAAAGAAAGTGGCAGCTGGCTGTAACTGATTTGGAAGATGCTCAAAACTGTACACTTCAGAATGAAAGGGGTGTCACCAACAGCAGAGTGGACATTAAACTAAAATTGGGTATTCTGAATTTGGGAGTAAAGACAAAAAGAACTAATGAGGTGCATTAACATAAGGGAGGAGAAGTCTCTCAATGATCTTGGTGAACTAAATCAACTAAATCAGACAGGTACTGCATCTGATACAGGTTTAACATTTTACAAGTTAGATTTTCCTTCATTGTTTGTGCATTCCTGCATACACAGAACAAGGGAATGGCAATCCCTTTGTTTTTCTGAATCTTTCGCGAGTGCTGACTACCAGGATATGGGATGTGTATGAGTCTGCCAATATGCACAAATGCAACTGAAATGACATATCATAAGAAAATCCCAAAAAGGCTTCCCTGACTGTTTGCATCTATTACATATCCCAGCATGCTCATCCCTTAAAATAGGACAACCACAGCCTGGCAAATCTGGCTTTGCTTCATTGATGTTATTTAAAATCTTGCTTCCTCTTAAGAAAACTATAAAATCATGAATAGAAGTGAATAGACTGCTCACAGGATTTAAGACGTATAGGTCAAGAGAATGACAGGAGGGGATAGGGCACATTTGTTTGATTGTTCAGTGCTGCTTTATTTAATTAGATATTAAATTCATATGAATGCAATACATGAACTCTCTAATGTAGTGAATTTTGTTTTGGATATGGCTTGGATACAGAATACTGGATATGGTATTCCCTTTGATCTGTTCCTGTGGATTGACATATCATTTTGTTTGCGCAAATAAAACAAATCACATGGAGTATTATCAGAAATATGCCAACTTTCTTTCGCATTAGATTTAACGTTTTTGTCCTGTGTCTATTATAAAAACCATATGTGCCTTTTAGTATCCTACATGTTTAGTGTGTGTTATCATTACCAAACCCATTGTTAAACTCAAAAAAGGTTGATTGGCACAGAGACCCAGTAAGGTGAAGACAGGATGACAGGCCTCTGAGTTTAAATGAGGAGATGATAGAGAATTAATATGCCTCTATTCATCACTGACTTCCTCCTGGTGAACCGTTATAATAACCCGGCAGGGGCCCTGCTGAATCTGATCAGGTTATAAATATCCTGACTTTTGAAAGCATGAGTCATCAATGAAGCTGCAGCTGGGTTAGACAGGCTAATAAAGCGGCTTGTTTGAACCATGTTTCAATTCCTGACACCCCGTACTGTAAATGTGAAATTCAAAGGTCTATTAAAATGCAAATTTTATTTAATAATGTGCTTCTTGGTCTAAACACATTGATTAAACGGATGAGCTTAATTCACGGTCAAAACAGTAGTTTTTCTTTTTTGTTTCTGATGGTCGTTTAAGGTTGCATGACTCAAAAATGACTCACAAAGGCCGTTCATAAAATGTCAAGAGTGGACAGGAACCCGTAGATTATGTTTTATGTCTTCAACAGATATATCTGTCATTTGTTTTATTTTGATGACAGCAAGGAATGTCAGCTTTGATTTAACTGCAAAGCAGGAACCATGAGAAATAAAGAAAATCTGAATTTCCAAACGACAGTCAAAGAAGAGCCGGTCCAGGTGAAAACTTATTCCCATTGTTTCATTCAGTGTGATCTGGTTCAGCATGAACTTCAGCCAATGCTTTTTTATTGCATAGCTTCTGAGGTTCCCTCAGCTATTCCAAAGCCTTTTTATTTTTACCCAGCAAAGCCAAAATGAGGGCCCTCCATCTACATCCGAATCGCCAACCAGTAATAAAGCGGGTATTTAAATCCTGGCTGGGACTCAGCTGTCTCCCCGTCTGGGGAAACTTGGGGCAGGGCGTGGCCTGCAACTTAATTTTGAGTTGAGCTTTCACCCACCCCGGGGATATCAGTAATTACATCAATTACGCCGGCTGAATTATACGGGGCAGTGACGGCAGGGCGTGGCGCCGTGGTTTGTCCCTGTCTTACGTCTGAAAGAGTCGTGGGTTGAAATTACAATTGGTGGATAAGTCATACCAAACCAGGGTTTTGAGAAGAAAGGCTGAGATTGGAAGGCTAGGCTGAAAGGCTTCCTCTGCATAGTGAGAGTACAAGGGTATGTTGCGCTCTGGCATTTTGGCAACCAGCTTCTTACGGAAGCTGTGCCTCGCTCCCCTGTGGCACAACTCCTTTTCTTCTGTTAATGCACCCTTTCTGTGTTGAATTGCATCTTAGATACTGGGTGAGTCCGTGAAAAGCATGACCGTAATAATTATTTGTGTGCAACCTTTTGGAGTTCTGACCATCTATTTTTTAAGTTCTTCATGGGAAGAATAAAAGAAAGGGTGGGTACATTTGCCAAGATTAACCTGGTTCGTGGGTTGCTCACTTGCTTATCAGGTTTCAGTGTGATGCACCCTATTAATCTAATATCAATCCTTTCTACATGAGAGCAAGTTGTGGCCTTCGGCCACATGGGGAAGTGCATATTTGGCCATAACATCGCCCCAGGAAGGTTGGGTTTCAATCTGCATGGTCATTATGCACCAGCGACTTTTCTGGCCAAATGGCAAACTGGCCATCTGCAGTCTGCCTGCACCAAATATACATACTCCTCTGATTCACTGGCTGCACAGCTTAGCTGGTGGACTGAGGAGTGAGATGGATAAGAATGACAGTATGTACTTGGGACGAGAGCGCACTTTGGGATTCCTGGGAGGACAACAAATGAATGAAAGTTGGTTTAAAGATAAGACAAGGTATTTTTATTCAAAATGAGGAATTACTGAGGGACATCCATTTTGGATTCTTAAGTTTTTATTATCTTTTGCCTCTTTTAGTGTACTTTTTTTTGCCTAGAGCTATAATTAGCAGCACTAGTGAGGATTCAAATCCTACAATTCTGCTGGCACATGTTCATCATGCAAAAGCCTGCGCATGCCTGCCCCAATACTGCAGTGTCTTTGTGAGAGGAGCCCGTGATGGCATGTATAAACAAACACCTTAGTTTAAAGTCCGGCTACATTGAACTCTCCCCTCAGGATAAAGTTTCTGGCAGAAAGATATAAGCATATAAAAGGCAACAAATTGACAAAAAATAATCCCTACTCAAAGCATAGTCCAATCATCATGATCCTGTCTGGAGATTTTCAAAGTTTATTATAAATAATGTTACTGTTAAACAGGGTTCCTTTTCTCTCTGCGTATGTTTCTCTTTCTTTCTTTGGGGTTTGACCTGCCAAGGTGAGCTTGCTTTGTGAACTGCAAACATCTGTATGGGTCATTTCATTAGAAATCAACCAAACAAACTCACCCCCTCTGATGTTCTCAATGCAACATCATAATGCAACATAAAGGTCAATATTGCCTCTGGATACCTTGGATTTTGGTACTTTTTCAGTAGGTGAAATTTGTGGCTATTTTAAATCCTGGGTATATTCAAATAGATCAAGTGTGTTTACATAACGTAATTAAAGAAACTAAGTATGCAAACATCTTTTCCACATGTGAAGCCAAAGTCATACATTTCACATGCACTATGTTTGCTTATTAAAATCATATTGACATTTGACACAATATCTAGCCATGATTCATTCTGCATCAAGAGGTCCATCATATATGTACATAGCACTAAGAAGCATGGGAAATCACAAAAATGTACAGTTTCTGGTTCCATATGTGAGACAGGGTCTTGGTCTTCAGCTTAGTCTTTGTCAACTGCTAAGAAAGTGCCATGTGTGTATTTACAGGTGAGATCCTCAATCCTATTTCATCAGGCAAATTTTATACAAACAATAATGTGCATTGCATGACTCACCCCCAAGGCCAGTGAACTGGGGTCAATGTAGCAGCCTCTCTCCTAGATCAAACAGGTGACTCACCTTCTCTGTGTTGCTGGAAATGACTTAAAATGTGAAGCCAGGTATGGACTTCCACCGTCGTTGTACTCTAACAGAGTAATTTCTTCCTTGGAGCTATGGACGGTATCAAAGATCTAAAGGTCTCCATACTGTGTCCTGTAGATCAAACAATCCAGAACATCAGTAGATGCTGTAGAATATCAAACTCTGAGGTTATGAGATCTTTGGACTGTCCATCAATACAGAAACATTCACAATCTAATGTCTCAATGTCAGTCATGTCCATTGGGGTCAACAGCATGAACATGAAACAATTTAACAGAGAACATTCCATGTACTTACATATTAGACAGACCTATTCAGGGTGTTGTATGTGTAAATAGGGTTAGATTAACTCCATTATAGTTACAAAAATTGAATGCAACACAATAGAAGCATGGAGCTATTCAAAAAAGCAAAACTGTAACCAACATATTGCCAGTACCATACCAAAGGGAAATTGAATTGAATTCCACAGTAAAATAAATGTCATATTAGTTACAAAGAGTGCCTGGGAAGAAAAGAAAGTCCAGGTTGGTGGACCCAAGATATATTCTGAAAAGGAGTATTTTCAATCTGGGTCAATCAGAGTCCACCTAGCCTCATCATTTTGACATCCTCAAAAGAGTGTGCGGTACGGTTTCAGGCCTGTCTGCAGCACTCCAAGTGTATCTTTATCCACTATGGGCTCTGCACAGAATGAACCATAACACTTCTCAACAGTGACAGGCTTGCATCATCTCTGTAAGTCCACATGATTAGTAGTAACATAGACTTACTGTAATGCTCTCAGAGAAAGGTGAATGGCATAACTCTAAGACAGTCTACAGTACACTACATCATTTGTAGAGTGATGTAGAGTCAGTTGGTCTTAGCAGCCAGTTACTGTGAACTTTTGCTGTTTCTGCAGAAAGGGACTTATAAAAGTATCCATGCATGGGTTAACAACAATGACTCAAAATAAACTTTCCCAAAAAAGAGCATGAAAAAAGTCTGCTGTTTAGGTCACTGCCTGAGAGTCAAAGCCCGACTCAGGGAAAGTCTGATTCACACACTGATGATGAGGAACAAATCACACTGGGCCATGCTCTTTAGGGGGCTGAGGAGCGTCAGTGTAATACGTGCCAGAAAGGCCTGGCCCGCCACACAAAGCACATAAATATATCAGTCTGCCCCCCCACCCCATCCTCCCTTGGTTTGCAAATGATGCGGCAGATTGACGGGCGTGCGATATCTTAAGATTATCTAGAGTGTATTGATGCTGGGGTTCAAGTCAGGGCAGGACGCCACTTTTACTGCAGCTGCTGCATGCGAAGTCTTCGTACCATCTGAAGGGCTCCTATCAGACAGCTGAAGTGAATTTCTTTGAAACTGAGGTACTTTCATATCCAGCACTGTCATGCCTGCTAGCAACTCCAAAGGTCCACAATCTCCGGCTGGTCCTGGGGAATTGTTCCAGACGGTGTGAACTGAACAAAACAAAAACACTGTCTAGCATCACTGACAGACCTGTTTACTCCGCCCCCCACCCACCCCCATCAAATCCCATTCAGCCATGCCATGCACCCTCAAAACCTGTTTTAAATTAGGTTAAATGTAAGCAAAAAATGTTGAAAATGGGTCAGGTTGGCTGAAGTAGGGTGAACTTTCTCCTTTTGCATGAGGTAAGACAACCTCAGAGCATAAACTTCTAAATTATGTATATGTACCCAGAAGATGTTTGAGATGGGGGAATTGTGAAGACATTCCAGTTACTGTCCTGGAGGACAACACTCCCCAGTTCCATCCTCCTTTCTCTCCATCTCTCCCCTCTACCCACAATGGGCCCATTACACAGTTCCAGACCCTCTTTGAACTCTTAATACCTCACCTCCTTTCAGGCCTGGACCACAGCTGTACTTGCAGCAAGGAGAGAGAGCGAGAGAGCGAGAGAGAGAGAAAGAGAGAGAGAGAGAAAGAACGTGTGTGTTTGTGTGTGTGTGTGAGAGTGAAAGAGAGTCAGAGAGTGAGAGAGAGAGAGGGAGAGAGAAAGAGTGAGTGCGGGAAAGAGAGAGAGTAAGTGTGGGATTTAGAGAGAGCGTAAGAGAGAGAGAAGGAGGGAGAGAGAGAGAGAGAGAGAGAGAGAGAGAGAGAGAGAGAAACAGAGAGATCTTGGCAGGCCAGACCCCAAAGAAATCTTTACAGACTATTGCATCAGACCAAGAGATAAGGAGGTTGAGGAGGAAAAATGAAAGAAATGTGCTCCCCGAAACACGTCTTTCAAGAAGAGGCTCCTTTTATGGTTTATGCCTGTGTGGAGAGTCCCCCTACAGCAGTAATGAACCAGTTATCAGGGGCTACCCACAAACCACTGGCACACCAGGGTTTCACTTCTGAAGTCTAAAAGAAAAGCTTGTTAAATAGCATTTCTTCAGAATGTATAACAAGAATGTTTTTTCATTCTCAACATGAAGGATAAAACATAACCCTTTAATTAAGAGCTGAAATGGCATTGTTGCTTATTAGATCTTTGGATTTGAATGCTCAAAGTTGAATAGTTATCTGCAATGTATCACAGTTATATTCCTATGCACGGATGCTAGTGTGCCTGTGGTTTCTGTACGTTAGATGATCAGAGGAATGCAGTTTTACATTGTTATTGGGTGAAAGTGCACAGTTGCAAAATATATGGTGGACAAAGGAATGAACAACAGGAAACACAAATCACAAATAACCTATGCACTTATTACCAATGAATTCAGATTGTATTATTCTTATACTACAATCTGCATTATGTGTCTGACCTACAACACATACAAATGAAGAGGCTTCTACTTTCCCTCTAGCATCCAGCCCCTTCACAATGATTCACTTCTTCCCTTTATTCCTTGCTGTACTGTTTGCTTTACTTTTGGGTTTTTGTGTGTGTGTGCGTGCGTGTGTGTGTGTGTGTGTGCCTGTGTGTGTGTCTGTGTGTGTGTGCGTGCGTGAGGGTGTGTGTGTGTACGTGTGTGTCTGTGTGTGTGCGTGTGTGTCTGTGTGTGTGTGTGCGTGTGTGTCTGTGTGTGTGTGCGTGTCTGTCTGTGTGTGTGTGTGTGTGTGTCTGTGTGTCTGTGTGTGTGTGTGTGTGTGTGTGTGTGTGTGTGTGTGTCTGTGTGTCTGTGTGTGTGTGTGTGTGTGTCTGTGTGTGTGTGTGTGCGTGTGTGTAAAACTGCTTAATGCTGCCATAAAGCTGTCCCTTCCCTCCACCCCCAATAAACACTTTCAAAGTCAAGACAAAAGACTGGAGCAGCCAGGGGGTTGGGAGCACATTTGACTGGATGGTTCTGATGTACGGCTTTCTTGTGGAGGAGTTCTTGTGGTTAAAGAGTGCACGGCGCATCCTGAAGCTGATAATTATCCTTTCATCCAGCTCTCTCAGTGAGT
The DNA here is from genome assembly GCA_022829145.1 of Albula goreensis. Classification (NCBI taxonomy): domain Eukaryota; kingdom Metazoa; phylum Chordata; class Actinopteri; order Albuliformes; family Albulidae; genus Albula; species Albula goreensis. The sequence continues at coordinate 10,929,324 of CM040755.1, forward strand.
AAATCACCAAGTGGCGTAGTAGAACATGCAGGGCCCTGGAAGAACGCAGAGACTGAACAAATCCTGCTGTGTCAAAGGGTTAAGAGGCATGGGGACAAGCAGATACAATGTGAAGTCTGAGAGGGGAGCTGAACCCTACAGTCAGAGTGCCCTGTAGTGAAGTTCAAGTGCCATCCTAAAACCCAGTTAAAGTGTGTCTGCCTGTCCCCTGGGCTTCTTCTGGCTCCTGAACTCTGTTCCTGCATCAGCTTATATCAGTAGCTTTGACAAATAATTACAAACATGCAAACTTGAGGTGATATTAAATTCATCATAGCTATTACAGCATTTTAAACATGCACAGAATATTGGTAGCAGCAGTAAATAAGGGGGAAAGCTAGTTTGGAGCTGCAGTACAAGAAAGACCAGAAATCAAAAATAAAAGTGATGGGCTCTGGCATGGTGAAGACGGAAGGGAGAAAGAAAATCAGTCAATATATAGAGTCCAAACCCCACCATAAGAGCAGTCCAAACCCCACCCATTATAAGTTGATTGACAGGAGAGGATAAAAGCCAAGGGTGCTGGATGTTGCCTACGGAGGGGAGTACAAGCCAGAATGAATAAGCCAGAGGGAGAATGAGTTGCCAGTTGTAAAGCACAACACATAAAAAACATCCAAGCTTTTTTGAGGCTAAATCAAGACTTCAGACATAAGTTACTCACATAATTATATAACTCTCATAAATATTCAGTCTTCAACTCCACATTTAGTAGGTAAAATTATTTCATTTAGCAAATGCACATTTGCATAACAAATGAGAACATGAAGATATATTTCATTTAATTTAGGACATTTAACATAAACACAGAAAGCCCAATTTTGTCTGTAAACATGATTTTTTTTTTTTTGGATACCCCAAAATGGATGGGGGGGTACCTGGGAGAGCAGGAACGGGGGTGTGCTGTGGAGGGAAATAGGACCCAGGAGTGTTCCTCAGAAGGACTCACAGAGCGCTGGGAGAAATAAACGCTGCCAGGAGCCTGCTGGGAGGAGCTGATTAAAGCCAGGCAGGAGATCCGGGAGTATGAATTGCGAATCTGTTGACTCACTGTCTAATCCTAACCCACCTCACCTAGTCCAGAGGCACAATGGGCTCCAACGCACTGCAGCGCCTATTCATTGAGACTTATAAGCCCTTGATACTTTTCATCACCAGACCCAGTGTAAATCTCCCCTCCATCAGGTTGAAGAATAGGACAGGGAACACAACATCAACAAGAGGAGGAACTTACAAAAAGCCTGTGTGGAAATGGATCAATAAAAAGCCTTAAAGGGGTCACAGTGTGAGCATGACATTGAATGGCACTGTGGCGTTTAAAGAGGATTAATTTATCTGAACCATTTTGAAGTGTACATACACAGCATGACAGAAATCGGGTGGCATATATAAACGTCCCTGGGTCCTTTAAACTGGAAACAGATTACTCGGGGGTGGAGTGGGGGGGGGGGGTTACCATCCTCTGAAAATGGCTCATTTCACATTATCATGGGAAGTATTTCCAATTCAGGTCTACTGCATGTAGCATACTGAAACTCTAAATCGAGCACAAGTGCTATCACACCTCTGACTCATTTGGAAGACATTTATGAGCGAGTCCAATGCAGTTACATGATGACTGAACAATTGGAATTGTCTCAGCGTTCTTTTGAGTTTCCAAAAATAATTACAAATAACATCATATGCTCTATTTCTGAAATGCAAAACCAAATTAACACACCGAAAGAAAAGCTTCACTTCCATATTATTTACCTCAGTTGTCTTAATGTCATGATGGGAAATATTCAGGAACTCTCATCTCCTGACCCTCAGGAAAAAAGGCTGGAAGCTGATCTTTTTTTTTCTTACTGATGCACTTGCCAAAGGCATAGTGTGTAATTTGTAAGTTCCCCACCTAACTGGAGAAATTCACAGACATGCTCAGAAGAGGTACCTGTGTTTATTTGTGAGTGGCACAGCCAGCTGCTCTCAAGAAAGTAGTAGGAATTAAGAGTAGTGTCATTCTTCTTAGGTGGGGGAGAGACAGGGAGATTGACAAAGCTTTACAAGTATCCTCACTGCTTCCTGACAGGAAGTTCTGCAGAGTATAGATTTATATCAAACGGGCTGTGAGTCGGCTTTGATGGAGACTGCTCTGACAGCCAAGTGATCCACATAATGACAGAGCAGCACCAGTTCTTTCAGGAGTCTTGGCATACATTTGGCACAGTGAAAGCTGGCATTGAGCATGACACAGATAATTCACCCACTAAAATCTAAATGTTTTTAACAATTCCCAAAAGGGAATACTTTATTCCCATTAACAAGCCCTCATTTTTCCACCAGTCTTCAGGTTGTTAATTCCTACAGCCACGTGACTGTCATGCTCAGTGTCTGTATAAAATTAGTATCTTAAGCTCTTTTTAAACTCAAGAATACTTTATTCTTGAAGGCATGGCAGAGACAGTCACTCTTGTGCTTCACCTATGATTATGCAATGATGCACCTATGATCCATGTCTCCTCATGCTAGTACACTGAACAAAAGGTTTTACTCAATGCATGAGGGTGTCTGTCACAATCACAGATTGAGCCCTATAGCCCAGACAGAGCTGGCTTCTGCCTGGGCTTTGGCCCATAACCAGAGGCCCCCGGCACATTGTCTTCAGTCTACAAGAGGAAGGGGTACAGGGCGGGTTTAAGATTACTGGGATTACTACCACCTCTCCAGCGGCATCATTCCAGCAAAACATAACAAATAGCATATAAGTGACTCCATAAAATAAATAGCCATGTATTTTACAATCGCATACATGATTGTTATGGAATTTGACACTGGGGGAAGAGTACTAATCAAAAGCAGATTGTTAACAAAGAAATTTTGGCTTATTGTAATCATGTTATTAAAGCTACAGACTGGAATGCAAGATAGTTCTAAAATATTTTACTATGAAGCCAACTTTACCATAGCCAAATGATGCCCCTGTTCCCTCAAGAGTACAGCTGTCTTCTTGCTGGTTTAGCTGTCCCTTGTAGCACTGCATGGCCAATAGAGTCCAAAATAGTCAGGAGTACATAGCTCAGTATATCAACGGGGTGCACAAGATTAGCTGCAGTGCTGTTTGTAATGGTGTTGGTAGCAAAGTGGATAACAGAAGAAATATCATTGGTGATTACAACATGAATTTAGATAAATTACAACTAAATTAACCAATATTTATTCAATACAAGGTTATGCCTAGAGTCTTGAAAAATAAAAAGCGGGAGTTTAATAGGGAACTGAAACGATTGAGAAATACACTGATTGTACTTCAGCAGATGTGCTTAACCTCTGCATATAACACCAACCAACCAGTAGTAGGAAAATCGGGTACTAGTGCTGAAGGGTAGTGAAAGTATGGTAAGTGTATTTACAGATGTCCGCAGCTGAGTTCTGAGCAACTGCGGTTGGTGACTAAAAGCATACTATCTCCTATCTGACTCAATTAGTCCTCGATGAAAAGAAATGATGAGAAAATAAATAAAATAATAAGAAGCACGTTGCTGTTGCATATGTTCCACAAACTCTGCAATAGTGTTCCAGAATTCTTTCCTATGGTTAAGTATAGCTGCCTTGCTGCCAAAATCGCTTGAGATTTACAGCCGCTGTAGTATTTTCCACTCAGTGAAAAAATGTTACCGTTTGTAGCATTAAGGATCAAAACTAATAATTTCATTACCGATTATGCCATTGCAAAACCCTCCAATACCATAAAACATCATGACTGTGTGTTTCCACTTCTAGTTAAATTTTTAAAATACCCAATAAATCGACGGTGTTGCCAGTGACGGTGATGCTAACCGCGCCTGATCGTTGTGTGCATATTTCATTTGAGTTTCTCGTAGAACCAGCCCCACGAGATTTTGCAATAGGAAGCCGTAATTCTCTTCGTATTTATCTCTTGGGACAGAAAAGAATATATTTATCATAAGCCAAATAATGCAGAATAAAATGTCTTCAGTCATTGTTTGCTCTTTTTGTAGTTTGATTGATGTAAGTTCCCGAATTTTAATGTATGAAATACGTTAGAATCGTGGTTTTTTTTGGTAGAATAGTGCAGAAATTATTTATGCCCCTGTATAAGTAAAACTTTATATTATCTAACTCGAAAAAGCTTGCTAGGAGATTGTTCATTTTATCTGAATTTTCTAACAAAACAATGCTGTCTGTGTGTCTTCCAAATTAAGCATTGATGGAAGGTGATATGTTACTGTTATATTTAGTAAGGCAAATGAACCATTTACATACATCAGCTCCTCAGGAATTTTTTTTTTTTTTTGTCAGTGTCTGTTCCGTAAAAATATACAGTGTGACTACATACAATATTTAAAGTAACTGTGCACTGTCCAAAACGCTGTACATTAAACAATTCCAATGAACAACTTGGAAGATTCCCACCTTGTTAGGTATTAGGCTATTTCTTTGAATCATGATCTGGGCGTTTACGGAGCGCGCGTGAGCAATTATATATAGGCCTTCATACCAATGAATGTTATTTCAGTCGTAAGGCTCAGACATGGTCAGTAGGGTACAGTCTGCTACACACTTTGAATCGCAAAAACCTCTAAATCACATTTTGGGAGGCACAGGGATGAAAAGGGGAACGGTAGTGTAAATTTGATGCAAGCCAAGGACCAATAGCTGACCGTACAGGAGTATGGCTCCATCTACAGACTTCACTGTGTAAGTACACTTCATGTCATCAAATTTAGTTGCAGTCTGCCTCCTGGCTGTTGAAAATACGTTCGTTGAAAGGCGCTTAAATTAGTTGTAGCGTATATTCTTTGTCGATTAATATATCACTTCATTATGATTGTAATCCTGTGTGTTTTTGTTATGAAAAATATTTTGGTCCCAATTTCAGTGTTTTGGTCTCACTGAAATGAAGACTTCTCTGGAATAAACCTACCATATTTCAGTTGATTATATAGTTTTAAAGATTCAGCTAAGTGTATTGTTCTTCATATATTTATTTATATTTCACACTTTTCATAGGGACATGATCGCGATACAGCTTTGCACATATCCTAGGGCAAAGAAGCAAGCAAATGCAAACGATCCAAAAATAAGTGAAAAGGAGGACAGTGAATTGGAAAGACTGTGATTTGACTGAGATGTGAATGAATCACCTGTGGGTGGTGCATGTGGTTCCGCGAGGCCTTCTTTGTCAGATATCTCTGGTTTTCATACTTCTTACCCACCTTACTGCTCCTCTCCTTTCCCCTGATTTCTCTGGATGAACAGGCATACCCAGTCTCTGCTGGCCCCTCCCATCACTGCTGTTCTCTCCATTACCTTAGGAGGGCTGAAGGAAGTAATAGTGACCTATGAGGTGAGGATTCCCTGCCTCCTTCAGTGGGATGTATTCAGCAGGGAGAGGCGCTGTGACGGTATGACTGTAACGCAGACAGCAGGGCTTAACACCTTACAAAGTATATTTTATTACAGATGGGGTGCTCAGTAGGCCCAAGAATTGTCCTGTACTGTATCTTCATGAGAAAGAAATCCCTCCTGCAGCGGTGATCTGTTAAAAATAATTGGGCAATTCAAATGATCTTGAAACATACATCCCAAGAATTTTTTACATTTATTAATCAATCCACGATTTAATCCATCAATCAATCAAATTAAAATTGTCACTACATCCCAAGTTGCTAGGGAATTTTCACAAACACAAACATAACAGACATTTTGATCTTTAAAAAACACATCAAACCCTCATAAATGTATTCACTGCACAGTCTGAGAAGCTGTATACATTGTTGTAATATAACTGCCCAAAAAAGTATATTTCTTATAGAGTGATAGTTAAAATAACAGGGCATTGTAGAGCTGAGGCATAATATTGTTCTAGTGGGAACTGAAATTTCACGATAACCGCTATTCTGGGTCTCATTTACAGACATCTGAGGTGTTTGCCAGAAAGAAGGGATAAAAAGGGATTTGCTGGTTGTGGTTAATGGAAAGTGATTTTATTGGCTTTGCATTTGATGTGACTATGTCCAAATGACAGCTCTGTCCAAACGACTGCTTCCATGGAACATTAAATGGTACTCCCATAAAGTACAGTAATTGAAGGTGTATGTTAAAGTTTCTCAGTCCAGAAAGAGAGCAAAGAGAGAAAGAAAATAAACTTTGACAATTGTGAAAGCAGTTCTTTTTCTTGAAGAAATGTGTTGGGACATATTTTACACTTTGCCTCTTTTGTAACTTAGGTTGCAGTTTTCTGATTGTTTCATTTGTTCATTTGTTTGGTTTGTTTGTTTGTTTGTTTTTGAAGAGTGTGCTTGATGCCTAACGGAATGTCTCACATTTGTAGCACAGAGCCGAGACCTGAGAGCACTGGCAGAGGCAGAAGCACCACAGCCTGTGGCCTCCAGGCCCAGCACAAAGGCTGCCAAGTGTCACTTTCACAAAATAAATACGCTGCACTCCTTTGGCCGTAACAGGGGATGGCACATATACTTTCAGCGAGCAACCAAGGCCTCCATCTGGCTAGCAGTGTTAAATTCAGTCAGCCAGTCTCTTGAGATGACTGAAATACAGCAGACATCCCCAGCAGAGTAGCAGCGCCAGGCCTTCGAGCTCATGTGCCCCAGCTTAAATGAAAAGGGGGGAGGGTTCAGTGACAGGTAGATATATAATGTAATCAGAGCTATCAGAGCAGGTCTAAATGAGATCAGTTTAGCAAACGGGATTAGAGAGAGCAGGGTGACAGATGAGAGGTCTCAGGGACAGGGGAGAGCAATGGAACCCAAGGCTCCCTCCTCCCTCACCAATTCAACGTCTGCTCAAGTTTTCGATAAGACTTGAGGTGGAGGTGGGTGTTTAGAATTGTCAGTGCTTGCCACTAGCGTTAAATTAGTATTTTTGAATTTTTTTTATTTTATGCGTCTTTCCCCTTTTCCTCTGAATTTTGAATGCATTTTCAAACTGTATTCATTGTTAGAACCCATGTTAACATTCCTGCTTTTTCTGCTCTTTTCACACTGAAGTCCACAGGTTGAGCCTGCACAGACATGGGTCTGAGGAAGTCACTTCAGGCGCTGTTGACTAGTGGGGGATTCTAGTAAGCGATGAGGCACGAAGCTACACTGCGGCTGATTATGTACTGTCCAACAGGGCCGTCGGCCACAGCTGGCACTAGTATTGAATCCAGATTTGATGCCAGATTGTGAGGCCCATCCATACACTGGAACAGCAGCAAAATACAAGTAGCAAGTTTAGCAACATCATTCAGTTTTATTCAATTCAATTTTATTTGCATAACACTTTTACAAGGACATGGTAACCAAGCGTCTTTGCATAGATCCTGGGCCCCAGAGCAAGCCTGCAGCAGCAGTGCTATGAAAAATGTGCTGGTTTTAAAAGGAAGAAACATGGTGCAGAACCTGGCTCAGAGGAGGCCGTCTGTTTCTGGCCAGCACTGGGCAGTCTTAATGAGTTAAAATAAGTTACCTCACCGGAACACATTTTTTAGTGGTTGAATTCTTTAAGAGCTAAAGAACTCAACCACCAAAAAAAAGGCCTTCTGGTGAAGTAACTTATTTTAACTGGATGCTCAGATGGTCCATAGCATCCACCACTGCCTCCTTGTTTAGCAGCCTGCATAACCTTGGCATGCATATGTTTAGTCCAAGCGAGTTAGACTGACACCATTCAATCCCATGGAAACTGTATCATATCTTGTAAGAACTTGGTTGACTTTTGGATACATGCTTCATGATGATGGAAAACAACTCGCATTTATTTGTACAGCATATTTATCAGGAACACATGACTGACTCTGGGCTATAGACATTTAGCATGGATCTAAGTTTGACTTTGTGTACATAGCTGGTGCCAATTTGGTGAAAGCAGCATAGATTAAAAGTATTGAGTAAAGCAGGAGTAAATTTTCATGAAACAGAAACAGGGCAGAGATTATACAATGATATCAGTAACTCACTGATTCGAGCTAATCATTGAGCTGCAGAGAGAGAAATATTTTGATTGGGTCAAATAAGTCACTGACTGACTGATTGTTGCTGAGCACAGGCGAGGGGTTTGTGAAACATCTCTCTCCAAACAGTAGTTCAAAGGTCACAATAGGGTGATATACAAGGTTTATACACAGTGATACACTTTAACCAATAACAGCAGCAAAGAATTATGCACCATGTATGTGCACAGGCACGTGTCTGTCTCACACACTGAAGACAGGAGAAAATGACAATCAATGACAGTTCATTTGTTTAAAGGTCCAGCGCTCTGGAAATCATGCAAGGAAATCGTAAATCCACTTTCATTAAAAGCAACTTTGAGAGGGAGGCTTTTGGGGTCACATCAGTGGTGTTTTCAGTCCATATGCAATTCATTTTTCCTGACAGAAAAACACAACACACCCTGCTGCAGGACTGATAAAAACATTTTTATATTTTTACATAAATGTACAAACCAATAGCAAAGCCTCATCTTGACAAATACATGCACAAGTATCTTTAAAAGCTTTAAATAGTATGTGTTAACATACAGGGATAAATTATAGCAATATGTTGATAATAATTCTAACAATCATGCTTTATTACTACAAACTAATTCAATAATACTGCAATGACAGAAATACAACATGCTCTGTGGGAGGAAGGTATACCACTCATGTGGTTTTTATTAGCATAACATTCAGAACTTATTATACTATAAATATAATTGCATTACTGGCATCATCTATCCCTGATATTATTTCATTGTATCATCCTCTGTTCTTTGATATGGAAATAGATACCAAAACAGACATTTCAGTGTTTTGTGATTTAATTCAGTACAATCAAGTGCTATGCTGTAGTATTTTCCCCCAACTTTATCTTTGTCCCTGGAATGCATACATTCATGATGCTCACATCTGTCCCACAGAGATTAGATTTGTCACAGTGTCCTGTATTATCCCAGTCATATCCATAATGTTTATCATGTCAATAACTATGTGCATCACATCCCCTCTTGTAAGCTTGCATCAAAAAAGATACTGTCAAAGCATTCAGAGAGCAAACACTTTTTTGCCGCTGCACACGTCTGCATGCACACTCCAGTGTACACACAGGTTCAAACATGCATGAAGATGAAAGGCTGAATCCACAGATATCCACTGAATCCAAAAACACACACATTCAAATGTAAATACACAAATGCAGACAAATGTGATCACAGCCCACCACTGCACCCATTAAGTCAGATTCTTGATGTGTCAGTCACTCCTCCAGTCTTAGCTATTCAAAAAAGAAAAACACTGTGGAAATATTATTATGTGGGCTACTGGCCCATTTCTATGACTTTGTCTTACTCCTTAAAGAAGCTAAGAAAATTAACTTGTACACAAGATATTATAGTCCATAGCATTTGTTTGTATGCTAACCATTTGTGTAAATCCTCAGATTTACTTTGAAGAAAAGCTGTGATTTGATATGCTGTGTAATATGTATGAAACATTACCTTGCTTCCAACATGCAGTTAGCCCAGAGCCGATAACTCCTATCCAGCAGCCGGTGACATGCCTGGAACTAATGGCGCTATGAGCTGTAGCTGCAAGTCTGTGGGAGGAGGGAGATCAGCCGAAATCAGCTCTCCTCCTCACACAGGTCTGCATGCGCTTAAAGACACCAGCAAGCTGCAGACACCCTTCATCTGAGCGCACAGATGTACAGTTTATGTATGTTGAATATATATCATATGATATGATATATATGGTGAATATAAATCCTATGATATGATATGTATCCTAATGAATTACAAAAATGTCTCAAAGCTGGTCAGATGCAGTCATGTGACTGTCAGTCACATGAGGTTTGAAAGCTCTTGTTCATAGTAGTGATGATATTATTTCAAGCTTTGACTGACAGCATGCTGCTTCAACACAGCCTCCAAATCACTGATGGTATGAAGGTGTTCTTTTGACATGATGGACACAATGCCTACTTCCTGTGATGAACAGAATGCCTCACCACCTGATCAGCTGTGCACAATTCCCTCTGCTACAGAAGTGATGAGGGCTAACGTTTATCCAGCTGTAACCAGGGTCAATGGCGCATATCAGGACCCAGTCATGACGGATTATATGATTAAGGGTCCTGTAGTATGCCATGTATCCAGGTTTTTGCATCAACCAATCTCTTAATTAAGGTTTGCTGACAATGTGTTAACATACCATTCCTTGTATACATACAGTACAATAGACTTCCAGTTAAAAGTGATTCAGAAAGTGATTTTTTCCCCATATCTGATTTGTATCTGATCTTTTCCTTGAGGTCTATACAGCAAATAGACACATGGAATCAAATTTTTTCAAATCTGATTTGGACCACATTTGTATGTGGTTCAAATCCGATACAAATTGAATTCTTGTTCATGCAACTCAAATCAGATTTTTTTGTCCTTAAGTGGTTTTCTCATCATTCCCCATGAAACACAGTGTTGACCTCCATCATTGCATGCCAAAAATAATAACAACCAGGGCAGTAGCTTCACAGAGTAATCATGAAACAGCAGCTTGTCCAAACACGAGTCCACTATGATGACTTGTGAAGTACTATGTGAACAAAGAGAACAGATTTGAGAAACAAATCAGATTTGAGCATTACGACTGCTGTTTTACTGCAGCGTTATGGATCTTACGGATCTTATACTTCTCTATATATATAGAAATAGTTTCAGTGAGTGGTGCCCATATTTTCAGCATACAGGATGTCTGATTTCAGATGTAAGTCTTTCGATAGATTGTAGAACAACCATACAATCTATTGAAATGATTCCCTTTTCAAAAGGAATCATTTACCACATGATGAAAGTCAACTCAACCCAATTAAAGGGATAATAAGGTCCAGCTGTTTGAATACTTTGGTAAACAACCAGACCTGAGGCACATCATGCAATGAGAAAAATACCTAATGACTATCAGTTCAGTACAAGTTACAAAAAGTGATTTATACAGTTTTGTGGATCCACTGATCCAGTCATTGCCAGAATGTACAATGAAGAAAGTTTAGAGCAGTAGTGAATCGTCACAGGATTGGCCCGGTCTCCAATAAACCTAAAGATTGGCCAGTGCCTCTTGTCTCGTCTGAGTTTATTGTTTGTCACTTTAATGTCAGAAAGACACCAGGCAAAAATGGGATTCATGGCACAGCTATCAAGTTAGCCTAAAAGCACCTAAACGATTTTGATGAGATCTGGGACATTGTTCTTGTGACTGATGAGTCCGCAGTGGAGCTTCCTGGCTGATATGGGCCTTGTTATGTCAGGCAAAAAAAAAAAAAAAACAAACAATCACTGCATTTCAAAATAAGAATCTAATATGAACAGTCAAGAATGGTGGAAGAGTTATGGTTTGGGGATGCCGTACTGCACAATGACCCAGATGACCTGTCGCCATTGAAGGAACCGTGAACTGAGCTCTGTATGAGAGTATGAGTCTTGAATGAGCTCTGTTTGCTGAAACATAAATGGGTCGTGCAACAACACAATGATCAGAAAATCTACATCAGAATAGTTGATGAACAAAAAATGTTGATCAAAGTCCAGACCTAATCCCAATGGAGATGTTACAACGGGACAGCTTAAGCTTAGAAATCCTCAAATGACACTAAGTTGAAGTTATTCCACATAGTGGAGTCAAAATAGAGTTCCAACAACAGTCTGATCAATAACTATCCTTATTGTTACAGTACAGTTTGACTGCATTCATTGCTGCTAATGGTTGCATAAATGAGCAGTCTGATGGGCTATTTAACCAAGGTCCATAACAAACAAGTATAAACATATTTATTGTTTTAAACAAGGCCTTGGCTGCAGATCTGATAACATTCATTGGCAGAAAAATGCTGAAAGGCAGATGGGGGCAAATAGGTTTTCAAGTTAGTGTATGTGTCTAACTAAAGTTATAGTTATCTCTTTAATGCCTGATATGAATGTAGATTATTATGAAAAAAGAAAAATATTAAAGTTCAAAGACTGGCCCTGCAATAAATGCATTTTTGCAATACATTACAGTGGAAATTGAAACCTTTGCACCTGAAAATCATAATGCTGAACATTTAATATTTACTCGTATATTTTATAATATACTTTTAGATTAACTTTTTTATTTATGTCACTATTAAAATTAATCAGCTGTTCTGTCTTAAACTTTTTCCTAGTTATAAACAATACAACAACCTGTCTTTATTCAATATTTTAACCTCATTTCACATTACCAACTAATGTTGTCACTTTCAAGAGAGAACTGATAAATGAGTAAATAATTCTAATTGTTGTGGAGAAATAAATTAATTGCAAATGACAAGAAATCTGTTGCTATTGGTATTTCTGTTAGCTTGGATCCATAAGAAAGAAAATTCAAACTCCACTAGAGAGGAAGACCTTGATCAGGTATTTGTAGGGAGGGTTTTTTTCCTTGCACTCTAACATACAGGGGTTATGCAACAACATCGCCCATCTTGTGACCTTGGGTTATGAAAGCAGCGATCTGAGTAGTATCCCCTGCATCATGGGTGGCTGAAGGTTTTGTGAGGCTAAGGAGGTTGATGCTAAGACCTAACTCATGCAGATGGGGTACTTGCACACAAACGCTCACACATGTACAACCATTTTTAAAGTGCAATTTTCTCTGTTAGAAATGTACATCAAGTAAATATTCATTTAAAATTTTGAGTTTAGTTTTATCCATAGTTTTTCAGAAGAGGAAACAATATTCACCTGTTCAACACAATATATATCATCCAGTATAAATCATAACAATATAAAAGTATGATTGGTTATCAGTTTGGCTTTTCTTTATATTTTATGGTGCTGTTTCAACTTTCCTTGGCTCTTTGTGCCTCTTTTAAAATATGTCAAATAACAAAAAATTCTCTGGTCAAATCACAATTACATAAAATTCAGAGGAATTTTTTTTCTACTGAGTGGCAAGTCACTGTATGTTTCAGAAGGTACAATGGAATTGTGAACAAGTCCCTTTTTGTAGACTTTGTACCTTCTAGCTATAGGTCACGACATGCACCTGAAGCACTCAGTGAATTTCTCAGAAGATGATTAGCTGAGATACCATTATTACTTTGATCCAAACTAATCTGCTGACACAAAGTATACAGTGATACTTCCAAAAGCTCCTCATGTTCTCCTTGTGCAGTAAAGTGGTTGCGTCAGAAACACCCTCTGGTAAAAATATGAGCAACATTATATAAAGAACATTATTTAAAGATAAGGTATGCCCTAAGATATCTTGAATTCTGCAAAACCTATTTCCTATGGCAAAATTCTTTTCCTATAAGAAATATAATATTCCAGAAACTGTCTCTATATCTACACAAATAAAATATTTGTAATGGAAAAACTAAGTGTAAACTTTGAAATATGATTAATTTATTTACTTTGTGTATGAGTATAATATATTAATACATCTTTATTCATAGATCAGATAAATATTTGAATATTGAACCATTATTATTAACCCTGACACATTGCAACTTTATGACAAAGATGGAGCAAAAAGGTGCAGCACTTTTAATTTCTGGATGTGAATTTTGCCTGTAGGTGTTTTGCCTTTATAGTGGGATGTATACATTTTGTATATATGCTGTGACAATGCTTGGCTCTGCATGTACTCCTGCCTCTAGCAGGAAATTATACCACAGGAAATAATAAAGTAAATAATAAAGTTTTCTTTCTCTATTATAAGTCAATTGTATTCTATTATATTTAGAAAATTAAAAGGCATTGGAATGCCCAGCCCTCTGTGCATCATCTGTCCATTCAACCAAACAAAGACTGTACAGATCAGCATTTTCTCTCTTGTTTCTCTGTGAGAAAACAGGGAGACATCCCACAACTGTTGCAGAAGGACACAGTGATCAACCAGTGAGTACTGTGAAAACACAGTACAAGAGACGCATTACCAGTTTCACTTACAGCCAAGTACACACTGTATGCTTTCTGAAAAAAGAATGGTTGCTGTAGGTAACCTCAGAGCCTATGAATGAAAGTCAGCATGCCATTGCGCTGGTCAGCCTCCCTCCAAGGGTATGTTGCCAAGGAAACGGTGTACTCAGCATTGGGAAACGGGAAACAGTCACTCTGGGAACTCAACCCTCAACCTGTAGAGGGCAAGGGGAACAGGTTCTCCCATGGCTATGAAATGCTTTATTAATACATACTTACTGGTCATATTGCATAATTATTCATAAAAATTCTTGGGCATGCTGTCATTATTTTCACAATTCTCAGAAGAAATAACAAGAAAGAAAATAATGTAAGCAAATATGTCTATTCTGATATGATATTGAAATGCCCACAGTCACAAACTACTCCAATGATACTGGATATTTCACTTACGTAACACCTTTCAGCCTATAATCTCAAACTACTTTACAACAAAGGGGGGAACTCAACTTAATCACTGCCAATATGCAGTACCAACCTGGCTGCTGCATGGCAGCCATTTTGCACCAGAACATACATTTGCTTTGTTGATCAGTCTTCTTCCTTGGACAATAAAAGAATCTTGACAGATGGAGTACTGAAAAACATAAAAGCTTCAGGGAAAATTTCAGGCATTCCAGATTGGAACTGGGATGGAAGTCCCAAAATAATTCTGAAATTAGACAGCAGGTTAAGAACATAAAGAGCAGGCCATTCAGTCTATCTAGAAAAGTCTAGAAACTATCCAGCACTGAGTCAAGCCTGGATCTGAATATCTGTATCCAGCACAGGTCAACACATACACAGAGTTCTCAGACTGTTCTGACAGAGTGCAAAAAGTAAATGAGCATGAGCAACCAGTGATATTTCAGCCATAGGTTTTTGTCATACCATATGCCTTATAGTGGTGGTTAATTTGATATATTAGTAGGCAGTATACCTTAGTTTTGCAGGGATACCCAAAGGGCATACATACAGGGTCCCATGAGGTCACTCAGAATTTTTAGATTCCTATTTTAATAATATTTTATTTATTTTCCAATTTTATAATTGTCCCATTTTATGATCAGTAAAAAGGTGTCTGCTTAAATCATAAAAGCCACAACTGTTTTTGAAATCAGGGAGGTACTGTAATAACTTGCAATATAACGACATATACAATTGCATGCCCTATCAAGACTTTCATGCCAGCCACTTCAGTAGTTCACAGTAACTCTGGTGTATAGAAATTCACCAACAATTTGTACTAAGCCAGTCACTTGGCTCATTCCACCAATTTTCATTGTCTTGTCATGGCAGGTGCCTGTGGTTGTATCAGATTAGTATTCATTTTCGGGCCACTGTTCAATCAGCTTGTTTTACGTTTCTGTGCTGTATCTTATTTAGCCTGAGTAGCCTGAATGTTTTTTCTCTCTGCTGCAGCTTATTGTGGTTCTTGAGAAGTCACCTCGGTGGGAATATATACAACAAAATAATCAAAATCTTCCCCAACAACAACAAAAGTAATAATAATAATAGTAATAATGTGCTTTACTGTGCACTTCAGTATTGTTCTTCCACATAAGAAACTGACTCATAGCACACAAAAGGCAGCAAGAGTTACTGCTTTTGGAAAACAACTGAGAGGACAATATGTATCCCATTAGGTCATGCACAAAACATGTTCAAACTTTCAGTAAAAATTGCTGGAATATTCACAATACATTTGTAGTGCATTTCAGTTTGGTCTTCCGCTAGTCTCGCTCTCAAGTCGTAATGCGAGCTAAACAATGTTATTTAATATTTTGCTGTTTAATACTGAGATTGTGACAGCAGGTCTGTGTCTACGTGACGAGTAAAGCATTTTATCAGTGCATACAACACTTTCCAAGTCCAACGGCACATCCGAATATGAACACAGCCTTGGCCTTATAACAGTCTAAATACCGACCACATTTTGTTTGATAAACCACAACTACAATGAAATTCATTTTCAACACAAATATAGCAAAACGGATTTGTTATGACATTTCTTGTCCATCGACTACAAACCTAACACACACACCCTAATTATATTTCTTATAATATTATTTGTTTCGTTGCCCGCATGCGTTGCAACAACTTAATGTGTTTGGCTAAGCTTACTGTTATGTAATACACCTGACTCACGATCATATACGGAGTAAATTATAATAAATTGCAGAATGCTTATTTTTAGTTTGCGGGGCGTATTTTGTCCTTTTGTGCTTATGTGTGTTATGAGGAGGCACGCGGCCGCGAAATCGCGGTGGCGAGCAAGTAACAGCAATGGATTGCTCCGCGTACTTCTTTTTCACTATACTGAGTTGCACTGAGTTAGCAAGCTACTTCACTCCAGATGAGTTTCACTGAGTTTACATCCGGGTTTTTTCCCTAGGCAATGGGAGTCGTAGTACTCCCGTTCCTTAGGCAAAGTGAAATAAATTCGCCGCACCGTCACAGAAAGTAGTTCTCTTTTTTAAACACATTTCCCCTTAGAGTGTGGTCGCAATCGGAATTAACTTCCTCATATTTACCAATATTTTATCACAACTGCATCGATTGAAACTGGTATCGATCAATTTTGTGCCTTTTACTCCACAGTTTCCCTGCCCCCTGCTCGCTCCCTCTTCCTGCGCGCATTGATAACTAGTGTGCTCAGGCCGGGGGTGAATGAGATTGAAGAAGAGTTCTTGTTTTGTATCTCAGTTTCTCTCTTTTTAGACAAATTAAATAAAATTCCAAAAATAAAACAGGAAAATCTGATCACACTAAATGGAGGGTATTTGATCATTAATGTAATTTATTTGTATCCGGGAAGGAATTCGGCAGAGAGATACTGGGGTGTTTGTAAATATTTATTTAAATAATTTGTGTGTGAGGAGAGGGTGGACTGCTGCTCAAGTGAGTAAAAGAGAGGAGGGTAAGTGCACCTCGGGATCTTTTTATTATTATAAGAACTTTTATTTATTATCTTGCGGAACTTTATTTGGTTTCGGGAGTGGTCTGGATGCCTTTAGAATAATGCATCTGGGTTTCAAGCGTTGGAAAGCGGACCGTAGGCTACTGTTTTTGTTCATTTATCCTTATTCTAGGAGTTGAGTGATATTTTGTAAGTGCATTGCTATTGGAGGGCTGCGAACGTAGTGCAAAAGGGGCAGATTCTAACTTGATGCCATGCTTCGTGCTCGTGTTATACAATGAAGAGACGTTTGCAGCGAAAATTACTGAAAGCACAAAAGAAATGGGACTCTTTGGTGTTGTGTAATGGGAGCTTTTATTTTTAGTTCACACCGTGTGTGATAATTCACAATCATTTTCAGCCGCTTTCTTCGATTTTTATTCTGAATGTCCCATTGCTATCTTAATAGATATGTTTCATTTTCGTACAGGAACGCAACTGGCCAGTTAGCTAGGTGGCTAGCTACTCGGAAAAAACGTTAGCTGCTACCGAAGTTAATGTATTCTTTATTCTACGAGTGACTAGCTACTTCTATGGAACTAAGCGGATTCCTATTGGACGGCGAGTGTGTGAGCGAGGAGGCAAAACTCTAGCTAGCTAGCTAATGATCTTAGGGCAACTTAATAATCTCTTTGCACCAAGTCGGGACTTCAATTATTTATCCGTGTGGATAACTATGTATGTATGACATTTTTTAATTGGCACTATGTTGGTCACAGTGTTTCCATTGGCCTGTATCTGTGTATTTTCTCCAAATATAGCTAGCAAGGTAGGCCCATGAGCTTATTTTATTGTTTAGTATCCGGCAGAAAGATATTCACGTTTCTTACTAAATCGAGCAACGGAAATATTTCTTGAAGTATGTTAATTAGCAGTTCAGTTAATGGTGTTTACTTTGTTTTCGAGCTTTTCTTGACGCTTCCAGGTTAATGATGTTGCACAAGATGGCTAGCTAGCCAGCTAGCTGTAACGTTACATTCTTCAGTCTACGTTAGAAATTTAATTTTTAAAATTATTGTACTGTCTCAGCCACCTAGATAGCTACATAGCATACTAGCAAGCAACTGTTTGTTTCTAATAGAAGAATTTCAATAATGCATTTTGCTGTGGTTTGGCGTCAACATTATATGATTGTTTGACAAGTTGACTTAGGAATTGTAAGCAAGCACCTGTTTTGAGGATGCATTTCAAATAGGCTCGTCTGAAGTTTTTTTTGAAAACACGAAAATAGTGACAGTTACTCCTTGGGCAGATGGTGCACTATTTAACTTGCTCTTTATTTTGGAGCAGCTCTGAAAGCTTGTTTGACCTGGAGTTTTGTTTTAGGGAGGAATGTCTGTCCCATCCTAAATTTTTCGTAATTTTGGATTAGCTGGAAAGACTTACCTCAGTGCTTCAATTCTTGTCTGTAGGGTCACTGCTAGGATTCAACACTTGAGAAAACAAATGCTTTTATGGACAATAAAAGTTGATCCTTTGTTTCTCCACTAGTTTTCAGTCATCAGTTCATTAACTTAATCATTTTTATCACATTTCATTTCTGTCCAGTCCAAAGATAGGCCAGGGAAAAAGTGTACAACAGGAATTGATTGTCCTGGTTTATGGTTTAATTCACATAACCACTCTAGTAATAGCAAATGGTATGTAACTTATTTCAGCAAATTGTTTTCATTTTTTCCATTTTCATCCTTTTTCCTCCAGAAGTAGAATATCTAATAGTGTTAAGACCCCTTCTTGCCAGCACCTCTGCTGTCTCTTTAGTAGAGCACAGACATGCTGTCTTGAAACAGCTGATATAATCTGCCGCTTTTAATACCTTGTTTCCCTAGTTGAGCTTGAACAGAGAAGAATCTGAGAAAGATGCCACAGGTAGACTTTGGGCATTTAATTGACTAGTGGGTACCACTGAAGAGAAATGTGATGTGGACACCATAACTGACTTGATCCCTTTCTCCTGGGCTGGCACTAACGCTGATAATTTTTTGCCCAAGAGGCTGCTGGCCACAGCCTGCACTGCCACAGCCTGGATTCAGTAAAATCATCAGAAAGTGGAATTGTGCCATTTGCTGGTTTTTTTTTTTTTTTTTTTTCCAGCATTGAAGTGCTTAAAATAAGTCACTAGAGTCTAGGGTGCACACACCTTATTTCTGGGGCCTAAATGGACCTCCAGGACATGTGATTGACACCCCTACCTTAACAGGATGAGCCAAATTATTTAGATTAAAAGTGTATTGGTGGGGGATCTCCCTTTTTTGCTTTGAATTACTTTTAACAGTAGGACACTAGCCCTGAATATTTTTGCGCTGAAAACTGAAGCCAGCATTAGAGGCTAGGTGAAGAATTGCTGTATGTTTATAACCTTTAAATTAGCTCTGTGTTTTGTGAACATTATCTTGGTGTTGTGTTTTTTTGTTTGTACCTTTAGTGAGACTTTTTTTCTGGATTGCATAGGTTTTGAGGACAGACTTCAAAATAACCAGTAATATTTTGGAGAAATTTATCATCCAGCGCTTGTTGTTCACAAGGGCTGGTTTAGCCAGGGACAGAGTAGATTAGGCTAATACGACTAATCTTGCATACTTCTCACTTTCTATGGTTCACTCAAAGGTAAGGTTACCCCAGTCATGCCAGGTAGCCTTAAAGAGTTTTTTTGAAGATGAAAGTGTGAGCTATAGGCTATTAGTGATCTAATGGCAGGTTTCTTGAGAATTCTGGCAGTTGTCATATTATATTTGAATGTGACCTGCATCCAAGTTAAGCATTATATTACAAAACTACTTATTACCATTTTGGCTTTGCTCCAGCTAAACGGGAAAGGATGAAAGTAACTTTGATACAGGCCTACTTTTAGCTGTGACGAGTTGAGTAATGATTTATTGATTGAATAAATGACTTCATATTCTAATTTTCAGGTAAAAACTAAGATGCCAATCTCTGAAACATGATAGGGTAGATGAGGTCTGTCAAGGGACAAATGTGAATTGCTTTTTTGTGTATTTGTTCATTGATGGAATAAATGAGTTCACATATTCCAATTGTCACATAAAACACACAAAAAAAAGAGATACAATTTTATGAAATGCGAGAGGGTGACAGATCTTTTGAGGCGAAAAAGGTGAAGCTCTTCTAAATGTTTTTTTTTTTTTTTAACAATGTGCATTCTGTTTTTCTAGTTGCTGTACCTGTTTTACCCACTTCCCACCATGAATAAACAGAGCCTCATCAGTATAGTCGCAAAATGGTGGTAAAATAATGGTGACCATTAAAACTGTTCATGGAATTGTCCCACGGAAACCTAATTTTGGACATATTCCTGTTGTACAAAGCACTCAGCCGTATTATTAATATTAAAAGAGGGTAAACATCTATAATATATTTATGAATCACTGTTCTGTCTTAAGACTTTGCTTGGTTTTATGCTCACAGATTGCAGTGTTTGTTTGGTGATGTTGTCCCGACCTCTTGGGTGAAAAGTCATGCTTTGATGAAATGATAATTAGGAAAACATGAGCATTATACCTGCTGAAATCATCTACTTAGTAAAACATCTGGTTAAGTGCTCTTGTGGAAACTTTTAATGGTATACATTCTGTAGTTATCACAGTAGTCCAATAATCTTATGCCTAATGAATTTAGCCATTTCCATGCCATACATTTAGTTATTTTTTTGAAAAGTGATGGCATTATAACTGGGGGAATGGTCAGAATATAGCCGATTTACCTAGTTTTAACTAATGCTAGTTTGCTTGTTAACAATACTGTTGTTACAAAACTTTTCTGTGGAAGCAGGTGTACAATTTGCATAATAAATTATGTGTTAAAGATGTTAAATAGTTAAAGCGGTGTTACAAAGCTACATTTTACATTAGACTTGATTAAAATTCAAAATAATTACCTAAACAAAGTCTTAAAAGCCAGCTTTCATTTTTATTGAGGACAGTTGATGATAGAGAATAAAAGGGTCAATGAGAAAAAGAACAGGGTGTTTAAAAATCCTCAAACAAAATCCCATAAATTCCCTTGGAAGTTTTCAGATTTCAAGAATTTTGAAACCCTGCCCTTCAAGAAAACAGGAAGGTCTGTATCAGTAGCTTCTGCTATGTTGCTTCAGTAAAGCCAGTACATCTGTAGGCCTTTCATCAGAAGCACCCGAGACCCCTCCTCCACACCCTGGGTCCAGGGGATTACCGATGCACTTGTTAGTACAGCGGATGGTTGTCGTTTTAGTGAAGACATCATCATATCACTTCCTAATCCTTTTATAGGTCATCAGGCCTGATGGGAGGAGTAAAAGGTGATTGTTTTGTGGGTATGAGTCCAAAACAAGTTATGCATATTGTGCCATCTTCAGAGAAAAATGAACACAGCCTGTTCTGTAATCCACTGCATAATATGGGCTTAATTGTAATGGTGCTTCAAGCTTATATGCCGCACCTTCTAAAAGTGATATTGTAGCCCTATTGGGCAGGTATTGTTACCCTCAGATTGTGACGTAGGAATATTTTGGCACTTAAATTTCCATTTTTAATAAGAATGCTTGCTGTAGGAAACTTTGAATATAAAGTTGGGGAGCATTCACGTTTATCAGCTGTAGTCCTCAGAGAATGGGATATGCTAGCTAATGTAAGTCCAGAGTGAATCAGAGGCATTCCATTGTTAAGAAGGAGGTTGATTCACAAATTAATTTTGTAGAATGTACAGCCAGAGTAGGAAGTGGTCTATAGTATGCATGGTATGATATATTTTTACCCCTCCAAACATCAGTGAACAAGAAAGATGCAACTGCTTAACAGATACCTGTGCTGGACCAGTGCTCTTCACTTTCTATTATTTACTCTATTAATGTGTTGCCATCTGAAATCTGGGAGCAAAAGTTTACATAGTTTTGAGTCTGTGGTGGAAAAATGTTTGTCAATGAGCTGTGTTTCTGTGAATTTCATCAAAATATATGAAATGTTTAAAATGGCTCAAATAAGTTGTCAACATCAAGCAATTGCTGTGTTTTTGTAATGTGTGGTAGAAATTTTAACACTACAAAAGTGGTTGTAAAGCATATAAGATTAACTTCCCTGTTTTAATCTGTTTTTCTTAAAAAAAAAAAAAAAAAAACAGTTTCTCTTTTGTTAGTTGATTCCTTAAATCAAAAACTTATGTTCTATTAAACACAGAAAGGAGGCTTATTCTGTGGTATTCTTGCATGTAGGGAATAATATGGTCAATCAGAATGGAATGTACAGTGAATATTTCAAGGATACCCACAAATGTGAAGCCAAGTACAGTTTTTTTTTCCAAATACGTATGGCTTTTAATGCAGTGATATCACTGAGCAGCTCTCATTTAACACTAATGGATTTCCTCTTATGGTAACATAAAAAAGACTGTACAAGCTCTTGATTGAATTTCTTGCTTTGGACAGCTTTGTTGAAAAAGACACACAATACATTTCCATTCAAATGCCTCCTTTGTGGATTTAGATTGATTGTATTAAAATTTTCCTACCCTAAGCATTTGTTTTTTGAAAACTGAAAGCAGTATGATAAAACACTGTCTCATCACATTCAGAAGGTAGGCTAGGTTATGTTATTTGCCAAAAATAGCTTCCAAACTCCTCTGACTTGTGCACACTTGCAAAGCTCCTATAAAGCAAGTCGTCATGGTGAGCAGAAATTTTTTAATGTTTTCAGCCTGTTCAGCACCAGGGTAATGTCATGTGATCTGTTTGTTCTGCTAAACTCAGAGAAAGTCAGTAGTGTTTGGCTCTTTCTCACATTTGAATTGCAGCAGAATTGCATTGGAATGAACTGATGAAGGTTTAAGTTAATGCTCTGTCTATTTGAAGTTTATACACTGCTGAGCCCTGCTTGTTGCCTGTTGCAGGACAGTGGGCACTACAGCAGATGTGCTGTACACATGGACAGACAAAAAGTAAACATTAGTTCAGTGATTTGTTGGACTTAATGGATGCACTAAAAAATGAACAGGCCTGAGACTGTTAAAGGTGGAGGTGTTATCTCTGAGAAAGGCTATGCTGTACCTGTTTCTCTTGCTCTGTGGCTTAGTGGTTATTTTTTTTCTTCTTCTTCAGCACTCAGAGCTTGCTGCACTGGAAGAGTCAATGCTGATTGGTCCTGAGTAACGGGTGCTGTGTTTCCTGTCTTGCAGGGCACTGGAGAGTGGAGGACCAGTTACCCGGCCAGGTGGTGAGTTCTGTAATAGCCCCTCTTATTATTGTTCTCTTGGCACGCAGCCCTGGCCGGAAATCAGTCAAATGGCTCGAGGGCTGTAACGCTGCCTCTGTTCAACTCCCTGACTTCCCACTTTTCACTGTTTATCAGTTGCATGCACCCTGAAAAGTGTGGGACTTGTAGTCTGCAGTGCTCCAATTGGGTGTTTTTTTGTTTTTGTTTTTTTTTCCCTCACATGAGCCAGTCAGTATTGGCCTTGAAATACCTAAAGGATGTTTCTTTGGTGATTTCACTTGGCTAAAACCCCCTAAATGTTTTTAATCCCTCTGTTGTACGTACAGGCTGTAAAAGTCCTAAAGGGCAGGGTTGTTTCTGTTTTTTTTTTTTTTTTTTTTTAATTCAGCAGTAAGTCTGACTAATCTGATTGAAGCAGAAGGATTTCTTCCCTTTCTTCATAGACCCCCTTGTATTTCTGGGGGTAAGTGAATCTTACCAAAAACACCCAGCACCCAGAAAACCAGAAAAGGCCCCCTGTGCTCAAAGTACTTTCCAAATTCTTGTGATGATACAAAACAGGGACCCTTGCGACCAACAGCAAAGTCGAAGGTGCTGTGTCTTTTAAGTGCATTTCATAATTACATCCACTTCAGAGCTGTCTTGGGCCTTCAAGGCCTCAGAACTGGTGGAACGCTAAGTGGATGGTTATATTGTCTACCTGCTGTGTGAGAGCGGCATGCTCTCTAACGTGCTGTTGGATGTCTCTCTGTTAGAATATCAAAGTGAGGCGGCAGTATTACTGACATGATTGTCTTGTGCTACAGCTGTACTCTTGGGCGTGAATTGGATGGTGTTCAAAAGTGGAGACGGTGTGAAGGTAAGACACAGATGGTGCGTTAGGGAATATATGGGGCCGTCACGGGAGACTAATGACAGAACAAGACCGTTCTCTGTTTGTTATGGGCCGAAAGACAATGCAACACCCTTGGTACTCTTTATGTATTTTTTTTTGTGTGTGTTCACTAATAGACAAAATAATGGAAACACCACATGATAATGGCTCATTTACATAACTAAATTACAATTTAAAAAAATGTATGTATTTTACATAACAATCTATTTATTGTATCAATACTAGTAATAGATATCAATCGTAATTACCTGAATGTTTCCACTATAAAATTTATTTTAAACTCAATACTTTATTATTTATGTTTCCAAAGCAATATGAGAGGTGTAATGGATTTTGAAAGAGGTCAAGTAGTTGTTTCCAAAATTGTATATGTAGTAGTCACAGACACAGCAATCTATGTAATATATCCAGGGGAACAGTGTCAAAAATCACAACTTCTTTGAGATTGAAGCTCACTTGCAGGGATAGATGGAACTTAGTTGTTAAAAAAAAAAACACACACACACACACACAAAACAGAGGCCTTAAAAATGGACACCAAACAAAATCTACACCTCTGTGACAAAATCAATAAAAACTTCTCAAAGGTTATGTTTATGGTAGGGCTGCTATTTAGGCAGTGGAAGAAATTAGTATGGTGTAGCATGAGAGTCCTCTGTTACTCTCTTTCTTCTGGATGGGTTTAAGTTTGGAGAAAACAAAAGGAAGCCTTCAGCCCACATTGCTGGTTCCTCACTGGTAAATGTAGCAGTAGATCTGCTATGGTGTGGGTAGCTATTTTGTGGGAGTCATTGGGCGCAGTTATTACTTTGCATGGTAGAATTATGGATAAGGAGTACGAAGCCATTTTAGGGAACCAGACACACCCTATGGTGCAAACATGGTTTCTTCAAACTGCTCCCATATTCCTAGATGCTAACCCTCGCCATATGCGCTGCTAAATAGGTTCAAGAGTGATTTTATGAATAGGATGAAGTCAAAGACCTAACATGGCCTCCACAATTACTGGGGTTAAGCATCATTGAATCCTCATGGCAAGTTCTGAAATGTAAAGTTCAGAGATGATTTCCTTAATCTCCGAAAAACAGAGCTCTCCCTAATGAAGAATGGAATCCACCATTCTGGAAGAGATATTTCAAAACGGCATTCAAAAGAAGTAGCTTAGTTGTTATGAAAATAAACAGCAGCCCAACTCGTTATTAGTTAGTAATTAGTTTTGCGTTCTCATTATTTTGTCAACTTCAGTGTGTATGTGTGTGCACATGCACGTGCGTTCTCAAGCATATATTTTAAGTAGATAAGTAGCTTTATTACTGTGCACTATATTCTAGTTGACAATGTATCACTCATACTAAGTATTATGGTTCTTATTTTGCTGCCCACCAATGACAATATTCTCATATATACACGATAATAGATCATCATTAACATTCCCAACCCCAGGCTGTGCTTCATACATTTTATGGAAAATTCCGGGTTCTTCATTGCCCAATTTGTAATGCCCAGTTGCAAACACAACTTGCATTTGTGCATTACAACTTTAATGTGATTAGCGATGGCAAAATTCACTTTCAGCTCTGGAGAATGCACCTCCTACAAGATGTGTGCAGCCAGCCGTTGCTTCTCTCCACGTAGTGGCGCACCAGCTGATATGCGCGGTCGTTGCACTGGAGGACAGGCCTGCCGCTGCTGGGGAAAGCGAACTGCTGCACCTGTTCTCCAGAACAGTGGAGTTACGAATGCGCAGTGAGGCCGTTCATACCCTGTGAACTGAAATGATCCTTTCCTGAGTGACATCAGAATGACCAGACTGAAAAACACCACTTTAGTAAGGTGGACAGCAAAATAGCAAAATGGCTATAACAAAAAATAATGCGCTTCACATCTCTCCTTAAAGTGATTGGAGCAAATTGTGTAGCATTACATTAAAATGTCATGATTTTTGAAAGCATATAAGGGAGAGGTGTAGGATTGCATGCTTGTGTTGTGGGTAATTCTTTTGAACTTTTCTTTAAAATTATATTAAATGGCATGCAAAATTTCACAGAAAAAATTCCTAACCTTTGAAGTGCCATGTGTTCTTAGTGATGAGATCTGTGTTTGTTTTAGTCACTAAGAACAGAATCTTAAATCCTTTCATGTGTTTTGTAAGCTATGCTTCACACATTACAACTCTCATACAAAGCCCGTAATTTACTTCACCTCTCCGCTGCACACAAACGACATTTGCAAATTGTTTTGTTGTGACTCATTTAAAAAAAAAAAAACAAATATTGATTACTTACAGGCGTAATAACAGACTCCGTATGTTTGTAAGAGATTCATGTGAATTGTGGAACTTTAATTCATATTCGTTTTGGCTGATCTTGTACTATGGATTCCCAGACTAAAGGGAGCCCACTTTGCAATGCATTCTGGGGATTAGAGGCAGACTGTAGTTCTGTGTTTTCAGTAAAAAAAAAGTGAAGGTCTTTTCAATAAAATTAAGAAACAAAGGGGAACCATTGGTTCAAGATAACAACCTGCACAAGCTCCATGGGCACACAGACTGTTGTATTCTTATGAAAGGAATTGGAGATGCCTCCACTGCAGATAGGGCCCTTATTTTTTCGCACTGGAGAGGGAGTGACATATGTGAGAATGAAACTGCATCCTAGAGTTACAAATCTTGGAGTCCGGGCTTAGAAGGCTTTGTGTAATTTGATACTGAACACAGGAAGTGTTTCCCAGCGAAAGGCCTGTGAGCCTGATACAGTTAGCAATAAACAGTACATTTGCTCATGAGGGTGACCTGAGGCACTGTATTTGGACTCCCTGAATATCACATTTCCACTCGCTGGTTTTTATTTTATTTTTTTGATTGGGATAAAAAAACACTGGCACAGCAGTTGCAGTGTCAAATCTGAGAATTTGATACTTAAGGTGGAGCCACAGCTCATATTGTCTGTTGTGCAGTGGGTTGTAGCACAGAGGAGGAGGAGATTTATTTGATCTTTAGATGATTCACAGGTAGTTTTGCCTGGGTTTGTCTTACATTAAGAGAAAGATTTATTATTTCTGAATGTGCACCTTGACTTCACTATCCGCATAGTTCTGCATGCAAGCTAATGTATATATATCCCCTGTAATGATGCCCTAATATTGCAGTTTGGTAGTTGAGGAGGAAGGTAAACAAAAGCAAACAGGGAAGTGACATGGTGTGAAAGTAGTAATTGAGAAATTAAATTGTGATACTATTATTTCCAAATATCACATTGTGATTGAGACAAATTTGGAAGATGAAATTATGAAATAGCAATATCCAAGTTGGAGTAAACACATAGGTATTTTATTTGTAGGATATCTAAGTATCTGCATGGGAGTTATCAAACAACACAGAACAGAATTGCTGAAGAATTTGTGGTCTGGATACAATGTTTTTTTTTTTTTTGCTCATTAAATATCTAGTATTCCAGCTGCAGAAATTTGTATTCCACAGTATGTGGCATGTAGCAAAAATCTTGGATCTGAGATATTAGTGTTCTGTATTTTGAATAAAAAAAAACACAAGGAGGAAAAACTGGTACAATCAAGATATTTTATTATCTTGATCATGGGATCAAAATCAAAAAAGATCAGAATTTTGAAAATAAGCGCAAAAGACTCGAACCGAAACTGTAACATAAGTTACTTTGCATGATTTAGGTTATCTCACTAATCTTGGCATACAAATATGTCCCTTTAAAAACCAAAGCAGGATTGGTTCAGATCCTATAAGAGGGAATCCTTCTATTTTATGCTTGAGCAAAATCAGTAATCATTGCTCCAGTAAAAATACCCAACTAAATGGATATCATTTTAATGGCATGTGTCCTTGAAATTAAATTGAATGATTCATCAGGAAATTTGTGCTTGTAAAAAGTCAGTGAATGCTGTTTCCTTGGCCCTGTCATCAAAGTCACACAGGGCATTATATTTTTGGGTTGTCCTTCTGTGGTTCTGGCTTAAGCATGGGCTCAGACCCTCCAGTTATATTTGGGTTTTGATGAAAAATTACACGAACCTTGATTGTCGTCAGGACAAGTTGAAGGTCAAGGGATGCACCTTACTGGTTTTTAGGTTTCCTGTCTGTATCTCAACTAATCATGCATTCTTTTTGATGCACCTTGGGAGATGTCTTGTCATCTCTTTGCTAGGAAACCTTATTATTGTTCATCTTGCAAAGCTCAAAGGACCTGCTAAAGCACTTGTTCATTGTTGTGATATGGCCAGTACCTGTTCCAGCCAATCAAATGCACACACCTTTCCTGCACCATCTGCTTATATACAGTATTCCTATGCAGTGGAGTCCCATGCAGCACAGTGCAGCTAGGGGACTGCAGAGTGTGAAGAAGCAGTAGCAGACAGTGAATTTCAAAATTGCCTTTAACCACCCATAACGTCAGTGGACTGATCAATTGGTGAGACTTTGGTACTGAAACAAATGTTAGTACTTGCAGCTGTAGTTGTAGAAATGCTCAAGTACCAACATTTGTGTAATAAGTTAAATTCCCAGTTTTTTGTTGTCTCACACACTTTGGTTGCAATGCATATGTCTGTATTCAGGGTCAAGATCCTCTGTCTGTCCATTTATTTGCTCAGCCAGATGCCTACTGAGGCAATGCAGGTTAAGTGTATCTCTCTGGAGTGCCTCCGACCCCCTGGAATTTGTGTCCTGGTCTGTTTTGAGCTGGGTTTGTGGGCTGTAGTACAGCCTGTGACTTTGCAAACTGCTATCTGCCACATGCCTGCCAACAGCCGCAGGGAGGCAGCTTACTGTTCACTTGGAGATTCCAAGGGCAAGGGAGAACACTGGGGGCAACAGATGTTTGGGTTTAATATCCTATTAAAAAGTTTGTGTTCCTAATAGTGTCACTCCCAGTGAGATAGGAATTGTTAATCGGTGTGTCAGTGCTGTAACTCTTGCTTGTAACGCTTGAGTGAGTGTCAAGCACATACTTGAAAGATTTTAAACACTATATTTAAACACTTACTATTACATATTGCTTAAGTACAGTTACCGCATAGTTGAATCAGGTTCAGTGATCACAATACAAGCTGGTATTCTGAACCTCAGTAATACAGGGTCGGTTACCTTGTACTACATGACACTGTTAATACATGCACTTAGTATGGACTTATCCTGGCATTTGTTCCGGGTTGGCATTCAATGTAAGCCACTACATTCCCGCACTGAAAAGAGCTTAAGAAATCCAGGCAAGTATTTTGTTATGCATCCTCCCTCTCAAGGTGTTACAACCTAAATTGCTCTGCCTGCATATTTCCTATCAGTGTTTTGAAGTCCCTGGAAGCTGTTACATGCTTATCAACCGTAATGGCACTCGCATCAAGCAGTGTCACGGCAGACACTGAGATGCACTTAACACACAGGCATTTAAGGATATAGAATTATTTTTCTCTGTTTTGACAAACCTCTTTTTTTTTTCTTCCCCAACCTCTAAACAGGCTGACAGCTCTCCAGGACTGAGTTGCAGACAGAAGCTATTAATGATGGAATTGCAAACATTACAGGAGGCCCTGAAAGTGGAAATACAAGTCCATCAGGTAAGAAAATCGCTCCTGGCATACACCCTTGTTTTGTTTTTTGTCTTTTCTGTATTTGCATCATTAATTACTGTGAAAAAAGACAGTGTTTAGTATTACAGAAAAAAACTGCAAATATTAGACAGGGCTTGTAGATAATACAGTGCAGTTTCTTTTATGCTTCACTCCCATTGTAGAGCTGGAGCCGGAGCCAAAGCCAAAGTCACTTGATTGCGGTTCCATTGTATTACCTGCAGCTGTAGCTGTTGCGCATGCAGTCAGACTGCATTTCTGCCCAGGCTGAGATGACTGTCCGGACCTCATTTGCAGTCTAAAACTGGACTCTTTATTTGCTGTACCCACCTGCACTTGATTGCTGTGATCAGCAATACGTGCTTGCTCCTCACTCCATAACTGTGTTTAACCTCCTCACTTTATAGCACCAATGTGATTGAAGCGGTGTGGCTTTGCAGCCAGCCGATTCGCAGCTTACTGCTCGTTTTCAAGTAAGCCCAAATGCTAATGCTAGAGGGCTGATGCGTCATATCACTGAGAGGACAAAACTCCTGGAACCTGAACCAAGTCAGCCAGCTTGCTTCCAGCTTAATGCGAGAAAAGAGCCAGCCTGTTGCAAATTGCATATTGGGTGGTACACGTAACCAGCCCTTTTCCTGATTTTCATTGGGAAAGGGGCATAATGTGCCAGCCTGGTTACAGATTTAAAGTAACAATCAAGTTCCTTTTCCTTTGACCAGCAATGGGAATTAATGATGGTAAATGCGCCACTTCTTGAAATGCATCGGGGTTTATATGATTTTATTTGTGATTGATCATCCATACATAGCTGTTAAAATGACCTCTATGCTAGACTCAAAGTGCAGAAGTCGCAGGTCCTGACAGGTGCCCTTCCAATATACCCTGCAGTACCAGCACATGCAGATGATTCTGTTTCTGCTGCCAACAAGTTGGCATCGCACACAAAGGATTAAGACAAGACTGTTAATCTTGTCAGTGAATTTACTTGAATATGCAAATCTCGAGAGCAAAGCTGTAGTGGACATCCTGACTCGAAACCTGTAAATCTCGAGTCAACACTTTTTATTTTTATTTTTTTTTTACCATGAAGGCTTGTCTTTCGATACCTTTTTTTTCCCCAACTTCATTTGCGACCCCTTTTACAAAAGATTATACAAAATATTTTTTTTAATCCTTGCAGCCATTACATGTTATTTAGGCCTCTGACTGATTGACAGGTGAGGCCAATGATTCTCACTGAAATAAATCCATCCCTCTCTGATATTGTTGGCATTTTAGCCCTGCCCTGCAGCACTGTTGCCCAAATTCAGCATTACTGCGGTCAGGATTTGATACCAGGCTGTGGGGGACATCATTGGCCCAAGGACACGTGCTTTAACTTAATACATCCCTCTGGAGGCCCAAGATGCGCTTTGTTGACATTATTGTCCTGGTAATACACCAGGTCAAAGATAAGCTGTGGCGATTGTAAAGGAGAGGTCTGATGTAAAAGTGTACACACATCCACAGGTGACTACTGACAGGGCTTGGCACTTGTTGCAAATAAGGTAATACTGAGCACTACCTGCTTGTATGTCCCTCAAAAAATTGCATTGCAGGGGCCTCATGGTGGCTCATGCAGTAAGGAATTTGTTTGGGACGCAAGCGTGAGCCCTGCGACGGGGTCTTCAAATCTCAGCCGTGGCCCTGGGTAGGCAATGGTTGCCCAAGGCTCACTGGGGAAAGATGGGACTTAAAGGCAGTAAAGCATGTTGGTCTCATAGCTCTCTAGTGGCCACTGCAGGTTGTCTGGGTGCCTGATGGTGCACAAACCAAATATATGCTGAGTTTGTCATCCACTGATGACATAAGCTGTATTTAATTGGTGCATCTACATTGAGATGCAAGGGCTCATTTTCACGGGGATCGTAGGAATTGTGTCACAACAGCCACCATTCAGCAGGAGAGCTGTGGTACTGTGGGAGACTAAACAGTTTGGCTTTGCTCAAGTGGGAAATTAAAAAAAAAAAACAAACAAAAAAAACAATAATTTAAAAGATTGTATTATGGGGTTAAATGAGCTGGTATGAATTTTTGTTGTTTAAAGAAACACAATTTTATTGGGCTGCTTGGTGACTCATGATTTTAAGACCAGTGTGTGGATGAGCCCCCATGGCCTGGTACCAATTCATCACATTCAGACTTACCACTTGCTGAGTGACCCATAATTGGCCATAGTGTTGCCATGCTGTGTCTTTCTCATATCTTACCAGGGAGCGCTGCTGCTTAATTGGGTGCACCATCTACCTGCACAAGTTGCACGTGAAGTGTCCTCCCCCGACTCGTGTCTCCGCAAACTGAATCTGTCGACTTTGGTGTGAAAAGAAGCAGAGGCTGACATTGCCTAATTCAGAGAGAATATGCCCAGCTGCTTTCTCCCAGATTAATATCGGAATTTACAGCAATGACTCAATTATGTGCTTGAACATTCCACTTTGGTATGAGTAACGATATTGTGGTTTAATGTAAGCACCACCACAGTATTTTAAAATGTTTATTTTTATTTTTACATTTTGTCATACTTGATTACCATATTTTGTTGAACTGCTACTTCGGCAAGCTGCAAACATTGAGGAGACATTATTTATCTGTCTTCACTGTCAATTTCTAATTAGCTTTGTGTTTGTCACAAAAAAAAAAAAAAAAAAACCTTTTTGCATAACTGCTTGGGTGTGCCCCTTTTATGAATCTGTTTGGGTGAAGGCTGGCGACCCCGCCTGCTTATGATGTCTAAACATTTTAAATGAAGTGGCTAAAAGTCTTTTTATTTTTTATGTATCTTTTTTACTCTTTTCAATTTTCTTTCATTGGTCAGTTTTTTTTCTACTGTTTTCAATTTTCTTTCATCAGTCGGAAAGCCTTACTCTTTGAACACTTTTGAAATTGGAGCAGTGATGCTTAGCCAAGATTGAGGTTCACTTCCAAAGCTTGATTTTTTTTTCTTCTGCCTTTTTGTGAAGCTATTCAGTTTGTCAGGGAACACAAAGCCATATGAAAATGCATCTGAATTTCCCAAGGAATACTGCAAGCAATATTGCAGTGTTGTCATGGTTTTTCAGTGACTAGTCTACCAGCTGGCAATCACACTGGCAGTCATTTCTCATTTTCTCTTCTGAATTGTATGTATTGTTTTTTCACCAACTGTGGTCATGTAAGGTGGATGTACTCTTAAGCGCTGAATGTGCCACTCAGTGTGTGTGTCATGTCAAGTTGGCTGTGAACAGCCGTATGACTGTATCTGTGTGGGGGAGGGGTGTGCTCAGTGGGTGCAGTACAAGGCTGTGCCTGTAGGGGCCGCTGTTTCTATAGGCTGCAGTGCTTTGAATTGGAGTTGTGGGCCTCTTAATAATTTGATGCCAGGGGAGCTGAGGGACAAAAAAAACCTTAAAAAAGAAAAGTGAAAACACACTTTTAGTGCTGTTGTTTCTCTGACAATGTCTTGCGTGTCAAAATCTGATTCTCATAAATCATTTTCTTTTGATGTATAATGTATTGTTTCCCCCTTCACCCCCCTTGCAATTAAATCCTGTGTGTTCTTGTGCTTCCTTTCTACAGAAACTAGTTGCTCAGATGAAACAGGATCCACAGGTAAGAACTTTTTTTTTCTATAGTTTGCTCTTTTTTTTTCTTTTTCTCCCTAAATTGGAATCTTCAGTTTTACCTCAGACAACTGCTTTATCCCCTGCAAGGAAATAACAGGAGCACAGAAGCTGACATTGTGCAATGAACTGGTAGCAAGTGACTGTTTTGCACCCCATAGCATACAAAGTACTAAAGAAGATACCTAGTTTCCGCTAGATGAGAGGTATACTTTCCACTAGTGTCAAATGGTAGCCTCTGTTTACCTGGCATATTGTTTTATGGAAGTGAAGCAGCTGGCTGGATTAAATCTGCCTTAGCCCTGGCAGGATGGGGCGAAAGCAGTGCTTTGACAGTAGCGTAGTATAATGAGGGAACTCGGTTTGTAACCCAAAGGTTGAAGGTTCAAATCCCAGGAAGGGCACTGCTGTGCTACCTTAGAGCAAAGTACTTAACCCAGATTGCTTCAGGAAACACTCTTGTATAAATGGATAGGGTGTACAAATATAAAACTGTCCCTCTGGGGATAAGAGCAACTGCAAATGCCTGAAATGTAAATGTGTATGACTGGATTTAAGATAGAACAATGAGACTCACTTGCTCACTGTTCACTCCAGTGTTCCCACTGATCTTTGACCTGTGCTCACCACATAAGGCAGTGTGATTCGTCACTTTTTGCTGATCCAAGGACAGTTGGTAAAAAAAAAAAAAAAAAAAAAAAAAAAAAAAAGAGGGCAAGGGCACTGATTCATTTTGGCAGGCTGTGGCGTGATAAATATAGGATGGTGTACCACCACCATCTCATAAATTAGGAAACAAACGTTATTTTGCAGAGAGATTACTTAAGATTACTAGTTTCCATGGGCACCAGTTCCCCTCAATAGGCCACTCTACTGTGAAGAGCAGATAGCTGCCTTAGGAGCACTGCATTACGGTCCAGGTGTGGAGCAGCTTTCTTCGTGCTCTCTGCCCAATTCAGCACGGTATTATGAATGGTTATTGCACCTGTGGAAACCTTTTGTTTGATGTGTCCCACCATATAAGGCTGCTCTCGCTGTTTTATTATGATTAAGTGTTGAATACTTTGGACAGCTTGAATCTTTATTTTTAAAAAGATTGTTGGTTTGTAATGGGAATCTATACATTCAAACTAATTAATATTTCAGCTGCTAGCTTGCATACTTAATCACAGGTATTTTAGGTCTTTCCCTCGCAATGCATTAAACATTTGAAGAAGATAACATCCCTACACACTCTGTGTGATGGCTGTAAGAGTGGTTTCATAAATGCCAGGATGAAGTCAAAGACCTTCCATGGTCTCCCCAATATCTAGGTTTAAATAGCATTGAAGCTTTATCAGAAGTTCTGCAATGTAGAGTAAAGAGAGGATTTCCACCTCTTTCATCTCTCGAAAAACAGCAGGTTTTTCCCTCTATGAGCATCCAATATTCATCATGAAAAAGAGTAAGAGCACTGCACTTGTATAACAGCATTCCAAGAAAGACTGAGGCTTTTCTGAAGACAAAGGGTTAATATATGGTGTGTGCGTGCGTGTGTGGTTAAATGTATAATGTTGTGTTTGATGTTTCCAGTATTTTTTACACCAATGTTATATTTTGTTGGGCAAGTTTTGAAAATACATTTGATATGTATGCTAAATTAATTTCAAAATCATCATCTGAAAGTTAAATCCAGGATTAGCCTTGTGAGAATAGATCCATGTTAAAAATGCACCAAGCAGTGAGATCTTACAAGGTGTTGCTTGGTTCATGTGATGCAAGTCCAAGCAAATCGTGCTTTTGTGTTTTTAAACAGGCATGGCTGTCCATTTAAGGGCCTGCAGAATCGATGATACAAATGTCTTTCAAAGGAATGCAATATCTGAGCTTGAGGCCTTTTTAAAATATGAGCCTTTTACCTGAAACCGTTTTATGATCTATTTCAAATGGATTAGTATTACAGTAACATAATGTAGATCCTGTTTATCTGTGTTAACTGATGCAGCTGTGACAATTATTGTCATGTCATCCAAAATGTGCAATATACAATCAGGAATGTTGCAGGATTGTTCAGGATGTATCTGGCTGGCACTGATTGTTCATTTATTCACTTGTGATTGAAGGTCCGTTAAGTTGTGACACAATGACATGCTCGCTTAGCTGCCCAATATTATTTCCCGCAGCAGGCTAGTGAGCCGATGTTAAAGCGGTTAATTATGACTCAGAGTCAGACCGCAGTGGCAAAGAGCTCTGCATTGTGAGTAACAGTGTCAACACAGTGCAGCTGTGCTTGTACAAACCAGCGCATACAGAACATTGAGGAGGAGGGATGGACCGCTGCTGTAGCCACTGAACTGGACCCTGTGCTGTGGCCAGGAGTCTGACTGGTTTCAGGATGATAAGCGGGCACAGCCATTGCTACAGCTTGCTAACTGTTGCAAACTAATTTACCAGTATCGATCCACTGAGGTAGCTGGCAGCGATTATGGCTGTATCCGCAGCTGTCTTGTCCTATAGTCTGCTACCAGGGAGCCAGTGGGTGCGTTCCAATACTTTCTCTCGTCTTGTCATTTCCTCCAGTCGTCTCCTACTCTGGAAGTATGTGGAGGAAAGGAGGGGAGGAAACAAGTGTAGTAGAAGAGGAAACAAGTGGAGGAGATGAGGAAACGAGGAGATGAAATGAAAATTGTAACAGCTGATCTGATTATCCCTTCATGAACATCGATCTCGGTTATTGATGAAATCGTGTAAGATAGATTGATTCCAAAGATACCTAAGCCAATCAAAATATTCTGAGGGATGGCCTTTTACTCTGACTGGTCGTGAGCACAATGATGTCACTCTGAAATGTGGAAAGACTTCCGCAGTCAGACACATTGATGTACCCTTTGTTTGGAGGAAACAAGGAGGCGAATGGAGGAGGCTCTCGTCTCCTACCCTTTTGGAACAGACATACATTTCTGGTGCTCGTAGGAGAGGAGAAGACCTAGTGGAGGAGACGAGAAAATGAAATTTGAGTATTGGAACGTACCCAGTGACTCTGTAATGTATCCACCCATTGGGTGAGGTTTGGGCCACCAGTGATTGGTCTGTGCAGATTTAGGGGTTTGCTGACAGAGAGTTCTACCTCAAAATATGCAGAATAAAAGGCAGAAAGTAGGATGCAGTCACATGAATTTGGTTGTTCCAAGAAGACACTTTCTCATTAAAATTCTTCAATGATAGGTCATGTTCATGTTAATGTTGTAAATATATCTTAAATCTTTTGAAATCTTGAAAACTACAAAACAGTATTTTTTTTTTTTTACTAAGGTACTTTAGGGTTTAACCAGACTGACTAATGCCCTTTTACTGGTTTTGTTATTTTATCATAAAATAAACATCAAAGGATGTTACTTTCTCACTATAACAAAATCTCAAAACTGTTGGCAGCCTTGCTAGCAAGTCTTGTCCTTCAGTGTACTTTCAAGAGTAAATGTACTTTCTAAAAATAGACAGTGTATTATTTTTTTGTATTTCCTCTCAGACAACTTGGAGAAAATAGCGAGTCAGATTCGAAGCAATGGGAATCCAGTGTCATTTTTGTAGAAGAGTTTCAGAGATGTAAGAGATGTTTCAGACAGCAAAAGGATGTTTGAAGCGTCTGCCTTTGATTTGCATTGTGACCTGAAGCAGTGCAGTTTTGATAATAGCAGTAAGAGCAAATCTGTGTGAACAGGGAGATCGTCTGTCTGCCGTTAATCTGCAGAACTTGACTTGTAGGATCACACTATAGATGGCCATTAACACACTCACATTTGTAACCGTAGTTCAAAGGTAGAAGAATCATATTGAACAACAACTGGTCCCCAATTCAGTGTAGATTTTGCTTGATGTTGGATTTGGTTGTATAATTAATAAGCATGATCTTGTCATAACCAAAGGTTTGAGGAGTAAATACTCTCAAACATTGCTGAGGTCTCAAAATCACTTTTACCTGTGAATTTGTTGGAATAATAGTGTTCTCAGTAGTGTTCTTTTTAGTTGTATTTGTGTTTTTCAAATTAAGGATCAGTTACTGAAAGATTATTAGGACTGTGTGGAAATGTGAATGAGTTTTACTTATGGCGCACATAGGTTTGCACGCAGGTACACAGGTACTGCCCATTCCTGCTAAGAGCGTTGTCTAGGATACAGTTGAAAGACCCCACAGCTCTAATGAGGTGGAGGCCACTCACAATTTTATTTTAATTGCCATTATTCTGCCCTAGCTCATGCTACTCAGGGCATATGAAGAGACAAGGCAGATATGTTATTGAATAATTGGTAATTTGTCAAATAAAAGAGGAATGCATCCATGTGAGTTAAATGTTTTTTTTTTTTTGTCTGTTCATCAGGCTGATTATATTTGCATTTTTCCACAAGGCTGAGCCTGTGGGGTCGGGGTATAAGGGGCTACAACAGCCTGTTTTAATGTGTTGCACTGGAATAGCTCCAAGTTTTATCTGCTCTGCCTGAGACGTCCTCTTGGCTGCATCGTGGATCCACCTGGTGGCAGAGATATGCCCCCCATCCCCCCCCATCTTCCCACCCCCACCCCAGCCCCTCTGGGGAGGGACCAAACATTAATGATTTTTGGGGGAAATGATGGGAAATCCGTAATCATCCCTGAGAGTCCTCTGAGGAGACTTGGCGGCAGCGTCAGCATGTGTTACCACAGCCTTTAATTTCAGATCCCTCATTAATCTCTCAAAGGGAGATGTTTTTTGTCATTAAAATTATTAGTATTTTTTTGCATTCTCATTTCATTTCTTGGAGCAACTTTTCTTGCCCATTTTTTATTATTCCTCTCACTCTTCATTGTGAAAATAGGGCCTTCACATTGGGACACAAACACACTCATTCCACTGCAATGTATGCAGGAGTGTTGGATTTGTTACTCAGAGGTTTCTGAATTTGATTCTCAGGCAGTACAATTGAACTTCCCCTGAATTTCTTCAGTAGGAATTCGTAGTCTGTATAAAAATATAAACTGTGGCTGTCACCCTGGATAAGAGCACCTGCTAAATGCATCCAATTTATTGCATGCATTCTGCCATTAAATCTTTTCACTCTGCGGTCCACCAGCTGTGTTATACAGTCCCCACACTAGGGGACTGCATTGGTATTATTGGCATAGTTTAGCATGGACAAGAACAGTAGAGGAATAAACGCACTACTTAAGCATGCACTCTGTGTTTTTACTGCAGGAACACACCATTGTGGTGAATCAACCCTAAGCAGTTATTTGTCGGCAAATGGACTCAAGATAAGGTGACAAAATCTGATGTATGAGTTGGGTGGTATGCAGCGGTCTGTGACCTCTTGGCCCACAGCCAGAAGATGCAGCCAATCAGGCCTGCGATGGCTTAATGCCGTGAGCCTTATCTTCCCTTGGCCACTGGACAGACCCATCCTTCTGTTCCCAGTACCTTAATACAGAGGCACAGGAATAGCAGCAGGCGCTAGCCAGACTCCCTGTGCGTCGGCCAACTTACCGCCCAACACAGTACCCATTCTGCTCTCTCTGAAGGATGTATCGAAACTGCCGCTTAACTCATGGTCTGGTTTTGTACCTGTGGAACCTGTCCAGTTAAAGTGCTTCCAGTACTGGTTGTCAGGGCACATGGTTGTCCCCATGAGGAGCACTGATGACATTGCTGAGATATATTGCTTTTTACAAGGAGGCTAACAACAAGAGGCATATCTCAGAGATTTGGCAACTCATGAAATTTTGCATGGTGTCTCCAGTGATGGGCCAGAAACCTGTGCAATTAAGTGATATCAACACTGATTTTTGTCCAGTGTTTCTCTACAGTGTGGCTTGCCTTTTAATTAAAAGGAAACCTCACAACTGGTTTAAGGTTAATTCTGTGATCTGTGAGGTGTTAATTAACAGAACAGCTAATTGTGTGGTCCACATTTCATATGTACACCTGTTAGCCTTCAAAGCATTTTATGATCTGAATTAATTTAAATTTATATTCAGCCAATATATGGGTTGTCACTTCAGATTGGGTTTCATGGCAGTTTACAGTAGTTCTGTCATTGCACTGGTAATTCTACCCTCTCAGCTTAAAATAGTATCATAGTGGAGAGGGGTTTCTAGTAAAAAATTGTTGATGTGA
This sequence comes from Albula goreensis, assembly GCA_022829145.1. Classification (NCBI taxonomy): domain Eukaryota; kingdom Metazoa; phylum Chordata; class Actinopteri; order Albuliformes; family Albulidae; genus Albula; species Albula goreensis. The sequence goes on from CM040755.1 coordinate 10,968,743, forward strand.
TTCAGAATCTGCTTTAAGGTTTAAAATGACTTAAATTCAAAAGTCAATGTTCAGAAGTTGTTAACAAGAGCCGGTGGAGGAAGGGTAAAGTGTAATGGAGCTGGGAGAAATCAGTTTTGATTCTTGTATTTATGGAAGCTGTCTGGGGAAATATCCTATTCACAAACCATGAAGCCAAGTTCACACACTGTTGTTTAATGAACGTTTTCATAGGCAGTTTTCATCAGTCCAGTGTCATCTTGCCAGCTTTACATTATAGATGTGCTCATTTTGGATGATATTTCATATGTACCTTAAGGATTGGAACTTTGGTATTAATTTATGTGTATTTTGAAGATCATGATAGTCTTAGTAATTTTGTATAACAGTATTTCAAATGGACATCAAGTTTTGCTTTGAAATCGTGCCCCCTGTATTTTTCTTAATATTAAAGAGCAGTATTCTAATTCAGACCAATCAAACTCATGAATGTGTTTATTCATATAGTTAATTTGTTAAAAAAAATGTTGTTTTAAACATGACAATTTCAGAACCAGTTTTTCGTGATGAAAACAACATGTTTTTGTTCAGCACTGGGCATCATCTATTCTGTAGTGTTAATTAGGCCTGTTCATTTCTGAAATGTACATGTATTGGGGGAAGATAGTACTGGATAGACTGCAGTACACAACATGTTTGTGAAAGGCAGATTTTTGGCAAAAGGAGTGAAAAGAGCAAGACTTTGTTCTCAAAAGACTGCTAGCAGCAGCTACTAAACCTCTTACCCTGTAGTCATGATAAGAGTCATAGCCACCTCATTTGGCTGAGATCCAGTCCCAAATCGCGTTGTCTCTCCATACAAGAGCTTTGAATTCCTGATATGTGGATGACAAGTGTGGTGACTGAGTGACAGGAAGAGAGGATTAGTCATTCAGGCTTACTGTTCTCAACGGACGGTTCGTTGGCACTGTGAAAAAGTGGAAAGAGCACACTGTGAATCAGTCTAACACATCTCCGAAACTTAAGTTGGTACGTGACAGTTCATTTATGATAGCTGTGTTTCTACCCCAGGCAGATCCCTGCAAATCACACAATTTTATTTTTCTCTTGTCTTTTTTTTTTTTTTTTTTTTTTTGGTAGGGGGAGGGGGTGAGCATGTGGGTCTGCAGTTTGGACACGGTCTGTGAGGTTTCCTGAACATAGTGGGCTTGAAATAATGTGATGAGAAAAATACTGAACACTTAAAAAGTAAAGAAAACATTGCATTGCAACCTATCATGCCAATAAAAACAACAGAATGCTATTTTGTGTGTGTGCGTGTGTGTGTGCGTGTGCGTGTGCGTGTGTGTGTGTTGTGTGTGTGCGTGTGTGTGTGCGTGTGCGTGTGTGTGTGTGCGTGTGTGTGTGCGTGTGTGTGTGTGTGTGTGTGTGTGTGTGTGTGTGTGTGTGTGAGGGAGAGAGAGACTCTTGTATTCACCCTGTGATGATGGGGGTTATGACTGATGCTCTCTGAGCAATGCATGATGGGTATTTAGGTATGTTGTGTGGGCGATAACATCCTGTTGCTGTGCTTTTCAGAATGCAGATCTGAAGAAGCAGCTCCATGAACTTCAAGCCAAGATAACAGCACTGAGCGAGAAGCAGGTAAGGTGCTGAAGCAAGTGGTCCTGGGAGCTGTGACACGTACAAATGCGCTCACACACACAGCTTTGATCTGTCCCCCCACACACGTTTAAAACCTGTGTAACTCCTTGTTCCGGATCTCCCTGGGGCTGAGGCGATGGATCTCCGCCATGACTTTCTCTGACTATGTACTTTCTCCCTGATGCTCTCTCCGTCACTGTCAGCAGTATTCGGCAAGGCCCGCCGCTGAAGGCGAAGAAGGAACAGAGTGATGCACCCACAGTTTTCATTTTAATTAGTTCTCTTCCTCTCCCCATCTCATAATTTCGTGGCGCGGTGCTGCGCTTGCCGCGGCAAATTCGGGCGCCGCGGTCAGGTTTGACAGGTGACATAATGCGAACGGAGAAGCAGATTTCATGTGCCTCTCCCTGCGTGGGCCAGGTGTCAATCAGGTATCCGGTGCCTCCGACAGACGTTCATTAACATTCGTGTCTCTTAACACCTCTCCCCGCCGTAAGGCTTCTGCAAAATACCAGACACAGGCTGGGAAAGAGCAAGAGGCTCATAGAGGAGTCTGGTCTTAATGGCTCAATGTGAACTTGAGGAAGGCTGGGTGCAAGGTTTCCTACAAGCCTCTTTGGGGTTGACTGGATGAGGAAGAGAATATGCATTACATGGCTGCAGCATGGTTAACCTTATTCTGCAGTGCAGCATGCTGCTTGACACATTATCAGATCAGTGAAATAACACAAGTCCCCTCTGGAACTTCAGTTAAAAGACCCATATTCTTGGGACAATAAAGAAGGATTTTGGGATGTTCCGTTTTACAATGTTGATAAATATGACTAGTTCACCTTATAGTCATGCATCTGTATGTGTAGTTACTTTACATGCTTTCTGAAGTGTACAAGAGTGTGTACTGAATGTATGAAATCAAATGCATTTTCATGTCATGACAAAAATCCTTGCAAATATGGCTGTTGAAATGTCTTATGTTCAGTTGAGACAGTTCTAGGCTCAAATTTAGGATATTTTCTGTATTTCAGTAATAGGATATTACTGTTTGTTTTTTGCATCCTTATCAAGGAGGCTTAAACTGCTTGCATTCTTATACATTTGTCCAGCTGGGTATGAGCTGAAATGTGCTCAAGGGGACAATGACAGTTACTCCAACTGGGATTTGACCTTCTGGTTGCAAGTCCCTTTTTACTGCACTGCTCTACTGCCCTTGATAATTCTCAAGAATGGATAAGGGTGACTCTTAGTTCCACTGTAGTGGTAAAGGTGATGTGTGAATCAAAATGCTTCTAGTTTTCAGGCATGGTATTTTTTTTTATTCATTCTTTTACTGTGAAGCTGAGTGAATTCAACCTTTGCCAAATTCACTAGAAAAAAATGGAAGTGAATTTTGTGAAATGTATTTTTTTATTGTCAATTCCCCTGCGTCCAATTCCCTTTTTATTGGTTAGGAACTGTAATTTCTGTTATACTCATACACACACACACACACACATCGTATGTATGGCTGGATTCTGTCCTCAACTTATATGTATTGATTTGCTATTCTCAGGGCTCTTTGTTGATTTGACTGAAGCAGTGCTTAAAATGTCAAGTTAATTGCTATCCAAAGGGCCGTATTTGCTTTTGAAAGAGAAATGCTTAACAAGAAGGTCGCCTTGAGGTTGCAGCTATTGTCATGTCTTAATGAATGCTTTTTTAGCACCAGTGACTTTGAGTCAGGCACACGGAGCAATAGAAGCCCTTCAAACAGGTAATCTTCGCAGGGAAACACTGGAAGCCAAAATCACTGTTCACTCACGCTAAACCGTTGCATCGCAGCTGTAGTATGAGAGACACTTGAACGGAAAGCTAAAGCAGATGTGCTGTTCCTGAAATGGTGTCCGCAAAAAACGTTTCACAAAGCTTGACACTCCGCTGGCATTTAGAAGAAGCGAACAGGGAAAAAAGCTTATTTCCGGTGACATCCATTTATTTAGACTAGTCGCTCTGTATTGGTGTTGCATGCAGATGAGTGTTTATTTGAAAAGAACTGCTTTTCTCTGAGCGCGTAGCTTGACATGCACATGTTGCATTTAATTAGACTTTCAAAGAGGCAGTATTTGGATTGTGGATAATGGCACGGGATTCATGAGCACAAGGTTCAGATGTAATCTGAAAAATATGAGACTGAATATGTGCAGACATTGCTAACAGTGAAAAGTAACAAATACATAATTTTTTCCCCCCAGCATGTATTTATGCCTTAGAAAAAAGGCATCAAAGAAAAACAAAATGATTTGCTATTTCTTCCAATTTGGAATCCCCTGGAAACTGGTGAGAGCACAGGCTATTCCACTTCTCCTACAAAATATGTATGGTTAGCCTTTCATTGTCCTCACCCTTTTAGCCGAGCACTGTGCTGCCTCAAACACAGGCATAACACAGGCAGTTTGCAGTTCCACAATGAGTGGCTCTGGTAATGGAAACCCCCACTACCTGGCTGACACCATGGCCAGTGTGCAGGGGTAGCAGCCTCTGTTGGCACTACTATGGTTAGAATTCAATTTCACAGGTGAGCCACTGCTCTGGAAGTTTAAGTAAGTACTTAAAGGGGTACTTCGAACATTTTGTCAGTTAAGCCCGTTCTTTTACATAGCAAAAGTAAAGAAATGCAGCTATACCATTTTTGTTCAGAGGATTTTTCTGTTATGAATCAATTATGTATTTTCTGTAATGCATCAGCTATATATCAAATAGCTCCCAACCCAATACTGCTCAAAAGTGAAATCTTCCCACAAGATTAAAGTTGTAGTCTGGAACTTAAAAGTGCTTGAACAGGGAAATGACCATTTTACGATGGCAGTAGCTAGCTAAGCCATGTGTTTTGTCTTTTGGGCTTGCTAGTTCCCAGAACACCTCATACACTTCTATTTACTTTACTGACTAAAGTAGTCTGGTTCATTGTTCAGAGGATTTCTCCGGAACCAGAAAAAACTGTGCTTGTTTCTCTATTTTCAATGATAAATTAAGGGGCTCAATTGCCAAAATGTTGGAATAACCCTTTAAGCAGTACACAGCCCCCACACATGGCATTTTGTGGTGACTGTGTTTATTTAATATTTCCTGTGGGCCTCTGCTTTGAGTGAGCACTGCCACACCATACAGAAACTGCCCGTAGCTGTATAAGTGTTAAAGCTATTTTTGTGCTGTCCTCCAGCTCCACACAGAGTCTGTGGCCTTGTGAATGGCTTTCATGCGTTTAGATAATCAGATCCACTTTCCATTCTTTCCTTGAACCTGGTCTTGGCAGTCTGTTTGAGCTTGTTTTCAGAAGGCAAGGACAAATGGCAAAAATACTGAAAACGCCTCTGCAGAAAGGGGGACCTCTGTGTCATGGCTCAAGGTAACATCAGTGGTGTATCTGAGACTTGGGTGTACAGAGTGTCGTTAAGGCCTCGCGCAGACTTGCTGCATCTTTTATATCCCCGCCTAGTGTGCACGCTTGGGTCATTAAGCAATCCAAAGCACTAAGTGGCACTCTTCTGGTAACATTGCCTTTTCCAGCCATGCACTGTGGCTATGGAATTATTTGCCCAAGGATGTTGGAGACAGTGAAACTTGAAAGCCAAGTTGAAGACACTTTTACTGCAAAGCATTTACAGCTTGTTTTCTTGCTTTTCAATTTCCATGCAATATTTTATATTTTTTTATATTTTATTGAATTTTATGAATTACTCTTAGTTTTTCTCTGCATGTTTATGATGTCAAATCTTTGAATTTTAAAAAGTGGCAGGCCTAATATAATGGGATATGTGAATACAGCTGTAGAAACATAAACTGAGCAAATGCTGATTTTGTTGTCCTCTGATGATAAGGGCAGTGTGCGATAAATGGTGCATCTGCAGAGTGGAAAGAAGCACTCTCCCGTTCCCCAAAAAATGAGTCACTCTGATTTCATTTTGCATTTAATTTTAGGAATTGCATGTTTAGGTTGCACTGTCCAAAGCAAGCAGAGAGAGATACGGCATCACAGTGGAGTGGCTGAACAAGGGAGTAGTTGGCCAGGTAATGACACAGGTGTCGGAGAAATCCTCGGTCTGTGGGGGGGTTGGGGTTTGGAGATATTTTACCCTGTCTAGTCAGGCCGCAAGGTTGTGACAGCGATCTAGCTCGAGGGCACGCCATCATTCCTGCCTGATGCCCAAGCCTCCTTCACTGGACTGGCTCATAACTCTTCAGCTGATCGTTATAGATTGGGGGAGACTAGCTGTGGAGATCACTGGGTAATTCATAACGATCTTTTTAATATTTATTGCACCGGTTCAGCCGGCTGTCCTTATGCAGGGTGAGGTAGAGTGCTTGCCCTCATGCTTCTGGGTTCACTGGCTCAGGCAGCCAGTGCACAGTATGACAGTAAACCCTAAAACACTGCACTGATTTGAAAGTAAGGCACAGCCAGCTCTTGCACGCTTTCTTGATCAATTTCCTCCCCCCCGCCCCTTTACAGTGTTTCCCACTCTGAGCTGTATTGATCTCCACAGCTCCGCCTAAACCCCATCAGCCAATCCAGTGTTGGGAAAAGGTGCGTAATGGAAGGTGTTATGAAGTCAAATTTAGATCCTGTGAGAAAATGGGACAGACCGTGTACAGTGTATGGTGGGAGGGTGTTGACATTGATTTCACATGTCGAGGCAGGCCTAGTCCCAGCCCATGCAGAGCAAAGGAAGAATGTGTCTGTAGAATGTAGAATATAATGAAAGCTTTCACCTCACTCTCTCTCTCTGTGAACTGGAAATGGGACCCCCGCTGCTGGCAATGAGCACAAGGGTCATCGCACGAGGAACCCAGAACCAGAGTCTCCACATATTAATTTTTAAAAGTGTTTTTGCAGGTCTATGCAGTAGGGTGATTCATATTCGGGGGAAACGCGGCAGCTCACTCGAAGAATAGCAAATGTATGAGAGCGTTTCTGGAGGGGTTTCCGCGGGCTACGATGGTAAGACAGAGATAAGGAGAAAAAAAAAATCATGAAGACAATGTACTAAAAAAAAGTCTTATACAAGCAAATATAGAGTGTATATAAAACATGCTCAGATATGTATAGGCTGAGACGCATAGCTCTGTGTCCGTCTCCCCCATGCAATCTCACATGTCAGCTTTTAAAACGTCATGTAATCAAACGTGTGCACATTTGTATATGTGTGTGTAGTTTGAATGTATGCATACCACATTTAAAACTGTATTGGCAAAGTATAAGTCTTGCCACTTCACTCGCACACAATCTGCATGGCTAGTCCATATTAAATAAATAATAAGAAGAGCAGCAACAGCAAGTCGTGGAAGGTCAAACTGTGTCCTTTCTGCAAAACCTGCCGATTGTCTGAGGGCCGGTTTAATGAACCCGGGTTGTTGTAATCGCCATGTTTGACTCGACAAGGGAGAGCTCCAGCTAAATGAGCTCTACGGGCAGATGATCCAATGCACTCTAATTGGAATTTTCGGATCAGTAAAGCAGTGTGTGAATCACTAGGACCAAAAATACCTGCATATGTATAATATGCGCTGCATAACGGAAACATCAAACAAAGAAAGACGAAAGTGACTACATATAAAGGGTAGCCTACACATGTAAAAAACATTTTATATTTGTGTTAATACTCATTATCAATATGATGATGCCACAAAATATATTTTAAAAATGCAATATGTGAAATCCTAAAGTGGCATGAGAGAATGAAAATATTTTGAAAGGGGTCAAATAGTAGTGGCCCAAATTACATGTCTGTCAGTCACTGAAAAATGTAAAACTGTTTATTTTCTCAAGGGTGATGTGTCAAAAATCAAGATGGCATACGCCAAACAAGGAAAAATTGCAAGGGAAGAAAATGGTGCATCAGGCTCTTGATAGAACAGGTGGTAAAATTGCAAAACATCAGGCACAAAAATAACCACTGGCCTAAACACAAACTATGCTGTGAACTTGACATGTGCTGAACATCAAACATGTAAAGTCTTTCATTCTTGAAGGTCCAGTAATGTACTAATAATTGTGCTTTATTCCTCTTTTTACCTTTTCTGGCACTGGTTTGTTTTAATATGTAAAAAAAAAAAAAAAAAAAACCATATAGGCAGCAAAGTGCTTCCAATAATATAATATTAAGGGGAAATAGAATATATTAATAAGGGGGAAAAAAGTATTTAAGTAATAAGTATTTTTACAGTGTTAACTCCAGTGTGCGATTTAAATAGAGTTTGCAAGATGCAGCTAGCCATCTAGCTAGCCAGCTCCCAGAGCATGGGAGGTTCACCCGTCTGTTGTTAGCGAAGTGCAGTCAGCAACTTTCAAGCCATCCATAACATCTTGTCTTGTCTCGTCTCTCTGCAGAGATTTAGTATGACTACACTAGAAGTGTTTTCTTTATGGAATTTGGTTTTTCGGCTTAAGCACTGCAAGCAACTTTCTAAAGCCCTTGTTTTCGACCACAGAAAATGGCTGCAGGTCCATGGCAATGAAGTTACCATAATTTATTTCTGTTACTCACACACTTGTGGAAGGGGGGTAGAAAATAATTTTGACGGTGTTGTTTGGTCCCCTAGCTTTTTCAGTGTGTTCTTTGTTTTGTCTTTATGGTAGCGGTGAAGATGGTTGTGCTAGCCGTTGTTTAGGGCATTCATCTTGCACAACTTACAGATAGTCTTCATCTTGTCCGCAACTCTTTCATTATTTTTGCTAAATTTTACAGGAAAGCCGAAACATTGCCACACCCATGATTTCATTGCTGGTGCAGCAATTATTATCTCTAGGCTTATATTACCAGCGTCTCCTCCATGGTCACCTCCTGCTGCTGCCATCTTTAAGGAGTGTGGTTGCAGTCCCAGGAGACTGCTTTGTATAGGATAATGAAGGCGGTTGCACTCTCCACAGTTAGTATGGAATAGGCAATAAAACTGTGGAGTTGAGGGTTGACCATGGATGGCTGTTGACCTCTGTTTAATAGCAAAAATAAAACGTAGCTTGTGTTACGAGATTGTGATTCATATCGTCCTTTTTGTATTCTCTTATTTCTCTTTTTGTCCTTCTCTAATTAATATAATTGTTTCCATTATTTTGTCTATCTGTGTGTATAGACACATATAAAAGCTGGGCAGCACTTGTCAGCTGTTGCTTTAATGTATGTATTATTTGTTTGGGATGGGGGTGATAAGAATGCCCTTTGCACTCATGGAGTCAGTAAGGTGATGCACAAAACCAACTTAAGTGTTGACAAAAGTTGGCTCCACAAGTTGGTAGGATTTTAATGTTTTTCAGGTGATATATTTGGTCTTTTTGTACTGTTGTCCTTGGAGCTAAGAAAACATCTGTTCCCCATAGTCTCATCACTCTGTGCTTTAAACAAGAAATCCCATTCAGTAATTTAGTTTTTCTTCGCTCTGTTTGTCTCAATTTTCATTTTCCATTTAGTTAAAGTGTCACCAAGCAGAATCTGTACATGCATGCATTTGAAGGAAGTACTTCTCCTTGATACTTTGTATAATTAAGTGAACAGGCGGCTGTCAGTGGTGGAAAGAGGCTTTGTTGACCCTTTGTAAAAAGAGTGAAAAATGTTTTAATAGCGCTGCTTGGAGGAGGAGGAGTTGGGTGGGTGGGGGGTCTAGTTTTGGACTCAAAGTATGAAGATTACGTGTCCAAGGTGTCATGGTGCTTGATAAGGATAATAATGAATGTCAGATTTCTTTCATCTGTTGATTTTAAAGGGCAAATACCAAAAATGTCGTGCTTTAGTGAAGATGCACGTCATTCCTGTCGTTCACTAGACATTCCAGATCAGTTCTTCTACTTCTGCCTTCTCGGCAAAGGGTTACGAAGCACCAGCATAATACACTGGGTGTATTAAAACAGTTAAACCCCTGAAAACATTAATGTTGTGTTTAAATTGATTGTCTCACTTTATTTCACTGCACTAGTTTTTTTTTTTTTTTTTTTTTTTAAAAAACCATGGTCAGGGGCCCTACGAAAAGGTCTGTTGTTGGAGATTGTAGTTTCTGTAAGCCTGTGCTAGGAGTTGTAGACAGAAATCAATTTTCATTAATTTTAACTTAAATAAATTCATACAATATGTACATTCCTGCTGCAGTAAGGACCAAGGGCAGTATATTATAAAATGTAATGTGGGTAAAGCATGGGAGTGTGTCACAGCAATAGCATAAATAAAATAAAACACTGTGTGACTTTAAAAATCTTGAGTAGGTTTTTACATTTCCTGAGGGGGAAAATGCCATCAGCAAAGCAAAAGCGTAGGTTCCTGTCTGTCTTTGCCCACACGTCATTAACTGCATGAGCTGATGAGCTGGGTGCAACCTCAAACAACCTTTTATAAATACTATTTCAGTCATCACGATGGGTCTGGAAGACGCAAAGTAATTTGGCATGCAAGCCAGGTTCTCATTGTGAAGATTAAAACCAAGTATACAACTTCCCTGTTGCTGTTAATGACAAAGCTGAACCTGGCACAGCCCCAGGAGGGGCATGGAAACACTGCATCTGTACCTAAATAATACATGCCACCATGATTCAACTATTGATTTGAAATTGTATTTTATTCCACCACCCCTTCACTTTTGCTTAGTTAAAAACAAGAATAAGGAAATGCGTTGTTTGTAGCAGCTTGTCTGCAGTCCTCAATTTTTTTGTCTCATTTTTTTTCCTCTTTTTCCTTACCTGAACTGAACTTATTCCGGCCCCACTGAGTTGCCGTCTCCCATAGACTTCATGAGGATGAAGTGACTTGCTTCTTTACACAGTGTATGTGACACCAATCCCATATTACCTATGCTGTCAGAGGAATACCAAATCAACATATTTCACAAATCTTGCAGGCACCTGGCCAGCCTGGAGGACTGATAAGAGTGATAACAGGCTTAACCCCTCTTCTTCACCAGTGAGGCTAAGCCAATGTGGACATCTAGCCATGGCTGGTGAACACACAGCTATGGGAACTGCACCTGTACCACAGATGGACGCTTTACTCCTTGAGTCACTTGAAGTCCCTACATTCACTTTCTTAAGATATTTTTTCTTCACTCCCAGAACTTTTTCAGAGTGAAGTCTAATGCACAGCGTTGTCTTACTACAGCGCTTCTTCATTTTGGTAAATGCAGAGAGGCCCAAAGCTCATCTCTTCCAATTTCCCAGTCTTACAAATCGACATCTGAATGTTTTCAAAGTGCTGTCTGCTCTTTGGAGCAACATGGCAAAATTGCTTTGTCCAAATACATTTTCTCCCCATGCTCCATGTAGAAATATGTTTCTCATTTACTTTGACGTTTCTCTTTTTTTATGGTTGAATTGTGCATTTCCTGGGATAAACAGTGGTGAGGGGAGTGTGTGTTTGTGTGTCTGTGTGTCTGTCTGATTGTCTGTGTGTCTGTCTGATTGTCTGTGTGTGTGTGTTTGAGAGAGAGAGAGAGACTACCCCTTGTGTTACTTGTGTTTTGGTGTGACAACCATGTAATTGGATGTATACTAACTTGACACAAGTTTGCAAATCCAACTTGTCTAACATGTTTGTTCAACAATTTAGTTTCTGACTCTTCAGCCTTAAATTTCTGGACCCATGGTTTGTCCCAAATATACCTTTTTAAGCTGCAATGCTGTTTCACTAATTTATGGGAATAATGGGAATCCACCCTGATGTTTCCTGCCCTGGCTAACAGGAGGGCACTAAGAGGTTGCTCACTGGAGAACGAATGACATTGACGTTGGAGTGCAGAACAGTCAGAATGAGCGGAGCTGCTGACAGTCTTGTAGAGTGAATTAGGAGCGGCGGTTATTCACCTCTGTTCCACAGTGGGTGATGCACTGCCACTAACAGGAGCTGATTTTAGATGCCAGCCATGAGGCGACCTGTGAACTTGAACAGAGCTGGATCGCTTGGCAATGAGCTCATCTGTTGGTGGCAAGCAAAAGATTACTCATGCATACTTTGAGGTTTGCACTACTAAATTGCAGCTTCTGTTCTCAGCATAACATCAGTTCATTAAATGTTTATATTTACAAAGCTTTTGGTATATTTGAACCCTGGTAAAAGTACTTTTAGTGGATTCACAATAGAGAAAAGTTTACCAGTGACAAAAGGACATGGCCCGTCACAGTAAGGTATCCTACTGTTTTTTAATGGCCGTCTTGAGCTGGATCCTTCCTGCCTTTTTTGACCTATATAACATGAACGGAACATGCATACAGTGAAACCCCAGTCAATCAGTAGTTACTACAGATTTGTGAAATGAGGAAAGGAAGGCAGGGAGGAAAATTCTTCTAAGTCTATATGGAAGGTGACTCGTGCTCCTGCCTGTACGTGTCATAGCAGCATGCAGAGCAAGGGCTGATGGGAAAAGGTGGCAGTGTGGTGTTAGATACAAGAGTAAATGCGGGAAGGGGGTGTTGCCCTTGACCCTCCGGTGCTCTCCCTGATTTACAGCTGCTCATTGAAGAGCGCTCTCAATTAAATGGAGATTTTCCATTTACACCCTCTTTCCTACCATGCAAGAGGCTATTTATTTCAGTTTAATGTGACACCAGGGGATTGAGCGGTTTCCAGTGCCCGCCCCATGTGAATTAAGTGGATCTTTTGTCGCTTCGTCAATTTTCAACACATGGAAGCTCTCTGAAGCCTGCCTGGTGTTCAACTTTTCTGACAAAGGGGTGGAGTTTTTGTGATCGCTTGTTTGGAAGCGAGCAAATTATGTGGTTTGGTATGTACGTAAACCAGGTAGATGCCAGTTTGTCACCGATCATGGGAGAGCGCTGCCGTACAGATTTCAGGCGAATAGGTTCAGAGGACAGGCATTATTAATGGGTACTTGTACAATTTTACAGCTGGCATGAGTTTTTTCAGTTACTGCTGAAAGGACCACGTCACCCTTTCAGGTTTGAAAGTGCTTAATGTCTTTATAATATGACCTACATTGGTTTATTTATTTTTGGACATTTGGAAAATACAGGTTGAGAAAATTGAGCACATGAAATGTCTTCAACTGAATTCAGTTTTGTGGTGGGTGAGCGTCATTTTCCATTGTGATCAGAAGCTCAGGGTTTTTGTATGTGTGATTCTCCCTTTGCTGCTGGTGTGCCTGAGGAAAGCGGTTAAATCGAGAGCAAGAGCCTCACCAGCTTGAGTCGCAGTCAGCAGGATCTTTTTGTACTCATGGCCTGACAGCCCCCTGCCCGCAGAGCGCCCAGCGTGACAGCGGAAGCTCAAGTCACCTTATTGGTCCTCGTAGAAGAATGGGAGAAGCCTTGCGATGCAAGCCAGATGACTTCTAAGACGGGGCACTACTCCAAGTCCAGCCAAGAACCAAAACACGCCCTGTGACACAGTCTACCTCTACGACACATCCATGGCACCTGTATTCCTACCAGACTGTGTGTCCATTCAACAGTGTCTTCCACCACTTGGTGAATTTGACAGTTGTCTCTGATATGCAAATGAATCATCCTGTCTCAACAAAGAACCCTGAACTGCTCAGCCACCAACGGCGATATTTTTCTGAGCGCTGTTTTGTTCTGAAAATATGATTTGAGGCAGCGAGGCCAGGACTTGGGGGTTCGGGGGTTTGGTGTCAGGGGGGCTCAACAGCAACAATAGCGAAGTTTGTTAATCTTTCTCATATGTGATGGCAGCAGAGTGCACTAGCTGGCGAATCCCTCCAGTGGCGGTTGTGTGATGTGGTTTGTTTTTTTTTTTTTTTTTTTTGAGATGGAAGCTGCTGAGATGGGGCTGTGCTAACCCAGACCCGTTCTGACAGGGGCGGGCTGGCATTCGCAGGCCCAGCATTGTTCACAGCCTCTAATGAGCGCCCCCGCTGAGCGGCCCAGATACGGCCACTGCTCCGCGATGCGTGGCGAAAAAACTGAGCGAGACTGAAAAACGGGTGGGGGGAACAGGGGGTTAGAAAATGCTGAAATCAAAAAAGAGAGATGAAAGGGAGTGAGTCTGAACGTCTATTGCATTATGGGTAGATAGATCATGGCGATTTTTGTGTGATGTGTTTTGGAACTGCTGTTTGTCAGAGGTCGGAAGCCCAAGCTCTGGGCATTGGGTTTAAAAAATGGGCCTTTCAAGAAAGACCCGCCTCTTGTGGAAACAGTGAAGAACTGCACTTGGCCCCCTCTGGCAATCCAGCCGTAACCATGTCACAGATCCTGCCCCAGTGGCCTATCACCAGTAGCATGTGTTTTATTCACAGTGATGTTACAAGGTTCTGCCGGCTCCATTTATTTTGCACTGTTTTCATCCTCACATTTCAGCTGTGATGCCATCAAAATTGAAACCTTTGCGTCTGCTATTTAAATGGTTTCACTGGATATCCATCTTGCCCTGACTTAACTACTTATATTTTATTTATTTCATTTTTTTTTCTTCCTTCAACTTTATGAATTCATATATATTGCGTTGGGACCAGCACGATTGGTTTCCTGCAGATTTTGCCAAGTTTCCAAAATGAATGAAAAATGTGCTGATTCAGTCTCCCTTTTGCCAGCACTGGAGGGAACGAGGAAGGACTCAAATCTTCTGAAAGAAAGAAAAACTATATGTCATTTCCCTTTTGGACGTGTACATTTAAGGAGTTGACGGGCTAACATGTAGATCTTCGGCGAGGGACATTTTCTGGAGTGTTGTGAATGGCAGGTCCGGCTGTGGCTTCAGAAGGCAGACTGCCTGGTTCTGATGCCAGTGTTCTGGACTGAAAGGAGAGCGCAGGGAGACAGAACAGTCACTGCTGGCATGGGGCTGAACTGTCATTTCAATTCCAGCCCTCGCTGTATTTCCAGCGGGAGTCCACACCCCCCTGTGCCCGCTCCCAGACAAAACAACCCAGATAAATGAATTAACAAACAGATGCAGCAGACAAAACAACCAGCCAAAGTCAGGTATCCCCTACTGGCACTGAATCTAGGGTACTCATACTATTTGTTGGGTGTCCCCTTCTGCTTACCCCTCCCTCTATGATTCTCCACGGCTACTTTCAAAACACAGCATAGCCAATGCTACTACTGCAGCTGCTCACACCAGGCATATTTCTCGCTCCAGATCAGAGCTGCCATTTATGTGGGAACTGCATAACTGCTTCTCCACTACAAATCACTTACATGAAGCCGTCAGTCCTTTTAATACATTAAAATGCTTTAGAATTCTTGAAACTTGAATTTTGATAACAGTGAACTCATGGCAGTTTGCTTTTTACTGCCATGCTGACCGTAGCCTTTAAACGCACCTTGTTTCCCTCTTGTCTCTTGGTAGAAAGAACAAGTCTCCTGCCCCCATACTCTTTGCCTCAGGTCTGTTGGAAATATTGATTGGGTTACCCCCTTGTCAAACCAGTCTGACTTGACATATATTGTGTCGTCATTTGATGACATTTTTGTTAGACTACTTTTTGCTTGTGAATTTTTTCAGCAGGTTGTTAACACGCCAGAATTTCTTGTGGGCTCGATGAACTGCCATGGTAAACTCTACACTGATTTGTCAACTAGTAGCAGTAGGAGGGATTTGCACAAACAGGAAGTTAAACTAACAGAGTAGAACATTTATAGACAGACAATATATTGAATCATGAAACTGGCAAGAAGCCATTTGAAACTAAGTACTTCTCTTTGTCTGTCGTGCAAATCTTGAACTCCCCCTCCGTCTTTCCTCTCTCATTTGAGTTGCCACACGTGCCATAGTGTCTGTCTGTCTGTATTTTTTTCATCCAGTCAAAATTAAGAGCACAAACTTTAGGTCAACTGGAGACAGCAATTTGAAACAATGTCTCTCAAAGTATATAGTCTGTGCAGAAGTTGACTAAGCAACAGAAGTTGAGAAAAAAGACAGGCAGCCATGAGGGTACAGCTAGTATAGAGACCTGGTTAGAAGAGGGGCTGCCCAAAGACTGATTGCTGAAAATCTTTCCTTAGCAACAGGTTCAATGCAAAGATGTCCCAAGCCTGGTTTTCCATTAGCAGCATTTAAACACATGCTTGTTTTAGAATGCCCAAAAGGAAATGCAGGCTGGTTTAGGCAGCACTGTTAGCTTGTAGGATGACTACAATTGGAAGTTTACTTCAGCCTACCTGAAGGCTGTGCTTCCAGCTGGCATGTTGTATAGCTGTGAAAATTGTTCAATTTTGCCTGCAAACCAGTCGTTAAAACAGGTTTCCATCTGATGGGTTGTTGAAAGAGCCAATCAGAAAGGTGTAAGCTTTCAGCTGAGACAGGATCAGTTTCTGGAAAGCATACCATAGCTCCAAAAATAAGAAGGAAACATGTAGAAAGCAGTAGGGCTGCACGAAATATCGTTTCAGCATTGTCAGTGCGATCTGCGCATGTGCAATAGTCACATCGCAAGACATGCGATGTCAAGTAAAGCAAATTAACTCAAACACACCATGCTACAGGCTCTGCATGCACAGAGAACCACCAATCCCAATCATTCTTGATCAGTTTATCAAACAAACAAAGCAGGGCCCACCCCAGCTAGTTGTTGACCACAACCTAAAAATGAGCGAGGAACAGGAGAAAAATAACGAAAAGGAATATTTGGTTGCAAAAAGAAAACCAACGTCAGTTACAGGTTATACACTGTGAGTGTATATTAATAGGTTCATGTTGCCGGTGGCATAGTGTAAACCGTACAGTACAGCACAGCTGGTGGTTCAAAACATGAGGGGTGAAAAAAAGAGATAACGTTCCAAAAGAGTTATGGGGCATGGGTGGGTGAGACTTTATTGGGTGAGAAACAAGCAGGGTCACCCGTTCCTACAGAGAGAATCACATACAGTGCAGGGAAAAGCAAAGAGCACATCTTCAAAGCGCCTGCTGAAGAGCACATCTCAGTCACATTGCTGCTGCAAGGGCAGATATTTATACTGTCATCTCAGGAGCAGGCTACCTTCCCAGAATCCCCATCTCACCATCACTGCTGGGGATGCTGGGGGGGGTGATATCTCCCCCAGACGGCTGCATGAAGCACCAGACGAAGGCAAAAATAATAAAAATGGGTAATCCACTTGGTTGGAGATAATGGCATTCACGCTCACGGATGGGAGGGCTCATGGGTTTAATTCAACGCAGCACCTCTCAGTGTCAGATGCCAGATCCTCTCTTCTGCATGGGCGCCCCCGGGCCTCTGTTCCGCCTGTCCCAGGAAAGCGAAGCTCATCAAGGCGACGGCCGGGTTTAGACAGAGGGCGGAGGGGGAAGGGGGGGAAGGTGGCGGCCAGCCAGCAAACGTGCCGCTTCTTACCCCCCACGCCGCGGACTCATCTGGGGGTCAGTTCAGTGGTGGCTCGTTCTCCCTGTCCCAGATGGCTCTTTCTCTGAAGTACCGCAAGAGTCAAGAGCTAGTAAGACCGGTTGGCCTGCCAGGCGTCCTCTTCCCCCGCCCAACCCCCCAGGACTGCCACCACGGATCATGGCGCTCCAGTCGTGTCGGATTTAATTACCTTAACAGCGGTGGGACATCACACTGTCACATCAGAAATCAGGGTGATACTTCAACTCTCACCCCCTGGCTCCAGTCCATGCCTGGTGACCCAAAACATTCCCTACATTAATGTCAACTGACACCAAATAGTTTGTGTTTACATGATTACAATGATTGTAAATGTTTATATATGCACATACATATACATATGCGCATACACAGACAAATAAATTCACTCATATATTTGTTTACACACCCAAGTAATATAACATTGTACTTGTGTGAAAGGCAGTAAGCAGTGTGGCTGTCAGAAAGCATGTTGTAAGCAGGAAGTGCAGGGAGCAGATTTGAATTCCCTATGACTTCTGTCTGGAGCATATCTCAGATAGCCTTGCCCCAGGGAATAGAGGGAAGGCCCATAGTAAGAGCCAGCTCCACCTTCTCCATCAGCAGCCTGACAATCCTCTAACTTTCTCATGCCTCTCAGCTGGAGGCTGGCCTTGGTTATGAGATGTACATGGTTGTGAGACCACTGAAGACAGCCAGGTTGCTGCTGGAAATTGCATTGGTACACCAGCATGAGGCAGTATTTCCTCTGGAACATAGAGAGGACAAACCAGTGTGGACACAGGTGCTATATAAGATCTGTCTTTCAGACATCAGAGGTCCTGACTCACTGTGGTCAGTCACATTCTGCATTCGGCAGATCAGTCATGTTCAGATTTGTTGTTATTATTTTAGTTAATTAAGATTTGAACTTGTAAAAAATGTTGCTATCAAGGTTATGGTTTGTTGATGCAAAAGGTTTTCGAATGAGATTTTATGTGAATTGATACCATCTTTTTGAATGAAGAAGAAACTTGGATTGACATTGTGAAGCATTTTTGTCTGGCAAGGAAAAAGCCCTATTTTGAAAGCAGCAGGTGACAGAAACAAAACCAGCCTGGGATTCCTTGTTGGGTTCGCGGGGGTACACTCGTCTCGGTGATGTCGCGGTGAGCAGGTGCACTGAATAATTGATGCTGTGCTTCGCAGAGTTTTTACCTCCCATTACCGACCTGCCCGTTTGCCACAGTTTTTTTTTTTTTATAAACTCACTGGCCCGGAAGCTATTAATCCTTGGGGAGTGTCCAGTTTCTTTTTTTTTTTTTTTTTTTTTTTTTGTTTTCTGGAGACAGTGGAGGATGCATGTGGTTCAGCCTGAGTCTGGTTTTGTTTAACTGAAATTAAGTCAAGCCTCTGAACTGAAGTTTCAGTCAGAACCTGTGTTAATTGATCATTTTTCCTCGTTATGTGGGAATAGATGGAATTAAAACAAGTGAAAATGTGTCAATAAGTAAATGAGTGTATGCAGTGTGTGAATAAGTGAGAATGCATGAATTAGTGAACGTTTCGTCTCATGTGCGTGAATAAATGATATTGCATGAATTTACATTAATGTGTGAATAAGTGAATGTGCATGAATAAATGTGTGGTGTGCAGTAATGCCTGTTTATGAAGGTGCCTTCATGGACAGGCGGCCTAATGGAAACCTAGGCTGATGTCAACAAAAATTGTGTAAATTCTAAATGAGCTCCCCTGAGAGGAACGCAAGAGGCAATCCGATACAGAGTAGCCTTCTAAATTGGCTACTCATGCAGTGAGCAGTGTCACAAGTGTTTCCAAACAGTGTCTTTTGTAAGTCTTTAAAGCTGAGGTAGGAGTGTGCTGTTTTGGCTACAGTCAATGAGCAGAATGGATTTTCCCCTGCCTTTGTTTTGCAGGGTAAATCACACTGGAGTATAAGGTAGTGGCAGAGAAAAATCCATTTTCTCAGGAAAGGCAGACTGCATTTGGTGTTTTCCACCAGCATGCTTCATTTTTTAAATCAGATACATATTCAGTGCCCAGAACTTCCTTGTTGGAGCATATCTGCAGGAACAGTAGTCTGGGCAGAAGTGGTTTTTATACCTGCTTAACCCACTTTCCTCAGCTGTGTGTGTGCATGTGTGTGTGTGCTCGTGCATGTGTGTGTGCCTGTGTGTGTGTTCGTGCGTGCGTGCGTGTGTGTGAGGGAGTTACTCCCGCTACGTTGAGCTGTTGAGTAAATACATAAATTTAGCATTGCTGCTGACTGTGCCAGGGGCATGGTTGTGTGTGCCACTCATAATGCATACAGCAGCTGAGTACATTCCTAAACCTCATAAAGGTACTCACTGTACTGTGGGGGCGTGTGAGAGAAAGGTAGGTGTGTGTGTGTGTGTGTGTGTGTGTGTGTGTGTGTGTGTGTGTGTGTGTGTGTGTGTGTGTGTGTGTGTGTGTGTGTGTGTATGTGTGTGTATGTGTGTGTGTGTGTGTGTATGTGCATATGCGCACATGTGTGTGTGCAAGACAGGGCTGGGTCGGCTCAGGATGGCAGGAGGGGTGAGACGGGGTCCTGCTGGAGAGGGTTTGGGCTGACAAGGTGTGGAAACTGAGCCTGAGGATGTACAGCAGTGCTGTGAGAACGGCTCATGTTTTGATGATAATAATCATAGTAATGACCGTGCTGTACAAGGGACTGGGTAGCTGAAGCTGTTTTAAAAGGATTTTGTTGTTCGTAAATCCACTGTCACACGTATCCTAATGTCAAGCCTCCATGTCACCGCATACAGATTCATTTTCAAAGCAGATATTCCATTTTCCTTGAAACACCATTCATCGAAAATGATGCTGGGCATTTCTGTGTATGACAATGATAGTCTGGGTGTTGACGAGATAAAAGCAAGCAGGCGTCGTAATTACAATTTGCCTTGAATGGTCATTATTTTTTTCCATCTCTTTAGCATGTTGCTATGACTGTGTCTGAAGGAGAACAAATCTGACAAGGACGTAGTACCATGTGCCTCACTGCCAGGCGTTAGTGTATCTCCAACACGTCACGCAGTGTCACAGTTGTGCCAGCGGCACACAGACGCGTCTGCAGCTCGCCATTCTGCTGCACCAACCCCCACCCCACTGTGCTAAGATGACCACTGTGAAGAGAAAAAGATCTTTCCCCATGTGAACTAAAGAGCCTCGCACACAGAGAGTGAGGGGAAAAAAGAAAATGCCTGTTGATGCTTCCGCATCCCAGGCCACTCCACAAACACATTTTCGGATCGGGGGGTACCCGAGGGTTGTCAGCCGCTTGGAGGTTCCGTCCTTCCAGTCCATTAGCCGTTTTGTGTGCCGATAAAAGGCCAGTCATTCATTCACCCGGCTGTGCGCCTCGGCGGAAGGACAGTTTTACAATGCTTGCGTAATCTCAGGGCTGCTACAGTGCGAGGCCCTGTGCAAACTGCATGGGAAACATGGCAGGCCGGAAATCTGTGGGGTTAGGGAGCTGGGAAATTGGGGGAGGGGTTATCCCAATAGGCTGCCAATGTGGGGCAAATCAGGCTTAGCATTATTCGTAAGGAAGGAAACTGGACTCACAGTAAAGCATTGGAATTAGAGTTTGTTTCTTGTCTCTATGTGTGGATTTTTAAAAATATGAAAAAATCATATCCATTCCAAAGACTTATTGTACATGCT
The DNA here is from genome assembly GCA_022829145.1 of Albula goreensis. NCBI lineage: Eukaryota > Metazoa > Chordata > Actinopteri > Albuliformes > Albulidae > Albula > Albula goreensis. The sequence continues at coordinate 10,989,344 of CM040755.1, forward strand.
GTACTGTCAGCGTGCCAGCCTGCTGCCTCCATGCTGTTTGTCTGGAGCATTTGCATGGAAATGCTGAACCCAATAGCCTTCTGTAATTTTGTTGCACTCTGAAACATACACAGTATAACCTTCTGTTTCCCAAAGGTATGCTTATTGCTGAGGGAGAAGTTGTGCTGCCCTTAAGATGTTTTCAGCTGTTGGCTTATTGGGCTGCTTGCTGGAGCAGTCAGAGCCACCATCATTTATCAGAGATTCAGAGGCAGCACTTTATTTTATTTTCTTAAGTTTTGGCTATGACGTACCTTTTAATTCTTGTTGTGCAAGCTGACATTTGAGTCCATCAGATTGCAGTCTGACTTTGAAGCCTTTCTTTCCTCCATTAGGCCTTGTAACAATTACAGTCTTATGGGGGGCGGGGGAAAGCTACATTCAACATCTGATAGCCTAGAATTACTTTTGTACATGCTGTAGCAGCGGGTGGAGGGTTACATATTTCCTCTTTTGGCATGAAGTCCCTTGCTTCGCTTTACCGGCATGACAGGGACAAACGAGAGGAGATGGGGAGTTGGTGTTTGCTGTGGATTTCGCAGTGATGCGGCTTTGACAGAATTAGACGGGACTAAGATCAGGGTGAAGCTCAGGAGAAACTGAGCTTGGAAGGCTGAAAACTTTTACTGAGAGTGCCTCCGCTGCAGATTTTCCTGCCAGGAACGGTTCCAGGAACAAAAGGGGGCCAAAATCACATTTGTCGCGTGTGCGATATATATCCCTCCTGGCCGCGTTCCTAAATTGAAAACTATTAATTCGTCTTGAGCAATGCGGTGGGTTTCTTTTGTTTGCACACTCAGGCATGCTCGCTGAAGTATGGGGCTAATTTACTAACCCTCCAATGCTGCCCTCTTTCCTCATGGAGATGGAGTCTCGCTCTTGAATCGCCACAGGTCTGCTCGGCCTGCTCTTTTTTTGCCATTAATTAATATTAATGATTATCGTTAATGTGCAACAACAGGCAGGGTGTCCCAGAGTCCTAGTTGCTGTAAAATTCTCCCATTATTCACTGTCAACAGGAATTATAACCCCAGTGGTTTTCGTAGCTCTAGGAATGGAGCTGCTGATATCCTAAACGCTCCAGATCGCTCTCAGTAACGCAGCTCCACTGTGAAAGCAGGCCTGGCCTTCCATGAAAATGAAGGAAACCACTCTGTCACTGTGGTGTTTATGGCCACCCCAAGGGATTTCATACTTGAATGTAACATGCATTTACTAGGGCCTTGTGCTGTGTAATAGCATAAATAATAACATCATATTTAAAAAGAAGAAAAATGGCTTCTGGCTCCTGGAATTGGTAGAGAGTAGCTGTCTGATCACTTTGGTTGAATAAATTGATATTTCATAAATCAAAAAAGCTTTTTTAAAATGCTTTTCCAAATGCATTGTTAGAATTCCCACAATGCTTTCTGTTTTCAGAAGCTGGTTCTCTTGCGTGAATTGAAGGGTATTTAAATCATGTCCATGCTGTTTTTCTCTCTCCCTATCTCTTTCCCTTTGTCCCTCTCTCCCTCCCTCTCTGTCTCTCCTAAATTTTAAGGCTGATTGTGAACGATGTGCAAGAGCTACTTCTTTGTGGGTCGTCGTTTGTATTATACTCTCCTCTTTCTCTCTTGTGATTAAAGTTGGCGTCTGTTCCACGTTGCCTGGAAGGCTCAGATTTAATTTGTTCATCCGTTGTGAAGGTTCTCCCGGTGGTTTAGCTTCATTAGATTTGCTGCCTAGGTTTGATCCATGACCCATTTCCTCCAACAGAAAAGCTGATTTTCATTTTTTCCCCTCAAAACAGACTAAAGGACAGAAAAGGTAAACGAAACTCTGAAAATGCCCTGTTTGTAAGTTCTGTTTGGTTCTCTCAAGGGGGGTTAAGGGGGGTTCACAATGATAAAAGAGAAGCATTGCTCAGCTGTACTAGAGATGCAGGCCTGAATATCTGTTATGCAAGCATTTAGATCAGATTTAGTAGCTGAAACGATATGGGGGAGCTGTGAATACTAAATTGCTGTTTATCTCCTGCAAAACATGGCCGCCAGTTACAAGGCATACAGGCCACAGCCTCCCAGTGTAACACATTTGTTTTTGTTTGGATTTATTTTTTTTTCCTATTTCTTGCATAAAATGTCTGTCACATTTTATTCTCCTGAGCATGGAGAAAGTGCTGGCTGAATTGTGATGACTAAGACGGCTAAAATAAGCAACATTGTGCTGTCTGTGAATGTCCTCTTTATTTATTCTTTTATTTAGATGTAAATGAGAGTCAGTGGTAATTCCTGGCCTCTGTAATCACTGCTAGCACTGTATATGCTCAGTATACATTCAGTGTTTAGAAATCGAGACTTAGGCGTATCAACCCTTGTGTGTTTGTTCAGACCATTGAAGGGCTCTCACAAAGATGAATAACTACAATAGCGATAATAAGGACGATGATGGTAGTGACTGTAAAGGGCAAGGAGAGCGGGGTGCCATTGGGAGAGAGAGGAACCGGGCCAAACCTATCAGGCAGCATCTGAGGTGAAGTGTGGCCTTCGCCTGCCGTTTGTAATCCGAACCGGGTCCTTCACTCCAGCCTGTCGACTTCTAAGCGGGGCACGAACTCTGTGCTGAAAGGGCTGCACCAATTTCCTCTTTCTGATCGATTTACAGCCTGTTTGGCTTGCGCCAAAAGCCTGCGTAGTGATTCCCGTTTAAAATTCCCATGACATAAATCTCCCAGCAACGCAGATGCGCGTGCGGGGAGGTGGAGACGAAGACCTGGGACGCCCTCACTTCTGCAGTTCAAGCTGTCTGCTGCTCTAATTAGTTATTGTTTTCTTTTTTGTCATCTTGGAATGTGCAGTCAGATTTACAAACAGCCTAAATACTGCTATCAATCTCTGAGAATCTTCTCCAAGAAAATAGGAAGTCAGTTCCTGACTTCTTTTTGGGACCCCAGTGTGCTTTTTGAAACCAAGTTCAGCTCACTAGACAAAAGTCAGAAGAAAAAAGTTCATGTGCGCCAGGCTGTGGTCACCTGATTGACCAGCGGAGGTTGCTTTTGATCGATGAGATACGGACGTCCCTACAGACTCATTCTCAGTCTCCCTGGACAACATGGCCAATCATACATCAGCTGACAGGGCTGCAGGCCACAGTTGGCACTGGCACAGTCCAGGTTCAATACCAGACCGTAAGGACCATCCACATCCTGGAATGGTGCCTTTACAGGAGAAACAACTCGCTAGCCTGTTGTGTTTTTCAGTTCTATACAAGTGCTGATATTTTGGCATACTGTGGAACTTATATCATTGCAGTATCACAGTTTTTGAAGGGAAAATATACTGTGCATTCTATGGTCATGTTGTAGGGCATCCTGTTGAAGAATATACCACACAGATTTCACAGATCTTTGCAGTGTGTGGATTTGCCTGTAATGGGAACAGTGATGAATCGTTGAGCCATCTAGGTGCCTTTTAGATCTGTCAGCCTGTGCGGCATTTGCAGCAGTGTGAGGCATTTAAATCGCAACTCCTCTACACTTTGTTTGAAATGGGAAATTGTGACGGTTTGCATGGGAATGCCACGGTGGGTGAGGAGACTTTGCATCTGCCTATAGACATCTCTCTCCATGCAAGGTGTCTGGCTGTGGAAACAGGCCTTCAGACATAAGATCACTTCTGTAGGAGCACCTGCTTGCCTGTTTACCACTGTAGGTAAAAAAACAAGGCTGTTAAAGGCTAAGCCTGCTAATGTGCTGCTGATTGACATATTCCCTCTTCTCTGCTTTGTTGGACACTCACAATACTGCCCCCAAATCCACCCAGCTAACCCAGTTAAGGTTTACTAATTATGTAAGTTTTAAAAATCCATAATGTGATGCCATAATCAAGATGTTCCCTGGATGATTATTTAAAAACATTAAGGATGCGCATAAAATGTGGGAGCGGCATGCCCTCTGGGTGTTGATTAGTTTTGCGGACAGAGCTGTAGCTGTGCAAGAAAAGGAGACTGCAGAGTGTCTCTGTAACAAAGTGGTGTGAAAAAAAATCCTACATGTTCCCTGCTCTTAATAGAGAGAAAGCAGAATAATCCATATTGTATGTAGTCTGTGTGTGTGTGAGAGAGAGAGAGCGAGAGAGAGAGGGGCGCCTGTGACAGAGCCATTGAGGTCGGGTGTGTCTGTGTCGGGAGGATCTGCTCAGACTGTGGGAGTGAGCGAATAGCAGTAATGTGTTAATGTGTGTCTGTGATGGGTTTAGTTCCAGCCCAGAGAGGTCTGTGAGGCAGGAGGCAGTGTGAGAGGAATTTCAATCAAGGGCTCTGCGCGGCGTTTAAATACCGTCAGCAGGAGGGGGAGCGGGGCTCTGTCAAGGGGAGAAATCCGCGTACCTGAGAAATCTGAGATGCGGCGAAACGCCCCCACCTTCCTCCCCTCCGACAGGGGCCCCTGGGGGGGCGACTCCAGATGTGGTGGCTGTGATTTATTCATTTAAGGAATGGAAAAAGAAAAGGGGGATCAGGAAGGAGTGAAAGCCAGAATCAGCAGGTCTTAAACCACTTTATAAAGCTGCTCCCCTTCACTGGAGGATTCTCCATAGTTCCTGCCAAATCAATAGTGTGACTGCTCAGAAGGCACACACACACACAAAAGATATGCGCCTGCGCACATACACTCTCGCACAGCGTCTGTGTGGGGTAGTGTCGTGCCGAATCACCTATTCGTCCAGACTTTAAAAAAAAAAAAAAAAAAATCCCCCGGCCACTGGCTCACTTTTAGTGTTGGTGTAAAATATTCGGGGAGGGGACTCATGCCACAGCGTATGAATTTGTCATTTAGCAGCTTCCCCACAATGTGTAGCATGACATTTAGTGGTGGAGTTCCTCTGGTTAAGATACATGGTTCAGTACAGAGTGTGCTGCTCCTGCCATCTGTTGTCCTCTTCCCCTAGAGATGTGAGATGGGTGTCTGCTCATATAAAGAGCTGCTTTATTTGCTAGACCCTGCCTCCCTCTTTCATTCTGCCCTTTTGAAATGGCATGTAAGGTGCGCGTCGTGACACATAGTCATTGATGTCCCTAGTGATGTTTTCAGTGATGGGGAGGGAATCGTGGCGGGGAGGGGGTATGTTGGGGGGGCTGGTAGGGAAGTGAGAGGCATGATTCTCACTTGATAAGTGCCGTTTTTAACCGCGCGCTCTCTTCAAGGAGAATAGAAGAAAGGAAAGAGACGGAATGGAAAAAAAAGTAAAAATACACAGGAGAGACTGTGCTGGTGCATTCACGTGAAGGCAGCCATGTTGGGCCAAAAAGCGCTGGCGTGATGCGTCGCATGTTTTTGCGTTAATAATGATGTCTGACGCACCCTGAGGGGGGCCGGCAGTGGATCAAGCGATGACTCCCTCAGAGATGGCAGCGCGTTCAGGGAAAAAAAGGAAGTCCTCTCCCAGAGGGAGTGGCAGGCATCGGTCTCTTGTACTCATCAGATTTGTGCTTGGAATGTGACGTTCACCTGATGCATTAAAAACGGCAGGCACGTAGAACAGGAGACGTCACTGGTTCTCCTCAGCCCCCTGCCCCTGCACCCACCCCCAAACTCGTCTGAGTGCTGACTGAGCGTCTTGTGTGCTCCCCCCCGTCCCCCGTCTCTGTGTACAGCATGTCAGCCGGCATGTGCAACAGTGGGGCTCTGTCTGTATGAAGTGCTCTGTGACTCTTGGGAAGAAAATAATTGGAGTGGATGGTCATCCTTGCACTGCATTTTCCAACCATTGAACATTCGTCTGATGGATAATTTATTTAATATTGACTAGGTTTAACAGTACTAGTTCAATCATGCTCCAAGCTATAGTTGCACGAATAGAACTAGTAGTCTGCAGAAACTCTGCTGTGAATTGCCCTTATTTTACCTTTAACTTCTGCTTCAGAGTAGCTGAAAGTATGAGTCTCAAAACTAAACGTTTCAAAACCAGTGCATGTGTTTTGTCTGCAGTTGAACTTTTGTATTCTTTGAGGAAGAACAGAACGGAGAGGAGGTATTACAGCAATGGCGTCCTGTTGCTGGCAGCGTTGGGGGAAGAGGGAGAAGAGGTTATAGGGTTTTGAGAAGCTCACAGCTAAAGCAAAAGAAATGAGACCAGTCACAGCTGCTGAAGAACTGTTCATCCAGTCAAGGAGTTCTGCAGCAACTGTTAAGACCTTTGCACTGGGGCCTTTGGGCAACTTTCGTAAACTTCACATCATTAAAAATACACTTTTCTGCTTTCGATAATGGTATATTTAGAAACCCACGTTGAACACACCCATTAATGTTTGAAAGCGCACACAGCAGGAATTTATAGTGGTATCAGCCTGGCAGCCGCACTGTCTTAATATTGCACATGTTTGGTGTGGATGTTAGCTGGAGCAGAGTTAGGTTTCTGTTGGTTTTGAGCAGTGTATCTGTTTTGAGAGCTGTTATTTATCAGTTGTTTTTTCCAGGATATCTTTGATCTGCAGATGTTTGAATCGTGTGCTGCTTATTGATAGAAACAAGACATAAATATTTATGACAGAATTTGACTGTTTGTTCAATGGATTTGGAGGCTGGTTTTGATACATATTCTCTTCCTCTGGGATCAATGTCACTGTTTATTTTTTTAATTTGTGAAGGCCTGGCTTGGCCAGCATTTGACGCACATTTATTCTTAGAACCAACCACAAGATCCTCAAAGAGAGCGCTTCACAGTGCAGCTCAAAAGCTTTTCAGCGCATCTTTTCGAAGGTGTTCCAGGAGGTAGCAAGTGAATTTGAGGTTCCTGGAAAGTCTGCCTGTTTGTAGGATGAGAGAGACTTAAACATGCTTGGTGTCTCAGTGCCATTCGCAGTGTGTGAGAGTGTGCACGCGAGCATGCTTACGCATGTGACAGTCTCTTACGCAGCAACACTTCCAGAGAGAGCAACAAGAGTGTGCCCTCTAGGGGTCAAAATCAGGCCTGCAGGCATTATAAAAATGTGAGAGCCAGCCTTGTGCCAAAATCGCTGTTCCTCAGCAAAGACCAGTGGTGTCTTTCAAATGCTGTGGTCATAAGTGCCATGTTAGAATAGTGATGGCAGATGTAATATCCAACCACAATACTGCTTGAAATGTATAGTAGGGAGTGTGAAGATGACTGCCACTATTTAACAAAGAAACATGCTGAAAAAGGTAATGTTCTCATGTAAGAAATCAATACTGAAGAAATATATTACATGTGAGCATGGCTGTGGGTCTGAAACATTGGGGTTGTGTAGTTTCTCTTGGCAACAGTTCTGTTTTTAGAAGGCAATTCATGCTTTGTGTGAGCGTGTGCACATATTTGTGTGTCCTTGTGGTAGAAATGTATTAGTTTATCAAAGAGCCACTAATTGAAGTTGTGGTACAGCGTGGTGCTGGAACGCACGCATCTCTACTTGAGCATTCTAATTTCTGCCCTTTGTGAAAAAAGAACAGGCCACGTCACACGCTCAGAAAAGAACTCCTGCAGACGGCTTCATGAAATGAAACCCAAGTTGTGAAATTGAATCGGAGAGATCCAATTAACACTGTGTCCGCCACATAATTGTAAAATTAAAACCACAATATGCTCCACAGGAAAGGGGGGAAAACTGTTCAGTCAGTGGTGTTAAAATAGTGCAGGAAAAAAAAGTTACGAAAAAATACGCTTTGAAATTTGCTCTGGATCTGACTGACGTTTCCCAAGTGCTTATTAGCTCGGTCTATGTTCTCTCTGCCTTTTGATTTATTTTTTGTTCCAGAAATACAATTCCATAGACTTGTGGAGCTGGTTTCAATCAGAAGAGAGAACTCTTAAAGAGTGAGGTAACATGCTGTGCTGAAACATTCTACAGGCCTCTCAAACCATTTAAGTTTCCAATAAATAAATGATCAAAATGAGCTCCACATGGTTAAATAATAAATATGCATCGGAGAACAGAAACTCAGCTTCTGAATGTGAGCATAGAGAATCTGCCTCATTCAGGACACGTGTCACACATCACACATTCATACACACTATTGGTGGGAGAATGGGGTTGCTTGAACGCTATAATGCATGGAGCTAAAACGAGCTGAGAATCACTGATGGTTGTATGAACCAATCGTCTGTAGTTCCACAGCAAAGCATGATGATTGGTCAGATCATTGGTATTGATAGCTCATAGCGGTTCCTCCCATTTTTTTCCCCATTCTTTATTCTCCCATATGCTTACAGTTAACTTACACTAACACATTCGTGGAGAGCTAATCAGATACAATGGATGTGCAGTGACCACCATTGCATAACGTGGGCTCCCTATGATGGCAGATCTCCCTGGCGCAGCAGGGCTGCCTCTTGATTCCCGCCGCCTGCAGTAGCAGCCTGGTGCTGTGGAAGTGTGCCAAAGCTGTCAGTAGTCATGAAGAGGGTGTGGCTCCATCAGACACAACTATCTGCATACAGCAACACTTACACGGGCCACGTGTGAAAGTAAGACTGCACTTGCTAACTGGATGGACTGTCACATGCTTTCTCTTGCTCTTCTCTTTGTCAGTTATTAAATTCCATGATGTCATTAAGAGGTTAAATGTGCTGTCGTGTGCTAGGCTTTATCTTTCTGCTGTAAGCCTGGCAAAAGAAGTGTGGTTTAGAGTGACATATCCAGTCACATATCTAGTATTTTCTGACCAATCATTTCAAGTCAGTGAAGGAAAATGTAAGGTTAAGGTAAGAAATCTATGGGTGAAGTCATTTATTCAAACTGAAAAATATTTCCACTAGATGCCCTCTGAGAATCTTGCTAGTATCTGCCTCATCCTCGGCCCGGTTATTGCTGCTGCAGCAGCAAGTGCTGTTCCCACACAGTAAGGTGAGAGTGTCTTGAGATCTGAAATCTGACCCAGTGGGTTCTAAGACTACATTAATTGTAACATTATAATGGAATAATTACTGTCACTGTGTGCTGACTGAACTGTATATGCAAATTCACTGGCAATGCCATAACTGGACTCTTGGGTGCTATATCCAGAGAAAGCCCTGCTTCTCACTGCAGTAGTGCACTAACAGTATGGAATTCAGTCCCCACACCAATGCCGATTGCAGGTGAAAAATTCACTGGTATTGACATTTCCTGGTCTTTCTGTGACCCTGGAAAGGATTGCACAGGTGCAGTGAACAGTCAGATGGACTGACCCAAGTGGGTAGTGGGCATTGCTAGGATGTAAATTTGGGTTTTAAAAAAGATATAAAAAAAATAGTGTTTTATAAAAAAACACTGTATCTGCTCATTTCTGTTGATAAATTTATTCTGTATTAAGATTTATGGTTGAAAAACTTGATAAGCAATTTTTTCTATTTAAAAAGGAAAACTGTGAAAAGGAGGGGGGGGGGAAGCAATCATGCAGTGCTGTGCACTCCATGTATGGTGATGCAGCTGTAGCAGTATGCTCCCCCTTTACCCACTCACTCAGTCACCCCTGATCTCCAGCCTTTTCCCTTTGAACACAACTGCCTCTCTCCATCAATCCGTCTCTCTGTACACATCATCTCCAGTCTGCAGCTTATGAATGAGCACCCCACTGTGTCTCTGGCCACCTGAATGGAAAATGAGATTTCATATATTCTCTGTCCGCCTGCATCTTTCTCAGGCTTTCGCACGATAACGTGAAAGCGTTTTGATGAATGGATGGCTCGGCGGCCAGGCGCGGCCTAATGAAAGAGACGGGTTGAGGTGCAGCAGAGTGATGGATGCAATCCCTACGAGCCTGCCTTTGTTAATGGTGGGGTGTCACCCAGCGTGATTTACAGTGAACCTGCGAACAAACTCTGGTTGTGCACCCTTGATACACACCCAGCACATACGCACACTCCCAGGTACTCACACTCCCACATACACAACCAGCATGTACACACACACACACTGAATGCAGGAAAATTAGATAATACAGCCCCCTAATTGCAGCTCTGGGGTTAAGTGTGCTCATTAATTGTACCTTTTTTTATGAATATTTTCCTTACAAGATACAAGATGGATACAAGATTTTATATACCTTAAAGCATTGTATTTCAGGTGGTAAAAGCACATTTTTCACCAGAATTGTGATTTTTTTTTTATATATATATTTGTGCAGTTTCTTGACTGTGAAAATGTTGTCTGTGCTCATGCTTGCATCACACTTGTTCATTGGGCCACAGTCACTCAGCTGCCTGAATCGATTCCGCCCCTTTCCTCCACCATCAGAGAGGTGATTGGGTGTGTGGGGAGGTTTGACATCTGACACAAGGGGCCGGCCCATCCTCCCTGGGGGCTACTGCCACCCCAAAAACACCCTCCCAAGTCACTGGACTGTTATCGTGTCTGGGGGCAGATGTGCTTCCTTTGCAGTCTGTACCCCCCACCCCTCTGACAGAAATGAGCTTGCTTTTTCCTGGCACTGACATGTCTCGCTAATTACTTTAACAGGCCTGTTGGTTCAAATCCTTGCTGGGGCACTGCTGTGAGCCTAAATTGCTCTATTAACATTGCAGTTGTGTTAATCATTTTGAATGGAGGACTGAGAACATTAATGATTATATATTGTGTGGTTTTTCTTCCTTCATACACACACTGGGATGGATGAAGTGATCGAATTATACTTGATTTTTGACGTTTTTCACTGTTATAGAGTAACAAACAACAGTGTCCAAATTTTGCACTTTAATCCTAAATGGAAATGATGGAACCTGATTATTTCATGTCAAGTGAACCAGTTTCTCAAAAATTCAGAATACTCTAACCCATTTATAGGTTACTTGCTAGCTGTTACTGAATGATTTTTGCTTAGTCAACAAAAAAAAAATCTAATAATAGGACCATACTCACTGTCTTCATGCAGTGTTTGCCCTTTCTCCCCACCCTGACTTTAATTCTGTCCCTTTTCTTGGCAGTATCTGTCCTACAGTGGTTGGTAGGAAGCCAGTCAGTTCCCTGGTATAACCCATGGACATGCCCAAAAACTGCAGGAGCGATTTTTTTTCTATTATTATTATGCACAAACACAATTAGACAGTTAAGTAAAATTGAACTGCTATGGCCAAAGTTTTGGGTTTCTGAGACCTGTGATGCCTCTCCTGCAAGCATTGGCTCAGTGACCAAGGTCATCAGCAGTTCAGTTGGAGATTAGAGTCAGTGGAGTGGAATCACATTTTGAACACGGTAGCATGCTGAGGGGAGAGGAAATGCAGCTGGCTTTGTGTTCCTGTCCTCAGCTCAATTTACCTCTTTTCTCTTGGTACCTGTAACAGCCTCTCTATTTGTCTGCAAAAGTGAGATCAAAGCTTGGTTAGAATCTACCTTCAAGTCTTTTAGCTGCTGCACAAAGGACCGGTTTGTGCTGCAGCATCTCATTCAAGTCAAGCTCTCCTGTAAACAGCAATTGAAGTTTAGCCAGGAGATCTGGATGGAGGAAGTCATGTGTGGCTCTGGATGGCGAAGCTCTGCATGGATTACTCTTATGGAACAGCTGTTTATGAGCAGGGTGTACTCTCCTTCAGGTCTACAAATACATGCCTCCTCCAGCCAACAAAACATGTATGTGACTGGAAAGCTTCAGTAGTTTCAGTTGAGGGGATGCTGTATGTTTGCATGGACTCTTCCCTGTGAAGCGATTGAATGGGAGAGGTGTGCCATAGACCCAGACTCTACTCACTCTTATCAAGGGCTGGCAGTGTGGAGTACAGGGAGCGGCTGCACGGTTGCTGAAAGGTTAATGTACTGAATTGAAGAGAATAATAAACTGCTCTCTCATTGTGCTGCCTCAATCAAGTGCCTTGGCACTCCTGGCTGGCTCACCAGAGAGATGGCCCTACTGGAAGCAGGTTAGAGTCTCACGCTTCCTGGATCCAAAGCTTTGAGGTAGGTAGGTGGGTGTGGGGGTTAAGGTAACATACAAAATTGGAAGCGGTTTAGATTTGGAGGAGGGTATACTCATGTTTAAAACAAGTAAGAAAATGCTGTAAATTATATAAGATGTCAAGACCTCTAAAACATGTCAAAATCTCTAAAACAAGATGTTGAAACATCTAAGTATTCATTCTCAGGGATGAAGGATTACACTTTAGAATGGCTACATGACCAGAATGAAACAAGGACCTCACAATAAACCCTGGTCCAGGACCTTTTCACAATCCTGGGTAAATGTTGAACCTAACAGTAAAGACTTTGGGTAGACTTTTATATTTTTAGCAATATATGTTTCATAGGGATGTCATGGAATTCATTAGAACAGAATTCACTTGCCCTGTGTTTTTTTTTTTTTTTTTTTTTTTAAACTGTGTGGATATCTTTGTGTGAGAAATAATCAGAAAGCATTGGTCTAGACATGGCAGCTAAGAGGGTTTCCTTGTTTGTGCTCTTTGAGGGGGAAAAGCTGCATTGCATCATGGGAAATCCATGGGTTCAGTAGATCAAAACACTAATCTTCTCTTAAAGATGGGATGCCTTTGTAACATACAGCCTGTTGGCATTTTTGAGGCAGCGGGTAACAAGTTAGCCTGTGGCTAAGAGTCAGCATCAGACCGCACGTTGTAAGCTGCCGGCTAACAGGGGGTCCATTTCACACTTGGAAGACGTCAATCTCCACATTCTTGTGCCATCATCAGTGAATCCTTTGACTGGAAAGCATTTGATGAGGTTGCTTGGTTCTTGTCTCTTACATCTGTGTTGATGACTTACTTTGATGCTGTGCAGTGGATCAGTTATAGACTTGTAGTTCCTTTTGAAGTCTTTGGGAGGGAAAGTAAATTGATGGAACTTCAGTAGTTTCCCCATCTTGATTTAAGTATTATATGTGTTGCTGGAATATTTCTTGCAGCCCCTTTTTGAAGCTTTTACAAACATTGCGTTAACAAGCGCAGTGTAAAGATGGGGTAAAGGGATTGGATTTGCGGCGTTCCCCTGAGCGTGGCAAAAAGAGATGAAGGGACATCTCCATGGAGTAAAGCAGTATACTGCCTTCTCCCCCATCTCGGGAGTGTTGTTACTCAGGAGCTATCTGCATAATTCGGGGCACCAGCTGTCCGCTAACAGATGTGCAAGGGGGAACGGCATTGTCAAAGACCACCGGAGGGAGGTGCTAAACAAGGGAGAGGGCTGTCTCAAGAGCAGCAAAAACGCACTCCCGTTTATCCCACAACATGCTCCGGGGTAGTGGCACTGCAAGAGGCAAGGCCGATGGAACAAATGTATTTCAAATATACCTGCATACTTATGAAGAGCTGCCAGTCCCCAGACATACAACATCTCACAAAGCATACAAGTAAAAGTCAAGGACTAAAATTGTATCTCATTTTATTGGTGCTGGTGGGAGACTGGTTATTACAAGGTGGAAATTAAGATTGACCACGCACAAGTATTGTGCTGCCAATTAAAACTGACATATTTTCCTCCTATGGTTCATGTTAACATATGCTGTGCACAGTGGGGAAAATAAAGACAAACACCTTTTGAAGCAGATCACAATTTTAAACGAGGTAAAGTAGCTGTACAGGGTTTTCATTGGTGTGCTGTCTTCTCAGTGCATGTTCAACACTTTTCCCTTCCAATGCATCTGTCTCTAACATGGCAAGCCCATTTGTGTGTTTTTCTTCATTGTCAAAGAAGCACAGCTTAATGTATTTTTTTTTTTTAAATACACAGAAGGTTGAATTGATAATGTATCGCCTCTCTGCCGACCTCTAAATGCTGAGCAGTGTCGGAGCGCAAACGGATTAGGGGCCAATGCTAAGCCTTTGTAGCGCGTGGCCAGCAAACAGCTGGAAGCATCTCCGTTCAAGGTTAGCCCTTAGGCAGCATATCCCCAGGGCTGTCTCAGCCCTTTCTCCTGAGCTCTGAAGTGTACACCCCCCACCACCCCCATTCCTCATATTTTAACATTTAACAGTTAGACAGGAGTCTCTCTGGACTCTGTACAGCTTCAACCTCACAAAATATGCAGTGCAAAATCTCAATAACATGCAAAATTTTCCATTGTGGAGAACACAAGAGCTAGTTTAGTGAGGCCAAAGTGCTTTATATGGCAAAGGATGGGATGGAATTCGTTGAAATCATTCCCCCCTGCCCAGTGCATTTTGCAAAGATATCGGTGACCCAAAACAAAGAGAGAGCTAAGCATTTTCGTTAGTGTTAATGGGATATGTCTTGTTGTTGTTTCCAAGAGCTCATTCATCTTGGTGCAGTGTTTTGTTATGTAGTAGACAAACTTGTCAAAGTGGACGGGTAGGAGTGGTGTTCTGAGGAAATCAGTGATGGAGAACCGCAGAAACAATTAACCCACAGCCACTGGCAAGCGATTTTCCCGTGGCAAATCTGACATTTCCGCGAGCTGCTCTTTATTGGGAGGGGCTGAGCACTTCTCTCCACTATGATTCTGGGTTTTTTTTTTTTTTTTTTTTTGCATCCCCACTGTTTGATCCACACTCTGACCTCATAAGAGGATTATCTCACTGTATAATTTCGGCCCGCTCTTTTGTTTCCAGGCGAGGAATAGATGTTGGCCTAGTGGCTGGATGAAGCCAAGCAGCAGTTTGCATCCCACAGTAATTTCACAGGCTGTTGCGAAACAGAGAGCAGCCCAATTTGAATAACCGCCTCAGTGTTGCCTCGACCCCCGGAGTCGATTGAGCCAGCAGGCTAGGAGTAATTTGGACACGTGGGTTCACAGCCGTTTGCTATAGGGACTCAAACCAATTGTGCACAGAACAGAGAAATCCTCTGGGTGGAAAATTCAATGTAGTGTATTCATGTGTAAAAGTGTTTACTCTATATGCGTTTCACACGAAAGGCCTGACAATAAAAAGGGCAGTACAGCTTGCTTGAATGATGCCAAATAGTAACAGAATGTTGAATCAGAAGTATGTGTCATATATGCATATGTCAGCTTGTTCCACAGCTCATTTTGTTTGGACTTTGGGGTGTATTCTTGATTTCTCTGTAGCCTAGCAGGGGCACAAGGTAATTTTGGGAGCTCAGAATTTAATAAATCAATATGGTAAGGTCCCCATGGTGATGGCCATACCTGTTTGAAGGGCCTGTGTGCTCTAGTGGGCAGGGGACTGTGGACCAATCAAGTGGAAGCAGGTTGCCAAAGGGAAGTGGGGTGCATGGACATGGGTCACTCCTTTTAGTTAAACAATTAAGTATTGCATTACAATCACATGGCAGTTGCTCTTATACAGGTATACATGGAATGTTATATTTTCCCAAACTGTAAAGTGGATCCCAACTCTTGGTGTGTGCATGCGTGTCTGCGTGTGTCCTGTGTTCTATTTCTGTGCTCTCCTATGCATTTCCCTGAATATTCAGCTTTTCTGGATCTGCTCAACAAAGCTACATTACAAGCTGATGCCCACATGCTGTGCTAGAGATACGTTTGTGACAATGTAAAAGGGACTGGTTGTTTCATTTGTAGACAGCCTGTACTATTAGAAGCCTTAGGGCTCCGTGCTAAAAAAAAAAAAAAAAAAAAAAAAAAAAAAAAACACCTGTCTGCTTTGTGCAATTTAAAAGCTGTCAGTCAAAGTATAACAGGAAGTGATGCAAGGAGGAGCCCTGCCCACCACAATTCCAGAGGGTTAATCTAAAAGCAAGATAAGCCTGTAAACTTTACTGCAATAAACAAGCATATTTTAAACCGCTGACTGCAAATTAAAACGTGCTCAGTGACGATTGGACCTCTCACTCTATTTCAGTCTGCACTGCAGTACATTCTGCGCCCAACTACAGATTACCTGGGTGCATTGATGACAGAATTTTTAACTGGATTCATCAAAATGTTTGTGTTTGTTAGCAACCCGGTTTTAAACAGTAGAAGGCGTAAGAATTGACCCTGAAATTCAAGGAGCGATGTCGAATGCATCAAATGCGACATGCGATTACTGCTGCTTCATCCGGCAGCTGTCCACCCCTTTAGAATATCCCTCGGAACCTGACCACAATTTGATCAAATTCGATGAAATGCAGGGTAATTTAGCAGCGACTTCTTTGATTTATTTGGTGCCTTGAGTCTTAGGATCATAATTTGAATGAAAAACAAAGTGTTGGTGAAACGTAGCCTGAATTTAAATTTGTTAAATGGCAAATTTATCATTTTTCGTACATTTGAAACTTTTATATCTGAACTGAACATCATGCCGTTTCTATGGAACTGGCCTTAATCATTGTGCAATTTGATACAGATATTTGTTTACCATGCACATATTTGTCCTTGGTCTGCTGGGCAACGATTTAGTATTTTTCATTTTTTGTTGAGTTTTTAAGTGTACATAAAGGCAGTAGAATTTAAAAATGATTCGTTATTTCAATCGTGCTTTCAATTAAAATTATTTTAGAAATACAGTTTTAGGTATTTTAACTTGCTTATACTTCGCTTTCGGTAGTTGTATTGTTGTTTGTTGTGGAAAACGGATGTTACCTTTAAATACGATTGGACTGTTTTTTAGTTTACGTGTAGACAACAAAGTCCGTTACAACGTTCAACGCCTTTAGGACGGGATGCTTGTTTACGACGCCATAACTATGAATTTGTCATAACAAAAGAGAATAAGTACACGGCGAAAGAAGGGCCTGTTTTTGTGAGCCGATGGGAGGCAGTGTTGCGCTTGAAAGTATAAAAACAGAACTCGTCTGTTTAGTGGTCTCGAATCGTTTCAGCACAGTCCCAAGACAATTCTTCCATATTAATGTATTTATTCTCAATGTAAGCTGTCAAATACCTAAATTGATTTGCGTGCTTTTAACAATCAAACAATGTCAAACAAACATTGAGGTTTCTAAGTCAGTTCATTGTGCTCGCCCTTAGTAAATGTCGATGGTTTTACATTGCACATCTTCTGCGAGAAATTACAGGGGGAGGGGTGGGTACACCGAGCAGATCACCGAGTTCTTTTCGCTTGTGTTGCAGATTGGCTTAAGTTCGCCCTTCACTCTCTTAACCGGGCGCTTGCACTCCTAGAAACGTCGGGTTGTTTTGCCTCAACGTTCAACCCCACAGGGGTAGCGATGCTTATCCCTCACTCTCACACAGCTACTTGTGATTGGTGGATTCTCTTGTGTAGCCAGATGGCCCTGGCCGCTCTGCCCAGTACCCCTCCCCACATCCCTCTTACTATCTACAGAAATATTCCACTGGAGTTTTTGTTCAACAAAATAAGATAGCTAGCTTCTGTATTTTTTTCTACGGATGCTCACTGCGTGGATATTATTTCTCGTCGTCTCTGGAAAGAGAGAAAGGGCTCCACCGCCGCTTTTGCGCTTGGTAATCGCTTATTTTTTTCCCTTTAAGGCCTCCGATGTAGAATGTTTGCTGGGTGAAACGGAGGCAGGTGCAGTTTTCTCCGTTCTCTGCTCTGCTCTACTCCCCTCCCCCACACCAACTCCTGCCCAACTGTGGCTGGGTTTCTGCTACTCCTGCGTTGTGTTATGCCTTTATAGTCGATCAAAGGGAGTTTGGAGTGAAAGCATAAAATCGTATTCCCGGTGATTTTCGCGAGATAAATAGGACACCAGTGTCAGATAAGCCAACTTCCACCGTTGAATTGTCTGCGGTTTGTTTAATTTGACGATATTTGTGCTTCATAAGAGACGGGTACGTTTCTTTCCATTGTGTGTGCATGTGTGTTTAATGGATTGACCTTGCTGGTAGAGGAAGGTTAGAGTATACTGAGGCTAATTGAATCTTGAAGATTAAGTTGTTCTCTGTCAGGGTTTGTGTTAACTTTTTGTCACATTACCTCAAGGATGTTGTTCATTGTGAATGTAGCACTTGCAAAATGCCAAGAATCCAATTTAGTGTCCACTATTTATCTCCCAAGAACATCTTTCTGTAACCCAATTGTTCCCCACAGTGCTGTGCCTTTCATGGTAGAAAATGTCACAGCTGGACATTTTCCCTTTTGCCATTCTTTCTGACTACCCTCTCCTCTTTTGATGTCCTCTTAAATCTCTCCATGACCTTATTAAATAAGGTGATGTAACATTTTTGGTGAAGTGTCATGCTACTCTAAGGCTTCTCACACACAATATCTGGAGTAGAGCAGGACTTGTTTTCACTTGAGGGAAAAGTATTTTCTTCACCTCATGGCCTAAATTATAACACACACATTTCTATTCCCACAGCCCCACAGAAAGTTTAACAGAAACAAAGCGGCGGTGTGCTCATATAATCTGAAGCAGAGACATGTCAGGCCTTGTGTCTCATGATGGCTGTGGGTTTGATTATTTAAAATAGGGTGTCAGGAAAGCAGATGTTTTTGTGTACCTCCCCTACAGGTTTGATTGTGTTTATCTGAAATTGTAATGCTAGTAATACCAAGGAGAGTAGTGGAATGTGAAGGTGACATTTATCAGGTTGCTAGGTTACGCTCAGTGTGAGGCCTTTGATGTTTCCTGTGAAGCATAAGTGAATCAAGGCCCCACCCTACAGGGAGATCCACACAGCACTCTCCCCTCCCACCACTCAAAGTTTGAAAATGTACACATCTGAAAACATTTTCATCTGTTGATTTGTTAATTTCACCCTCTGCTCCCAAATCTGTCTACAAATAATAGTTGTGTATTCTTGTTGTTGTTAAATGGTCTGTAAATAATGAACAATTTACTGTTTGAATTTCTTCATCATATGAGGCTTTTTTGTATAATTGACCCATTTGTTGTTTAAAATTTGCCCTCATACAATGTTTTTTTTTTTTTTTTTGTTTGTTTATATTGACTATTTGCTGTTTACACTTGTCATTATATCAGGTTTTCTAATCATCTTGTTTGTTACCATTTCACTTGCAAAAACTTACATTGTTGTAGCTTTCTCTTTTGTCCCTGTTACTCTCTGCAGTGCAGTTCTCTGTGTTAGGTCTGTTGTGGAGGATGCTATACACCAGGAAATGTGAGCGATGCACAAAAGAGAGCTGTGTATGTGTGTAATGTAGCAGTCTCCTGTCTCTTGTCTTCCAGAAAAAAGTTGTGGAGCAGCTGAGGAAAGACCTGCTGGTCAAGCAGGAGCAGTCAGAGATCAAGGCACAAGTGCAGCCGGTGGAGAACAAGCACACCGCGCAGCCGGTGCAGCTGGACAGCAAGGTGCAGGCACTGCCCTCGGCCCAGGCCCCTCTGTCTCTGCCGCCTCAGAACCTGAGCGCCCACCAGGTAGAGTCTGTCTGCGCAGTCACCGCAGAGCCATGAGCAGTCAGGCTGCTCTCTGTGCCTGAGGGCTGCTGCATGATCTCTCTGCACTTTTCACTGTGTTTCAATTTTAAAATCGTGTCGGACCAAAAAGAAAAATACCTGTTTTGTACTTGTAGGGCCATAAATAGTCACCAAAATTGATTGAGAACTCAAAATGCCCAAAAGAGATGTCATCATTGAGAATTTAATTTATTTTTTTGCTAAGTTAAACTGCTTGCTGTTCTGTGTTTTTATTTCAATTCTGTTTATTGCCTATACATAGAACTTATATTAGATTACTTTAGAATGTGGCATATATGGTTCTGGAACTTTGTAGTCAGTATGGTGTCCTCTACAGTTTGTGATTAAGTTTTAAAAACGGTTTCCCAAATGATATATAATATGTTAACTCCCTAGTATCTCTCTCGGAGTTCAGCATTGTTTCCTAGTGTTCTTTGGTCTTTGGTTTTCCATTGTTTGGACATGATTCTGTCTTCTGTCTGGTTCGATTCTAGCTTGTCTCCATTGGGTCTGTGTTCTTTTAGTCACCTTTGGGTTCCATATTGTCTCCTTATGGTTTATGGTTTTTGATTCTTCTCTTATCTGTCCTCCATACCAGTGGACTTTTCACAGGTTTGGGAAAAAAAAAAAAAAAGGAACAGTCACATTTCACGAGTGCAATGGTGTCTGCTACACGCCCCCGCTGCTGCCACACGACTTTTTCCATTCTTGCGCGAATGCCCAGCTTGGTGTTATTTCTGTCTTTTCGCTTGCCAGTTTTCACCCAACCAGGATTATAACTCGTTCAGGAGCCTTTTAAAAGCTCAGTTTGGTGCCTTTTGTACACAGAGAAAACTTTCAGGAACTGAAATAAGGTCATGATCAGAATGCGGTATGTCGCAAAGCCAACCAAGCAACCCATGAGGTTTACAAAAGGCTGACAGTGTTTTCATACTTAATGAGGCATTTGTGGAGTCCGCCAATCTTAGCCATACATACTTTAAGTGTATAAGATGATCAGTATATCACTGCCCAACCTAATAACACAAGAGCTCATTTACTTACAATTTAGATACTGTACTCAGCTTGTATAGACGAATACCATATAACCATTTAGTTTGGCAGTGGTAATATATCATTTTAATGTATCCTTGATGGTATCATTCAGTAAAGAGAGCCGATAAATTTGGCACTTATCATATCCTGCATGAAGCATTGCTAGCAGGAAATCCCAGCATAAATTTTTATTAAAGATTGTGTGGAATTGGTAGGTGTGACAAAATGTTAGCTGATATGACAAACTTATCGAGTTTTTTTTTTTTTTTTTTTTTTTGGAAAACACGAACATAGTTGAATAGATTTGTACATGCTGATTCCAGATTTGATAGTTAGTGCGCAGCTACAAAGATGAATGCTCAAACATAGTTGTGTATGGAATATACATTAATACACAATGGAGTATCTTGTAAGTAACCTGGTAAATAAGCGAATACACCCGTGTTACGCTAACCTACTTGACACTTATTGTAACATTGCATAGATTTCAGCTACTGTCATGTTAAGTGTTGCAAATTTCTAAATGTACCATACGTCCCTTTTAATTTTGGTGTCAGAAAGGTTAATGAATTCTGTGGTGAATGCGCTGGTATGCAGATGAAGATATGGGGTGTATACAAATGTATAGATTCAGTTTTTGGCAACAACTTACAAATCCATCATGAGCAGATATGCAAGGCCAAAGATAGGGAATTTCTTGATGTCCTGTCATAGGTTGCGTAGTGGTAATGTATTTCTGTTTAATGTTCTGAGTGCCCAAAACAATCCATAAGCAAAGCAAGCTCCCTCTGCCAAGCTTAATTATGAAAGTATTTTTTTAAGCTTTGAGGAGGGGGGATGCACCAAACTGAAATAAAGCTGTTAGAGGTAGTGAAGCTGTACTGGCGAAGCGCTCTTCCTTCTCTAGCACAGCTGCCTGAAAACAATGTTTGTTTACATTCCTGCTGCATGTGCAGTGATCTAATTAGCGCGGTGGCTTCCTACCTGTTCCGCAGCCCTTGCCGTACAGCAGTTCTGGAATTCACTGTGAATAAAGCATTTTTTAAATGTCATTCTTTTAATCTATTCCACCTTGTGCAAGAACACCACGCACAGATTAACCCACAGGTCCTCCACAGTACTGTCATAACTCTCTTGGTGCTTTCACTTTAAATTTGCTGTTGTTGTTGACCCTTGCAGAAGGTAGTCTCCATGTCCTCACAGGTAGTAGACCACAGTGGTACCGGTGGGTACTTAGGACAGTGATGGATAGAATTTTGGAGCCAGGCCCATGCACTCACCTCCTCTCATCTCAGAGGGGCTTCCCAGAGTTCATTGAGCCATTTCTCAGGCAAAGGGAGTGCCTCAAAATAGATAAGGAGAGGACAGCACTGTTTCACATGAGCGTGGCTGTCACAAGAGAGTCCCTTCTCTGCTGTACATCAAAGCCTTTTTCCTCATCCCTTACCCTTATATCAAAGAGAACAGGGCATGGGAACACAGCAGAGTCTGGAGCATGGCCCTGTTCCATCTCAGAATATTCTCATTGGACATTCGCACTCTCCTACCAGCGCTACCTCCTCAACAAGTTGGCATAATTTTGCAAACTGCACAACGGAAGCTGTGGAATTTTTTTTTGTTCTGAAGCTGGGTGGTTGGGGGAGGGGGATGGAGGGGGATGGGGCTCCATCACAAGCCCCAAGTGTGCTGCCATGCCCTGGGAGAACAATACTTCACCCTTGAGAGGAGCAAGAATCATTTGGGCCGAAACGACAGTTGAAAACTGCGATTACAGCATTTAGAGTGCAGGAAGGCCCTGACTGAGCTGCACTGAGCCCCCGGGTGGAGCAGGGGGAGTGAGGCAGGGCTGCTGTGCTGCGGCAGTATGTTTTCCTTGAGTGGCTCTCTGGGCACGGCTGTTACAGCACAAGCCCTCATCCAAGGAAATGATTCAAAAGCCCCTTTTTTTTTTTTTTTTTTTTTTGCACAAGACAGGCATGCACACTGGCTGCTGAGGACAAATTTTGAGCGCTTACAGAAGTGAATGGAGAGATGATGCTTGAGTGCCCGCTGATACTAGCGTGCCACACGGGGCCGATGAATGGACGTGTCTGTGTGGAAGTGTGCAGCTGCATCTGCCGGGCTCTGGAGCGCAGCCGTTTGATCGGGTCGCAGGCAGCCGCTTTCCAGGGGCAGACCAGCCCCTCCATTGACTCCACAACCCTGCCAGATACAGCTCCGCAGCCCTCTTTCAAACACGGGCACAGCTTCTCATCTGTTCCTTTGCTCCCTGGAGCAAAAATGGGAGATCCCTCTAACTGGGTGTAAATAATTTATGTATTTACCAAACTTTTTTTGTCAGATACTATGAGCATTGCACAAGATAAACTTTTACATTTTAAATTTTTAAAGATTTTAAATATTTGATACATAACTGGTTTTCATCCGCAGTTACTGGGCAGGTGGTAAATACATAAAGCCCATCATACAGAACAGGAGTGTGTTCATAGTAAAAAAAAAAAAAAAAAAACAATACAAATATAAATGTCATTTCTCAGACAGAAGCAAAAGCATTAGTAAGTTGGGGAATTCTGTAATATTACCACAGTAAAGTAAAACTCATTCTATGCAATGAGGGGTCATAGTAGATATGTAGTTCTTTTAATGTATGTTGAACACCTGGCAGATTTTAATACAGCATCCAGTTTGATGTTAATTTCAGTCCATCACTGCACCAAGACACAAGGCTTTCAATGGAAATGGCACCTAGGGCACCAAGATTTAGATTTATTTGCTTGAAAGTGAAACCAGGTAGCGTGCTGTATCGCAGAGGGGGAGAAAAAAAAAACAATTCACACTTAACAGCTGACTGCCTTCCAACAGAGTGCGCCCAGTCCTTACCTCGTGCATTTGTATGCCATAGGCCTAAGATTTATGTCCTGCTTTTAGTGGATATGAAATGCTGTGCTGGCTGCCTCCCGTGGCACTCTGAGTACCAGGAAGTGCTTGCGCTGGGGGAAACAGCCGCCCGTGGCAGGGCTCGCTAGGCCACGCCAGCAAAACGGCTGATGAGGTACTGTCCCTCTGACCTACTTGCTTGGTCTGGGTCAGTGGTGTGGGGCCTTGAGGGAGGGGCTGTGCAAGGGGAGAGGAGGCTCCCTGCAGTTCCCCACGACGCGGAGACCGGAGGATGGGGGCTGCTGCTTTTCTCAAAGGCCCGGCCCTGGCTTGAATCCCCAGACCAGATTGAGTCTTCCACCTCAGACAGGTGGAGACACTGCAGGGGTACACACCACACACACGTGCCCCCCTAACCTCCACCCTTCTTCCCTCTCAGATCCAACTGTAGCTCACCAAGCTGAACATCTTATTCCTGCCCTTTTATTCATGTGATTAAAAAAAACACGTTACCTCAGGCAACCTTATCTTTACTACTTTTTAGTGCAAAAAAATAATAAAAAAAAACAGTCCACCTTGTCATTTTGGTAATATATAGAATGTGATTTGTGTAATCCACTCTATCCACTTTATGTGATGGTTTGAAATGGGTCTTCCTGGATTAGATATTCTCTATATATATCTCAGCTCAGCATGCAGGTAGATGCAGTGCTAAAATCATAGCTGGAGACAATGCCTTTTAATATCCTACAATACAGCTGTAAAAACACCATTTAAAGTGTACTTAAATAGCAATTTAGCAAATGTATGTGTTGTTCATCACCTTCATTAAAGTGAGAATCTACACTTAAAAGCCTTTTTTATTAAGGTTTTTATTAAGCAATAAAACAAGCTAATTTGAAATGGTATTGTGGTTCTGTAACTGAATCCACTACAACTGAGGTCTAAAAACCTTGCAGGGTGTGCTGGGTAATGAAGGCATAGAGGAGCAATGGCACAAGGGTCACTGTGCCTTTCAAATTACAAAACAATAACAACTCTTAAAATGAATGCTACAGTTGATCTAGGATGGCCACTTGACCATGGTTTTAGGTTGTAAATTAATTTGGGGGCAAAAAAAAACATACATTGTTGCAACTTAAAGTAGCGAATTCTGAAAACAAGTATCTATTCACTTGAAATTAGCTGGAGAGGGAAAATTTAAATGTCAATAAATACATAAACAAGGAAGCATTCCGACCCCAAGACAGCTTTTACATTTCATGAAATGATTAGGTAATGAACAACTTAAAATACTTTAAGTATATGGTTAGAAATGTTAGAAATAATTTGAGACAAGAGCTGAGGAAACTCAGACACTTTTGTAGAGGCAAGGAAGGATGAAAGTGAAAGCTGAATATTGGTCATTGATCCCTTTGTCCTTTCACTTGACAAGCATTATCTCACTGGGTAGCTCATGGCATTCTCACATAGACACACAGAGTACAGTATAACACTAAGAATGGACAAGTGTGTTGACTATTCAGCTGCAGGAACAGATTGATGGCTAAAGGCAGTGGTCTGGAGAAAGTTTAAGGCACGTGTTTGTGCTGCAGCCGTACGTTCCACAGTTTGGGAGTTACAGTCCCAGCTGCACTATAACTGACTGTGGCCAGAGGTCCACATTGGCAAGACAACAGTTGGCTCAGTTTCACAGTGGTAAAATAGTGGGAAGTTTAATTACGGTCACCAGTCACATTACTCTCTGGTGACCTCCACTGGCTGGCCAGACGCCTGCAGGTTCATGTACTCGACATATGCTGACTCCATATTCTTCAATACAAAATGTGAGATCA
Source organism: Albula goreensis (assembly GCA_022829145.1). Taxonomy (NCBI): domain Eukaryota; kingdom Metazoa; phylum Chordata; class Actinopteri; order Albuliformes; family Albulidae; genus Albula; species Albula goreensis. The sequence goes on from CM040755.1 coordinate 11,014,309, forward strand.
GTATTGCATCTGCAGAGTAAAACATGATGGGTCACATGGGTAAGTGCTTCTTTCTAAGGATGTGGTGCAGACTAAATGGTTCAGTTTGTGGAAGGCAATAAATAAACCAAATTCAATAAAAGATCCGGTTAAAGTATGTGTCAGTGTTGAGTGATCGAATCGATGAGTGATCGTGTGCTTCACCACTGTGCCCAGGTTAATCTGGATTTCCTTTTGTTTGGCCTTTTGCAGAGGACTGTGACGGTCACCCCAGTCATCACCACTAAGACTCTACCTCTGGTGCTGAAAGCCGCCACCCCAACAATGCCTGCTTCCGTAGTGGCGCAGCGGCCCACCGTCGCTATGGTCACCGCCATTACCAACACGCCCAAGCCCAGTGTGGTTAATTCTGACTCACAGACAGCACCAATCAACCTCCAGACATCCAGCAAACTGACAAATCAGGGAGCAGAGTCTGTGCGGATTGTCTCCAAGAACGCTGTTGTAGTAAGTTGCCTCGCTAACACTACACACCAGCCTCCCCGCGCTCTGCTGTAACTCACATAGCGGATCAAACTGGTTTTAAAAGGTTACCCCAGGGGAAGATGTGACCTGAAGAAAACCTGGTCTACATTTGTCTAATGTGTTGTGCATTCATGCTGTGTTAGAAATGCACCCTGGAGCAGTTTTAAGGAACGTGAGCAGTTTCTGTACATAAGCCTGCATACAGGATGGTAAAGGAAAAAGTAGAATGAATTGAATTTGTCTTGCAAAAAATTACAAGAAAACATTTTCATTCAGCTCTGAGGGTGTAGTGGTTATAATATTGTAAGATGGTTTGAATTGCTCATTTGAATTATTATTGCAAGTGGTGAAACCATGTTAATGTGTACATTTGTGAGATTAAGGTTGTGCGCATGTTGTGTTTATGTGTGGGTGGTCATGCATGTTTGGTGACACCAGTGTAGATGTGTGATGTGATTGACCCCTTGGTTGAGAGTGGATGTATTGTACATATGTGGAATTGTGTGTCTGTGTGTGTCTGTGTGTGCGTGTGCATGTGGTCGGACTCTGTCTCTAAACCAGTTGACTCATTGCAGGTTCAGGCCACCGCCACTTCCGCTGCCCAGCCAATCAAAGTCCCACAGTTTATCCCTCCTCCTCGACTGACGCCTAGGCCCAACCTTCTGCCACAGGTGTGTCCCCCTCAATTTCCCCTCACATGGAGACTGTACCCAAAGACAGAATTACAGCCAGACCCAGTTTAAATGGGTTGTGACATTAACAGGGTTGTTTGCCTAAACCTTGTGGCTAAAAGACCTTTCAGGTGGGGTTGTCAGCAGAATCTTCATGAGTGTGTAATGAGTGAGTGGTTCAGAGCATGCAGTAGCTTGGGGGGTCATAGTGGATATGATAGAGCTGAGAGTTCAGCTGAGAGCGACAATGAATGAATGAAAGTAGTCCTCTACGCAAGGGGTCTGTAGTGTGATCACTACGCGAGAAGACGCAAATGAAATTAAACAACCATTTTTACCTCAGAAGCGTTCATAGTTTTTACAAATTCAAATTTGATTTTAAGTTTTAAGAAATTTGTTCTGACAGCCCTACTACATAATGTCATCAGCCAAAGTCTCCAGTAAGTTCTGGAGTTATGCCCTGCAGGGTTCATCAGTTAATGGCCAAGAAAAGGATGTATGTCTGTGTGTGTGTGTGTGTGCCCACACATGCCATGTTAATCCACGATCAGAAAATGTTCCAATCCTTGTGATCAGATAACAAATTTGCATGCTAATATCAGGGCTAAATGTGGCTCTTATTTCCAAGTTTGATTATTGCCATTTTCCGCATAAAAATCATTTTGTATCATATATGTATATGTAAGACCAAAGCAGGACTTACAGAAGCACAGATATAAGTGCTGACAGTTGAGGGCACATTGATTCACCTAGATAAGTAAAAGTCAGTTCTGTCAGTAAATGTCAATTACACCTACTCATCTTGTCTCATTCTTGCCCATTTACCAAACCAGGTGCGACCCAAGCCCATCACCCCCAACAACGTGCCCATCGCCCCTGCTCCTCCACCAATGATGGCCGCCCCCCAGCTGATCCAGCGGCCAGTGATGCTAACCACCAAGCTGACGGCCACCTCGCTGCCTTCCGCCACTGGGCCCATCCACCAGGTGCGCATCATGAATGGCCAGCCCTGCTCCACCATCGCCAAGACCCTGCCCACGGGCCAGCTGACTGGCATCGTCATCACCGCCCCAGCTGCAACCCGACTGGCCAGCCCCCAGACCCTGCAGATCAGCAGCCTCAGCCCTGACACTAAGGTAAGGACAGCAGGGCAGGGGCCTTGTCTGTAAGGCTTATTCTTTACTAAGGTAAGGACAGTAGAGCAGGAGCCTGTGCTGGACTGGATTCAGTTAAATGCACATAGTCTCTTTAGGAGCATATGCAATTCAGTCAAAACAGACTTAATACCATGGGGACATTTTTTTTGAATATGCTTTATTTTATTGGATACAAGCAAACATGACCTTTGGAATGTGTTTTAACTCAAAAATAGGATAGCATATACCATGAAAAGAGTAAAGTCAGTGTTGATTTAATTGCATTTGTCCATTTGTCAAAGAGAGTAAATGCATTTCATTTAATCCAGCCCTCAGCTATCGGTAAGGTAAGAGCAGTGGAGCAGGACAGGTTGTAAGGCTCAGCCTTTACTAAGGTATTGACAGTTGAATAGGGCATTGCGTAGTGCTGGCAAGGGGCCCTATACAGTAAGTTAGGCGTAGACTCTAAAACACTGTCACACTCCTTAGAGTAACTGAGGAACTTTCAGTGTGTAGATTGTGGTTAAATATCTTTTTATATATGTTTGCATATTTTTCATTTATTATTTGTATGTGTGTGTGCACTGGCTTATTCTAATTCAGCTTTGTACTAGATATCTGTAGTGTTACTGCCTGCAGTTGTGTGTGGTTAATGTAAAGCGTAATGGACCCCTACTGAAAAAGAAATGCTATTCCAAAAGAACATCACAAAAGAGTGAGAACTACAACTACTCACTCATAAAATGTGAATTTTCTATATTTTCTAATTTAAAAAGAGTAATTTGTTTTAAAGAGGTGTTCAATTTTTGAAAAAACAAAATAATTGCAGAAGGTAAATCTACATTTAAGTAAGATTTTGTAAATGCATGTAGAACTAAATTGCTGTGTTGTGACAGTTCAGGCAATACCCAAACACATTTAAATGCTTTTGAGAAATTGCCTCCCACCACCACATAATTAGACTTCAAGTGTTTGTTCATGGTCCAAAATTATTATCATACAAACCAAGGAAACATTCAGTTCAAACCATAATTTTGGTCCCCGCTAATACAGCCGTGCACTGCTTACCTTATTCAGTATCAGCAGGAGCTAGCAGTAATGCTGTTCTTAAAGCTAGGCTATTGTAGAGCTGGTTGGGGCATGTATAGTGAAAATATTAAATAGGTATTGGTGTAGAGGCAAAGCTGTGTATCAGCAAGGAAGCCACATCTGCAAATGCAGGTCATTTTGTTAGTGTGAGTTTTTTTTTTTTTTTTTTCTTCTCTTGAAATGGGTGATGCAGGGGCCCTTTCAACAATGGAGATTTCATTAAAAGATTTTCAGTCATACAAACGTTGTGCCATCGGCTGTTGAACTGTTTACATTTCTGTGCATATATTCTTTATATAATATGTATTTAAGATGGTATGAGTAACTTAAGATTTTACTTCAGTGAGCTGAACCTTGCTCTTGAAATCTTATCTCACCCATGCTGTCAGCAGCCTTTCGGTTCTCTCATATTGAGTGGAGTACTTTGCAAGAACGCAATCTTAAAATGAATATCGTACCACCTCTTAGTAATTGCGCCATTTTAAAATCCTGTCTCTGCAAGCGTCTTCTGGCTTGCTTTTTAAAGGAAGCATTTTTTGTTATTCTGGACACGAAATGATGCCTTGAAGGTCATAATGTGCAAATGTACACTTGATTCAGTAAGGTGGTGTAATATTGACTTCTGTCTGTTTTTCTCTCAGACTGTTAAAGCACAGGGCGGGACGGATCGAAAGGCATCAACAAGCACCCCATCCTCCCCCACAACTCCGCCTCCCCCACCACCCAAGCCCAAACATGAGGAGAGCCCTCAGGTAGGGCCACAGGCCCACGGCAACACGCACACACTCAGGCACACAAACACGCATATGCTCATAATATCCAGTTACACCATAAGGAACAGAGCTAGCCTGGTTTGATATCTTTACAGTTGTGTTCCATGTTAAAGAAAAATCGAGCAAATGCGTTAAGTCATTCTGTTACCTGTAAACAAATCATAACAAGAGATGTAGTGATTTATTGGGTAGATTAAAAACCTTAGTCTTTGATCACCAGTTTTTGGTTCTTCGTGAACATTTGAATACATCAGTATGTAATTACTGATAAACATGTTATATTTCTGTGGAATGTTTATTAGCTATGAATATATACTCTTTCAATAATTACATGTCTAAGGACTATTTTGAAAACAATAATAGAGGTTTGAGGCAAACTTCAGGCTGGCTTGAAAAGCCAAGCATGTAACCCCTTAAATTTCACCAAGTTTGACATTCTATACAAAGCAGTTAGCTGAGTCACTTTGAGCTGAACACCTGAACTGGCTTTATTAAGTTAATCACATAATCAGTATGTGATGAAGCCAGCTTAATTAAAAGCTTGTATATAGGTGGCACTAGAGTGAGCACAGATGTTGTAGCAATTATGTGAAAATTGAATCTTTTCTGGTCGGTGAGTGCAATAAAGCAGTGAATATGAGAAATAATATTTACTCAGATACTAAGCCCAATCATGAAATTGTCATTGTCACCTCTTCCTCAGAAACTTGCCTTCATGGTGTCCCTCGGGCTTGTGACACATGACCACTTGGAAGGTAATATTGAAGTTTAGATAAATTGGTCTGTTTTGCAAGGCATCGTTTTGCAATGCAAGTTTTCTGATAACAGTCTCTCCTCCTCCATATCGGAACAGAGATCCAGAGTCGGAGGCAGGAACGCAAGCGGAGGACGACAGCAAACCCAGTTTACAGCGGAGCGATGTTCGAACCCGAGGTACGTTCTCCTATTTAAACTCCTTCAGAATGAACAGTAACAAATTCTGAAATCCCGACATTCAGGAGGCCTCAGCTGGCACCCAGAGTACTGCACATGGAGGAATGGCACATGTTACTGGTGCAACTTTACATCACACAGTATTGCCAGCTATGACCAGGTATCTACACTGGTGCAGCATCCTGGCCAGAGTTAAAATGGGGGATAGGCTAGTTAAATTCAATTGTCTTGTCACTCTCTAGCAGCCTCTCTCAGCCAGCCAGGCGACTGCAGGTTCATAAAATTAATGTTGTTTGGCTTCGTGTACCTGCGACGGCATAGGCAGTGTTTAATTGGTGTTGTGTGTCTGAACTTGCACATGCTTCGAAGGAGTTATGTGTGACCACTTCCTCCTTCGGTCCATCATTGTAATTTAGGTCGAGAAATTGGGCAGGGTTTTTGCAGTACAGTCTTTGGGAACACTCAACTGCTGGACTGCAGCTGAACTGCAGGCTGTCGACCTGTGTGTCAGCTGAGAACTGTGGCATAGAATCTGTTTGTCTGAGAGCACTGAGCAGTTTACTAACACAGTCCCTCCCCCATTGTATGCAGCGTAAGAAGAGTGCAGTAACCTACCTGAACACCCTACACCAAGGCACCAGGAAGAGAGGTCAGTGTGAACATCATCAAGCAACTTTAGCATGTGGCTACACTGCTATTCCAGCACTGCTGTTACATCATTTGCACATGGCTATTCTGCTATCAGAGTAACGCTGCCACAATGTTAGCACATAGCTTCATTGTTTTCCCAGGACAGCTGTCACAGCATTGGCAAGTGGCTTTACTGCTATCCCAGTAACACTATGACAGTGTTAGCACAGGGCTATACTGCTGTCTCAGTAACACTGTCACAGTGTTAGCTCATGGCTTTACTGCTATTTCAGTAGCACTTTCACAGTGTTAGTTCATGGCTACACTGCTGCATCAGCACTGCGAGAGTGCTCAGGACAAGCTGGCCATGGCTTGTGCGTTAATAGAATTAATTTTCAGAGAATAACGGAGATGTGAATGATTGAAAAAGAATTGTGGTTCTGACAGCTTTGGAGACTCAAACCACTGAATTATAGAAACTGAATTAAAAGCAACCTGGGGATTATTTGATTCAGTAACAAAGCTATATATTATGTTAAAATGTCAAAAAGGCTTTACATCATATTAGCTACTCCAGCGTCTGGGTGTAATTTGATATTACTAGGTGTATCTGGTAGTAGTATTTAATTAATTACACCCAATCACAGATCAGAGTGAACAGTCATTGGCTGCCTCGGTTGCAGCGGGCACTAATTGAAAACATGTTTGACCTGCAGCTTCTTGTGTATGGTGTTATGGTATTAGGTTAGAGGTTAACTCTTTCACCTCTCTCACTTCTTCAACTCCGCTGACCAGCTCCTCCCAGCTCTTTGCCTGCATTCTATCCTCCTTTGCTGTGTGTGTGCGTGCGTGCGTGCGTGCGTGCGCCAGGACATAGGAACATGTAATTCCACACGAGATTGGTGGTGGAGACATCCGAACGCATGTTACACTGTGGTGGCTTAAAGGAATGTGGAACAGGTCATTGTCTGAAGACATCATGTGTACTGTGACTCCACAGGCTGGCGCAGTTATGTAAGGTCAACACATGTGCATAACAAGAAAGAATGAAGAATAATTTCCTTTCATGGAACTGAACTTCTTTTTTCATTTTTAAATATGTGTTTAACATTGAATACAATTCTACATATAAATTAATTATTTTAGTATCTCAAAATCTATACTAATTTTGATGGGAAAGATGGAAACACGTTTCCCCATGTTGTTGAATCATTTAATTATGTAGTGATTTTATTTTCCACCTTTAAACGGAAAAAAAAGAAAGCTTTTGTCTTTGAGAAATACAGGTGTGAGTGAAGGTGTTGTAGCTTCCTTTGCCCTGTCATGTGATTGGCTGTCAGCTTTGCTCAGTACCTCCTCCTGTTGGCAACGCATGCAGCCTCTCTCTCCGCCCTTGTGCACTAACTCTGCCGTCTGTGCCTCTCCGCCTGCTCTTGTTTTTTTCCTCCACGCTAGCCAATGAGGACCCCTTGTCAAAGGTATGTCAGACAAATGTGTGTTTATTTGTTTTCCCCCTTCCCTGTTTCCATTTTTTCTTTTTTTTTTTTCTTTTTTTTTTCTTTTGTTTTGTTTCTCGTCTGTCTCATTTCGCTCAGGTCGCCCTCCCAAATACAGCAGCGTTCCGGAGCTGGGCTGCCACACCCCGACCTCCCCCTCCAGCAGTCATCCCGCCTCCCCGGCCCCCGACAAGCTGGAGACGGGGAGCTTTCAATCCCCCGCCCACCCCCACACCCTCCCTCTGCCCAGCCCCAGCTCCGGGGATGTAAGTAGCTGCTGGACAGCACAGTAGACCAACCAGGACTAGTGGAAGCCCTGCTCCAGTCCACACAAACCCCCCTTCCCCTTCCTTTTCTGGGAGAAGCCCCCTGTTATAGCAGAACCTTCATACACACCTTTTCCTTCTGGAAATAAGTGGCTAACTACCCACAATCCTTTACACATTTTTTTCTCCCAATCTTAATGTATCATTACACTCATTGTCCATTACTTTTCATTATTTTTGTTTTCAACGGAATCTGCAGCCTTACAAAGTGAACAGTCTTTCCCCTCGGGCCCCTTTAGCTGGAGATATTTGTGTTGTCGTCCCCGTGTCATTGAAGTAGGACGTTGTGTTGGAGGTGGACCGGCAAGGTTTAATTTTTACCCCTTTTTGGTACACAGTTCCGATCTGCTCATGATTACAGAACAGTAATATAGGTAGTGAATAGCAGTGCTCTGTAAAGTTGGTCAAAATGGCAACGAGATCGGTCTGCGATTGCCGCATTTAAAATGGGGACAACACAGACCCCGCCCTGCCACCAGTGTGGATGAGCCCCTAAATAAGTAGTAGAAAAAACCCTGGCCCCTGCCCTCCCAGCCCCACCTCTCCATCTCTGATTGGTCTGGGCTAGAGCGGCAGTATCACTGATTGGTGCAATTCTTCCCGACAGGGAGACATCCATGAGGATTTCTGCACTGTGTGCAGGCGCAGTGGCCAGTTGCTCATGTGTGACACGTGCTCGCGTGTCTACCACCTGGACTGCCTGGAACCACCCCTGAAAAGCATTCCCAAGGGCATGTGGATCTGCCCCAAATGTCAAGACCAGGTAAATACAGCACTTGCTGAGGTGACCTCGCTTGCCCCTGCACCCCGGCCCCCAGCCCTCCCGAGCCCCACCCAGCAGTCCAGTGTACCAATGAGTCCTCGCCCTATCCTATTCATTCTAAAATCCAGTCAAGCCAAAGACAAATCATGGACGTAACTGTAGGGGAGGAAACTCAGGAAATTTTGTTGTCGAAGGCCCCATCCCCTTCCCACCCCCTCTCCTGCAGGTTGTTGAACGCTTTTGGAGTCTATGTGTGAAGCTGACCCCTTTCTGTCCCCCATGTCTTTTAAAGGTGTAAAGAGACTGTTCCTTGCTTTGTAAGTTCCAACATTGTTTTCCAGAAGATATCTTGTTTTTTTTGTTGTTTTTTTTATGTTTCAAGGGATCATTTGTTCTGTAAGTGAAAGTTGGCATTTCACTCATTTATGTTCATCCTCACCTTTGTGAAAGGTGAGTGTTTGGATGAACACAAGGGGGGTCAGTTCCCTCTTTCACTCCGTGATTATGGGGAAAACAGGGAGGGGTGTGACTTTCCTCTCCTCTTAATACCAGTGTCACAAGACTTCATATTTAGATTTAATGTGTATTGATTTAATTCTTTTTTATTGTAGATTTTGAAGAAAGAGGAAGCCATTCCTTGGCCAGGGACCCTGGCCATTGTCCATTCCTACATTGCATACAAAGCAGGTATGGTATCCAGACATGCCATATTTCTGTTTCAGTCATTGCATTCACCTCAGGAGTTATGTATCAAGTCGGAGAGAGGTGCTTGTGTTACCAGCCCAAAGCAGAGGGTGAAAATGACCCTTATATCCTGTGAAATCAGATGCTCGGCTGGTAGTTCCTGTGTGTTACAGTTTTTCTCTCTCCCTCTCCCTCTCCCTCTCGTCCTCCCTCCCTGGAACAGCTAAAGAGGAGGAGAAACAGAAGCTGGTGAAGTGGAGCTCGGAGTTGAAGCAGGAGCACGAGCAGCTAGAGCAGAGGGTCAAACAGCTCAGCACCTCCATAACGGTGAGCTCCAGCCTCAGCCTGTAGTTTGGTCTGGGGACCATCAGTGCTTCAGGCAGCCAGTCTTTTAAAGAACCCCCTTTTAAATTAATTCCTTATCTGACTGCTTTCTGTAGGTTTTGCTTTTAGCTATCTGTGACTGTAAGAGATCCTAGGAATGTTCATGACAATGAGATGAGATTGGGTAAATGGGTAAAACGGACTAAACATTGTCATATCTATGATATAATTATCTACATATGAACCTGACCTGAATTTGTAACTCAGGGTTCTGTAGCTCTGACCTTGATCCTGATTTTAAAACTCTTCAGTAATTCAAATTTTGAATTGAAAATTGTGCTTGGGTACTTGTTTCTATACACTTACTAATGTAGCAACTAAGTCTAATCCAGTTTACTCTTTTTTGATTAGGTTTAGTTTTATATGTAGTTAATTTTTAAATTTATAGATGTATATATGTATACTGTAGTAACTGCCCCAGTCTAATTTGGTTTCCTCTTTTGGCTTAAAGAAATGCATGGAAACCAAGAACACCATCCTGGCCCGGCAGAAGGAGATGCAGGCCTCGCTGGAGAAATTGAAAGCGCTGGTCCGTCTCATTCAGGGCATCAACGTGGCACAGCCGCCACCAGACACCAGCCCGGAGGGCGTGGCCAACGGCACGACGGACTGCGCCAGTGGCCCCGGGGAGGACGCGAGCCGTGATGGCGGTGACGCCGATGGCGATGGCACAGATGACAAAAGTGCAGAGAGCGTAGCATCCGCCGAAGACACAGAGCGGCCAGTGGAGGATGAGAAAGAGAAGGACGTCACGAATAGCAGCAGCAGCAACAACAACAACAACCTCAAAACTTCAGAGCCTTCCCCGTCCCCTGCGCCAACTCCCATCGACAGCTCAAGCAGTGCAAAATAACACCCACCCCTTCCCACAAAAGGACAGGAGCCCCCACCCCCTCACCCCCATAACATTGGAGAGAGAGAGCCCACTTGCACCCTGGAATGGTGCCCAAGTTGCCAATCAATATATATGTACATATAAATATATATATATTTTTCTTTGGTTTTTGTTTTCTTTTTTGTTTTTATTTTTGTTTTTTTTTTGTTTTTTTGTTTTGATTGTTGTCTTGTGTCGTTGGACTGTGTCAAGAGTAGATCTGCATCCAGAGTGCCAGCCTTGGGAACAGGAGGGGACCCGAAAAAAAGGGCGGCTTTTGTACCAGCGTCATGCCAATTAACCATAGAAAAATAATAATAATAAGAAAAATAAAGATGATGATGATAATAATAGTAATTTAATACATCACACCAGAGTGTGCCTGCAACAGTCGTCCCTCTCCCCCACCCTCTTCCCCCCTCTCCCCGAGCCTCTTGCTGGGATTGTTTTTAGGTTGTATTCAACTCTGAGGGAGTTGGGTCTAAAGATGTCCAAAGACTGTTTGCCATGGGACCCTGCCCCTTCCATCCTCCTCCTCCTCCGTGCCTCCGGTGTGGAGAATGAATATCAAACCAAAACTACAGCACAGCAGCCAGGGCGAAAGTAAACACAGGGCAGGAGCATCAGTATTCATCGACAGTGTGGAAACTACCGCGGCATTGCTGTATTTTGAGTCACTGGTTGGATTCTGGGCAAGAATTATCAAGGACGGCCAGCGATTTTTCCCATGACCCCACCCCCACCCTCCCAACCCACCCCATGAAAATAAATAAACCAGTAACATTATAGAAGGTTCCAGAGATCACACCTCAGGCACAACCAACATCCACTGTAACTTCAATTTCCTGTGGACCCAGACGCACAGGACAAGAGGACAGGAGGTATCTGCGCAGCCTGTGCAGAGAGAGGAACTTAGAAGTCATGAGCGAGTAGCAAGAGACCATGCATGGTAACTTCATAGGAAAAAAATAGTGTCAGTCCAATGTAGTGAGTGAGTCATTTTGTGAGTCAGTGTGTCAACTTTCTGGGCAACAGTTACGAAACTGCAAGAAACGCAATCTCAACAAAAAAAGGTTTTAATTCCTGGGGAGTTATATACAGGAAAAGATTCAGGTCTTCCTCGTGTTCAGAAACATCAAAAAAAATTGAAAAGTGCTTTTCTGTTTGATAAGTCATTTCTAAAAAAAAAAAAAAAAAAGGTGTTAGAACTGGAATAGTTTCTGTAAATAATTTTTTTAAGAGATGATATTTGCATATAAAGTCTTATCTGTTGAATTCTGAACTGCCAAATGCTATTGGACCCAAATCCAGCAGGGACGTGTGTTCTTCTTTTATTCAATATTAACAATAACTGAGAATTTGTACCGTTAAGTCCCGTTAAGATGGGCATGAATGTTGCACCACCCTCTATTCAAATTTAGAAAATGAGATTAGGATTCTTAGTTTGTCCAGGATTTTTAATACATTGAAGTCAGCAAATAGTTGTTGGCTTGTGGAGGGGGGGGAAGGGGGTGACCTGGAGCCCTGGAATTAAAAGCACAAGCTTGTTGTAGGACTTTGATTAAAATAACATCGAACAGCACTTTTTTCAGCTTTTACGCATTCAGATGAACAGGAATGGAGATTCTGCATGTCTGTACATGGTTAAATGTGTCCATGATCCTATTTACAAGTGTTTAAGCCCATCATTTATTTGAGATACGAAAAGGAAATCAGGAAACAATGCAAAGTCACTCTAAAAAAATTTAGCTGGTAGTGCAGTGTCTCATTAAGCAACTAGTAAATCCCTGTTTTCTAAGTGACATCACAGAGAAGCTCAGAATTTCCCTGAGGTAAATAATCAAGCATTCCTAAAAAAGGGTTTGGCTTTCAGATGCTAATTGAAACACTGATTTGTATTAAATCATTTATGGTTTCACAAGGAAACACTGATAGTTGGGTTGTTGGTAAATTTGGTACCCCCTAAATTCTGTTGAGTAAATGAGCAACTGTGCCTCAGAGCATCAGCCTCAGAGCCTGAGAAATTTGAATGGGATCTTGGGATTTGAAGTTTAATGTTACTGTTGAGCTTTCTTTCACCTCTTTTTGGTTCTTAAGTAGCATGCTGTGTTTCTCATTTTCACATGGTGTGATGACTTCTGTTAAACCACTCTTCAGTGATGTGTAAGAGGGCTTTGAATTGGGCCACACTCAACTAGACAGAGGGTCTAGCTATTGGCAGCACACATATCGTGTTTATATCAATTTCCATTTCATATCTCCATATGCTGTTGTAATCCCTATTTTGTTCAGGCATAGAGAAGAATGAAAAATACCAGGGGCCTAATCTCCATCACTTTAAAGGAGGTAACATTTCACAGAAAGGACAGTTTCTCATTTCAAATGGATTGACATGTAGACCCTGTCACTTGACTGGTGAACCAGGCTTTTTCTGAACACCACAGGCAAAGTAATGTGGTTTTCATTATCTTACCAGTTTTTTGGGAACAGTCATGTAAGATAGTAATTTTATTTTTAAAACATATGTATCAGTTATAACAGCTGGTATGGTGCAAGGAGAGAAGGAGAAACTGATTAGCTTTGGTGTCAATCTGTTCATGAATACATACAGTAGAAATGTGACATGTGGCCAGGAAAAGCAAGGGAAAAATTTGAAGAACTTATTCACCCTGCACAATACAGAGCTGTGTGTAGTTAGAGCCTCACCATCTGACATGACGATGAAGAGAGTGTTGTTTCAATCCTGTATTATTTCTCTAAAGGAAAGCATAAGAACTTGAACAAAGTTTAAGGAAAAAAAAAAACCCTTGAAGTGAATCACTCAGGGTTACGTAATGCTATACGTGGTGCACTGTCAGGCCTTCAGGCACAAAATAGAGTTAAGGGCTTATATTTAGTTTATATAACCTGTCAGTACACACACTTTTGTTTGTTTGAATCCTTTCCAAATTTGGGTTGGACAACCAAGCAGAACCATGAAACGTGCTGTGGTTCCACCTCTCCGTGCAGTGCATTGAAAAGGACATATCTCCGCCCCTGAAAGATTAGCACTACCTCACAGGGTTTTCTCGTTTGTTCCCGATGTTCCCGTATATTCTTCCAGACCCTCAGGTTTCATGACAACAGAGCAGGTCTTTCTGTCGATCCCTCCCATTCTTAGTTTTTCCTTTGTATTGTTTGGAAACCTGGATATTTTGTTCCTCCGTTAAACACTTTCACCATTGTCCTCCCCCACCTTAGGTTTCTGCCGAGTGCCTTCTACCCACGTCGTTTTCATTGTAGTGTAGAAAATTGTACTGTGGTTCTGATGCATTTCTCTACATATCTTTATCATACACACAGGCCAAGGTTTTTGTGTTTTTCCACTCCATTGTTTTGTAGTCACCTCCAGCCTAGTCTACATCTTCTCTGTTTACCCACATTTGAGGAGGCAGCAAACAAAATCAGTTATAAAGCACAATAAGGAATTTTGAGATCACAGGCGGTTATTTTTACCTGCTGAGAAATAAACACTTCTCTGTTGGGGACCCGTAGTGGTATGGATGGCGTGGGTTTTGCGTGGCTGTCATGTCAGGTATTTGTTTTGGTTTTCATAGGAGTGCTGGCTACCCACCCCTGTATCCCTCCATGATTTGATGCTATTGGAAAAAAAATGTTGCGTAGCAGTTGCCTTAAGAAATTTATTCTTGTCCTAAACAAGTTTTATGTTCAAAGTATTGTGGGTGAGATTCTTTTGTCTGTGTCCCAAATGACCTGTTGTGATCAAATGAATTCCTGAAGTAGGCATGTATGTGTGTGTATTTATCTACTTGTATATGTGCACACACAGGTCAACCTGCTATATACACTCCAGTGGGAAGTGTTGTATGCATCCATGTGTGATTACGAGGTTTCAAGTTTTCATCTGTAGGGTGTAGTGGGTGTAGTGAATATCTGCTCATGCCTGTCAACTTTGGCTTGGGTATTACAGTTGCGGTAGTGGAGTCATTAGCATAAAGGCCTGAACAGATAGGTAATGCACAATATCTTGCAAATAAAATGCAAGTGAATTAGATGCAATTGTAAGCATGAAATAGGTTTTATTTCCATATTTTCTGATGCACTTTTTTTTGTACTCGTTCAAAGTATTGTTTCCTTTAGTTGGCCTCCGAAATCCATAGTTAAATATATACACATACATAATGTAAGTTATGAAATTTGGGTGACTATATTCTTATCCTGGATTGGAGTGTCCATACCTTCACAGAAATTCCATTTTGCGATTGCTTTGTGCAAGCATCTCAAGAGTAGTGCTCTCCCAGTGGTCACAACTTTAAGCTCTTTGTATGATGTGGGCACAGCCTGTTTTCAGCGCTAATAAGTCAGACAGAAATAGTTATGATGTTCAAATATTGGGTCCAGAATGGAAAACTGGCCTGTATACACTGGAAAGTGTGTTAACTTCACAGTATCCTGTTTATAGATGGCCTTCTCACCATGAAACTTCACCTCCCCTGAGAGTGAAAGAAATGAATGCCTTTTATGCAAGTGTTCTGGGGAATTTTAATTATTTACCTTTCAATATGCATTTATGTTATAATGTATTTCCATCTAAAAACTGTTTTAACAAGGAAATAGCAGTTTTTTTATTTTTAATGCCAGCAATATCTTTTGCAAAAAGTGTTTTAGAACTCTAGGAATATACATTTTAAATTTTAATTTCCTAAATGAACAAACTGAGGAGGCACTTTCAGGCCCCTTGTAAATGAGGGAAATGTGTGCGCAGAAAAAAATGTGTATAATTTTAATGTTGTGAATTCTCTTGACTTTTCATTTAGCAAAAAAGAACTAATCTCAGTTCAAGGGGGGCAAATGGGAAAAATGAGGTTTTGCTAATTTCTCTCAAATATAAGTACTCTTAAATGAATCTGCCTTTGCTGATGCACCATGCTGAATGTTAATAGGCTTAATTTCTTTGGAATAAGGGGTTGGGGGTGGGATTTGAGTCTAAGATAAGTATCGTGGAGTACATTGTTCTGTATGAAGAGTCAAAAAGTAAAGGAAGTCACACTGTACAAATTGATGCATTCATGCCCTAAAACCAGTGTACCCAAAGAATATCTCTGCGTGCGTTTTAAAGCCTTTTTAATATGCATTTTCATTCATGCCAGATAACTTTTTTTTTTTATTATTTGAGACCATGTGAATTATGCATCAGCTGAGCATTTTAAATCTTCTTTTCCCATGAACTATGCCCTATAAGGCTCTTAACCCTAATTTTTCACCATATTCACAACATTAGAAGACTTCCTCCAATCAGAACAGCTTACAGCTTTCCTGCTGGGCGTGGATCTTTTTTATATTGTCAAATATATAATTACAAATGGCATGTAATTGGACATAACAAGTTGGTAAACTATGTTAATGATTACATTATTGCAACATCAAAACAAGATCTTGCAAAGGTTACCAGATTGTCTGGACTAAATTAGAAGTTGGTGCTTTTCAAAGTTGCTTAGGTACGTCTCTGTTGAAAAGATTCTCATAGTCTAGCTCATCATCATCATCTCACCAGTGCATTATATATCCTGTTGACAGCATATTTCAGTATGTTCCGTATAGTTTTCTCATGATGTATCACGTCACGACTGTGGCCTTCTAGTTTTGTTATGTTTCATCCTCACATAATTGTGACCTCCCAGATGTTTTTCACCACCTACTACTTCTTACCTCACCATAATTTTGATTGGAAGACTTGTTGTAATTGTGGGGAAAAAGAAAAAAATTAAAAGGTACAAAAAAAAAAATCTTCCACTTTGTTAAACACAAAACAAAGACGCATTGTAGCGATAGGAAGAAGCAGAGGTACGCCTGACGTGCTGAACTATGTGTAAATTGTTAATTACACAATCTGCATATTCTCTTGTAAGATTGTTTATTGCGTTTTTTCATAACAATTTTAAAAAAGGAGTGTGTTTATTTTTCCACTTTTGTTACGGATCTTTTTTTTTGTTTGTTCGTTTGCCTGACATCGTTAGTGAACCGCTGAGTTTCTTTGCCTGTCTCCTGTATTTGAGCCTTCTCTGTGATAAGTTATTTGTATGCAGTGTTTAGCAAAATACTCTAGACAACGTTGGAAGCAAAGGAGATTAGGAGCATTTGATCAATTTGTATTTATTTATTTTACCATTTTGTTAAATAAAATAACAAAAATCAAGTTCCAAGTGTAATCTTGCTCACCTTAATTTCATACCCAAGGTTTGTATATTATGTGGTCATTGTAGCATTGATTTCTTTCTCATTGGAACTTGGAAAAACCTGCCTGTCCGTTTTCATTTCCTTTACCAACCACACTAATGAGCTGTATCTTCATAGCAGACAAGAGACTCATACACCAAGCTTTTTCTATGATATTCCTTGATTTAGATAAAATTGCATTTGTTTTCCATTAAGCAAGATATAACAGTTCACATAAATTGTTACAATAATTCAGTTACTATTGTTTTTAATACAAGCAGAATTCTCCTAGCCTTGTCACAAATGGATATAATTAGTATCTTGGCATTTTTTCATCTCTTACCAATTCAAAATCCATACCACAATTTCTAAACATCATCAATTTTGGGAGATGATGGATGCTGAAGAATTCTATTAAAATGGTTAAAATGCACAAACACATTACAATGTGGCCAGTGTTTATTCATAGTCCTATTTTTTAAAATAAACTTCAAAAGATGATTCAGTAGCCCTCTGCATATTACATTTGGCCATTTTTGTCACTCTGTGTATCAATGTTCAATTTTTTTTTCATTCGCTCATACAACCTGAATCAACAAACTAAATTTCTCCTATGTTTGCAACCCAAATCCAAAATTCATTTACAAAGACCAAGTAACCTAATAGACTTTCCTAATCCTCCAAACAACTTTACGGGAACTATGTATTTTACAGACAAGCACAGAGACGTCCTTGGTGTAATCCTCTCGAGAAAGATGTTGCTTGAGGCCACAGTCATGCAACAGTAAAGATAATGGTCTCTGATTTCTAGGTTTGACTCCTCATTGTGGTGAGGGTTACAATCAGGACATTATGTGCTCAAGCCATGGATCTTTGTGTCTGTGGACTTAACTTGAAATTACAGTGTGGACGCCCACAAAAAGAGCGCTGTTTGCAATCAAGAGGAGTTTGTGCTCAGATTATTTTTTATTAATTTACTTGGCTTTTTGCTTTCATTCATTGATGTAAGCTCTTCTCAGATTTAAAGATGACAACTGCAAAATAACCAGCACTATAAACTGTTCTGAGCTACAGGGTGAATAGGGTGAAGTACTGGTGATTGGACACTGACCCAGTGTCCCTTCCCACAACAGTTTTTCACTGGCAGATTATTTTTTGTGTGTGAATGTATCTTTAAGGCATATCACACAAACAAAAGAGCAATGCTCCAGCACACAAAGCTGGAGAAGCAATTTTTCATCAAGTGCAAGTCTAAAAGTGAACACTGCTTTGGCATGCATTTCACAATTTTCAACAACCAAGTCAAGGCCAATTTTACAAT
Source organism: Albula goreensis (assembly GCA_022829145.1). Classification (NCBI taxonomy): domain Eukaryota; kingdom Metazoa; phylum Chordata; class Actinopteri; order Albuliformes; family Albulidae; genus Albula; species Albula goreensis. The sequence continues at coordinate 11,032,109 of CM040755.1, forward strand.
CCAACATTGTTTTCCAATGTTGGATTGTAAAACACAGTCTTTATAGTGTGTGTGTGTGTGTGTGTGCTCCAAATATTTGTAATATTTGTAATATAGTAATATTTGCTCCAAACTGGATTCAGGAGACTGAGACTTGAGCGTGTACATATTCCTCCAGTTATAAAATGCACTATGACCTGAACCTAGTATCACCAGAAAACTGATTCTCTGGACTGAAATTGAATTAAAATCCAGTCAAAGGGAAATTAGTTTTTCATGTCTTAAACTATTTTAAATATTTTGTTGTATTCAATAGTGTGTCAGGGATATCATTTTCAAGCAGAAAACCTTTATCCTTTTGAAGTAGTCACTTAGTACTTTACATCAAATTCATCCAAGTAAAATAATAGGGGTTCAGTTTGTGATAATTACTGGCAAATGTTACAGAGCTTGCTCTTCAGGAGGGCGCAGTGTTGGGCAGCAGAAATGCCACTTAATGAGTATGTAAAATCAGAATTAATGCCTGCAGATGAAGGCAAAGAGCAAACCTGAAAAGAAAAAGCATACTAACCAGATGTGGGTCTTTGTTGTGGCATTTAAGATGGATGTTACGTCAGCCTTGGTGATGAACTATCTTGAGAACAGCTGGAGCAATATATGCTATTTATACATTTTCATTGGACATTTCATCATCCCTGATGAGGCTGGATAGCAGTGAGTCCCTAAATAGCCAAAAGAATCCTCTTGCGCTCCTAGTACTCGGTGAGGTTGTTCAACCTATGGTACCACATCAGCTCCTTTAACTTCTCCTCCATTCCCAGTCCCAATTTGTTGGCATTAAATCCCAATACTGTGGCGCACCAGCAAGTGCTGCAGCAGACTAACTATGCACTGCAACCTCACTGAGGGTTAGACTGATGGGGTCAATCACCCCATTTGGCACAAAAGGCACAAAACATAAAAAGTGTAGTTGTCCTTGATGGCTGATGGAAAAAGCTGTCTTATTTAATGGAGCGCTCCGCAATAGGCCTAATAGGCCTAATCCTGAATGGTTCAAGGAAGATAAAGAGGACACTTCATTGAAAGATGCCTGTTTTGTTCTCAACCATATTTCAAGTTGTTTAAATAGCATGCAGGATTTATTTTTCTTTTGGTGCTGGGAGTGTTTTGCATTTCTGTTATGACGATAAGCCACTGACATTTTAAATTGTAAGAGCTAGCCTGTTGCTCAGAAAATTCCTCTGACCCATCATCATTCACAGTTCTGATTTAATTCATCACAGTGCAAGTTGCCCAAGGTCAAGCATCTGCTTTCTTTGTCTAAGCACTTTGAGTCTTATCCTGAACAGTTGTCCTGATTGTTAAATTTATATCAAAGGCACTCAGACAGGCAATAACTCAACAATATGGCATACAGACTTGGGATCTGGGTGATATCTTTGCTTCATCTTTGCTTAGTGCTGCATTCTTTGAAGACCATAATGTTCGGCCTAAGATCAAACCATACCAAAAAAAAAAAAAAAAAAATTAGGATGTGGAATGGAATCCATTCTGTGAAAAGGTAATGTACACAATATGGACCTAATTTAACTATGCCTAGCATCTGTTAGGTCCCAGCAGCTGTGACCTTACATAACCATGGTGAAAACATAAGTCTTCACAATTTGCACAAGCATACTTCCCAGTGAAGTCACTGGTGATGAACAAAACACACAATACAGAACAAGATATTAGTAAGTGCATGTCAATAATAGTAGTTAAGCCTAGTAGACTTAACAGTGTAACACTCGTAACCATACAGTGCCGACTGGGTCTGCTTAAAAATTTGTTTGGTATTTTAAGACATATCTGTCTTCGGTTAGAAGTCCTGCAACAAACTATCGTCAAGAAAGTTACGTTGTCTCCGAAATGACGTACATGCATTGACCACTTCGCCATGAGCGTGGAATAGTTGCATATTACGCTTTACGCATTAAATTCATACTTAAATGTTTGAGAAAAAAATAACGACAAATGGCATGATTTAAAAACACCTATCTAGCAAAGATAAGGTTAGCAAACTACATCACGTGTACATATAGCTTGCAAACAATGTTCGTCTTTAGGTCTACTTACAGGCTAACGTTAGCTATTATCAAGAGACAATGGAGAAGATTTTAACATAATGGTCAATGTTTTTTTTTTTTTTTTGCAGGAGTGCAAATAGTTAACACGTTAACTGTATGTGAGGCAGGCCTACTGCATAGTTTTGTTTACAAGCAGTCAGAATTCACATGTTTTTTTAAACCCTTGATGACGTAGATAGCACCGAAAACCTTTGTTACTAGACCTGCACTTTCGAGAATTGTAGAATCTGTAAAAAATTGTGATTCTACAAGAATAAAATAAATATATTCTTCTCTTTACAAATAGATGTTATTACAACACAAAAAAAATATATGAATATAAAAAAAATAATGTGGCGGTTACTTAATATAACGAAAGTGGCGAAAGTAAATGAAAGCTGTAAAATACACGTAGATATCCTGTTGTATTGACCTAGCTAATGAAAATAAACAGAAAAAATGGGGCAGCTGTCAGACCCAGATCTGTTGGTTGCTTGAATTTATATTACATAATATCTCAACTACATGTCATTCGGATGTATCGAACTTCATATTGAGCATTAAGTTCGTCATAAGAAGCATCCTTGAAATACCGACGGCGAATTTTGAATTTGTAATGAGCTGTAAGTACCTGCACGTAGCTGCTAGCAGCTAGCTGTCTGGCGAGCTAGCAAACGATTTTTAAGCCCCAATTACTCTTTTATGGTTAACTACCTCATTACATGATATTTCGTTTCTATATAATAACTCATCTTTTCACCAACCAGCTCGCTTGCTTAATTGTTAAAAGTATCGAAGAATTGATTCAACTGGGTAGCTGGTTGCGCAGCTTTTTATCTTTATTTTTATCTGTCTGTCTTAACTCGCTTGTTACCGATAGCCACAGTGTTCGCAAATATCCCACATCATGGAAGAGGTTAAACTGTGTAAGTATCTTGCTATATTAAGGCTTCAAGAGTGTCAGGATGCTAGTTCGCTGAGATGGCACTGTAGCTACGTGGTAAACATTAGAATACAACGTTACGTTTGCTACATTCAGTGCTTCCTTCGAAGTTAGCATCTTCCCTAGTTTGACTTGAATGTCTTGACATTTTTACATGATAGGCGCCTTCCATTATGGAGAGTGATCTGAGCCCACAGGACAAAAAAGACCTGGACAAATTCATCAAATTTTTCGCATTGAAGGTATGTAATATACTGTCTTATTTTTATGTGTGTTTTCCAATACAGCCTAAACGTTTCCTAAACGTTTATCGACTAAATGATCGCACCTCTGCTTTAGCTACTATTAAACCACATCAATCATATAATTTACTGTACTGTTTATTCATTTCATTCCACGCTAGACGGTACAGGTGATTGTTCAGGCTCGCCTTGGAGAGAAGATCTGTACCCGCTCCTCATCTTCACCTACAGGGTCAGACTGGGTAAGCTAATCGATATAAGCACATGTATCCCATAGGCATAATTAGCTAAATAGATCACAGGGAATGTGTACATAACCGAAATATGTAAAGTTAAGTAAACTTTCATAAAAGTTAGTTTCAATTACATTTAAAAGTGACCCGAGGCCTATTTATTTCCTCAGTTCAATCTTGCAATAAAAGACATCCCGGAGGTGACACATGAAGCTAAGAAGGCACTGGCTGGACAGCTGCCCGGAATCGGCAGGTCAATGTGTGTGGAAATCTCCCTTAAAACGTCAGAGGTAAGAGCATATCCAATACCTAGCAAGGGAACACATAATCATTATGGACTTGATGTAATGGTATCATGTCAAAAAACAGAAAGATAAAAAGAGCTGTGCTTATTTTGTATTTGACTAACCCATTTTACTTCTTTAAAACAGGGGGATTCAATGGAACTGGAGACATGGTGTTTGGAGATGAATGAGAAGTAAGTAATCATCTGCTGTTTTCTGTTTACCTCCTGCCATACAATGATTTAAAACCAAGCTTCTTGTGGCTATAAGAAACGTGGTAGTGGCACTTTTCTCAAAAGCGGGAGCTTTAATCTAACGTGCTAATTCCAGTTACATTATGGAAAAAAAGGCAAAAAATGTGTTACCTTAAATAATTTTGTATTAACTGTTGACTATCGTGTGGCCTCTTGTATTTCAGGTGTGACAAAGATATCAAAGTGTCATACACTGTTTACAACAGACTGTCCTTGCTGCTCAAGTCACTGCTAGCCATTACAAGAGTGACTCCAGCCTACAAACTGTCAAGAAAGCAAGGCCATGATTATGTCATACTTTACAGGTACATTTCCATTTTATGAAATGGACAGTTGGAGTGTGCACCCCCTAAGAAATCAATAAATTAGAGACCAGTCTGTAATGTGTCATTTATGACATTTTAGTATTCAGAAGAAGTTTCCTCATCTTTTCTGATGACAGTGCTCCATTGTTTTGGCACAGTCAGTGCCTTTATCAGAGTGAGACATTGTTTTCTTAAGGAAGTTGTGTCAGGAACCAAATCAGTGGTACTTTAATGCAGTGGGGTCTACTTATAAGACTCTCAGAAGAACTTATGCTTAGAAGTGAGAGAATGCATTAATCTCAGCAAAATGTCATAGAAAAGAGGTGAAGGTAAGATGTAAATCAAAATAATGTATCCTTACAAATGAAAACATTTCTGTGTAATCCAAATTTGTTAATTCAAATAAAAATGCACAAATAATATCATCCCCATAATCATGATAACCTTAGAACCTGTTCGGCATATATATGGCATATCTCATTTTGTCATATCAATACAACACTCTTGCCTACCTCATGTCTTAGGAGTTCATGTCTTACCTGCATAGGCTAACCAAAACTGTAACAGAAAATCATTCAAACTCACAAGAAAAGCCTTGTTTTGGAATAACTGCTCATTTCCACGTAGTCTTGGAGCAGACATGCCACTTCAGATTTTTATAATGTTGTTCATTCAAGTTTTTTTTTTTTGTGTTTCAAGTTTTTCTGTCCTGTGTTTCCTTACAGGATATATTTTGGGGAAGTTCAGCTTGCAGGACTTGGAGAGGGTAGGTTCTTGATGTTTGACAGCAGGAAGTTAACCTTCATAAACTTCTGTATGAGCACTTGAAGCTGTTGGCTGGGTTAATACAAAGTGGTAATCCTGAATGCTGGAGTACTGTTATCACTATCAGCTCTTGTGCATTATCAGTAATTTCATTGAAGTGTCTTTCACACTCCTTCTAAGGCAAGTAAAGTGAAACTACCAGGACATGTTGGATGATTTTAAGGTGAACTGTAATTTTTTTGACCCGATCATCTCTTTAGGTTTCCAGACAGTGCGTGTAGGTGTAGTTGGGACTCCTATTGGTACTATAACCCTCTCCTGCGCTTATAGAACGAACCTGGCCTTCATGTCCACCAGGTATGGATATTAGTAGCTAGGCACTACAGTAACTTTCTTTAATGTATGGCTAATATCAATGATACTTATTTGCTTCAAATCATGCTACTAATGTGACAGGAAAAATTGTGTTTTATTCTCTGTCTGTGTTGTAAAAAAGGTTTTACAGGAACAGTAAAACTAAAATTGTAGTATTTTTTAGCCACAACAGGTCTTGAACTGTCACACGGAATGTGCAAAAAAAAACCCCAAAATTACAAGTAAAGGAATGTCTGTTTGCATTATACCATCGATATAAAGACTTCATGGCATTTCTTTGTCTATGCTTGAAAAGTCAGTGTAAAATGATCTGCTGTGTACAAGACCCACATCCCTTTGGCCATAGCCTGCCCTTTTTGAATGCTTTTATTTTCAGTCCTGCTTATGGCAGATTTCACAGTGCATGTCAGCCCATCTCTCCAAACCTAGCTCACCATGGTGTAAGTGGAGCAGAGAGTTGGATTAAGGGATGAGGTGATGCCACATGCTCTCAAAGTTGCTCTAAATTCATAGGATATGCACTTGATGGTACTAAACATCCCTCCACCAGTCATGCTGTTCTGACCCAGTGGTGTAATCCTCTGTTGGCTCTTTGCTGTTTACTCCACAGGCAGTTTGAGAGGACGGCCCCCATAATGGGCATCATCATCGATCACTTTGTAGAACGTCCTTTCCCCAACATGGGACACATGCACCCCTGTAACTACAGGTGAGATGGGTTGCTGTTAGTCACATGTAATGCAGCAATGTTGTTTAGACACTTGTTTTTTGAGTACGGTTTTTTTTTTTTTGAGACACTGAGTTGTAGATATGTCTGACAACAGAGACTCAAACAGCATTTTGGATAGCTTGTCAGTCGTTGATGTAAATGTTTCACAAATTGCACCAATGTATTGAAGGTTACATTGTAGCTAGTTTTTGTGGCATGCTTCAGGTTTGAATGAAATGGCCTCTAACCTTTTCTCAGGACGGGTGGTGAGGATGATGGAGTGACATACCCTGGAGTGGAGGACTCCCAAGAAGTGTGCACGACTTCCTTCTCCACCTCACCGCCCTCACAGGTGAGTCATCGAGCGTGAACAATGACCCAGTTTTCTCACAATCTGTGCTTTAGGGTCACTCTTTGTGTGTAATCTATAATAAAATGTGCTTTTGATCATCTTTTTCCATTCGTGCTCCTCTGAGGCAGCAGTTCTCATTGGTGATCCTGAGGGCCAATGACACTGTCTCAGAGTCACCCACCTACGGTGTCTGATGTGTTTGTTGCTTGATGCAGGGGTGCACTCTCAAGACCTGCCAATCCTAGTCGTGTTTAAGTTCATAAGTAGCTATTAAGTGTAGTAACTTCTCGTCTTTGTCTGGATTCTCTGTATGGTTTTTACATTGAGTTTCCCTTGATTTTGAAAAAAGTCTGAGTCAAAAAAAGAAAGAACAGACAGTTACTCAGGTAGTATTACACAAAACCGCCATGATGCACATCCTTCTGTCGGTTTTTCTGTTTTCATCAGTGGTGCTTTTGTTTTTTTTTTCTTCTCTTTTGCCCCCTCTCTGTCTCTCGCTTTCTCTCTCTCTGTTCGTCTCCCTGTGTGTAGTGTGTGTGCACTGTAAGTAAGACAAATTTTAAGAGCCCTAAACCTGCAGTGATGGACACTCTCAGGGTACCTATGATGGGCCTGGCCTGTTCGCACCAAGTGAGTTTCGTCTGTGGGAGTACTGGAGTTCACCACCCCATGAACTTCAACCCTCACCTCTGCTTGCTTTGGCTTAGTAGAAAGAAATAGAAGTTAAAATAACTGAAAAAAACATGTAAAATAGTAAAATGATTAACCGTCCACATTTACTTCATTGTAGATTGCTTGGATTTGTACATTCCACACTTTAAAAAAGAGCACCTTTTTAACCCATCGGCATCTGGTAGAGCCTCAGACTGCTCCCATGGTTCTTCTTATGCGTAGTCTGTGCTTTCACCCTAATGATCACCCTGACGGCTCACTTTAACTGTTTATGTAAGGTCAAGGTGAGTGCATCCACCACGGCCTGCTGTGCTCAGTGTACTTTTTGCACTCCCCGCACTTTCTAAACCCTGCTGTTACTTCTGGCCTCTCTGTTTTTCCCTCTGGCTCTCTTTGTTTCTCTCTCTCTCTCTCTCTCTCTGTGTCTCTCATCTCTGTCACTTGCTCTTGTTCTCCTGATCCGTGTTTTCGCCCTTGTCTTTCCTGTCTCTTTTTTTTCCTTTGCTGTCGTTTTCTCAGCTCTACAGCTCTCGTCTTTCCTATCAGCCCCCTGTGCTCGGAGCGGCCGATCTCTGCTACCCAGCTGTCTTTAATGCTGCCCATCCACACCAGGTAACCAGAGCCAGGGATCAGGCAGGGCCCGGAGGAGCCCACCCCACCTAAGAGATTCCCTGTCTGGGTGCCGTCACTGCTACTACTGTTGCTCTTGTCTGGTCTGTTTAGGTCTGGTTCTTGCATGAACAGTATGCACTTAGTGAAATCCATGTAGTTATGTATTCAGTTTTAGAGGTTTTTGTTCGAAGCCAGATCTGAGTTATGTATTAAGTTTGTCGTTTCTGTCCTTCCTAAGTGAGTTTTCACACTGCCACGGTTGTGCCTATGTTGCATAGTTGTCTGTTAAAACGACGGGTACGATTTTTGATTGGAAAAAGGTGCTTAGGTGTTTCTTTGAATGTTTGTGTGTAGTTGCTCTGTGTCTGTGTGGCTGTCAGGATTTAGCTGTTTTAGGTGAGGAGGTTAAACTGAGGCAGGTGTAAGTATGGGGGGTGAAGCTGAGAGGAGGTTATGGTGAGGTAGGTGGAGGTGAGAAGGGAGAGGTGTCAGTCATGTAGGTGGTGAGGAGATGAGGTATCCCTGAGGCAGGTGGAAATGGTGAGTGGGGTGGTTCCACTGAGGCAGGTGGTGCTAAGAGGGATGTTACAGTGAGGCAGGTGGAGGTGAGAAGGAAGAGGGTCTGTGTGGCTTTGGCTGTTGTCCTGACGATGTGCTGTCTTCCTGTCTCCAGATGGTGATCCCAGGGAAGGAGGGTGGGGTACCACAGATGCCCATGCAGCCATGCCATGGTGCCCAGGCGGAGCACGGCCGGGTTCCCTCATGCCCCCCCGTGGATGCCGCCCACCACAACCCTACCACTCCGTCCAGTGGGTGGGTACCGCCCCCCCTCTTCTACCAGGCCTCTATGACTGCCAAGGGGCTGTTTACACTCCCAGTATTATTTTCTTTTTATTTTAAGGAATTCATTTGTTTTTTCTTATTTTATAGGCCCCAAAAACAAAACATAGATCTCACTGTATTCTACATTTATTTGTATATACTCAAGCTGCAACTGAATGCTGAAGATAATATATCCTCATTTAGTCCCATTAAAGAGCATCTCATTGGGTGAGAGGGTCCAGTTAAATGTCACAATATTATGGGTTGGACTTTTTTTCTCATTTTATTTCCCCAAAACAACATCCAAACTCCAAAATATGCTGTGTTTATCTTTAATACACCTACTGATAATACATCCTCATTTGGTCCTGTTAGCAGGTTTTTGTGAGTGAAGGTGGATAAAATTATGGGCTAGACTCGGTCGCAATAAATCGGCTTAACTGTTCTTACCCTGTTATTTGGGGGCTACTCTGTGTTAACTTCAAGAGTAGGGGAACATTGGTCCTTAGTACATTTATGAATAAGTTATTTGTTTATTTGTTTGCCTTACATCCTTTTCTTGTACAGCAGTGAGGACACAGAGACGTTGTCACGGAGCAGTGAGGTCAAGAGTGCGTCCCCCTCCGACGCACTGGAGACAACGTTCACGAGGAAAGTGGGCGCCTTTGTCAACAAGCCGGCTACACAGGTGAGAGAATGACAGATGTTCGTATCTCCCCAACTGGAAACCACGGCAATTTTTGCCTCATTTAATGCAAAAAAGCCTGACGGGATAGCAGTGTAGATGTTCTTGACTACCAATCTCACTGCTCCACTACAGGCAAGCTGGTTCCCATAGTGATGGAGGGATCCAGATAAAAGATCGGAGGATGATGTGGGCTAACATTAAAAGTGAAATGCCTTTGTGCTTGGTGCAGGTGACCATGGCCAGTCTGGAGTTGCCTTTTGCTGCATTTGCCCCCAAAGCTTTTGACTTGGAGGAGAATGACCCCATGGTGAGTCACTTGCAAACATGCATCATTGTCTAGGTATCAATTAATCAGCGGTCTTTAGCTCTCGGCTTGGAGAATCACAGTTAAGTGTATTTTTTTCTTTTTCTTCAGTATTAGAGTGTACACATGATATACTGAATAGGTTTGAAAATTCACTCACAGGTAGTGCTGAAACTTGGCACACATCATATATAGACCCAACATCATCTGCTTTGGTTAACTCAGAATTGTTTAACTCTGAAGGAAGAGATGTCCACCATATGCCAATTAATTTTTTATATTTGTATGCAGGTCATTACATTTCATTCAGTGTTGGGTCATTTTAAACTGCATTTGGTGCACAGATATGATATTGACTTCAGATTATCACCATATAATTTTAATAAAATGTATAATTATTATTATGAGCTTATTTGGCTTCAAGGGGTGGGGGGATGAGAGCAGTTTTTAACTGATTGTTAATGATGAAGATGATTAACAATCATTGTTGTCAACAGTTCTAGCCAGTGTCATCGTTGAAGTGATTGTTATAGGGAGTACGATGCAGTGGATGATGTTGGGGGTGATTGTTCTCCCTCTCCATCTGCCCAGGTCCATCCCCCAGAGTCCCCTGCCACAGCCTCCCCTCTGCAGGGCAGCCTGCACTCCCAGGGTTCCAGTGACAGCAGTGGGCAGACGCATGACGACTTCGTCATGGTTGACTTTGTAAGTGACTGATCACTCCCCCCCAATCCCTGCACGCTGCCCTCCACAAAAACCATCTTTGTAGTCTCAACATGTGACACTTCATGAACTTAACACAATGAGAGTACACCGCATCACTAATTCAGTTCATTTTTTGTAGTTTCTTTCCGTCATTGTAACCTTTAGCCCAGATTAATTATTGGGTAGGCATATACTTCTTTGCTTTATTTAAACAATGCCAGTGATTGCCAAACTGCAAGATATGTTTAAGCAAAGAAAATATATGAAAACATAAGTTTCAATCAGAAGGAAGCTTTGGCCAGTTATCTGAGCATAGAAACGATTACACAGATAGGCCATGAACCATAATGACCTGACCGCCACACTGAGTGCACATAGCTGCATAATACTATAGGTCTGCAGAAGATTAACAAGACTGTCAAAGGTTAACCTGAAACTGTTTATTTGAAAGGCTGGAATTTCAAAGGCCCATGGCAGCCATATAGAACTGTGCACATGTCTTTTATTTACTGAATTTCAGGCCTTGCCCACCAGTAATTCATTATAAGATGCTGTTTAATTGTACATTGAGCCACCAATTGTTATTGGCATCCTGTGTGAAAGTGATTAATTTATAGTGGTAATTTATGTTTATTTTGAAGAGGATCATCCAAAGAAAAAATTCCATGACATTCCAAAAAGACAGAAAGCAGACCTTAGTCACTTTAGTAGACTCTGTACATGGTTTGAATAATGAGAGTAAAGTGAAAGGTTTGAAAATGACAAAGTTTAATCCGAAAAGCAAATGACTGTGACAAATCAAAGTGTCAGCACTAAAGACAGATGCAACAAAGCAGCTGAACACCAAAACAAAACCAAATCTATCAAAGGAAATCACAGCCTTTTAAATGGCACAAAGTAACAAAGGATTTCTACATTTGAAATAATCCCCTTTGAATGGAATAAACTGGAAACTGTCGGCAAGTTGATACAGAGAAAAAACAAATTGTTAAATGGATTTTGCGGCTGTAATCTAGCATTCATCATAATTAATGTGTGCTCTTTTGTTGAAGCAACATTGTTAAGGCTCACAAGATAAACCATGTTTATATTAATAATCACATTTTCATCCGTTAACTTTTTTAAGATACACTTTGTAGAGGAAAGAAACTGTCCTTGGATGTCAGTTTCTTGGTAAATAACTGAAGTCAAGAAAGTTCCCCTTTAGACCATGAAGTCATCCCTGACCACCTCTGGCAAATCTTGTTTCAGAAGCCCGCCTTTTCCAAGGACGACCTCCTTCCCATGGACCTGGGAACATTCTACAGAGAGTTCCAGAACCCCCCGCAGCTGGCCAGTCTCTCCATTGACGTCAGCGCCCAGTCTATGGCTGAGGACTTGGTGAGTGGAGCTGCTAGGGATGTGCAGCCCCACCCATTTGACTCTACCCATAGTTTAGTTTGATTGTTGGATTGAGTTGGACTGTAACTCACTGATGAATGTAGTTGGGCTAAGGCGACTACTCTGTTCATTTTACATTCTTAGGTACTTTAGGTGGGCATGAAGTATTTCAACCCATGCAAACAGTTCAAATATAATACAGTAAATGCAGGTGTAGGTGTATGTATAGTGCATAAAATGTCATCCCCAAAAATGTGTTTAGTTCCTACTTCTAGACCAGTAGCACGGTCGTGTTTATATTATCTGAAGCTTATGGTGGAAAATAAAAAGAAGGAACACTTTCGCTCACTTTGATCCTTTTCCTATGGTCACTCCAGAAACAGTGCTATGATTCTTTCCTTCTGTCATAAGCAAGGGAGCGCACTTGAATTTAGCAAAATACAAACAATGTATGGTTATAGGCTGTAATTAACTTGATTTTGTTTGGGCCAGTGGGACTTGAGCAGTTCTTGGCTCTCATTAGTTGAAATACAGGCGTCCATATTGAGTACCTTTTTAAAAAGAGACTGAGGTGGATCAGGTGGTTCCCAGTGGAAATTAGCATGTCCTGCACATTTCACACTGAAAATACAGTTCTATAAATTCTTAATGTGTGATTCATGCAATGGTTACAAATGTAATTGTACATCATAATAAAATAAATGTGTGACCACTGTTGTTTTCCCAACAGGACTCACTACCAGAAAAACTGGCCTTATATGAGAAGAACATCGATGAATTTGATGCATTTGTCGACACCTTGCAGTAGGACAGCACAGCTCAACCAGCCCAACTCTCACGTCATGCCAAAAAGAAAAAAGAAGCCCTTAATCCATTCATTGGAGTGTATTTCCTCTTCGAATTTGTTTTCAAAGATAAGGCCGATTACCATCATTGTGCTCAATACTAAGGGCCTATCTTTTTAATCATAAAGTGAAAATGATAATTTTTTTCCTCTCAACTTTCCCCAGATATTCAAATCAGCTCTGAAAGGCCATTAATTATTTTTTGTTCTGAAATATCAGCACAAAACTTCTGTTCACATTATGAGAGTTGAGCGACCCATTCCCCATGGACATGTTCCCTGCCTTTCTGTACATCCAAAACAGGTCTGGTAAATTTTTCCCACACCTGAAAAAGTCTGAATGCTAATGATGCTAAACATTGGTGAGGTCCTTTTGTATAGAAAGAAAATGTGCAAAAAGCTATGCTTTGTACATTGTTTTGAAGAAAAAAGATCGCTACATCATTTATCCGTGAACCAATGCTTAAAGCTTACAAAGGAGAGACAAAGGTGAAAAATTTGAGCAAGCACATCACGGTCAATGTCTGGAGTTTTAAAATGAGAAGTGTGTCGGAACCCTGTCTGAAGAGTTGCGTTGGTCCCACTGTGCACCATAGATACTGTAGAGGCTTCTGTTGGTTGAGCGTTGTACAGGCACTTTCCCAGTCAAGAGTCCTAATGTAAATACCTGGCTCTCTTTACTGTTATTTAACCTATCTGAGACAAGAATCACTCATTTCATTACAAAGATTGTTTTAACAGTGTCACCATTATCTCTGCTAGTTTGTGACATTGAAAATGTTCCTTGTACCAGTGGTAGAGACAGACACAGCTGTGATTTGATGTAAGAGAGGAAAGGTATACATGGAATCTGCTGTGTGTGGTGGGGGGTTGAAGGATGGGGAAGCAACCCGGTCATATTTTCATGTTATGCCATAATTGAGACGTACGTTAATTGCTAGGGGCTTTAAATTATGAGTACAAGGCCAAGTAGTGAAGTGCTTCTTTTTAAAAACTGAAATGTGACCTTTCATGTTGAATTACTCTTTTTTTCTGCCCCAGAGATATTAGTTTAGGGGCACAGTCACAGTCAATCAAGAGGACAAGAATATGCACTACAGTACAGTCATGTCTGAATCATCGTGTTTGATCATAATATGATGCTACAGATTATCGCCTCATTGCAATGGCTCTTTAGCCTTAGAGTGTTTGTATCCTGCACTTTCCTGTCAGTCTCAAGCACCTACTACTGTTTCCATTGCAACCACAGGCTTTGTTTATATGGCATGGCTATGTTGTATAATAAATTTGACTTTTATGTTACAAACTTGTCACTTATTTAACTTGGTACAAAAAAATCTTAGGACAGCCATTTGTACAACATGCAAGAGCAATGTGTTTTTAGCTGCAGAGATGTGTGCCATTTAAGCCCTAGGATCCTGATTCAAGCTTTCTTCAGCACTGGAGAGCTTCATACTTCTGAAACTTAAAACAGACAGAATCACAAAGTTCTTGTTTTGGTTTTGCATTAAACCTAATAAGAACCATGCAACTACAGCCCTGCAGCTGGTGCTAATGAACTGGAACCAGGGCTGTGGGTGGAGTTGCACTGTCCAAGCATAACCAATCAGATAAAAGGCAGAACCATTAATTTAAAAACTTGATTGATGGGAAAATAGCTGTTGTGGCAAAGTACGTGGTTATAGTGATGTATATGGTATGAACAGTTGAATCACTGGCTGAACTATATGCAAGCAGCCTGTTACAATCTGAATGTTAACTTGACAGTTCACCATTTCTTGTATTCCGCACCAACTCTGCTGTCTGTTCAAACTGTTGGTGAATGTTAGCTTACCATAAAAACCTACATGGTCACAATGTACCTTCTCTGAATGGCATGTGCTTTTGGGTAAGAAGGCTGTTTTTAAACATTGCCGGTGGAGAGCTAGACAGAGGGTGGTCTATTAAAGGAAAGGCCATTCAGAACTTCCTGGTGAGCAGCTGTTATGATTCAACCAAGCTAAGAGCACATCTTTTTTCTCCCTAAAATCAGGACAGACTTAAGATGAAACACATTGCACTATGTGAAATGTTGAGAATAGATGTTTCTCCTTCAGTGATTTATTTACTTATTTTATTGTTTTCATTGCTGGTAAATTGTCCACCATCTTGTAATAGAAATTTGATACCTTTTTTTGTCTGCCTGGACTGGCTGGAGCGGATGGTTGACAGGAGCCAAGCAGTCTATGCAAATGCAGAGGAGACATCTACAAAAGCTCTGTTAGCTTTTTTAGATTTCCTGGTTTTCTTATATTCCAGTTATGAGTAGTGCATGCTTTAAAACCTACAAACTGAAAGACATTCTGTGTGGAGGTGTGGACCAAAATTCATCCACAAAATCTTGAGACTGACCTGCAGGAAGCAATGACTGCATTTTTGATGCAGTCATTGCTGCTTTACATTTCATGACCAGATATTTCATCTAGAGGGCAATTTAATTTTCCATATGTGGCAATTGGCCGTTGCAACATTTTTCATAAATGAATGAGTGCCAGCTTGTGTTATTTGCTCTATCAGGTTTGGTTGTACACCTACCTCATTCACTGTCAAAAATACACTGTCAGTCATGGGACTAATACTTCTTCATAGTACTGAACAAAGCAATGGACTGCAGAATGTTTACAGTCCACCATACTTTTATTGACCACAAGTAATATAAAAAAATAAGAATTGAAAAATAATAGATTTTGGTAATATAACAAGCAAGAATGAAAAAAATCACCACCTCTACTAAAGAAAAGCTCATACTCTAATATTCCATTTCAATTGTGGCAACTGTAATGTAACAATCGCACACCAGACAGGTAAACATCAAATTAACATTTGAGTAAAAAATAACAAAATGGCATAATTATAATTAATGGAGGTACCAGACCAAGATAAGGGTTGACAATTGCTCTACTTGCCTGTGTAGTGAAATAAGGCACACAAGACACTTTGGAATTGCAACAGTTCTAGTAAGCCACATCTGCATTGTCTTGACTGAACACTTCGACATTACTAGAAAGGTTTTCCACACATACTGGAAAAAACTGATTTCTTTAAAAGAAGCAAAATATGGTATATCATACTTTCAAGTACAATAGGAAAAAAAACATGTACCTTTTCATTTGCACTCCTTTCTCCCAGGCTTGCTCCACCCCAACCCTTGTGCCAAACACTTTTCAATGACTAAATATATACTGAAGTACTCAAGATTAAAAACCACAGAATCAACCTCAACATTTTGGCAAAAAGGTAGCAACAACACAGCATAGAAAAACACTAGGAAAGGAGGCCAGTTGTGTTTCTTGGCTGTCTTAACTACAACTTCAGTAACTATATAAAAATATCTGAGCAGTTTCCAGAGCAACCCGTTTTTCTTTGGATGGTTTCTCTCCACCAAAGTTTTTTCTCTACCAATAAGGGCCACCAGTAACCCATTTTATTCAACCAAAGAATGGTTAATCATCTTTACAAGAAAGCTAACTATCAAAACTGTCTGGGAGTGAAGTACTGTGAAGATTTTAAATACATAAACAGTGAAAAGACCTTGACACCTCACTGCACAAGCATAACAACAATTGTAAGACCAGGGCTCAAAAACATTCTGTCAATATACAGGGTACAGCAAATATGTAATCCCAGGGGTAGGGGTTACCTACTGGATATTCAAGCACAGGGAATGTAATTTCACAACAGTCCTCAGATGGCAAAGCTGGACTGACATCTGATGGGTTTTAGCTCAGTCTTCAAATGTGGCGCTTCAAAGACAAGATTGCTTTTGCTAGCACTGTTCATATAGGGGCGCTCTTTTCCACTTTGAAAAACCTCCAGAGCTTTGATGATTTGAAGGCCTGGTTGACAGGTCCTGTATGAAATTGTCCTTTTTTGGAGTCCACGATGTTTGACTCATTTACCTCCTGAAATTTATGGAACAGGATGAAATGGAAATGACTATGCTCAACGATACATTTACCACGATTTCATTTGTGTTGCGCAATGCACCTTGAGATGAGCCCTCAAACTCGTTTTTAATTTCCCTAGACATTTTGAATTCAATATCATTTCATGTTAGGATATCATGTTGCGGTGTAATTATAAAGTTAGGTGTGGAGCACGGGAATCAAGGATGGCGTGAAAGGGGAAACGCAAGTTAAATTTATCGTGCCTTTTATGCTACAGTAGTTCTGAATTCAGAAAATCTATTTATGATATATAGAATATATTTTTCAACACCAGTAAATAATACATCTAAAAAAGAAATACAAGTTACGACTTCCTGAAAGTCATTCTGATTGGATTATCATCGACTGGTCTGGAAGGGATTACATTAGCACAACCTAGTGTTAAAATATATGCGAACACACAAAAATACAACGTTTGTAAAGCACAAAATAACAAAGTATGCTTAAAGTGATTCCGAGTTGAATTGTATTGCTTTACAAGATTTTTAACTTCTTACTCTCTACCCTTTTTTGATTTTTGTTATTTTCAGATGAATTAAAATTGATTCATAATAAGATATATTCATTCAACTGTCATTGCACACATGAACTTTGATCATTTTCACTGACAAGCTGACAGTGCCCTTTCAAAGTCAAATGGATTTTGTTTGGCATGAACAGAGTTCATAACACAAACTCACATCACTGACTTCTGTATACCACCTGTTTGGGAATACTGAGAGAAAGAAATACAAAGATGGAAATACCCAGCTAAATCTCATTAACTCAGTGAAAAGACATCAGACCTTTAATTAAAAGTACAATCCAAGACTTTTGCTTTCAGGGGGCATTATTTCAAGTGGCAGGTTTCTGAAAATTGGGCATCATGTGATCTGGAAAAAAGAGGATGAGCCACTGATCAAGGAACAGTGATAAGAACATGTTGTGTCATCAGCCATTGGAGAACACTGGGTACGGTTGTATTTAAATCAAAGCAGCCAGTTTAGCAATGCAGTAGTTTATCTGGCAGGGTATGGTTTTTGATGGATAGAGCTCTTCAGCTCTTGCTCTATCTGAACAGAACAGAAATGGCAGGTTGCAGTTTAGAGGCCCACATAGCAAGTGCAATGTCATCCAAGTGTGTACACTGTGTGTCATACTTGGTAGATAGTGGATCAAATTTTAATAGATGTTTATCATTAATTTGTTCAGTACAAAAGCCACTTAAAATGCATATGTAATCCTTACACTTGTAATGCAAGTGCCAAATACTCCCGATTGTACCTTTAAGCTACATTAGCAGTTTGATTATTAAGTACTGTAAAACTGTGACACTATTAAAAACAGAAAAGAGAAAATATTATTTGTTACGGCAACTTGGTTTTTGGCTGAGCAAATAGGTGAATCTTGAATATTTTTATCCATGTTGACACAGACTCAAATGTTTTTGTGTGCTTTTGTGCAAAATTATAACCGATTTCAAACTGTGGCAGGGTTCCACACTCAGAGGCAAAAGGCAGTGTTGCCTTTGAATTTGACGGTACCAAAATGACAATGTACAAAATGTACAAATATTTTTAAATGCACCTTTGTAACACAGGTGTCAGGACAGTGCAGGTACTGGAGGCAGAAAGCCTGCTTCCTGCCTTTGAATTTTAACTCTGGTTCTCTGATACCCAGCCCAACCTCTTCCCATTATGTGCCTTCAGCTTCAGTTACAGCATGCTCTTTGTCTTTCACAGGTTACATGGGACCAGTATTATGTGATAAGAGGGCGGAATGTGAGACAGGAGAACCAATGGGAGAGGGGTCTGATCGGAAAGTGCCAAAATGAGTGGTGTAGCACAGGGGCGATCAATGACTGAAGATCTCAGCGTGCTGGTCCAGTAGGGTTCTGGTGTAGTTGTTGATGGGCCCAATGGCACTGAGGGTCATGGCAGCATCTCGACCCCAGAGCAGGTTGGGCCCAAACACCACAGCCAGGTTGGTGTGGTTCATTTTGTTCACCTCGCACTGAGCAGACACCTGCAGAAAAGGAAAGGCACATGTGGTTCTGTGATTAAGGAAGTGTTGATGTTAAAAAAACCATTTCCCAACATGCACCTCAAAGATGACAGAAGCCCATACCTGCACCAGGAACTGAATGAGGAACTTCAGAGAGGCGTAGTTCTCCTCTGGTAGTGTCTTCAACATGCTATGGATTGCACTGACCTGGGAGGTGCTCTCAACATCTGCCGATCATAAATCAGACAACTTTAAAGTGCGCTAACCAAATGAGGCTGCCAAAACAGATGAATATTACTTCTAGGCAAGGTTGTAGTTCATTTCATTTACAAATTCAGCTCAGTACATCCATTGATATGTTCATTAAATTCATACACTGAAAAAAAACCCATATAAAACTATATGAAGATTTTCCAGTACATTCATTTCATTTCATTTCTTGAATTAGCTGAAGGGAAATGGAGTTGACCGCAACTGGAGTTGACCATCAAAACTGTCAGTTGTATGGCTAACAATAGAATACAAAGTGACTGAATGTAGGTTTTTTTAATCTAAAAGATCTATGAAAAATAAAAAATGCACAATTTCGCAAAACACTGTTATCTCGATGGGGCAGATTGTGTTGGCAGGAAGTTGGTGTGGACTCACTGTGGAAGTTGACAATGTCATTATAGAGCTGGTATGTGAGCAGAGGTTCTGGAAGCTCCCTCAGAAACGTCTTCAGGATCACCGCAGCGAGGTGGACGTCTTCCATCTGTGAGAAGTTCACTGCCTCCCCTACAGTACACAAGTAATCCAGACGCAGAGCCCCAACAATTTAACTACACAGGGAGCTGAAACCTGATTAGCTAAACCACACGACAGATTCTTAACAGTTATAAACCACAGATTCAGTTAGACACTAACCAGCTAAGTCACTGACCTACAGCTCAGACAGTTAAAATAGGCCCCGACCTTGGGGACAGATCAATTAAATTGAGTCCATCTTGACATTTGTAAGATGTACAGATAAATTTAACCTAGACCATAAGTATGTTACTGGCAAGATATATATTTAAGTCAAGAGAACACATGGATTTTCAAAAACAATACATTTGTTCCTTATTAATATTTTGGCCTTTTCTCAGATGTCAATATCCTTTTGTAACTGCATGTCCTTATTCTGAGTCAGTCACCCACCTGAGTTATACTTGTGTTGAATATTCTTGACAAGGGTCACATTGGCAGACCTGCGGAATATGCCCTCTGTTTGCAGACCTGATAGAAAAGGGAAGCACCGTTACCAGAGTGGAGAAAGGCTGGCATTACTGGCCTGTCACTCTTCCGCTTGGCGACCAAGCCTTACGCAACACTGGGCTAAATTGGACCGGTTTCCATGGCATTTTCCCTGACATTTCAGTGTTATAGGAGGGAAGAAAAAAAACCCAAATGAAAATTCAGTCATTAGAGTATCGGAGATGTCACATAACAGAGGAGAAGAGAACACACAGGTTCAGGTCACCACGATATCCCAGGATTCATTTGGGCAGTGGTGAATCACAGCAGCTGAGAGGGTAGCACACTCAAAGGATGGTCCAAGTGACAGGTACAGTTAAGTAGGACAGACGTAGCCAAGAGCAAGACTTCAATGAGGGCAAGGGTGGAAGTGAAGAGGAAGGAGGGCAGGGGGTTGTGTCAAAATAAGATCCAATCAAGGGCTATAAAGACAAAACTGCCCTGCAAACTGCTACTGCAAGATAGTTTCATCACATATTCACTCAGATTTTGAAACTGTTTATTGATGAATTATTAAAAAAAAAGGTCCTAATCAGCTAAAAGAGTGCTCGACACAACTGCAGGCCCAACATGTCAGAGTACAAAGGAAACAGTAGAATCAACATTGATCAGAAGTTCTCATTTTAAACTCACCATGTTCTGTTAGGAAGCTGATCGTCTCTCTCATCACCAAGGGAACATCCTCCTTATTAGGACTCCTTTTCTTTAACCTTCCACCCAGAATAAAAATAGGTACTATTAGGTCACTGAATGTTTAAATGGGCTGCTGATGAGATAACAACATTGTAGCATTCCTGCCCAATTCATCATCAGCTACTTGTAATCCTGGCCTAGATTCAAGGAGTAGTTGTTTAACTTTGACTTCCTCATCTTGACAAACACAGCATGAGGAGATCAGCCATCACTAACATTAACTCACCAAACACTATTTGTCAGGAAAAAACTATTATAAACACCTAAAAACTGAACACAGACCCCAGACACATTTCAAAAAGCAGGGTGGGTCTAAATCAACCAAGTTACTACTGCATTGGATGCTTCCATCAACACACTTTTCTGCCAACCAGCTTTCCACAGAGAGAGAAATACAGCTCCTCCAATCAGAACCAGCTCACTCCTACAGCTCTGTGCAGACTATGGGGCTGTAAAACAGCTATTAGCTACACTGGCTGTGGGTGGCACTGCAGTAACTAGAAGCACAACCGGTGATGCCAAAAAGAGAAAAATAACTGACAATCAGATACCCAGACCCACATATACACAAAACTAGCACAAAAAGAATGTGTAGTGGAAAGGTTCAGTGCAGGTACCCACTCTGACAAGGCCACTCCAAACTGCTGGTGGGGCAGGGGGGGGCTGGAGGGGGGGGACCTGGGCACCTGAGCGGTGGGCTTCAATGAGGCTTTGATCTTCTCGTCGTAACTGTGGAAAGAAACGGCAAAATGATGCGACTCTGTTTACCTCATCCTGAGAATAATCAAATAAGAGTCACCAAACAGCTACAGAGAACATGAATGCCAAGTCCACTCTGAGAAGCATTAAGGGCACCTCAGTGCACTCTGTCACACAGCACAAACAGGGCCTTCATCCCCCGTCTCTAATTCAAAGGATCTCAGTCCACTCATTAACACACATAAAAGACAAGCTGCTGACAAATTTGGAATTATGACATCCAATTTCTTTAATGACGGGTTGTTGGCTTCGTAAAACTGGAATTGCTTTTAACACAAAAAAAGTCTAAATGAGTTTAAATTTAATCTTGTTCCACTACAGACAAAAACAATGACACTGAATGGGCTGGTGGTGTGGAAGCCTTACTCTCTGACCCGCGTGGGAATCACCAGCTGTTCACACTTCACAATGTCCTCCAGCTCACTCAGGTAGTTGATGTAATTGAGCTTGCGTCCAAACTTAAAGCTGAGGAGAAAACAGATTTTTCACAGACATTATCAGTCCAAGGTCTTATGGTCCTCCAGCACCTACAATCTTTGTGCTAGTTAAATGGTCATGCAATGGTCCACTATCTTTTTTATGTGTTTAACAACTGTACAGATCAGTGATAGAAAAGATCAGTAGTCCATAGAGGCACTGTGAGTAGACAGGGTAGAAAACTTGTAATTCATTTGTAATATTTTGCTAGCTGGTTTTCATAATGCAAAGCTTTACTCAAACAAAAAACAGGTACAACCCTCCAAAAGATGACTGACAGTATATAGTATTTTGTGTGCTTTATTTGGTTTAAGTGTGTAAGTGATCCGATTACGTTCTTTGTTTAAATGATTAATGGAAAAATTCAGACCCCCGTCACAGACAGCCCTGCAGAGGTAACTACTCAGATGGATTTGAGCATTACAACTGCAATACTGTTTACAGCCGGGGTGTCAAACTCATGCCCTGCAGGGCTACAGCACTTTAGGTTTTAGGTGTGTTTTTTTTAGTTCTTGAGTGGCTGACATATTGAATGAAAAGCTGCACACCCTCAGTCTGATACCCTTTCTCTAACGCAGCAGTCTTTTCAGGCTCCTCACAGCTTCCAGTATGTACTGTGTGCTCATCTAATGCAGTTATATCACAGCATTCTGTTCCTCATTTTATAGTCAACTCAGCCTTTTTGCACAATCATTTCAAATCCACTCACTGATGTTAGCCCAATTAAAATGAAAGCTCATCATATGGAAGGCTTTCACAGGATGAGACAGTGAACTTATAATTCAATTCCAAGCTAATTAAAAATGTCTTACCGAGTTGTGAACTGAACTAGACTGGACATAGTTTTCAATTTTCTTGTCTATTGGTCCAGGAATAACATTCTAAATAATTGAAAATAACAAACTAAATAAAACTTGGCTAGTTTTATTTCTCGAGATGATTTTGAAATGAGTATCAAGTATCTGTTATATGAAGTCTGGTTTATATTGCAGATATTCTGAGTGTTCTTGTTCCCTGTCTATATGGTTGCATTGCATGTAGATGTTTACACTGCTGTATGCATTTTCACTCTGGGTCCCCTATTGGCCAGGTCTTGTTCAGGACAGGTCTCTTGGCTTCAGTGGGACTTCCCGCTTCGATAACAGTTAAAATAAATAAACAAAACTGTACTCTGATGTAGCTTGACGATCTTATGGGTTGCTCTCTGTCAGCAGTGTTGTGTTGGTTACCTGATGAGCGGTTTGAAGAGAATGAGCAGAGTCCTTACAAACATGGTGGGGTGCACAATGTACAGAGCCTTGATGTTCTTCTTATACCTGCAGGCAACAAGTGTACAGCTGTCAGAGAAAGGAACACAACACAGTAGCAACGACAGACCTAGCAATGCGGTGCCATCTGTTCATAACTGTAGCACTGTCAAACAGGAAGTGGTTTATTAGAACGCTGAGTGAGCATAAAATCTGCTGCATTAATGGATATGAAATGTATTCCATCACAAACCTCCATTTTTTACAAACATTTCACACTATAACTGTCATCCCATGACAGTGAAAAGATGATCATGATTTGAGATAATTAATCAAGCTGCAGAAAAACACTCAGTTTCACATTCATTGAAAAGATACTGCCCCAGAGGGTAAGTCTGACTATCCAAAGTGCATTTCTCATGCTCAAATTAGCTGTAACTGGAAGGCATTCCATCAGCCCATGTCTCTGCACCACATTCCCCAAACAAAGAACTCTCACAGCCTGTTTAAACACAAGCTACAGTTATTCATGGTGTGGTTGAAGAGTCCTCGTCACTATTAAGGCTGTAGAGCAGAGATAGAATGTCTAGGAACAAGGCAATTTTTCATGTCAATGTGGTATATTTGATAATTTGCTTCCTCAAATAATCATCAGGTCATCTTCAGAGTGCATATTCAGTGAAGGGACAGAACAGGAAATGATGCATGTAAACTCACTTCCTGTCAAACTCGCGATAGGCATCTCTGAGCCAGCTGAGAGAGGGTTTGTTCTCACTGGTGAGGCCATGGTGAAAGTAGATCAGGGTGTAGTCGCTCTCCACATACTGGTCCAGGGTGTGTTTAAGGTACCTGACAAGGTAGGGAAAGATCAGACAAGGACCTCAGTAAGATTACTGTCATAATGTCTGGTACTAGCTCAAAGATAAGCTCTATATTACTGACAGATGCCACATAATGTATAGAACTTCTATAGAGTATCTTAATGATTGATATGAAATCACAATGAAAAGTCTATTGTGAAAACAGTATATGCACCAACATTTTTTTGGCAACCACACCTTAACAGAACATGATGCTATACAAAAAGAAAGAGTGAATCTACTGCATTCCATCAATTCCTGAAACTGTAAATAACATATTTAAACATAAAAAAACATGCTAATAATGAAGCAGACACTTGAACACTATGAAATTCTGTGTGTTTATATACTGTACATTTATTCAGCCTTTTATCATATTTTTCTATGTGTTTTCTATGTGTGAATGAGGAAATATAAGACATAAAGTAAGGAAACCAAATTCATGAAAAAGGCAATAAAGTTAATGCATTCATTCAATAGACAACACTGTACATGTGGATTCAAGGCTTTCACTAAAAATTATATAAAAAAGTAAACAGAAAAAACTTTGTGTTCCATAAAAGGAGCTATGAATGCATTCTATCCTTTCAGGGACACCACCTAATTTTAGTAAAGCTAAGATTTAAACAAGAGATAACACAACGCAAGGGGTGTAGAAAAGAAGCAAGTACACTGTCTAGAGCTCCTTATAGAAAATTAGAGCAGTGGAAGTATTAAGGCCAGTATTATTTTGATTTACAAGCATGCAACATGTAAAATTCACACCCTACTATTACTGAGATAAAAAGAACTGAAAGTGCAAGAAATTGTAAAATGACAGTGTAACTGCACTTTATTTGTCCTGAAAATGACAAATTAGTCAAAACTGGCAAAAAGAGGAAACTCACATTAGAAGCTTGTGGTGATCCAGCTCATGGTGTGGAGGCATTCGACAGGCACTGAACACGATCACTTTCCTGCCATAGTTATCATCGCCTGAACACCGCCAGGGAAAAAGAACTGTGTCAACAGCAAGGCCTTTTGGGTAAAGAACACTGACAGTGGACCAGTGGATTTACAATGCAGGCGCAAACTCTTGGGCTGTAGTAATGAGTAATGGCTTTACCTTGTGAGACCTTTGAGTCTGGGGTGGCTGGGGAGGCTGAAAGTTTGAATCCAGGCTTGGGTCGCTGTTCTGCCCATGAGCAAGCTAACCTCAAATAACTCACACTGCTTCAGCTCATATCCGGCAGTATAAATGAATAACGTGTAAAATGTCAGCTGGGTAATTTGCTCTGGATAGGAGCATCTGCGAAGTAAATAAATAATGTACATAATAATGTAACGCGTTTCAGCGCGCTGCTCCCCCAGGCAGCTCAGTGTCTGTCAGCTGCCAAATGCAGTGGAGCACTTCTACAGCACAAACATTTCATGCTGAGTCCCTGAAATGCCGGACAACAGTATCGCTGTGCAAACATTTCATGCTGTGGTCCTTCAAATGCTGTGCAGCAGAATTACTGTATAAACAGTTCAGGCTTCTGTCTCTGAAATGCTTTGTCTGAGTATTACAGCATTACCATTTCATGCTGTGGTTTCTTAAGTTATGTTTGGCACTATTCGGAGTATAAACATTTCATGTTGTGGCCTCTGAAATATTTTGTAGCGGTAGTGCAGTGTAAACACTTCCTGTTGTTCCCATGAAAAGCTGTGTTATAAAACAGTTCATTTTGTGGTTCTAAGGCAATGCATAGCAAAATTAAAGCAGTGACTGAAATTAACAGTTGCTAATTACATGGGGTGTTACAAAAAAGAGCTGGGCAAGTCAACTCTGCTCTGGTTATCCAACTATCTGAGTGATATTTGAAAGGCAATTAATGGCAATAAATAGAGAGTGACTACAAAATGTTGCATGTTTTCTTCCATGCTGACTCCTCCAAATTCGGACACAGTGCAATAGCCCCTCAGTAAATCCCACAGAACCTGGTGTTTTTCAAATTCAAAGAAAAGCTCAGGGGACACAACCTTACAACACAGATTTATAACAACGTCGCTAATTGTCACTGCAAATGTAGTCCTCCTATCTATAAAGATGCCAAACTAATTAGCACTGAACAGCTCATTCTTCAGAGCCTAGCCTAATTGGTCACTGAAAGCGGTGTACAACTTATCCTTCAGCCCCACCACAACAACACATCAAGAAGGTCTTCAACACTGAAAATAACACTAAAATGCAACTCATCTCAAGCCATGTAACAGGAGTGTGTGAGTGCTATGTTTCTGCATTAAACATGTGTGTGTGTGTGTGTGAGATGAACATGGTTAAACACGTGTATGTTTGAATGATTAAAATGGATTACACTGAAATTCACTTTAATTTAAAAAAAGAATCTGAATCCTAATGTGATAAAATTTCTCAAAAAACATCTAATATGATGCATAAAGTTTTTTTGAGCAACCTGTTTCACACAGCAAAATCTCTATTAGTAACAGACCTGCAGATGCATTTTTCAGCTTCAAAGCTTCTCATCTACCCAAACAAACAAACAAACTAAACAAACAGCATTCTGGATCCAACACCGATTCCTCAGATAATTCTGTAAAATGGCTTCACTCACCACAAGTTTTTAGTTAAACAGTCATGTTCTATGCTTTATTCTGTTGTGTTCTTAATGAGTAGTTTTTTTTGTCCTCAGAAATTTTATGTGTTTTTTATTGCTTTTTCTATTGAAACTTGAATGCTAGTAAGGTTTATTCCTACTGTGGTAGGGTCAGTAAAAAGCATAAGTATTCTGAAATATACAGATAAATATGTAAACTCACTTTCATGAGCATACAGATGCATGGCAGCTATATCTGCAGGCTAATCAGTTAATCTCCCGAGACAGGGAATGAAATATCTGAGCTGACCTTTCCGTTAGCCTGCAGATGGTAAGGTTTAAACATCTAAATCTGCCAGAAAAATTCTCTTCACAGCAATTACAAGGCCTTACCTGCCACCTCGACGATTTGGTGCCTAGCGATGTCGTAATACGGGTCATCCCATTTTAGGTGGGAGCCCTGTCCAAACTGCTTAGCGATGTCTGTTTCTGTGAGGACAAAAGTTGCAGGGAATCAGCATGCATACCATCTCTGTTATATTGCCTCAAACATATTCTGTGGCATTTTCCCTTACAAAGACCATCCAGACATTGGTAACATGTGGTTTCACATGACAGAAAAGATTATTTTAAAATGGTACCCATTGTTTTATTCTTGGAAAAAGGAATAGATTAGGATAATGGTCTCACAATGTGGATGGTGCATACCTCTGCACACAGCTCATAAAAATCATAGAAACCAGAAAAAGTCCTGACTCTGGCCTGATAACAGCCTTGGAATGCAACTTCCAACAAGCTGCACTGAGCCAACCTCCTGTCAACACCAATCTGTGAGCATTGCTGTGCAGAGAAAACCGATGCAGGGGCCTTCCCTCTGTATTAGACGCATGTGAGCAGAAACCCAGGGGCAGAAGCAGCACTGTGCACTTCATTTGTTCTGGTCTCCAATTCAATTAATCCTCCCCGTGTCTCTCAATGAGGAGGCCCATTATCATGCTCCCGTTACATCGTTACGAGACACGGCTAATTCACCAAGCATAGCTGCCTTCCCAAAACTGCCCGATGATGTCACTCCCCATCCCCTGTGTAAAGCCTGATTTCAAATTGACTCAACTGGCAGTGAACCAGAACATTTACTCTGTCTTCACTGCCTATTAAAGCGGAGTTGCATAATCAACTTTATTACTTCCCATATGAGAACACGGAGAGATCAAACCAGAAAATGGCACACAAGAAATGCAGCTAACATGCCCATTTACTGAATCAGATGGCAGTAGCGACTACCTCCACAAACATTACTGAGGACTGAAGGAAACCACTGCCCTGACATTGTGGATCATGATTTCCAATGTCTGCAGCTACACTGCCATGCAATATGATGTGAAGGCTGGGGTGCATCTGGAGCCAGAGAACAGCTGGGCTGTCACTCTGAGAAACCTTCACGGCTCCATACTCTGAAAACCTTACGTGGAAGTTCAAAGCTTCCAGCTTTGATATTCTCTTACAGTTAGCAAAAGCATGCATTTCTGTCCATATGTTTCACCTGTCATAGCCTGTATGTAAAAGGGCACTTTGGCTCATGTGACTGCACTGCTCTAGGTCAATCACCTTTTATCTAGAGACCGCTAACCACATTACAAACCAAACAACATTCTACATGACATTAATCTCCCTGACAACAACTGGTTACCTGCAAACCAGCAGTAGTTAGGAAGCATATGTGCAAGGGCCTCAGCCTGCCACAGAAGGGATTAAACCACCTGTGTCCCACTACTATGAAATCATCTGGTACATACAAATGTCTTGTCTATTCCCAATTTAACATGAACAAGTTGATGAAAACCCACGATAGCTGTCAGTGCTGAGGTGGCAGGAACACCTGTTCCCCTACAGTGGGCGTAGATGAAAAATTCTGCGACCGAACAGACAATACACTGTCTGTCCACATATTCTCACTTCTCACGCCAGGTGGTGTGATTGTGGGCTCCCACTTCAGATGCTCTCAGAACAATGGGTTCTCTTTCCTTCTCTTATACAATTCTGTCTTATGTCTGCCTCTTTACTGCTAGTGCTTCTTGAAATTGATGTTATGTGCTGTGGATAACAATCCTTTGTTCTGACTGTTATATGGTAAATTTTCAATCTGTATGTTCTTTTTACAGGAACACATATGTGCGCTATTCTGGATAAAAGCACATTCCAAATGAATGAATGCAAAAAGCTAAATGATGGTTGAGTACTTACCAGACTTGCTCAGGCTCGCTGTGTCATCCGGAGGCCATTGCTTATCCTCCATGGGGGACAATTTGAGCTGGTCCAAGGCGCTGTTCGGGGTGTCCTCCCCAGCAAGGTCATCCTGGAGATCAACGAGCAGGTCGGAAGCCATGTCCTGCAGCAGCCGACGACAAAGACTGTGCCAGTTGCCCAGGTGGCTCCTGTCAAACACACACTTCCTTTTAAAGAGAGAAATTCTTCTGACCCAACTGCAGGTAAGCCTGAATGACAAACACTTTTACTTTGTAAAAGGTTGTTGTGCAAAGACAAGAGGACATATTTCTTTGATCTGATAACTACTATACATTTTACAAAAATGATACAAATAAATGGTGTGAAAATATTCTGTAATTGATACCTTTTACATTAGTTAACTATGAAATATACTACACTCTAACCTGTATCCTCACACTAACAGTAATGTCCCTCTGTCAGTGTCGTATTAATGTAAGAGCACTGTCATTTCAAAACCACATAGGCCAATCCATTGCCTCTGAGTAAAAACAGTACTGCAACATTCAACAAGCTTAGGGCCAGCACAGCGAGACAAGGCCAAAGGCCACGCACTATGGCCGAATGCACAAAGATGTGCTTCCACTGTGAGCATAAGCTCATGCTACACTGCACTGATTTCTCTGTGCTCCGCACTTGCTTGCGTTTTGCATTTTGTCTTTTGACAGACATGATGCCTAAACCTACTTTGTATAACACCCCAAGCCAAACTGATCTTCAACCTTTTTGGTCACATGCTCAAACTCTTTTATCTTCCTGTTTTCTGCAACATGAGGACAGTGTGTCCCATTCAAAAGAGTTGCTGCAAAGGTGCACCTTCATAAAATGCAGCAGTGCAGAAGCACAAATACTTGAAGATGGCACAACTGTAAAGTCACATTTAAAGAGACAGCACAAATTCTTAACATATCTGGTATGTAGGGTAATCCAATAAGTAGATAAGTGAGTTCACTCACTGACCAGTTTTCTGAATGGTCTCAGCTTTTGGGTCTTTATGCATTTGTATGTGGATCATTTGCACTGAATTATAAAAAAATCATGCGACAGAAAATCAATTTCTGGTCTTTTGCATTTACATTTGAATTCATGGTATTTAGGCTGAGATAAAAGTGTTAAAAATGCAATGCCAGACAAACTTTGGGTGTTTTGTATTTGTAGATGGGTCTTTTGTTTGAGGGGGAAAAAACCTGTTTAAACGAAACAGACAAAATTAGAGGGTAAACCAATATAGTTAAGAGTCATGTAGCATAACCCAAGAAGCGTTTGTGTCTCATGAAGAGAGCAAATCAGACAGCCGTGTGGTAAATGAGGGGAATGACGCAAGGCTTCATGTGAAAGAATCTTGCCCTCTGTCCCAAAATAACGTGCCATTTCCTTTTCTACACAGACTGAGAATCCTAAGTGCGTGATTGCCTCTGCATGGTTAATAGCAGCGGTGATGTCAAACAGCAGACACAAGCCTGAGAACAGCCTAAAGGCAAAGCAGACATTTCAATGTACATGTAAATAGGTGTTGTCAGTTTAGGAGACATAATAAAAAATGGCAGCCCCTTTGATGGACCCTGGATAAGATCATTTTCAGAGGCAGTGCTGCCTGTCCTAAATATGCTGTCTCCGCTCCAAGGCTTGAGCAGCAAATAAGCCTGGCTGCGCACACAAGTCCCCACTGTTTATCAGATGCAATCTGCTGTGACATTTTGTTTCTTTAAATATTACAGCTACAGACAGGCTACATATCCCTTTATGCATAATCCACTCAAGGCAACCTCATTAAGGGGAAAAATGGTACAAGAGAACAGTTCACAGTGTGTTTATGGTGACACAGATCATTTTCACTTCTGTGCCAAAATTGCCTATACATGTTACCCAGAGATGAGAGGCTGAGAGCTTCCTGGAGTGGTTTAAGAGCACTGGATGATTTGTTTCTCCATAATCTATACCGCAGTCCTGTACTCACAAACTATGCTATTACTCACTCTTCAAGTCCCACAGCAATCAGCAGCAGTGGCTATCATTTTCCCTGACTCGGTACTTTCAACATAATCACTACACAGGAGAAGCTATGATGATTTCTGTAAAAAGAAGAACAAACAATGTCCTTATGTTACTGTGCTTGTCTAATATGCAATATTTATTACATTTTCCAAAATGAGCTTCATTTTGATTTTACTCATTTAGGTAATTTACAGCCAATTCTAGGGCTAAAGTCTCATTCCAGTTAGGCTAATATTAACTTCAATGTTCAATTAATTCTTTTCAGTTAACAACCCTCCAGATACACTAAAGATAAAGGGGAATGTTTTAATCAAAGTTCCCTACACAGTCCTGCAGATAGTTTTATAAAAACAGTGTATTATTTTTCAAAAAATATTAGCAATCAAAAACATATTTTACTCAGTAAAGTTTTAAAGTACCTCTGTGTCTCAACCGTTAGCTGCATATTCATCTAAAAAGGTTGTTTCTAACTTCCATGTCACCCAAACAATTATCAAATTACATATTGAAAAGACAACAGTGCCATAGTCTTATCAATGTACAACGTTGCTGTTGGGGAATGGTGAAGTATTGAATAGTGGGGAGAGGGCAGGGATTGTAACCTGAATGTCTCATGCATTGATTTTTACACCCATTAGTAAGGTACTTAACTGCCTTAAATATCCAGCTCCATAAATTAATGGTTGATCGCAGGTTTCAGCTGTCATCAGTGAAACATGTCTCGAGACAAATATAATGCTTTTTCAGTCTTATCAAACTGAAAACAACTTCTTCAGAATCTGGCATGACATAGAAACAGAAGTCTTCTTGATCTAGTGATGACTGTTAGTGTCATGAATCTGAAGATTAACCATCATCATTCTGTGTGCATATGTGTGTGCATGCTGAACTTAAAGCTAATAGCTGCCATTAAAAAAGATCATTATCTTTGTGCTGCATTTTGCTCAATGACATAATTTTGAGAACACCATCCAAAACTAAAACCCAAAAACTTATGCTACACATCCCTTGCAAACAATTTTGTAGTTATTGAATAAAATACTGAAGCACAGCTACAATTACTCAATTTAAGCTGCGATTAGGACATAACTAGGACATAGAATGAAAGCTACCTCAATAATAATGTGATCATTGTCATATCTGCCAGAGAAACCCCATTTTACCCCATAGTCAGTCACTCCATTGCATTACTGATGTTCCAGGCTGCCTTGCATTACTGTATAGACTGGCAGTCTCATCTAGAATGCAAACACATTCAAGTGTTTACCAAAATGAGCATGAAAAACCTGATAAATACAACTGATACAACAGTATACTTCTTGGAACTGAGCGTAATGAGTGACATGGATTACCAAATAAACCTAATGTTTATGGTCACTGCTAACTGACTTCAGTCTAAACAGTTCATGTTGATGGTGGCAGCTGTTTCTCTAGCATAGGTGTGTTCACAATATTCATGCGTCGAAAACCAAAATGTCGATGTACTTACAAACTACTTACTACTACTAACATTTAAAACCGATTAAAACATAAAACAATCAACTCTGAGAAAGAAACTTCACACACAAGTCTTAAGAACACAAAACCTACAGACAGAATAGCCATAGTGAGAGTGGACAAAAACAATAGGATTAGCTCACGTTTCAAATGCAGCTAAGCTAGCTTTAGCTAATGTTCGCATTGTGGGCACTTGTGACCAACATTACTCCATTACAGAGGCTATTTGAATGCAAACAGAAATTTTCAATTTCATCCGTTTGCAAAATCAGTAGAGGGTTTAAAAACAAATCGTTAACTACTGTCGTATGTAAAATCATTGCAAGCAAAGAGCTAGCTACTCAAGTTAAAGTTCAAGCTAACCACCGTAATATCTGATATAGATATTGTTACATTACTGTCAATGAGTGCCTTATATTGAGGCACGTATCATAAAGTTCAGTATCAGAGAGTAGTGACGTCAAAATAAAATGGTGACATACAAATTTATCTATCCAGCAATAAATAAATCACCTCTACCTAGATAACACCCAATAAGCCAGCTGGCCAGTTTGTTTGTGCAAGCATCAGTGAGTAAACCCCAACATGCTGCGCAAGCTATCGCGAATTAACGCTTCTAACTAGTGGTACTCTTGATAACTATCGGTAGTATCACGAAATGTAGCAAGAAAGACATAGACAATACTATCTACAAGGATGACATCACCTCGTTGGTCTTTAGACTTTGCGATTGCATTCACTGGATATAAAATCTTACAAGTTAGAGCCACAGTTTCGCTTGCTTTCGCTTTCGATATAAAATAATTAGCACTAGCTGGCTATGAATTTAATTTATTGTTCAGTATACAGCTGTTTGCTGCCTCCACTGATAAACACGGAGGATACTGGGCGTGTCTGTCAGATCTTATTCATTCGATGTGTGTAAATAATTACTAGCCGTAGCTGGTTAACCTCGGCAACTCCCGAACAAGCGACAAGTAGCTAGATAAATCACAGTATACCAGATGGCAGACAGAAATATTTTCGTTGACTGATGGCTAGATAACTACTCTGGTTTTAATTAAACTACACAGAAGCTAGCTAACTGTGACACAGAGTAAGCCAGTAACTAACGATCTCTTGCTTGCTGCTGCGACTATGATCACCACACACATTAGCGAGTAGCTAACTCGCTAACAAACTCGTCATCAATATCGTGATGTTTACTAATGTACTTCTGACGTAAGGCTAGTCAGGCGCTTAATAAAAAAGGTACCGAAAGTAACCCTTACCTTCTTCTTTTGGAGACTACTGCTTTCGGTAAAGCTGTGCAGCCCTGAGTGTCGCGTCTCCCTTAGACGACCCAGAGTCTTTCTGTCACAAACATCCGGTCAGCGGGCGGATGCAGATACGCATGCCAGGAAAATCACGTTCTTAGCCATTCTCCCTTAGCACAGCCAAGCGTAAGTTCAGGAAGTTAAAGCAACCTACTGGAAGCCAAAGCGTACTCAATACTATAGTGTATTCCCTGGACTATTCCAGAATGAGAAGATGTACACGACTGTGCCTAACTTCTTGCTGGTTTGCTTTCCCAAATGAAGAAAAATATGTCAAACAATTTAAACCACGTGTTCAGTATTTAAATATCTAAATACTGTATTGGTTTCTCATAATATTTTTATTGTTTTAGAATATTCTGTGATTTGTTTTCTCTGATACGAATGTAGCAGCTGCTTAATATTGCTTGACCCGGAATAATGTCTGAACGATGATGATATCAGTCCGTGGATATGTATTAACCATGTAGCCATTTAGCACACCGATGTTTCATAATTACAATAATAACAGTATTGCCATTGACAAGTCTGATTTAAGATGGATCTTGGCAGTATGAAATTTGTAAAACGTGGAAAGGGAACGTTGTTCCATTTCGCTAAGGACATCTTGAACTCATCTGACGTTCAGGGGTTCACATGGCTAACACACAATGATACATGTAGCCTATGTATACCAGCATTTACTATTACCACCAATACTATTACAGTGAAGTGCATAATTACGATTGCTTTCTGTACTATCCCATATGCTAATGTACATAGATTGTAGAACTCCACAAAACCTGTAAAAACTCAAGTATTAGGTTTTTCAAATGATGTGCAGTGCATTTATGTGTATTCCTACAAACAGTAATATTGTGTTATGCTTACACCTACAAAAAAACAAGGATAAAAACTATTTCATTCAGGGACGATGAACAAAAAGATAATTATGCACCATTTTCTCACTGAACATCCATCTTATGCTAAAGCAACTTTGAGCCTGATCTTCTTTTAACATTATTTTCAGCAGCGGGGTAATAAACAACAGAAAAGTACATCACTGCCACCTACTGTGCAGGAGTGTAGCCATTAGATGCCGGAAAATCCACAATTGCTTTCGGCTAGCACGGGCAGAAGAGAGGAATTATTTTCATTATTCATCGAAATGGCCCACAGATATTCAGAACAAATTGACATCTGGTCCGGCTGAACACCTCCCACCCCTGTAGCACTGATACAGTTGGGTATCAGAGGTGCAAACCTTCAAAAGTGTGAGCACTACCATGTATTTGTTCCACCTATTCACTAACCCAGCTGATTTCACTGACTACCCCCTGCCTGGCTGACGAGATATTTTCTTTCTGAAGCTGGGGTTGTCCACCTCATACTGGCAGCAATTCCACTGAATTCAGAATAAACAAACATTAGGTTGTGTGATCGTTATGACTTTTTGTTGAGAATAAACAAACATTAGCTAGTACATAATGATCCTTGGAACTGTTGAACTTCGTTCGAAACAAAATGATAACAGTTTTTTTGTTGACATTACAGCCAGGCATTGGCACAGTTTTAAAACTGTTCCCCATTTTCTTGGTCTTTTGACATGCTAAAACCCACACTGACAATTAAGCCCTTGTGGATCAATAGTTTAAACTACATAATGATCCTTGGAACTGTTAATGAATCCAAATTTAATGATGATGAACAATTATTTATAATAACATTATCAGAATCCCCTGAATCTCAGCTTTTAATGCAGTCTGCCTGCTCCAGCTGTGCATGACATGAGCTCCTCAGACACAATGACTGTGCAACGCAACTGTGAAAAGGAGTGGACACTGGAAGATTGATTGACAGAAGACTTTACCAACAAAATCAAGATCTAAGAGGATAAAAAAAATGTTTTATCAAAGTAGTCCCTATTCTATGTATTTTGAAATTCCCACCTTATCGACAGTAATACATCAACAGCTGGGGAAACTTCAGAACCCCTAATTCAGCTTTTAATTTTGGGCCCTCATACCTCTGTATTTGTGGGTTGAAAATGATCCTAAAATTTATCAAAGTAGCTAAAACACAAAAGTGGCTAGTATGGGGTAGAACGGAGCAGGATCAGGGAAATGTGCAATACACAAAAGTCAACCCACATACTTTATATAAAGGCTGTAGCATATTTCCCTATATTTACAGTAGAGAAGTTGATATTTCAGAAGCTGGTGTCGTTTTAGTGTGTTACCAAAACAGAGTACTGTCAGATAGATAGATTTCTAGAAATATATAAAACAATCAATCTTATTATCTGCTGTTTATATTACCCGCACACCCACTAGTGGATGGCATATTTTCCATCAAATGCAATCTAGTAGCCCACTGTGTGGATAATAACTTTCCCATCAGCCATAAACAGTAGGTGGCGATAAAAGCAGGAAAGTTGGGTGGGAGGAGAAGAACAGGGAGAAGGGAAAGAAGTGACGTGAGCTATCAGAATAACGGGCTGTACTGACAGATTGGAGCGTTTGACCGAAGAAGCTGTAAGCAAACTGGCAAGGGAGGGCCAAATACAGCTACCAGCAGCCTGAGGTTCATCATGGACACAGCGATTCCAAAACATACATAGTTAGCTAAGGTTTGTGTATTGCATGTAACATTACGGTTTTTTCCAAAACTTATATGGCTAAAATGTGTAAGTACATAGAGCTTTCGAATGATAGCTTACTTCCTAACTAACTAGACAGTGTAGCTTTGCGGCAGAGATTCATTTAATGTTACTAAGGATAGCTACAGGAAGAAACGGAACATGGTAGTTAGCTACTTAGCCTAACTCTAGTGCTGGGCCATGAAGCAAACCCTCTAGCAAGTTGTCAAGGTAAATCAGTCTGCAAACGTACAAAACCATTTTGGTGTTGTTAGTATGAATAAGTGAATTGTCGATGTGCTTTATGCTTATAATGTGAAATAATAGGGAAAGGTCACGTTTTAGCTCATACAAGCTGTCACTAGTTACTAGGCTAGCAAGCTAGTAGTATGTCTAAATTGCTTGCTAGCAACTTTTAAAAGTACTTGTCCTAAGTTAGTTGGCTATTTGAAATAAGGTTACACTCCTTATTTGTTCTGGAAGGGGGTCTTGTAAGTTCGTGTGTGTGTGTGTTAGTAAAGTAGCTGGCTGCAAAAGTAGTCTTATCAACCATCTAGCGAGTTTATTTCTGGTGTGGAAGTAACATTAGCTAAGACGTTGACACTTTTTTGCTGGTTAGACACCTAACGTTTTGCGAGCTAGTGTGCTAACTGTTATTTAATCGAATTTCGAAGACTCTGCCATGGCAACAGATGCGATTGAAACTGAATCCGAGCTGACATTTACAAGTGATATGGATTTAAACAAAAGTGATCCAGAACCGCCAGACACACCCAGGATATTTGAGAACCAGGAAAATGGGCCCACAGAAACCTTGGTTTCGGA
Organism: Albula goreensis; assembly: GCA_022829145.1. Taxonomy (NCBI): domain Eukaryota; kingdom Metazoa; phylum Chordata; class Actinopteri; order Albuliformes; family Albulidae; genus Albula; species Albula goreensis. The sequence goes on from CM040755.1 coordinate 11,069,074, forward strand.
AGAAGAAGAACCTGACATCTCACGAAACAGGACGGAGCCTTTGTCGGAGAGCTCTGTGGATACATTATTGCAAAGTCCAACCAAAACAGGAGATCCGCTACAGGAAACGGCAGCTCCAGACAATGGAGAAAAACAAGAGCCAACGGAGGTGCGAACTTCTAGTCCAGTTGGGCTTTCCTTGCCGCCCCCTCCATTACAGCTCAATGAAAGGTGAGTGACATTTCTGCTGTCCAGTTTTATAGCTCACTAGCTAACCACTGCTTTGCAACTACTCTGTCTGAGACAGTTCACAGTTTTGCATGTTTGAGTTGTTTGAGTCTTTTCGGCACGTTGGCGAAAATCAAAAGATTAAGTACTTAAAGTTATGAAAAAATAAATTATCCTATAGCCCTCGACCGAGTGCCTGAGTAGTCGTTTTACGTTGATGAAAGCGGGAAAGGCTACTGTCGAAACAATACAGCAACACATTCATTTAATAGATTTCTTATTGGTTGTTTTTTTTCTATGGTATATACAATCCCATTCTGCTATTACAGGCACAAGTACAGTTTGGTTAAATCCACACGATGCCAGTATTAGCATAATAACTACGTACCACAGTTGTCACCAGTTAGATTCACATGCGTTTTCAGTAATATCTTTTCACCAAGTTTGTGACACCGATGAGGAGAAATAAATGACCTGGTTGTTCCACCCACCCGTGGTTATGTCCTCTCAAAGTCACTTCCAGAGACTCTGCTTTAAGTATGAATATTTTAGGGCTTTGCACTGCCCCATGATGGAACATGTCTTCAAGCCTTGAGGTTAATTCATTTGAAAATATGTCCCTTGGATATTAGGAGACTAGGGGCCAGACAGAATTTGGGAAGCTCAGTCTGTCACACCTGTATATGGTGCAAAATAGTCTTAATTGCTCCTGGAGAGCCTTGGCATTGGGTTTATTGGGTTAAGCACTTTGCAACTAGCTCTTTCAGACAGGGAAGATGGTTTAACTCTATTGAAATGGTACTAGAAGACAAGCCCTGCAGTCTGAGCTCTGGAAACCCACCTCCTCCACTAAACTTTCATCTTCTCATATCAGAAAACATTTCAGATGGCTATCAGAATGCTGCAGCTCGCCATGCTTATTTTTCTACAGTATGAGACTGTGACATAACAAGCTGTCATTTACTGTCATTAACTGCTGTGCCACCTGAGCAAGGGGTGGCAGCCATGCTTTCTCAGTGGGGGGCACAGTTCAGTAGTTTCACAGACTGTCTTGTACAGGGCATAATTGGTAACCTTAATCTGTGACAATCCTTCTCAACACAAAATTAACATATTGCTAGGGTCACAATGTTTTGATCTAAGTGAGGTTCATTGACAGCATGCCATGCCATGCTGTGATGTTGTTCATTTGAGCAGGGGTTGATTGCAGTTTGAAAGTGCATTCCTCGGAAATAATCAGTGAGCATTACCTTGCAAATGAAGTAGGAGGGAAGTTACAGTCATGTACATATGAGTTCATTATTTCATCCCAGGTACTACTGGAATAGGCCTATTGCTTCTGTTACATAGCTCTACAGCAGCAGTCACTACAGACCTCAGTAACTCAGTTAAAATGTAAGGTATTACCCAACATTTGTGAAAGGCTTCCACTGATGGAATGGTCAGTCTTGGACATGGTTTTGACTTGAAGTTCTACATTTATCACTTTAGTTGAAGTATGAATTCTCTGTCTTAACAAGGGAATTGTTTCTCAACTTTTCATTGGCATTATTTCCCCCATCATCAAAAACTAATAATTTCCTCACCCTGCTGGATATGGTTAGTATGTATTTCCACTTATCATTGAATATATTTCCCTTCTGTTTCCCCTGGTGGCTTTTATTGTCTTTTTTTCCTCATGGTTTTTTAAAAAACCTTAACGTGTCTTCATGCCTGCATTAAGTGCTACAAAGGGTTATGGATTTTTTTGTCATGCCATTGGGTTTTGAACACCAAACTTTAGTGTGCTGAACAAAAGTGTGCAACTTGAATGTTGAAGGGCACAGTTGGTGAAATGGGTAAGTCTGACTAAGTTAGCAGCTGCAAGCTATTTTTTAATTTCTTGCACTGTGGATCCAATAGTTTTAATTTCTGGAAATGTTACAAAAGGGATTTTGCTTCAGTGTGATTTAAGTAGAAATTAAAGACAAAGGTCCTATATGATCTCTGTGCCTTTTTTTAATCACAAAAAAGAAATTCCACAAACTGATTGGTAAACTGAGTTCTGAGAAACAGGCCTTAACATTTGAGAATTGGGGCAGCAGTGTTATTTAGTGGCTAAAGCCCAAGACTTCTAACTAGCCTAGTACAGATTCAGATATGACAGCTTGTGTCACCTTGAGACATGGACTGCTACAGTTCAATCCAATTTTCAATGGATAATATATCAGAATGAGAGCCATACCAAAAACTTGCCATAAGGACTTGTAGAATAACAGTAAATAATGAACTCATAAAACTACAGAATGTCCAAACTTTGCCCTCATTGGCTTTTTGGCATCACAGAACTGTTGAGCACTCACAATTACACAGATTACATGAAAGCTCAATACTTAACATGTTGAAACTATGCGCACCATGTAGCGGAGTGCATGTTTTTTTGGTTTGAGATTAGAGTTTCAATAGACTCTGTGTACCATACAGATTAGAGGGCCAGTCTGTGACTGTGGCTTTGTGAGGGGTAATTCTTTCCCCTCTTTATCCAGCATAGCAAAAGACCTACAACCCAAGCCTGCCTCCTTGCCCTTTGCAATGTTTCCTTTAAGACCAAAGGGCTACTTCTCTGGACATCAGCTGAGGTTTTGTTATTCTCAAGCACACAGTGAATTGGGTGTTCATAAAGTGTTGAGGTACACATTATTGTTTTGTGGGGTTACTGAATGTTAGTCATGAGAAAATGCTGTCTTGTGCAGAACCATTTGCTGTCATAAAAAAAAGAGTTAAAAGAACTGAACTTCAATGGGAGGAAATGGGCTGTGCACTGAAAGCAGACAGTGAGTCGAAGCGGTATTCCGAGGGTAAGCTTACACAACTCAGACCTGGGTAGTTTGTTTTTTTCCTCCACAAATCTGGTGTTTAGAAATAACCACCACTGGAAAAATACCATGTACTGTGTTTCTGTATGGTGGTTCCATATGAAATCACCCACAAAAAGGGGATTTGACTCCCACCATCTCAAATCTTACTCTCAGATTCACTGTATCAAAGAGTCCAAATGGGTAAATTAAGTGTTTTGTAATAATATTTATTGCTTGCATAGATATTAAATCATTTAGGCAAAGTCAACCATTTTGAATTCACATAGTTATTTATTCTCCATTTAAAAATGATAATTCCGTTATGGAAATCTCTGATGCTAGTAAAAGGTAAAGTGGAAGGTGTTTAACAAAACTGCCCCTGAACCCCACATTCTGATCATGCCTCTGGACAGTACAGTGTAATGTCTTGATGTTTGACAAGTGGCATAGAAATATAGTCATGTCTTGGTAAACACAAAGCTGCTGATTTCTTAGACAACAGTTAGCCTTCCATATTAATCTTGTGAAAGCTATAATTCAAAATTTGTGCATCGTTACAATTCTGAAATTCATAGACGTGTGAGGCACATGTATGTCTTCATGCCTGTGAGGCACCACAAAAAGATGTGATATCTGAACAAAAAGATATTCAGCAAAAACAAGAGACCTGCATACGTAATACACATAAACAAAATGCCTTTAAAATATGTATACCAAATTACTGATATCTAAATGCTGCCATGTTACAACTAGTCTTTCACCAGTAAGTTTAATAGAATCTTACCAAGAATTAGTAGTCTAGTAGTTGCTTTGCAGTACTTCCAGTGCTTTCATATATTGATCCTGGTTAAGTTCCCCTGTAATTCCTGCCTTTACACTTGATAAACTGTCAACAAATCTTCAGCATTGCTTTATAGCATATAGCATATTACTTTACTAGGGAAAGAGAAAGCAATATTAGTGCAGCGCATATGAATGTAGAAGATTCATATAGTTTTGTATTTACTGTGTATTCAGTTATAACTAGTTGCTGGTTTTATTGTTATTACCCATGAAGCATCCTGTAAATCTCAATATTGTACGCAGTTTTTTTAGGATTTAAAGGTCCACATTTGAAGTATCAATGTCATTGGAAGGTGTATGCTTTAGGAAGCTTCATATTTTCAAACATAATAGACTAGACACATGATTACACATATGTAGACCTTTTGATTTGTCCCTTTGATGTGGCTCAATATTTGAAAGAATCAAATAATGGAGGACATGGTTGAAACTTAAAACATGGCATCATTTTGATGTCAATTGTGTGGTATACAAGCAGATTTAGAAATAGATTTGTGTAACTTTTTATTACCATGACCATTTTGTTGATGTTGCATTCACCTTTTGTTTTAAGCATTTACTATGTGATCCACAATCTTGTTGTTTGGTTGCAGCTTGGAGCACCAGGAGTCAGCAGAAACCACAGAGGCACGTTTGAGGCTGGAAGGAGTGGAGCTCAAAGAGGAGTGGCAAGATGAGGATTTTCCAAGGTGTTCTTAAATTTATTCTGTACAAATACACTGACAATGAAAGTCTGTGGTATGAACTATTCATATTTACTATTTAACTATGAATTATGCATGAAATCATTACATAAGAGTCGACTTATGTTTTAATTTTAGGTTATTTTCCTTTTGTAGCTATGAAGTATTTTCAGGTGTATTATATATGAAGGTGACTCACAATTGCAATTATATACATTTTAGTTTTTCACAAATATTTGAAAAGCTAAGTAGCATAAAGCTGACTGTGTGCATTTAACTGAGTATAAACTGACAGGAGTGATGCTACTTCCACATGAAACAGGAAATCAACAATTTCCTGTGTGAATTTGCTCTCTTATCCGAGATGGGGCACTTTGTCTAATTGTACAACTGCATTAACCCATATTCTAATCCCCTTTGGTACTATTTAGGTGCTGTACCCAGGAGTTGAACCTACAACCCTCTGGTTTCATGTCATGTTGAATAGATTTTTTTTTTTTTTTGTTTATGTTCCTAGACCCCTGCCTGAGGAAGAGGAAGAGGAGGACCTGGAGCAAGAGCTCTTCAATGATCCACCTGCAGAGGAAGAAGCAGGTAAGCAATTGTGAGACCTGTGACCTGTGTGAGCGGGAATTTGTGGACAAGGTGGAATGGAGTCTACCATAACTTGTTATTCTGGTTTCCTGCTTTCATTGAATACTATTTATAAATGTGAAACTACTTATTGAAGCTAATTCTCGAAGCTAATTAATCATGTACAAAATATCATTTATCCTTATGACTATTCATGTCCTCTCTTAGGAGCACCATCTTATGGGATAAACAGTGATAAGAAAGTCAAGAAAAAGCTGGAGGCCCCAGACATAAGCTTAACTTTGGCCCGCACCGGAACCTCTGCTCTGTCTGACGAGTTGGAGGAAAGCACTGAGCTGGACCTGGATGATATAGACACCCCGTCTGACAACAGCAATGAGTTTGATTGGGAAGGTATACACACAAACTGTATATTCAAAGGCCTCTTGGGCTGACAAAGACTTCGCTTGACTATGTTCTCTCTTGTATTTACGGTTGCATGAAATTACAGGAAAAATTCTCTTAAGCTCTGACCACAGTGGAGAAACAGTGTTACAGTATTTTTCCTCCTTTGTTGTGTTGTTGCCAACTCAGTGAATACATTTCATTTATGAAGAGCCATACATCTATGTCAAGCGATCCCAGAGTGATTCACTGTAAAATGTAAAATGGGGTTAAGTCTTCTTGACCACCACCACTGTGTAATGTAGCTTCCTGCTGGGTGGTTTACAGTAGCCATTTTGAGCCAGAACCTCTCAAACAGACAACAGGTCAGGTGGAGATAAGGGATCTTTATGCCAGATGCACTGGAATATGCTAAGGGCCAGACTGAAAGGATTTTTTACATTCACTGACGTTTGTTTTATAACAGCATAGTGTAATGGCAACCTGTTTTAAAAAGGTGTTTTGTTTCTGTATTTCCATTTCTGCTTTCCGCTTTCTCTCCTGGAAGGCATTATTTGGGAACAGGATACTAACAACCGTCACGTTTCTCTACTTCGTGTGGTAAGGTTTCAAAACCAGATGCCTTGGCTCTCACACAACCAAAGATGATTAAAACTGAAAAAAGTGGTGATTGGTTTCCTTTTTTTATTTTGCCTCATTCCCATATATACAGGAATGAAGTGATCAAATCAAGGTGTGTGCACATGTAATTTTTGTTTGTGCATATCTTAAGTTCCTCCCTTTAAACCATGTTTCTTTTTGCATGTTGTCTTCATTCATTCACTCATTCATTCATTCACTCACTCATTCATTCATTCATTCATTCATTCATTCATTCATTCATTCATCCATAATCAAGATCTTTCCTACCCAGCTGTTAATGGCTGTTTTCAATTGGATATAAACCTGCAGATTTAATACTAGTATGAGGTAAGTTTAGGCAAAAGGAGTGTGCAGCTTGTGCTTGAAGAAAATGGTGGAAATGGGCTATCATGGGTTAAATTTCTGCAGTGTGGTTGGAGGAAATTGCTTGTGAAATGGACAGGCCTCTTTTTCATCTTGCATGCTGATTTACTGCAGTCAAATCAGCCAAGTGATCACTGGTGCAGTGGGTTAATTGGATGGATTGTTTAATCAAGGAGGGGATGACATGCTGTCGGTAGTCATTATGAAGTATGTAGTTTATGTATCCACTCCTTCTATTTAGAGGGGCTGCAGAAATTGGCAGAGATGAAGGAACCGCCTCACTCTTTAAAGTCAAGGAAAGAGGAGTGGTACACAGCTGGTCAAAGGTGTGATCTGGGATCAGTTTTGATCAGTGGTGAATTTAGGATATGTGTGTAAAGGCCAAATGGCCTCCATTACCCAAAAACAAAGAAGAACCAGAATTTTCCATGTTAAGGTACAGTGTCCATCCGTATGTCTTTCAATCACCTTTCACACTGGCAGCACAAACCACAGGGCTTTTATTCCTTGTGACCCTGGCATCCTTAGTCGTTTTAGGCCTGATTGTACAGTATATCCCATGCCGGTAACAGCTGTATCAGGTGAATGGGAAACAAGCAGAGCTTTGCCATAACCACATCTATATGCCCCTTTCCCAGATGACCTTCCCAAGCCCAAAGCCACGGAGCTGCTGCAGAAGGGTGTGGAGTCAGTCCAGGAGTATTCAGCCGGGGAAGAGAGGGAGGAGGGCCGGCGCTGGAGGATCTTCAGGATCGGTGACCAAGAGCACAGAGTGGACATGAAGGCCATAGAACCCTACAAGAGGGTCATTAGCCATGGAGGTCAGCTCTGACTTCACCCAAATCTCAACCTAACTTACAATTCATTTCACTAAACAAAGTGGAAAATGTACCTTTGTGTTTGTGTGTGTGTGAGAGAGAGAGACAGAACATGAGAATATGGTATTTGTTGTTTTGCATGTCTGTTGTAATTTCAAAAACTTTTTGGGTTAATTGATAGATGTTTAAATGTAATATAAGTATTGTGCAAGTATTTGTTGCAGAAGGTAATTGCACCTCATTTATGAATGCCCTTGGTGTTACCAAAGTGAAATGCCCCATAAAGTTCCTCAAATATCACAGCATCAGCACTCGCTAGATAACCACAAGGCAGCTACAGTGCATTTGATCAGGTCACATCAAAGAAAGATGTGCACTTCCCCCTGACCGAACTACATCTTCTACAGTCTGCTGTGTAGATTTTAAGTGTGGAAAATCCTGTCTGGCATATGAGTGAGTGTATAGTTAGTGGCCTTGCTTCAGCTGCTGTGCACCCTGCATGGGCACATGTGACTTAGCAATGATGCAAGAACACAGTGCATTTGGAAATACCAAAATGGGAGGAAATGTGAGCGAAAGAATGTATTCAGCGGCAGCTGCTGTATGGGTCATTTAGTCATTTGTGCCGGCTGTAGGCAGGCAGTGCCATGGTAACCGGATTATAAGCCTCTGAAGATAGTGGTCATTTTGCCCTGAATAATGTGAGATGGAAAGAGAATAAGGATCATATGTGTCATTTCATGCTAAAGTATGTCACATGATGCTCTGCAGTTGTACTTAAGTTATCAAAGTGAGAGGCCTATATGCTCCTATGGGGAGAAGACTTGAGAAAGCAATGCCTCAAGGCTCTCCCGCCGAAATGAGTTAAGCTGCCTTGACCAATCAGCAATTCTTTCTGGGTATTTGAAAAAATAAAAGAAGGCACATTCCATAATAGGGCTGTCAGCAGTGGCATAAATTTCAGTTTGAATGTAACTTCCTAAATATTGCGTGAGTGAGAACAGCTTTTAAACTCACACAGGTGATTTGTTGCAACATGTGCCCTCGAGTTCTTTGCTGTATTTGCATGTGTTCTTCTTTCTGCATAGTTTGCATACTACTTTGCTTTTGTCTTTATTTTGTAATGGCCCAGAAGCTAAAGAATTTCCAAGTGGCACCTCGACAAGTCTTTGGAGAGATAATATCCTCCAATTTTATCCCTCCCTGCGAGGTTGATTCCCTGCTCTCGACCTTTGTTGAGCTAGCAATCTAATTACACCTTTTCCTCTTGGAACTCATACTCAGTCTTTTTTCTCTCCCTTGTTGGGAAAATCACCTGCTATGCCTCTTTAGAATGACCTCTGGGTGATCTCACCCTCACCTGTATAACAGGATCATTACAGCTGGAGTACGTATGCCCCCTCTTTGCACTCTGCACTCCACCTAGGACTGCACAAGAGAGCTTGTATTGATTGAAGGAGAAGCATGTGTCACACTGTCTATATATAATTTTTTTACCCAGCAAAAGTCACCTGTCAGTGCGGGGAGTGTGTGAGTGAGAGTGTCAGGTGAGCGTTGCATGAGGATTGGGGTAGGGGTGAGCACTGCACAGTACAGAAGACCCAGCTTGATTAATGGAGAGAATGGTTTCCCCAGGCAGTCTTCAACAGGCTAGGATCCCCAGCTGCTTCGTTCACTCAGAGAGAGGGAGAGAGAGAAAGGCAGGCACTTGCTCAGTCTGGCAGCTGTTTTCTAAGTCTTGTGTACAATGGCTGTTTACAGTGAAATTGGATGGAGTTGTTTTTTAGGAGAAAATGTTCTCCTAAGCCCAAGCAGCCTCAGAAGGTTATGGTCATTTGTCCATTCAAACCATGTTACACTGAAAGCTGCTTCACTTTCAAAGGCTTTTCTTAGAAGGGCCTGGAAATGGGGAAGCTGTTCAAAGTACACTTCATGATTAAGTTTTTCTTAATTACTATGATTTTTTTTTTTTTACAGGTTACTATGGAGATGGATTGAATGCCCTCATTGTGTTTGCTGTGTGCTTTATGCCTGAAAGCAATCAACCAAACTACAGATACATCATGGACAATCTCTTCAAGTAAGAAAATGATGAGTATTTTTGGCTGTGATTAGGTAGGCTAGATGGCCAGTTTTGTTGCCCCATTTATGTTTAATGTACAGAGTGCTTTTGAAATAACCCTTGCTTTTGTGACTTTACAGGTATGTTATCGGGACGCTGGAGCTGCTGGTGGCAGAAAACTACATGATCGTTTACCTGAACGGGGCGACGTCACGCAGGAAGATGCCCAGCGTTGGCTGGCTCAGGAAGTGCTATCAACAGATCGACCGCAGGTGAAGAAGCACAGTTGGAGTTGAGGGGGAAAAAAAAAAAAACTGTGTGAACTGAATGACTGTGCTAACAGCTGAATGGGAGACTGTAACTTTGTTGCCCAATCAGAACTTTTATTCCCAGAAGTATAGCCTCTACACAGTCATTTTTGCGTAAGTTCACAGTCTGTGTAAATTCAGAGGTAAGCTAAGGTCCAAGCAGTTCTGATGACAATCAAAGTAACCTTCAGGCTGTCGTTATTATTCCTTAAAGGTTACGGAAGAATCTGAAGGCTTTGTTCATTGTCCACCCCTCCTGGTTCATCCGCACAGTCCTTGCCATCACAAGGCCCTTCATAAGGTAACAGGGTTACAGGGATTTTTATGAAAAAGACATTTGATATTAAGTATTTCTCCCATGCTATTTAGTCACAGCTGGGTAGATTTAGTACAGTAAGTACATGGAAAGTGTGAAGCACCATAATCCATTTTTATGCATATCATTACTACATATTGACTATTTTTATGTATGCCATGTAAGAATCTCAGGATTTTGTTTTCATCTGAGTACTAACTGTCGGAACTCAGTCGTAATTATAGCTGAAAACAAGGAGCTCACTGCTTACAAGTACAGTGCAGTAATGCAGCTCCGCTCCCAGGTGATTGACGTGTCAGTTGTTCTGATTGAGTTTAGATATTCTTCATTGTGATGTCTGGAATATAAATCTGATCTCAGTCTGTTTTTTTTTTTTTTTTTTTAGTTCAAAATTCAGCCAAAAAATCAAGTATGTGTTCAGCCTGACAGACCTTGCTGAACTGGTGCCCATGGAGTATGTGTCTATCCCGGAGTGCATCAGACAGTGAGTGTGCTCCTCATCTCTCTATATGTTCCATTTATTTTTTACATTTTATGTAAATAACCATATTATGGAATGTCCCTACCTCAGGCTCGTCTGAGCAATTAAGCTGTGTCCCCCCAAGGCTGCTGTTCCTCCTATTTAACATATTACAATGTCACAAAAATACTACTGTCATTGTTATTGGATTTCTTGTTTTTGGTGCCCATGGTACATTTCTGACTGCTATGTGATCTCAGATGTTTGCTGTTGCTGTGTTGAACTGATGAGTTTCCTTTATTTGCTAACCTCTTCTCCTTACCCTTCCAAGGTATGATGAAGAAAAAAATAGGAAAAAGCGTAAAAGGTATTTGCACTCATATTTCAGGGGCTAAGCCTGCAGTCTTTTTGCCTTGCACAGAACTAACATTTAATTAATTGGTTTGCTTTGAGTAAATCACTGAAAAGTCAGTGGCATCCTCAGGGATAAGATTCCGTGGGGCAAAGTGTTCATACCAGAGCTAATCAGTCTTTTTCCTTTAAAATGGGGTATTTTCTTACCATAGTTGACAAAATTATCTTGGCAAAGTCTTGTATCAACCTTTGAGCAGTTCATTTTCTCATGAAAGCTTTGAGGTTCTCCATTATAATAAATATTGAATGGCTATGTTAAAATCAACAGTTAGAGAAAAAAAATATTCAGAAAAATAACACTGAAGTATGCTTGAAGATTGCGTCCCATTCCTGTATTGTATTTATTACACTGGTATAGCAATTGAATGCATTTGTCCTCCTTTAGAAGGTCAAAATGGCAAATAACAATAAGGAATTCTCTGTAAAGTAACACATTTTCAAACATAATGCCATTCAAAAAGCCATTAAAGAACCGTGTTGCCTTAAACTGACAGAATGAGAACACAGGAGGTGATTGTACTAAACGGTCCCATTATCTGGATTATTTGATATGGAGCCAATACACCTTTGTACAGAAAATTCTGTTCATAGGAAGCCATTTAGGACTAACAGTAATGCCTCACTCCCAAAGCTGACTAATATGTTGATTTCAATAATCTGCCTACCATGAGACATTGAATGATTTAGTGAAAAAGAAAACAATGATTGAAGAATGGCTCATGAGAAATTGCTAACTAAAACATCAGCACAGCAAATCACAATGCTACTGCAAAATATTTTGATTTTGCTGAACACAAAACCTGTTATGCTTTTAATAATGTCAGTTTTTTATGACTTTCTAGATGATGCTTTTTAGAGTTTGTGCTAGGAGGATGGATGGACACTTTTCAGTTCATGTACTTCTGTTGTTTATTAAGTGTGTGAAACTATCTGAAATTGATATTTTGTCAGATGGTTTGTGTCACAGCTTAAAACAGTGAGTTGAATTTACCCCACTATGTTATTGACTAATAGTGTATTCCTACACCTACATGTTTCCAATATTTCCTGGATCCTCAAAAACCATGTATGCTGTGAAGATGCTGGGCATCTTGTCCATATTAGTGGGGGCATTTTTTTCCATCATGTTTCACCCAGGTATCGCAGGCATGTAAGCAGTCATACTTAACTGGTGATTTTCAGTCGAGCAAATGAAACACATTCTTAGTTAAGAAATAATGAATTAATTTTAGTGTTGATATTCTCAAAGAAAAAGCATCATGTGTAGTATGTGATGAATCAAAGCAATTTGCTCTGAGTAATGAGTACTGTGTTTGTAAAAGAAGGGGAAAAAATCATAGGTTGACACATTGAATCCTAATCTGTGCTATGCCTCTGTGGGCTGGTAATTACTCTGTTTGGTATTTGTTCTGCTTAAACTAAGGGTGGAGGGAATTATTCACAGCGGTGCTTCAGAACTTAAGAATGCCTTTTTTCTGATGTCACCTGGTCTTGGGAAATTGAGTCCTTGCTACACAGCTGGCTCTTCATCATGGTCACCACTGCTTGCCTGCATGACACCCATTGCCACACTGCAGAATGAGGGAACTGTATTTCTGAATGTACTGTGTTTGCTGTTGGGTTTGTGTGGAAAGCCCTTAAATAGTATAGTTGAAAACAATTAGCATCTGCTCCTGTGCTACTCTGATGTTTGGATTTGATATATGCATTTTAATTTAAATGCAAGAGTTTTCTGTGTGTTAGGACTGATGTTTTTAAAGCTGTTCCTTTTAAAGGTGCTATAGTGGGCCTGTTGCCATACAATGGAGATGTTGTTTTCAAAACTCTGAAGAGTGGTGACGAGTGAGGCTAATCTTGTGGACGAATGTTGGTTTTTCCATGGTTCAAATAAATGCCATTTATGTAACTGTAAGCCAAAAAAAACTGACTGATACTGCATATTGTTGCTTTACCTGTCCTTGACTCCCTGCCTCTTCCACTGCTCATTCATAAATCAAATGTTGCAAACATATATGTTTTTTGCTTTGCATACACCTTTGTCCAGGGTACTGGACAAAGGTGTCTTACATGTGTGCATTGCATCCATCAGAACAGGTAAATATGCTCTGAAGCTGTTGAAGCTCTGAGGGTTGACAGGAACACTGCTTCTACATGACTTTGACCCCACAGCCTCACTGTATTGTGTTTAACACATGGCCCTAAGAGGCAGGCAAAGGATATGACTGCTGTTGAAATGTAGAAATTCCCAATTAGATAATAATGTGTTGTCCCTTCCTTTGACTTTTTTTCTGGGGTACAACATAGCTAATTTGTGCCCGTAGTGATTTAGTGGGTGTAGTGTTTCTCTAGAACCACAGTCTATTTTAGAAATTAGAAGTGAAAGGGGGTCTCTTTTTGCTACAAATTATGCCAGAGTCAGTCCATGGCTTAACTTTGACATCACAATTCTAGCGTTAGATACTGGGTTAGGTGATCATAAATTAATTCAAGTTTTATAGAAATAGTCAATGACTATTTAAAAATGAACCCTAAGAAACTATGTCTCCTAAGGGTTTTTGGTACAGTCAGGTAGCTGCAGGTATGGTAGTGTCTCACATTGACTTTTTTAATTGAGCAAACAGTTTCACTGAGGTAATCACACTACCTTACATTTGCCACTGGACAGAAGGGAGGAAGTTACAAATGACTCATCAAGGTACAGTGCCTGTTCTTTTTGGCTACAGCTGAGGTGCTCTAGAAACAATAATATGACTGACTGACTGACTGATTTACAAAATATTTCATCCAAGGTAAAAACCATACTCTCCACAAGGTTGCAGAAAAAGGTACGAAGAAGGACAACTGTTAATGTATTTGTCACCTCAGAACAGAAACCAGTAGGCCCTTTTTTCAAACTATTTCAAGTCCTCTCTATGAAAGTCCTCTTCCCCTGCAAATACTGAACGTAATGCTGGCTGTTTTTGTACTTTGCAGAATTGACCAGGATATGCATGGAAAAGTGGAGATTGCTACCGCAGCCGAGCCACAGTGAAGGAAGACTTCCCCACCACTTGCCGGAGAATGAGGAAGACTGAGGAATGTGCAGAACCACTGCAGTTTTCATTACTGTTACAGCATGTTTGTCTCACTGCCTGTGGAATTTAGCTGTTAGTGCTGGAAAAAGTGCCTTTCTTGATAAGATACGGTTATGTGTTATGTGATGGAACCCTTTGCTGTATCAGTTATGCCAAACAATCAATGTGTGGTTCATGTCACAGTGCTGTGTTCCATACATTGTAATAACCTTTTATCAAGCCAAACATGTTTGTTTTTTTTGTAAGTTTTAGTTACTATTTGTACTGTGCATATATTATAAGCACTATATTTGTTTGTGGGTGATGCATGTTTGTTATTGCATTTATATTTATATACAAAACATGATAAAGGACAGAGATTAATATATTTTTATGTTTTTAAGATTTGAGTGCTATTTTTAGGTCTGCAAAGTCACAGAAGGTCAGATGCTTGCTTTGGTCTTTAACATCTCACCTTTTGTATTTGGGTTCAGCCTGTATGTGCTGGTACCCTGCATGAAAACTACACGTCATGTTTCTTCTACTTGCCTGCCTGTAGAGAAAAAGAAACAAAGCAAGGAGCTTTTAAGTCTGAAATAAAGTTCAAGTTGGTTGGAATTTTTATATATATTGATTTAAATTAGTAGTATGTTACTGGGTAATGAAACCATTTTCAAAAGTCACAAACCCTTGCTTTCTATTTTATGGAAATGTTTATATTGTGAATGTATCTGCAACTGAATCTCCTGGATAATCAGCATTAAAATTGTGTGCTCATTCCGTTTTAGTTTTGATAAAGATCCAACTTCTCAACTTTCACCATGCTGCCCAATGTAATTAGAGTCACTCATTTGTCAACACTGGATTTTCTTGTACATTTATTTACCCCAAGTAAACATCCTGTTGGAATAATGTGTTTGTCTCTTCTCACATCCAATGCTGACTTTTCCACCCACTAATCGATGGCATTAGCTATTGTGACAAATTAATGTAATGGAAGCCCATCTAATGTCTGATTAGTACAAATTACATGAAAAAGCATAAGGGGTCTCCTGTCTGGGAAGTAACCAAGAGAATAACATGGGTGCAGGACCTGTTTCTCTAGTCCCTTGTTTATATTGTAATTAAATTCATGATTTTCTCAGTGAATATGAGTGACTTTAACATTGACATGAATGAATATTGCAGTTACATATATGCTTTGCTGATTTTTTAAAAAATATATATTATAATGACGTGCATACAACCAAATCAGACTAAATGTATAAACCAAAACACTTGACTGAGGCAAGTAACCACCACAGGAAAAGCGCGTTTTAAAACCGCTTTATACTTTCAAATGTATTTTCCGATTATATTTGTCCGAAGCCACGCTCCGTAGTTCACCATAGGGTTGTACTTCCTGTGAATTGGACGTTTGAACCGGGGAACAAGAGAAATTCCTCTAACTACGAGGGTGGATTTCAAAATAATATTAAAAATAAGGGGTTTTAACGTTATTTAAATAGGATAGTTGGGGGAGACCGCGATGGCTTATCAGTTATACAGAAATACCACGCTGGGAAACAGTCTGCAAGAAAGTCTCGACGAGCTCATTCAGGTAGAGTTTTCTGTGTGTAGTTGTAGCTGGCTCTCACACTGCGTATTGTGTAATGTGATGTTGCTAAGCGTGCTAACGTTCATCAGCAGGAAAAGGTAAGATAGTGCCACCTAACATTAAATAACATTATGAGATGGTGCGCTACCTAACTAAAATTAACAGGTAGTTAACGTGACCTATATAGTTCGCAAGCAATGATAAGTAGCCAACAGCGCGTATATTTAGCTAAGGTAGTTAACATTTTAAATACTGTCCAGCGAATTTGGATTGCTATTTATTACTTCGCGATTATTTACGTTGATTAAGTTCCTAATTCGTCTCATATGCAACTTTTTGGTCAGCTGCTACGTTTTAACGTCAGTTCACCAATATGGTAGTTTATGGCCATTTTCTCGCCTTGAGTCGTTCTGAAAGCTAACTGAAACGTAATCTTTATTTCTGAAAGGTCTATGGTAGCTAGCTAATGGTAGCTAGCCATTTTATGTGTGAATGGCGTAGCACTCAGCGTCTCTATTGGATATGGGGCTGAAGTTAGCTAATTGATTAAGTTAGTCATGTATCCTAAATACTTTCATTGTAGTGCTTTGTTGCTACCGCTAGCATGATACTTGCATAACAAAGTTAAAATGTTTACATAAAATGTGTAAGTCAATTGCCTGGCTAGGTTACCAGAGCGCTGCCTACATCCTTCTTCAACATAATTATGCAGGTAGGTGGTCGGTAGCTAACGTTAATTATGTCGTTACGTAGGTAATTGTAGGTAGACATGTAACACTGAATTTAACGTTGGATACGGACTAGCTATGTTTTTGAAGTTTATGATAGCATCATTTTCACCATTAGCGATCTGAAGCCACTGATTAGTGTAAGTGTTCTCCAGTGAAGATGTAGCGAATATTGATAGATAAAAATCTGAATTTCCATTTTAGACCCAACAGATAACTCCTCAACTAGCGCTGCAAGTTCTGTTACAGTTTGACAAAGCCATCAACACAGCGCTGGCCAATCGGGTGCGCAACAGGGTCAACTTCCGGGTGAGTATTGTGTCTTCTGTTGGAATAATTGGCTACATTCTTGTCAGCCTTCCTGATTTTATATCTCCACCGTGTAAGACGAGTATTTTCAGTCCCATCCTTTGGTCTTCTGACGGTCGTCAGCAAAAATATGGGCTAACATCATAGGCTAGAATGACAGAAGTCTTTTGTTGTTGTGGATTTGTCAATGTATGCACGACTAGAGGGCAGACTTGTTCCTGAAATTATATTTTTTGTAGGTGTTTTTCATCTGAAATTGATGAAAATTGTAGATATTGAAGTACTGCATCAACAATTTATATTTTTGTAAAGCATTTTTTAAAGCATTTTTTGTCTGTTTTTTGCTTGTCACTTTAGTGGATGAGTAGCATGCACAGTAATAGTTTTGTGAAAATGTAAAATTGTTATGAAATGTGTGAAATTGTTTCCTTACAATCCTAGGGGTCACTGAACACATACAGGTTCTGTGACAATGTGTGGACTTTTGTTCTGAATGATGTTGAATTCCGGGAGGTCACTGACCTGGTGAAAGTGGACAAAGTGAAGATTGTTGCCTGTGATGGTAAAAGTAAGTGAGACCCCTGGCTTGCCAGGTCATCAGTACTTTTGGTGCTTCATATAAATGCCAGAGCAGTATATCAAACTGAATGTGACAGTGTCAGAAAGGGAAGTGGTCTTGTGATCACATTTAGGGCTGGATATTGTGAGACAGAAAAGATCACATGTCTTTTAAAACTGATTATAATATTGATTTGTTTCCAGCTGCCTTACAGGCAAAAGTGCAATCATAACATGTTTAGGACAAATTATGTAACACTCCCAATTCTGATGAGTTCTGTCAGCATGATCAAGAATTACATGAAATAAGGACTGAAACACCTGTAGAATGTGCTGAACGTCATTATTAACCTGAAATACGTCCTTGAATGTGTTGCAGATACTGGTTCCAATGCTGCAGAATGAACGCAGAAGATGGGAGATGTTTAACTGTTACTGATGAAAAGGAAGATGCCCACGTGTTTTTGGGAAAGCCACACAGACAGGACTGTATATATTTATAATTTATTACAGTGATTTCTGTAAAGACCTGATTGTTCAACCCTGTAAATAAGTGAATCGGTGGTAGCAACAGAAAGATGAGTGGATCATGTCTTTTTTTTAAATGAGTTTCATTGCCTGGCTTTTTTCAGTTCATATGTTATTCAGCTTAAAAATTCTTTAATAAACTTTTATTTAAAAAAATATGCTTGTAGTGCAGTTTGTTTGGGTTCAATTTGTGACTTAATTGACCCTAGAAAGCATGCAGGTTTTTTTGATAATTCTGCATCAAACACTCACACAAGTGAGGTTTTTTAGCTAAGTAATGAAGTAGTATCAATTTATTATATTGACCGAAAACAAATGCTTTAACAGTTCCAGACTATTTCCCATTTACTTGAAACCACAGTTATAAAAATTCTTGCTCATTTGTGGTTTCTTGTTTCAACTTAAAGCAACTGCAAGACTTTACATGGTGGTACACTTTAAAAGTACATTTTCAGCTGAGGGGAGTGGTGGCCATGTTTCATCATTACTTGTAAAGGTGTCTTTGTGATGAGAACATCAGTTTATAAAAACATTTTGTATTGAATATCCATTTTTAGCACAGCATATTTTTGTGTTGGTTTAAGTTATTATATGTTGTAAGACTTTAGGGGGCTCTCAACTGGCTGTTAGGACTCTCTTGAATAGTGTATCCAAAGAATGGTCACTATTCCTGGAGGTGCATTGGCATATATTCAATTTTTTAAATGCTAAAATATATATTATTATTTAATGTTGTATCACTTACTGTTCATTAGTGGAGAGGAATTGTCCCATTTGGATCAAGGGTATATAATGTCTTAGTACCCAGCGAAGAGAAACCAACGTTTCATAAAAGGTACTCTAAGGAATCAAGATTAATATATTTAAGTACTTTTACTCCACTTTAATTGTTCTTTCAGCATCACACTCTGCAGCTCCATAATTTATTGTTAACTCCTCAGCCGAATGAGGAAAGATACAAAATGTTTACCTCTGCTGATTAATGGGCCTTTGTAAAAACTGGCCTGACAAGTAAGAATCATGTCTTTCCAACAGAGGGCAGACTAACACAGTATGTGAATTTAACCAGCTCTCAGAGTCACTCAGCCAGTCACAGCAAAAATAAGACTGACAGGAAGTAATCATTCTCACCTATAGTATACATTGAATTACACAATAATATCCTGCAGAGGGGAGATTTTGAAGGAATCCTTTGTAAGCAAAGTAATTGGAGCAAATGGTGATCGGCAATATGATTTAAAACCAGCCACATATTTACTCACAATCATGCTTTATGCCTCTACATTTATTTAGCTGTTTGTTGATCATTGCCATTGGACTGAATTTATTTGTGCAACTTTAAACCTACAAAATATGTGAGTGGTTCCAGCTACCTTAATGTTTTTGTGCAGATGCAGATGGGTGCAAACTATGAAAAAGTGTTTCCAGCAACTGCAAGCTTACAGAGCCTGAAGAACAGGGCCATGTATGTAGGCGGTGGAGTAGTGACTATGCTGTCAAGGCATACTTCTCCTCCCGTGCTGCTATGGCAAGTTTGACAGGAGCTGTGACACAGCTGGCAGTGCCAGTGGCTGGCATCCCCATAGATTCTGTCTGGGCACTGCTTCACAGAGCTCATGTTTGGAGAGAAAGCAGATTGCAGCTTGCCAGGGCTAGAAAAAGAGAAAACATCTCTCTGTACAATCATCAGGCCAGCAGGGGGAGTGCTGCATTAGCAACTAAGCCTGTGTGTGTGTGTGTGTGTGTGTGTGTGTGTGTGTGTGTGTGTGTGTGTGTGTGTGTGTGTGTGTGTGTGTGTGTGTGTGTGTGTGTGTGTGTGTGTGTGTGTGTGAGAGAGAGAGAGAACCATTTACAGACCCTTTCATTGCTTACTCACTGTATGGCTAAGTTGTCACATTTAAATACTTTGTCACTGGGTGTCTGGTCTCCCTAACATGTTTTTAATGAGAGTTTTTAATGTTAACATACAATGTATAAGTCTATTCTTTGACTGGTCAGGTCCTTCAGTGTTTATGAGTCATTTGTAGTTTAGATAAATACATCTGTGGCAAATGCCTTGCTTGCAACCTGCAGTGATATGTGCAGTCTACTATTACTTTAAGAATCAGTCTGCTTTTGGTTAACTGGGATAATTCTCAATGAAAGAGGTTACTTTGTCCTTATTCTTGAAAGTAAATTGGATATGTCTGCTATAGATTTCAAAACACCACTTTGCATAGCAAGAAATATTACAGGTCTGGGCTGCAGACTGGGCTAAAGTCTCCACCCAAGGGAACCTATCACACTGCTGCTGGTTCTTATCAGGTAACATTACAGTCTGCAGAAGTTCACATTACTTCTCCAAACTTCAAAATATGAACATAAATGCTGTTTTAAAAAGCCATACTGACTGCCTCCATTTTTGAATGCTGTATTAGTTAAGCTGTGTAGTCATTGTGCCTGACAATCACACAACTGACACAGCTGGTGCAGACCACAGGCACCCAATCAGCCAGAGTAGCCACTACTGTGCAGCCTGGCTGGGAATAGCCATGTCGATTCCCTCACTCCCTGGGTGACACTATGGCCAATTATGCATCACACCAGGGGGCTTCTGGCTATAGTCGACACAAGAAAGATCTGGACGTGATTGATTTGACTCGCCTGTGGGGTGTCACACCACACTCAGAATAAGCACCTTGGCCGGACACGCGACCTGACTGCCTGAAATATCTTATTCATTTAGCCTAATGTGAACTATATTTTCAAGGGAGCAAATATTATTGTACACATGAAACAAGACTAGGAAATCCACACTGGCCTCATTGCTGTGACCATACCCATCAGTAGTTAGAAGTAATAAAGAAACATGTAATACATTGAGTGGAGAGGGGGCAGGGAGGGTGAGAGCTGCATGAAGGAAGGCAGCAGAGCTGGGTTTTTCAGGAATCATGCTGTGGGGTGTATGGGGTGATGGGTGCTCTGGGTTTGTGAAGCAACACTGAGAGGCAGGCAGTATGGGGGCGGAGCTCCAGATCTGAAAATGATCTTATGCCTCACTCTGTCCTCTCTCCCAGACACAACACCCAGCAGACTGAACCTCCCACAGAAACAGGACCCAGCACACTGTCTCTGTCCCCACATACCTCCCACAGAAACAGGACCCAGCACACTGTCTCTGTCCCCACATACCTCCCACAGAAACAGGACCCAGCACACTGTCTCTGTCCCCACATACCTCCCACAGAAACAGGACCCAGCACACTGTCTCTGTCTCTGTCCCCACATACCTCCCACAGAAACAGGACCCAGCACACTGTCTCTGTCTCTGTCCCCACATACCTCCCACAGAAACAGGACCCAGCACACTGTCTCTGTCTCTGTCCCACAGAAACAGGACCCCACACTGTCTCTGTCCCCACATACCTCCCACACTGTCTCTGTCTCTGTCCCCACATACCTCCCACAGAAACAGGACCCAGCACACTGTCTCTGTCCCCAGAAACAGGACCCAGCACACCTCCCACAGAAACAGGACCCAGCACACTGTCTCTGTCTCTGTCCCCACATACCTCCCACAGAAACAGGACCCAGCACACTGTCTCTGTCCCCACATACCTCCCACAGAAACAGGACCCAGCACACTGTCTCTGTCCCCACATACCTCCACAGAAACAGGACCCAGCACACTGTCTCTGTCCCCACATACCTCCCACAGAAACAGGACCCAGCACACTGTCTCTGTCTCTGTCCCCACATACCTCCCACAGGAAACAGGACCCAGGACCCACACTGTCTCTGTCCCCACACTGTCTCTGTCCCCACATACCTCCCACAGAAACAGGACCCAGCACACTGTCTCTGTCCCCACATACCTCCCACAGAAACAGGACCCAGCACACTGTCTCTGTCTCTGTCCCCACATACCTCCCACAGAAACAGGACCCAGCACACTGTCTCTGTCTCTGTCCCCCATACCTCCCACAGAAACAGGACCCAGCACACTGTCTCTGTCTCTGTCCCCACATACCTCCCACAGAAACAGGACCCAGCACACTGTCTCTGTCCCCACATACCTCCCACAGAAACAGGACCCAGCACACTGTCTCTGTCTCTGTCCCCACATACCTCCCACAGAAACAGGACCCAGCACACTGTCTCTGTCCCCACATACCTCCCACAGAAACAGGACCCCACATTCCTCCCAGAAACAGCCCAGCACACTGTGTAACTGTCCCCACATACCTGACCCAAATCACAGCCCAGAACTGACCCAAATCACACAGAACTGAGCATCAAATGGGACCAAGCTTCAGAGAGCCTGAGAGGGGGAGGAGAGGGGGAGAAACAGAAAAGACAGAAAAAGCTACTGAAATATAGAGAGTAACAGAGGAGAGAACATAGAAAAGACTGAAAAAGAAGGAGAATGAAAATTGAGAGAGACAGACAGACAGAGAGAAAGCAGATACTGATGGAGAAAGAAAGAAAGAAAGAAAGAAAGAAAGAAAGAAAGAAAGAAAGAAAGAAAGAAAGAAAGAAAGAAAGAAAGAAAGAAAGAAAAAAGGATAAAAATGTGCAGACAGGGGAAATGAGACAGTGGAAGAAAGAGCAGAAATTGTGGAGCGAGAGAGAGGGAAGTGCATAATGAGATATAAAGAGAGAGATGCACCCTGGGCTGTCTGAAACACCCACACAGAGAGGCGCACAGCGCAGTGCACTGAGACACAGACAAGGCGTTTCCCGGACCTAGCTGCGCTTCACTTCATTTTTCACATTTCCCAGTCACTTCTCTGTGACCTGCTTTGCAGCAGTTACATTGTGGTAATTTCCACAAAGCTGGAAAACATTTCTACATTTGACATTTTTAAACAGTCTATTGCAAAATGTTGGATATTTTTTAAATATCACATTTTCACATTGCTATTGATGCATGAACAGCCACAAGAAAAATTAACTCTGTCCCATGGGCATCATTCAAAAGAGGCACTATTTCAGTACTGTTCAGAACTGACATTACATAAAAATATCCTCATGGTATAGACTGTACTCAAGTGTAAAATTCAGAATGGATTACTTAACAGAAGCATATAGATCATTTATGCATCAGGGAACTCAGAAAGCTGCCTCATATTCCTTACTGTACATCAGAGTTGAACAAAAGGTGTCATTAGATGCATTAAGGCTATATAAGCATAGGACAGATATGCAGAGTCTATGTGTATAAAGGTTATGTAAGCATAGACTCTGCATTTCTGTCCTATGCGTACATAACCTTTACACACATAGACTCTGCATATCTGCCCTGTGCTAATATACCCTTTACACACATAGACTCTGCATATCTGCCCTGTGCTAATATACCCTTTACACACATAGACTCTGCATATCTGTCCTATGCGTACATAACCTTTACACACATAGACTCTGCATTTCTGTCCTATTCAGTCTATGTGTGTACATAACAGATATGTAGAGTCTATGTGTGTGAAGGGTATTACACACATAGAGTCTCTGTATATCTGTCCTATGCACAGGGCAGATATGCAGAGTCATAACAGAGTCTTTACACACATAGACTCTGTATATCTGTCCTATGTCTATGTGTGTAAAGGTTATGTACAGGGCAGATATGCAGTCTATGTGTGTGAAGGGTATATTAGCACAGGGCAGATACAGAGTCATAGACTCTGTATATCTGTCCTATGTGTGTGTAAAGGTTATGTGTGTGAAGGGTATATTAGCACAGGGCATAGGACAGATATACAGAGAGTCTATGTGTGTAAAGGGCACAGGGCAGATATTAGTCTATGTGTGTAAATAGGGCATATATGCAGAGTGTATAGATGTGTAAAGGCTATATAAGCATATATGGGCAGATATGAAGAGTCTATGTGTGTAAAGGCTATATGATCAGAGGACTTTAGGATGTGCAGTGTCTAGGGACTAGATTCAGTGAAACACAGTTAGTGTATTTATGGGCATATGCAGCTCAATCAAAACAGATTTTACATTACAATATAATTTTGTTTGAGTATGTTAAGTTGTATTGGAGACAATCAAATATACCCTTTGGTATGACTTATTTTCATTTTTAAATCGAATAGCGTATCCCCCGAAAAGGTCTACTTTGATTAAACACACAGCATGTTTGATTGAATCTGGCTCACTGTGTGTAAAGGCTATAAGTATTAGTAATGGCTGAAATGAGTTTTCATCAACCCCTTTTAGGGTGGAGCCACACTCAGCTGTCAATCATTTACTTGCTTGAAAAAGCGAAGCCAATACAGTCATTGGTCCAAACCATTGTGTTACAAGTATTACATGGTGGCTTCTTCCATTTTGGTTCAATGAAATCTTTCCCATCACTAATATATACATAGAGGGCTTTTAAGGTTTGCACATTCTAAATGTTTAAAGGTTTATGGGAAAGAGGTTTTATGATGTGTAGAGGTTAGACATGCAGAGGGCTTTGAGATATGCAATCTAGTTTTGTTGAGAGCTTAATATGTACGGGCTTTATGTTTCTGAGAGCAGCAGTGTGAAAATGTTGTCTCTAATTAAATCTGTCTCTTCCCGTCTATGATTCTGTTCACTTTGCAGCTTGTGGGGTGAATTTAGGACACAAAAGTGTCTGTGAAGAAATGGCAGGTATTTCAAATGTGTTGCAATTCAGGTTCAACTGTAATTTTCATGGAGATACAATTACCACTTTAAAGGCTCTAGTATGGATCCTTCCTTAGTCTTTCCCCATTTGGTTTTGGTGGGTTTTTCACATTTATTAAAATACAATGAATGTCAATTTTGTTCTTTGGTCATTGTACAACGCCATTTTCAAAACACAGGATGTGGTGTGTAGCTGAAAAAATTTCAGGATGATTAAATTGGCACTTCAATAACTGTTATAGATTGATGCTAATTCCAAAATCCCATTGATAATTAGATGTGTTAGTGTTGTGTGACAATGCGAAAGAACCACATGCAGTCATTTACTGCATGCTTGGCCAACATCCATTTTACCCTCCAGTATTTATTTGCACACACCATATTTGTGCCTTGGTGGCCAACTGTGAACTTGGATCCCATCTGTTATCCGAATGGAAATCTTTACTGACAACCGTGATTTACAGCATAGTGACAAACATCCACACCCATTCAAACATGTTAAGTGATATGAAAAAAGAGTTCTCATAACTTACAACACACTGAAAAATATGCTTGAATGGAGTGTGATGGGTGGAAGTCTGGAACAAAATGAATGACAGGGACCCTATTTGGCTCAAGAGGTGAAGACTATAGTAACGAGTGCAGAAGCTTATAGCCTAGATGTCTCCAGTTCTAGTCATTCTAAGGAAAAACTAACAAGGTGAATCAATAAAAGTGTGTATCAGATTACAAAACTTAGTTATGGAAATTAATACAGAGTTACAGAGAAAACTGACAGTATCCCCACTGACAAATTCTGTAGGTCACAGAAGGTGAGACTTCCTATTTGGGAAGTGCCTGGTGTGTCAAAAAGTATAATTCCAGACAATTAGTCCAGCTTCAATGATGGAATTGCCAGGGCTGATGGTGGCAGGCCGCCCATGGCATCACCTGGGGAGAGAGTCTCAGCTGACAGGGAATCCCCTGCCACATCCAACTGTATGATGGGCACTCCTGTCGTCTGCTGCCCCCTGTGAGCTGTGCTCCCAGTCTCTTGGTACAGTGACTGTGAAAGCTCAGCTGGTGGACTACAGAGTGAAAATAAGCGGCAAACGGGCCTGCCAATGCATGCCTGTCTCAACTTTCAAAAATGCTGCATCAATGGGATGGGCTTGCAATTACAACTGTGTGTGCCAGTTTGGGGAATAAAAAATCTGAAAAAATTGAAGCAAAGAAGTTCTCAGTATGGATAAAAAAGTAGATTACACTTAGACAAACATTTACAAAGGAGGATTATGACAACACATTCTTAAAGGCGTTGCTCAGCATTTAAAATATTCCTAGCATTCACCAGCTCCAAGAACTGTAAAAGCTATTTGCTATGTCCACTGGGCAGACTTTGAGTGCTGGTTGCTGGACAGTTCCCAGCTCCCCTTATTGTTTTGCACTGTAATTCTATGAGTTTTTAGCCAACAGGGGAAAGAAGACAAACAATGTAGCTATGCAGTGTCACATAAAACACTTCTATTGAACCACAGACCTTCATTTGCTTAGGGGTATAGTATGTTGTTCTAATAAGAGTTCCAGGACAAACAGGATATGTTTCTTCTTCAGATGAAAACTCTTTGCAGAGAGATTGCTATTTTATTATTCCCAGCCATTCTGAATTAAACAGTGAGACAGAGTAAAGTCTTACAGATGTAGATGTTTGCCCTTGGTTATTATTTGGGCTCAGGAAGAAGAGGAGGTCAGAGACCTCACAATCAGTTCACAATGCACAGCACAGGCATGTGTTACAGGGGAAGAGAGGACACGCCAGGGTTTTGGGAAACAGCAAAGACCACCCTGACAGGTTCTGAGAGTACTCCAGCTTTTGCCTCAGTCAACCACCCCCTCGCGTCCATCCCAAGGTCAATTCCATTAGATGGAAGGAGGTGGGATAGCATAAATCAACTGCTGAAATTACGGGATAATTTGTAACCCTGTCTTTCATTTGCCAGTCCAATCAATTACTCACACAGTTATGACTCTGCGGTAATTTTATTTACTGCAGCTTTTATCCTTCTCATTTCCCACAATGGACAAATTAGCCTACACTGCCTCTGCAGCCTGCTGAAGCATTTTCATTATCTCCATCATTTAACTGCATAATCATTGGCCTATTGTTCCTCAGAAAACAGGTGACAGGTGCTATGATATCTGTTATGATATACCTACCCTTTAGGTGTGTTTAGATCATATATGCTATATGATGAAAATATATCGAGACAAGTCTCACTAGTGGCTGTTGATCGTCACAGTTGGAAGCTGAGCTGTAAATTTGCAGGTTTGAACCTTGGCTGTGTCTTACTCTGAAAATGAATATACCCGTGTGACAGAACTGGTCATGCAGCACCATTCTAAATAGCCCCGAAAGAGGGTTCTCTACTCATTACTACCGAGAAACCTTTTTGACACTAATAAGTACCATTAATGAGACAATTGATAGTATGGTAGTGGTCAAGAGAACCATTTGTTTCAGCTTCAGTGTGCCTTTTGCTGGTTTGAGTGGCACTTTACCTTAAGGGTAAAATTAGCTGTTGCTAAATGGGGAGAAAAGAAGACAAATGTGGTTTCATTATTAACTTTTGTTTTATAGGCTATATGACAGGTGTAGGTTTATTGACATTATTTCCCATTGTACCCTGCACTTTTTTGTGTGAGTATGCTTACACAAATAATATTAACGTGAGCATCCAAGTAATGTCTACACAACCACTCTTCACACCACAGTCACAGACACAGCAATGGATGTACTATGCACCAAGTTAAAAATGAATCATAACAGATACTTACCACTGCTAATTACTTATCAAAATCAAACATATCTAAATAGTAAATGTCTTATTCAATTTTGTGATTTGGACAAACGCTGACACATTTTGACTTCTGTAGAATAAGGTAATTGTAAGAAAATGTGTTGGTGATTTCATAATAGCCAATGTACTTTCATTTGTCAGAATACGGTCAACAATATCTCACCTATGACTCCCCAAAAAGTGGGAGCAGGCCCCTCCTCAGACAAATCCATGTGACCAGCAAGATCCTCTCTGTGGAAGAATCCAGTCCAGCTTCGTCTGGCAAGAACATGAGCAGTGATCATGTGACGGCCACACTTCCCCTCTGCTGATGCAGAATCCATTAGCACAGTGAGACAGATGGACAGGAAATGTCTTTTCCAATCATGGCCTCCTCTGGGAACAGCAATCAATGGCTCCCTTTGCTCAATAACAAGCCTGGGCAGAGTAGCCTTCCCAGCCTGACATGTTGGCTACAGACGCAGATGCAGCTGTTTGTCGTTGCCCATCCCATGTGCAGGACAAAAGGGAGACATTTACCTGAATTAATTACAGGCAGAACACTGATGTTATCCACCAGTTCTCATTAATTAGTTTCAGATAAACTGTTCTTATGATATTTTACCTTTTAAGGTCAGAAAGCCATTTAACTGGAAAACACTTTACATGATGCACTCTCTGTGGTGATACAAACCACACACACACACACACACACACACACACACACACACACACACACACACACACACACACACACACACACACTTTGCACATGCATGCACACACTCAAACATACAAATGTAGTAAAAGTACAGAAAATCATGTTGATAAATACTCATTGTAAATTATAATCCTATATCAATATTGTATGTCATAAGTCATCGTTCCCTTCTGTGATTGTACATCCACAATGTCTCTGTTCTTAATACAACATTCTGTTAATGGCAGCAAGGACACTGCCTGACAGACCACATCACGGGTTTCAGATATGTAAACAAGGTCATACGAGCACAAAAAAACAAAATACACCAGCAAAAAATAACAAACAGCTTTAAGGAAGTGCTTTGGCATACAGCACAGATTGACGACATTGCCACCTGCCGCTAGCTGGATGGAAAGATACTTGCGGCAACCGACTCCGCTGTCACATTTAGTCAGAAGATGATCAGGACATGTTTGCAGTTTGGAGAGCAGATGACAGGAGCTTACTGCTGTCAGGATAGCGATGGCTGTCTCCTCCTGACTCCAGCTCACAGGACCCATTAGACATGTACACTAAGCGTGCTGGCACGGTGAAATTTCAATAGTACCACAAAGCACAGAACCAACATGGCAAAAACAGACAGGTCAAAAATCTGACCTTACTGTAACTGTTGGAATTGGCAAGGCTGATTCATATTATTTAATTGCTTTGACAGACAGCTAAAGAGAAACTAGCAATGAAACGGAAAATAAACAGGGGTGCACATAACCAGAAGAGTGGATATTATATATGAATGAATCAAGCTGCTGGCTGAAACTCTTTCTGATGTTGTCTCTATCACAGCGGGCACTGACACTATCAGAGTCTGATACTGGTCAATAGGACATGCCACTAAACCAAGGGCTAAGAAGCAGCTTTAGCTGATGTATCACTTTGGAGTCCCAGTGATTCTGCATTGCTCTACCCTTGAGCAGCCAATTACGTGTTGGAGAGTACTGCTAAAATTATTACTACTGCTAAAACCAAAAACACACTGTTTCCTTCTTATGAAAAGTCAGAAAATGAATGCACTTTTATTCCTGTTTTTCTGCCAAGGGATTTGGGTTACAGAGTTTCTCAGTGGTCAGAAGGCACAGTAAAGCTGGGAGGTACAGATCACTTTCACATACATAGCCTCAAGAAAATAAGACTTAGGAAGGATCTTTTCTTTTGATATTCATGATATTTGACTGCTTCCAGTTATCACAAAAGAATCATGATTAATTTTGACTTTTTGCAAGGGACAACATTTAATAAAAAAAAATAAACAAAATAAAAACCTTACTCCAAAAATGCCAAACATTAATCATAAGTAAACTATCAAACACAAAAATCTTTTTGTTCTTGTAAATTTACATATGTGACTTTTTTTTTAATTATATATGTTTTGATAGATTCAAAAAAATACATTATTGTATAATAGTTGTGCTATGCACATAGCCAGTCATTGTGTACTAAAATGATCCAACCAAAGATAACCAAGGAAAACATTCCAATGAGACACACTGAAGGGAACTGTTGTATGAACAGCTATTGATAGGTATACTCATGGCTTTCCATGTGTTTTTCCCATGAAGGGAATTAACAGAATGAGCCTTTATGGCAAAAATATGAGCACTGCTGGATTTTATTATGTATGTGCCATTTCTAATTTGTGTTTCTAGTCCAGCTCACTGCGGTAACACTAGTACAATTCACTTTTTGTTAATTTGCAGTGCTGTAGTAGGATATGCACTGATTTTTGTTGTGGTTTTTAAGCATTGCCAAAAGTGATAATATAAAGTGCCACAACATGTGCATGTGTATGCTCTGAGTGTGAATACTTGTGTACAACATCACAAATGCTAATTAGACTCTTGAGTCATGGCAGGGTGGTAGAAACCTAACAGAAATAGCTAGCTGTTTTCCTAGCTGTTGAAAAACCCTGGTGAAGGGATAGTTACACAACAATCTACCTGCTACAGCACCTTATCCAATAATAAATTAAACCTGTCAAAATAGCTCTTTTTTCAACTAAGTGAAGGAGAAGCCTTTGGGTTTCTGGAAATGCTATGGAGAGGCTAACTCGGCTTCATAATTCTGGTAAGGTTTTAACTTTAGGCTGTCAAGCTTCGTAAGGACTGAGGCTTTGAACTTGTGTTCCCTTCAGCCTAGATCTTGTCAGGCAGTTGCCATTAATGTGAGATGAGAGATGGGACGGCGTGGGTTTTTGTGTCCTCCAAGGCCCTTTGATGCTAATAGCTCTGCCATGCATAATGAGCACAACTCTCTCCTATTGACAGATGGAAGCCAAATCCTGCAACTTCTAATGATGAGTATCGAAAATTATAATTGCAGCACCAAGTGCTGAACATTGTTTGCTGCAACAGAGGCCCAATCAGTTATTTTCTAGACCAGTCTGTGCTAATTCTGGAGTTGAGGCCCTGCTTGACGGTTCCCTTGACCTGTTCTACATCTTCCAGGGTGTGCTCACTATGCGAAATTTTGCAGCTGTCATTAGACACTGAAGGTAACACTGAGGGTTGAAATGTTTTTTTAAAGGACATCTTATTGTTCATGAGCATGAACACAAACCGCCAGCTGATTTTGAAAGAGGTCAGAGTGATGCATGGTGCTGTATCCAGAGACAATATCGGAACCAGAATCAAAGATTCAAAGCTACTGATAGTAGGAAATGTTTAAAATGTTCTGCCAGGAGGCAGAACCCAGAACTCAAATGGTAAAGCACTGAGGCCTCTTTCTCAATTTTCCCCTGATATAAGCTACGTTTTGATGCTCACATAGGCCACAGAATTCACAGAAAAGGCGCTACAGTAATCTCTTTTTCCTACTTGTCAGTTTCATTTCATGCAGCGATTTAGGGAATTCACAGAAAATGCACATGGAGATCTCTTGTTTAAAAAATAATAAAAGCTACATGGGAGTTTGAATGCAACACTGCAGAGAACCCAGTTTTGTCTGTCCTACTTCAAACGGACAAACTGAACTGCTGGAGAAGTCCACCAACTGGTCTTGATGATCCTACAAGAGGGAAATGTGGTGACATCATCCCCACTACTCCTTCAATCATCGCTCTTTCGTGTTGGTCTGCTGCTCTTTTGACATGATGATCCTTCCAAAGGTGTGCATTGCCTTTCTGCTACAATAATCCATCTGGGGTCTCCACAATCTAGACAGGAACTCAGCAACCTGCCTGCCCTCTGCCATAATCTCTGGCCACACATGACCCTCATGACCAGGGGGAAAATTTGAGTTCTTCAAAAGCAATATGATTTTGATCAAAATAGATACCCTCAAATTTCACCTGCGGCTTTCTTAATGAAATCACAGGTCAATAAAACACTGTGCACTGCAAACAACTAGCCGGTGGACACACATCTTTCCTGTTAAGAGGACAGGAGTGAAACCCGTTACTCTGCAGTGAAATACACAAATGGCAAAATGCATCTTTTTATCAAGGAAATTCATCACTTTTTTATCACATGCTGTATAAGTCACATTGGTGTGGATCAACAACCAAACAAACACCAAAATGAAAATTTGGTAGACAAATGAGGTGAATTAAAAGCAGGTCACTGAACCTTCTCCTTGCTACATGAGTTAACTTTTCTCAGTGAATGCGGACTATGCCGTAAAGTTTTTGAATGTAATAAGGATTTTTCCAACTGACCAATAGGCTAATTGAGATCTGTAACCTTTATCAGTACTAAAAGGCTGAACGATGCCAATAGCATGGAAGGGAGGCTGTAGTTTCATAGTATTTTCAAGTCATAGTATTTCAAGATACTGGTTAAAATGTATTTCCGTTTATTTTACAGATTACCAAAATTTTACTTCGACGCAGATGGACGTGGAAGAAAATTTACGATCTCGAATGCTTGTAATGTTAAGATAGCGATGTTAATGTTAAGATAACAATGACACCCTTGTCTTGCAAAAACTCGTCAAATCGTGAACACCCACAGAAGTGCCAGATGCCATCCTCCTGGCATGTCACACATTTAGTAGCCTACATATTTTCCAACGCATCCCTAAGCCTTTTTCGTAGCTCCCTCCTTCCTCCTTTTGGAAAAGAATGGACCAGCCAATGGATTTAATTGACGCTAAGTCAGACAAACCGACGGGTACGCTGCCTCTTCGAACTGGGACGCCAGGTGAGAAGAGCGCCAATGGCACTGCGAAGGAGGGCGGATGCTTTGGATGGTTGACGTCACGCCCTGGAAGCGATAGGGGGAGTGACTTTATGCTTGTGGTGCAACGGAGAATGACAAGAGGATGAGAGCGAAACAGACAGCCAGACTGAGAGGCTTGCTGTATCAATAGGAAATACATACGGCATTCAGTAAAGGACGTGGGGATTTAAACAAAACAAGGATGGGGAACAATGACTGAACATACGACGGTAAGACGCCGCTCTGTTTAATTTAGGTAGCGGGATTCATGCTGATAGTAAATATTTAATATAGTTCACTGTTATAGTGACTGCAGACTTGAAGCAGGTGCACCGGTCTAGTAGCCTACGTGGTCGTGTCTGCTTGCATTCTGCAGGTTAGGGGTTTGTCTTTGTTAAAGTATGCGAGCATACACCAAGCACGTTAATATGGGGGTGGGGTATTTGGAGTTAGAGTATTTTTGAGGATGTGTGGGCACTCTGGCGCAGGGAGATAGCAATCTAAGCAGCAAATGTCAAGAGGTGGATTGAAAGAAATTATTTTGTGTGTGGTCGCCTATAACGGTTTGTGTTACAGCGGTGTCGTTTTGCTACTGCTTTTAGAGGAACCCGAACAAGTCATGTAGCGTATTACTATACACGGATAATACATGTACTTTAGAATATATATTTTTTGTTTTGCCGAAGCACAAAGCCTTCCGGTGCGGAATATTGCATCTGGCGTGGGCATAAACATTCACAATGTTTTAGAAATATCCTTTAATTGGCGACAGTAATAGTATGTGTATGTCAGGCGTTGTTTCCGCTTTATTTGCTCTAATATTACAACATAAACGCGACCTATTTGCATTAAGTAAGAATTTAACAGTAATTATTATTTACCTCGTTTAGCCGTCTGTCTTAGTGTAATGCACAGACTACCTTGACTTGTCAAAGCTCTTTAACTTTGATTTTCATCTGATTGTTTTTTGTTTCATTGTTCACGATGGGTATAAACTGCAAATGTGTTGTTTAGCATCAGGCTGTTCCTCATAGTCATATACGTCAGGCGCACACAAAGCGTAGACCCAGCCGTTTTAATGTGTCTGCATATCAGTAATGTTTTGAAATAACCCCACATCCATTTGCGGCTGGCCACAAAGAGGTTCATGTATGACGTCAGATCATGAGCAAAGTTTATATTGTCTCCTCAAAGTACTTCAGGGTCATCATATTAGCCAAGCCACAAATTTATGTAAGCACTTTCAGGACTTGCATACACACACTTTCACGACTTACATAATTTTTGGGCTTAAACACTTTGTGTACCAATGCTTGAAACAGCATGTCCATGCAAACTTGAAATAGAATGTATTGAGTGTACTGAATTTTGATTGCTAGAGGTAGATATGCCCCAACCATAATCATCAAATGATGTCTCATCTTGTATGTTATTAAAGAATTTTTGGAGACTATAATAATATTATCGTCACAAATTGGTCCTTAAAAGTATCTGGGTTTTGTTCTTAGGTGGTGAGAGTGGTGTAACTAAATAGTGAATTTCGCACTTTAGTATCATGTAGTTAGTTCTTATCTGTCTGGTAGAACATTTAATTGGCCATACTAAAATGGTTAAACTGGATACTTGAAGAATCAGTGGCAAATGGTATCTGTTTTGTATAATAACATGTAGTATGTGAATTTTGCAAGTGTTTCACTTGGTGTGGAGCATACTTATTGAGCGAGAGTGTTTTATTGTTAATTGAAGCCCCTCAGGAAAATGAATGAATTAACAAATGCCAACGGTGGTCCAAGGAAATGAGAATGATCTCTCTCCCAGGTAGTGAGGATGACTGGTTGAGTCTTCATCAAGCATTTAAAAATAATGTGCAATTGCTCTTTTTCGCAAATTTTGCAAATTTTCACTGGAGATGCTGTTTTTTTTGTCTGCTATCTTTTTCCTCCCATCATAATCATGTTTTTTTCTCTTGCTTAGTCATCTTTATTTTGGAGTGCAACTGCAGCATTTCAAGGATGTTTTGTGATAGTCTTTCAAGGCAGAGTTGTGGAAACATTGCCGTCAAACCACGCTGCAAATTCGTTTGCACCTTCATTACTTTGTAATGTGTGTAAATTGTATCTACATGAACTTCTCGGAACATTAGACTCTTACAGAATCTGAGCAGAGGTTTGAACTTAACTGCGTGGGCAATTTCAAATTTCCTGTTGGCGTCTAAGCACTTTCTCTCTTAATGCTTTGACATCATTAAATTTCCGTTCAAAGGAAAATGAGAACTGTAATATTTTTGCATCATTTTTTGAAAACATTTCACATTGGAAAGAAAAGTGTTATGCCTGCACTAGTTTCTTAGGTGATCACCCAATACTTTGACCTTAATTGGCTGTTAAAAGCGTCGTTAGAAACTGCGTCCATTCAAGAAGTCACCATAGAATGGTGTCAGTCAGCTTAACTGGAATAAGAAAGGAGACAGAAAGGGTATGGTACATTTCTAACACAAATCAAAGGCTGCCACACCCATTGATAGATAACAGCAGATCATCAGCAGACATGTCTTAATCTAATCAACCCATTAGAAGAATGCAAATTGCATCAACCACCCCTATTCATGGTTTTGATGTCCTTCTGTGGATGGACTTTTTGGGTTTATTGGAAACATGGTATTCTGCTTTTTGGTATTGCTTTGCCTTACTTTCCCAGACAATGATCACAACACTGATATACATTTTACATGTAAATAAATAATTATTGAAGAAGCAGCTCTTTGTAGTGACTCTACATGGTCGATTTTTCTGGAGACCAGCATTTTATTGTTTAATTTTTAAAATGAATTGAAATTAATTTTATATTGACCCCTCATACATAACCAACTATATAATACATCCAGTTTAGTAAAAATATGTTTTGTATTGAACCGTTTTAAAAGTTACTGATGTGTTCGGGAAAAAACAATGCTGAAAAAAATATAACCTGAATGATGCACAATTGTTTGATTTGAAAACTCTTTGCAAGTTTTAAAAAGTACATTTGAAATCAATGATTTAACTAGTTTTTTTGGATTCTGTTAGTCTTCTGTCTCTGTCAGTTAGTCCAAATCCTTTCCACCCTGAATATTTTGAGAGATGAAATATCTGTATTTTGATGAAGGTAAAACATGATGTCATAGTGTGACCCATTTCCAACACAGGAAGAGATCAGTTAACAGATGAAAAATGTTGACCACAATTCTAATTTAAAAATGCTAATTATGCCATCATGAGAATACAACCCAAATAGTAACCCTAGAAAACAAATCTGGCTATTCAGGCTAAACTACAATAAATCACAGTTTCCGTTCTTTGACTTTCTCAAAAAACTGCACAATAGCTTCAAAAAACTGGTTTGACCCTGAACTGATTATCAAGCATGGTGTCCTGGGGCTGTCAGCCTAAGGCTGGGTCCCTGTCTGAACTGAGAATCAGGGTGTTTGTCTGGAGTGGAAGGCTGGGGACTGGTATGCGGGCTGGGGTGGGGATGGGTACAAGACAGTCAGCAGGAAGACAGACGGAGCACTGAGGGCCTGGCGCTAAGGCTGGGGATCTGACCTGCGCAACTGCAGGCACTGCTGATGGCAGGGCACTGGGGACTAGCCTGGCCTCTGACCAACATTCACTGCAAATTCAGGCTGCTGGATCTCTCTGGGAAACTAAATACATTGAAATTTTTACATTTCAGTTATATTATTGTAGATTCATGTAATATTATCAAGAGCACAATAGGTATTGCAGCACTTCACAATAATTGGGCTAATATTCAAATACTGATTTTCAGAAATTACAAAAATATTGCTGTGTCGCACGCACACACACACACACACACACACACACACACACACACACACACACACACACACACACACACACACACACACACACACACACATATTAATGAGACACAGCAATGTTTTTGTAATATCTGAAAGTAAGAGTTATTTGTCTATATATGGCTCATTCTGTATATGGCACTGTCTATATATTGACAATGTATTGCAATATTAGTTGGATGGCCTTTATCTTGTCCAATCAGTGTGACTTATCCCTTGGCTTTCAGAGGCACAAACTCAAGTATCTGTCCCCTCTGAAAAGTTTGAAATGAGCTGCTGCTCCTGTCTCCCCATGATGTACTCCACCCGCTTAGGTGCCAGTTACTGCGCTGGAGGACCTCTCAACTGACACAGCAGCTAGCGCAGGTAGATCAACCACCGATTGATTGGCTTAGATGGAGGACATGCTCTGTCTGTGGACGACGCCATTGGGAGCCCATATTTATTTACTTTTATATACCTTGACTGTCTCCCCTTTTTATTTGTACCTCAATATGACCAGAGCTGTTTCAGCACTGTGGTATGGTTTTTGTGGACATATTATGTGCTCATGCATATATGTTCTACAGCCAACCAAATTCTTCCCTTGTTGTGAAAAATATTGGTGGAAAACGATCTAAGCTTAAAAAAAACATGTTTTTCCTTGTAAAATGAGGTTCCACCTTTGGGGCTCTGGCCACTGCAGTTTGACAGCTAAATGTGAACGTGTGAGTACGCCATCCTCATTTTACCCTGCATGATGAAACTCTCAGCTCAAGGAGATTGTGTGTCTTCTCCTGTACTGTGAAAAGACAGCAGTCATGCATGAAGGTGATTCAGATTGATATTAGACACTGTAAACAATTGCAGGTGTGAAAGGGAAGGTACATGGGCTATTAAGAAAACAGTAACCAGAACAGTAATGTTTGTTTTTTCATAATTCTTTCATTATTTTCAATGGATTATTACTTTTGGTTTATTACTGTATGAAAATATATTTTTTATATTTTTGCCAGTGACTATATATAATATCATTTTAAGGTAGTAATCCCATGGCTAAATGTTTTGTCATTTTACAGTTACACCAATACATTTTAGGTACACAGAGCAAGTTAATATTGATCTACTGTTTCCCAAAATATTGATTTATTGTTGCAGCTGTGTGCACATAATACAACATTAAAATTCCTCTCTTAATTCAAAACATTTGAAGTCATTTAAATACATAGCCAAGTCTGTACAATAATACAGTGCAGGGGAATCCTGCATTTTATTCAGTTGTGCCTTATATGTGCATAAAAAAACAATCTGTCAAACTAAATTCTGCCATTCACTAATAGAAAATGCAGCATGTAACTCGCTGAGTTTTTCTGCAAATGGAAGTACAATGTTCAGCTTTATTCTTTGGCGATGTTCATATCCAAGACATGAAGGTCCCTGTCAGCTTCAAAGAGAGAGGAGCCAACTGCACTTGTTTTGATTTTTTTGCCTCAGGAGGATTTTTGTCCTCAAATGCTCCACCAGCCCTCCCCTCCCAAAAAAAAGTCCTCACAGAGTTTTGGAGTTCTCTCAAGTCGATGATGATCAGATTTAAGTTCTCACCCCTTTCGGTGGTGCGGCTGCTGTTACAGGCTTGGCCTCCCGACTGAATTCGGTAATCTACCAAGATGATGAGAAAACCCAAAACACATTTCAAATTGAGGAGCGCTGCCTTTCCCAAACTCAGACCTCATGGTAGCACATCCCCCGAATGTGAGTCACCCAACTGCATGCTGCCATATCAGAGCACTTCATCATAATGAAATACAGCAGTCTGTTGTTGCAAACTATTTAGAGCAAAGTTGTTTTTTGAGACAGAAGCCACTGGAGATTTATGGCTGCAGGTTATCCAGAAATATAGATTATTTATTCTGCAGTCAGTTTATATTCATTTCTACATATGACATGATTTGTTTCTGTTTAGGGGAAATTGTGCAGAATAGGCACATGCTTGTTGTGCAGTTTTTTCTTACTATTCCATTCAGGGAAAAGACAATCTGTACAAGTGCATGAAGTCTGTAAATTGAATGTCAAAATTGATAACCCAGCAGCATTCACAATTGAAAGCTAAGTAGTTGATGTTTGAAAGGTATATCAATGGTATGGCCAAAGGGGAACAGGAGAGAAGAGATGAGAGAGTACTCGACCACAGGCCAAAATAATTCAAATAGAACATGGTGCTAAGTTAAAGAGAAAACAGGATCAAAGAAAGCAGCCTATTGTATGCCGCTGGATTTCCAGGCATCCAAAAGAACTGTTTCATTATGAGACAAACCACACTTAGTGCAGATGGTGCAAAATGGTGGACTCTGTTACCTGAGAAAGTGGTATTGGCTCAGGGAGAGAGACACCAAAACACACCTGACTCACAGAGCCCAGCTGGAGAGGGGCAGCACAATGTACTACAATCCATTTCAGCTTTCATTCTCACTCTAGTCCAGCCATGCTTCGCTGTTTGCAAAACCTTGCCTTGCAAATTTTGCAAACAGGCTGTTTTTTATGTATACATTTTAATTGATTTTTTCCATTTGCTGTTGAATCATAAGTATTACTATAAATGTGAGACCTCATAATGGATTGCATTATATTCCATTCATTTCTCAGGTTACTAGAATCTAATTTCAAAGGTACAGTATTCAGACAAACCTGTGGAATTTATCATGGAATTTTGTGGAAATGTTTTAGCTTAGCTCACATGTAAAACTCCTCCGAGCTCCTCTGAGGTGCTAATCGTATTAGTATTTCATATACTATACCACTACAGAACACACGGACAGGACACTGAAAAGGAACGGGAAGGTAAAAGTATTTGTAGCATGTATTTTTCAGCAAGCAGTGTTGTGCAGTACAATCCAAAAGCACATCTGTGCTGAATATGTAGCAGTAGCCTCTCCAATACAACTCCGTGAACGAATATCTGTGTAAATCTCTTAATTAAAAGATAGCCAAAAAAAAAAGATAGCAACTCAGAATTTAGCAGTGGTGCCAAACAACAATTGGGAGATAGCAGGTTCAAATCATGGGTGGCAGAGGGCCTTGCTGTTCTGCACCTGTAGAAGGGTATTATGTATCCTGGAGAGCCTTGGGGGCCTTCTGGGGCATGTACTGAACCTTATCAGGAACCAGCTGAACCTCAAGCAACCACATGAGGGGGATTATCTGTGTAAACATCTACATTCACTGTTCAATCAGCTGCTGAATAGTGATGAAAACCAGTACAACCTGTGGGGCCAAGATTGAGGACCACAGGTGTAAGTGACTCACTGAGGTGAGTACAGTACATCTCCCCAGTGATAAACCTGGAGGCATCAAAACTGCAGTAGGGTGAGACTCAGGAGGAAGCAGGAAGTGATGCAGACATTTTGGATTACTCTGTAAGTGTGAGATTTGAGGTGAATTGGAAAGACGTATTCAATTATGGCATTGGCTCAAGGCTTCTTCAGCGACCTTGATCCCCTTGTACTCGTTTAACCTTCTGTAAAACCTCTAAAAGTGGATGTAGTGTGAGCCTAGTTATTCCCCACTTAAATCTAGTCAAGATCACCAGGGATCGTAACATTATTACGTATGCTATTACAACTTTTTTAAATGTTATACTTGTCCAAAACTATCAACAGTTCAATGTCATCTGATACAAATTGGTTTAGTTTGTTAAGAACAGAGGAATTATTCTGTAGTCTTGTGTTCAGTATCAAAGTTTTAATGACTGGTCACAGTCATCAAATTGCTAAGGAAAATCAGACCAGCAGCACAGAGAGGCTCAAGTGCTGATGAGGGAAACTGGGTGAAAGGAGCAGGTCATACAGGATGTTTCACTGTCACGCCAGAGCACTTAAAGGTGATGGCTTAGTGGAAAAAAAAAATGGTCGGAAATTTGTTGAGTCAGGAGACTGTCAGAAGAACTTGATCATATTTCATCTGACAGTGGGAACTAATGGCTTTTAGAGGGCGTGGCTGCCTTCCCAGGAAGCAGCCAGGTGGAAGGGGGGGGGGGTGATGGTCAAAGGTTAGTAGGGCCATGATGTGCTGTAGCGCAGAGGTTTAAATCTGGTGGGACTGCAGAGTCCCCTCATACAGAGTTAGGACACATACAGATTTCACAATCTAGCAGTAGAAGCTTTCTCAGTGGTGTAGATGTAGGTATATGCACATATATAGAGTAAAGCCACCTGCATCTACAGCGTTACCCTGCCATCAATACATATGGGGTTTGGAGTTCCAGTATGCCCACCTTGTCAGACAAGCTGTTGAGTCCTCAGTTACTACTACACCACTGAGAATACTGGGTGTCAAGTTGTCACCCAGTCCATCAGACTTGACAACCAATCTTGAATCAAACTGCTGCAGAACAATTCAAGCTGAAATCGGTAACATCCCTTTTGTGCAAGGAACAATCAAATTTCTCCAGAATGTGCTACATCATGATCTGCATGTAATAGATCTGTGGAGCGTCTGTGGGACTGATGACTTGCTCTTCCACGAAAAATGGACTGATAATTGTTTTTGTATGGCTTGTGATTTAGAGCAACCTTCAATTATAGTCTTTTCTGGTTTCCTAACGTCCCATAATAATCAGTTGTGGCTGTACCAGCATGGCGACAGAGTGGATTGTTTCCCCACCAATTAAATCACTTCAGTGGGACTGTGCTTGCCTGGGGTGCTTGTGTTTTAATTCCACTGGTACTTTCATTCCTTACAGATCTGGTATTCTTTAGGTTGATTATAAGTAGATGAGTATCGTTATTCATTTAATTAATGGTAGCCTAATGGGTTGCAGAGCCAATGTCAAGTGAGGCGTAGGCTGGTGTACCATGCTGTTTTAGGGCCTCTGAGTGGCTGTGTGCTTGCAGTGTCAAGCACAACGCTGTCACTGGGATCCCCCTGCAAATACCTGTCAGCTTTGTGCCAAAAACCAAAAATATTCAGTCATTAGTTAACCTTGTTAAATGACATCTGACAGGCAACTTTAAGCTCCTTTGCACTCCCTGCACTGTTCTTCGGTTATGGAAGCTGGGTCTCTCCATTTCACAGTGACATTGGTTATGCTTTGAGAAAATTCCCTTCTGTAAAATCCACAAAAGCCATTTTCTAAATTTGGTTTATACAACCACTTATGGTTAAGTGGGTTGCATTATTTAGGTATCCAGAGGGGACCATTCATGTGAAATTCATTATGGTGATGTCTAGCTGTTTTCACATAAATAAAATGTTGCATAATAATCTGCACTACTTTATTGTAATCTAGGATTACTATCTGTGATTAAGTTTAAGTTTAGAGCATACACAGGCACCAACGCATGCACAGACACGCACACGCATGTACGTTTGCACGCACACACATGCACATATATATATTTTTTCCATGGGAATATCCAACTTTTCCAATGATGACTTTTTCAGACATCCCTCACTGATAACTGGGAATGTCACTATTGTTTATTTGTGCATTCCATTTCTGTCTTTTACTTTGAATTAAAACTTGAAGCTGTAACTGTAACCTCTTCATTAGAGGGAAATCATTTTCTCTGGAATCTAAATTCCATGTAATAACTGTAGACATGCTCCATGCTCTGAAGTCCACCAGACGAGCTGTTGTCACTGCCCCAGAAAACTGCGCTACTTATGCAACTGGTACAGGCTGACTGCAGGTCCCTCATCAGAAGGATTTACTCAGAGAGGTGGGGAGAACCCTCCTGATTGTTGCCCTCTCTTTCTGGGTGACGTCCAGGTCGGTTATATGAAGGTCTAGTCAGTAACATATCAGAAAAAGAAGTGTTTTTTGTCATGGGTCTGCAAAACAGAATGAATGCTGCTGAGGACTGGATTCAACAGCACATAAGGAGGGGTGTTAAAGCCAAATATAACCTAGAAATAGACATTCAAATGGAGTGAAGTTCAATAATAAAGCAAAGATGCCAAGGCAGGACATGAATTGCATTGCACATAGTCTCGACAAAACACTTTTTTAACCAATACGCAACATTCCAACCTTCATTTCAGTAGTTTTCTTGTAGGATTTTGGATTTGTTCTGAATTTTTTGTTGAGTATTTTAATATTGGGCTTTGATTGGCTGATTTCATTGTTTACTGTTGAGTGGATATACAGTCTTTGGTTGTATATCTACTGTGATTTGTAAGCCAGAAAGAAAAATATCTCCATGGCTGCAACATCACTGATAAAACCTTCATATATTGGACCTAAAGCGATGCAAGGTACTGCCTATCGGAGTTATCAGCTGCAGTCTGCACTGGCACCTTAAGGCAGAATCTCAGTGCAGTATTTGCATGCTTGTGCCTCTTACTGTATACGTGTACCATTTAGTGTTTGGATGCTTTTACTGTTAGGTAAAAATATTTTCTCTATAAATGATGAAAAATCAAGCTATTTTGATAATTTAAATATTTTGGTTGTATATTTGTGAGCAAAGAAAACTCTCTTTATACTGAGAGCGATAGCTGATGCTTTTGTTGATGAGGAAAATATGAAATACGCAGGGAAGGTTGGGGGCAGTTTTACCTACATTGTTCAATCAAAGCACTTTGTAAATAGATTTGCTGACGTCAGTAACTGATAAGTGGCCTCACTCAGCTGTTATGCCATTATTGGGTGAGAGTGAGGCCTTTCAGAGTTGCTCTGTCTCCTAGACTCTACATCCCTCATTGCCCTGCCCCTGTCCCAACCCCCACCAGCGCCACAGCGACGCTGTTGGAGGCAGTAGATTGGTCTGGAAGGAACGCGTCTGTTCCTGGCGCGTTCCGTTGCTTCTGCTGGCATGCGGTGCTCCTGGCACACTGGCACCTGCTTTCCTGCCCTCACGCCCACACCCAATAGCCTTTGTGTGACATCACACATTTCCTTCCTGCTGAGTCTGGGGAAAAAACCTAGCGGTGACGTCTGACATTGCCCTGTACTTCCTGTGAGGGCCAAACCCGTAACGTCAGATACTCTCAGATCATGCGGATCATTTGGATAAAGAGGGACTGTCAGCTGGTGGTGAGAAGACACAGAATACCTGTGTGATGAGAGCATGCCACATCTGCTGTGAGCAAATGAGATGCGGAAGTTTCACAACCCACGTCATAGCATTGTTTTGTGTTGCACCTGCATCAGTCCTAATACGTTTTAAAAAAATTAATTCAACTGTTTCATCATTTTTTTAGTTAAAATACTGTACATCCCCAGGTTTATTACTTAGCCCTGCAATTCTACACTCTCGTTAGTCATCTGGTTGTAGCTGACTGCATGCGGTATTATCTGTTTACATGAATTAACACTTGGACACAGATGCATTAATTTTATTTTTTGTAATGATGTCCTGTAGTGCTCCGTTGTTCTCTGAGATGTACTGATGCTGTGCACTGTGGAGGTGTGCTGGGGAATTAGGTAAGGCTGCCTGCAGAACATGGTGTTCCTGTGCTGCTCACACTGCAGCATGTTGGGGACTCTGTTCCATCCCTCCTGGGTGGATAGAATGTTTCAGCAGCAGAATTCTCACACAAAGAAATCTCTGCAGGTCTGGGGTTGCTCCTTTCGAAAGATGTCTCAGGAGCGTAAGCCATTAGGACT
Source organism: Albula goreensis (assembly GCA_022829145.1). NCBI lineage: Eukaryota > Metazoa > Chordata > Actinopteri > Albuliformes > Albulidae > Albula > Albula goreensis. The sequence goes on from CM040755.1 coordinate 11,112,594, forward strand.
AGCATGTACAAATGCTAAATGTGCAAATGCTTGATGCTTTGCAATGCCTTCATATGCTACGTGTTCTGTGGACAAAGGCAAAGTATGGAAACACTCTAAATAGCTCATTCAGAAGGAGTGTACAAGCAGGCACTGTAACAATAGAAGGGTCACTCAAAATGTCAACCCATGATTGGCCCAAAAACAATATGATTTTTTCCAAAGTGACTCAGACTTTAAACTAGGTTGATTCTGGGCCTAAGATTCTCATTTTATTTTCCACAGTTTGAATAGAGGGAAAATGCATGGATGAAGCAGCTGAAATGGCAATGCATTGTTTGTATGTGCAGACTGGTTGCATAAATTGCTGTGCAAAGAAAAGATTTTTATGAAAAACCAAAGCCTGTTGTAAGAACAATAATATTGTAAATGCAGGGCTTTTGAAGCAGCATTATAAGGGAAAGAAACTGGGATATAAATGAGCATAAATCCCTTTCTCTGCTTTCAGGCTGCGAGGTTATGAGGTCATGACCTTCAAACAGAGACTGAAGGGAGGAGTCCCCTTTGTGTCACCCACACCACAGCATTCCAGCCTCAGATCACCCATTCAGCTCTCAGATAAACCATGCCATCTCCAGATTTTACGCCTTTTCAAAATTCTCTAAAAAGCTTTTTATTTATTTTTTTTTTACAAAAATAAGATGTTTTCAGCAGAGAAAAGAACTGTTTGACAGTCGTCCAAAGAAACTCTGAGCCCTCTCTGTGTTAGGGATTACTGTGCAGTTGACGCCAACTCCAAAGCAAGTTTAATAAATTTGGCAATATAAGCGCTTTCTTTTATTTCCAAAGATATTTTTCCCACTAAGGAATCACAAACAGGGAATAATTTCTGTGAATACTTGGCCTCTTTTCTGGCATGTGAAAGTGTGGCAGACACGGAGCAAGAAGAGGGTAAGGAGCAGGGTGACTAGAGGGAGAGGTTAAGGGGTAGCAATGAAGATAAATTGAGAACATAAGTACTCTAAACCCAGAGTAATCTTACTTGAGCTAGCCAAAAACATGTCATGTTTCATAAAGGAAGATTGCTGTGGTACCAAGATTAATATGATGGGCACACTCTGATCCACACAGTCAAGAATGGTGCATCAATAGCAGCATCTGCACGGTGGTGTGATTTGGACCACGACAACCTGAGAACCAGCAGAAAGTCAGTGATTGGCCAACTGGAAAATGTTATGAAAATGGTATGTCCCCTTCTGTAATATTTCATCATGGGGTGGTGGCAACAGCACCTTCAAAGGCCTCTGCTGGCATGTCTTACAGTGCTTAAAATCTGCCCCATAGCAAAGTTAGAGGCCCAAACATGGGCATTTGTGCATGTTCATCTAAGGAACATTTTTGCTCAATCCCAGGTATGAGTAAAATCTACAAATTGGGTTTGTGAGAGCTACACAATGCTGTGCAGAACAGATTTTGTGAATGTGGCCTGATTTATTGGAGGGCTTATTTACTTACTCCTCCCAGTGGAAGTGGAGACTTCTGAAACTCCTATTCATCAAAATCACCCCCAGCAGTGTAACCTCTTCATGGGTTACATCACCCAGCGAGCAAATAATGAAAATGCAGACTTGGTGAAGCTGGGACATAGTGTTGTTCGTTTCCCAGCTTACAACACTCTGTGGTAGGATTCCACGGAAAAGTAGGGATTTCCAAAATGAGATTCCCGGTGAAAGTAGTGGGAAACCCAGGAGTGATGATGTTTTCCCCATCAGGTCTATCTCACCCTGATTGTAGGAAATAACCGCAACCCTTTAGGATCTGCTGCACTGACTGAGCAATGGAGTACATGGTCTGAAGTCCTGCATTTAGCAGCAGTCCTCAATTTTACATCACTTTACCTTTTCCAGCCTGACTAACAGCATACACACCTAGCCAAAGATGGGAGCATTTCACTGAAGACTTAATATATAACCTTGCAATGCAAAAGTGTAAGAACTTCAGACCAACAATAGAACAGAAGAGTCTTAAACATCTGTATAGCACTTTTCTGGACCTTCTCTTCAGACCACACCATTTTCATTTTTGCATTGTTTGTACTTCATGTTAAATTTATTTTTTAATTACAGTCATTTTGTGAAAGTTGAACAAGCTGGGAGAGTTCCCAGAGGCCCCTCTCCACAAAAATGGCATAAACAGGCCTACCATTCACACTGGCACCCTGCCTCTGTGTTTGTTGCACTTCTGATGAATCTAACAGATTTCTTGGGGTCATTTGTTGTTCTCTCTCAGCTATCTTCCAGCAGTTGAATACAGACATTTTTTTTTCTCTGTGGGCGTATGTCTGTGCCAAACATGTCCCCTTATGAAAAAGCCCTATTAGGGTCAGTGTCTGGAATGATGATCTCACTTCCTGGAAGCGAAATTGGTGTTTTTCGGTTACGGATGCGTCTATGAGCATCGTTTTCCTCTGAAAGGCTCAGTAAGATTTTGCAGAGCTTCTGTAGCCCTGCCTGGCTCCCTCTGTCATCACCGTATGTGTATCCACGCCACTGGTCTTTCAAAAGAGAAGTGTTAGCATTTCTCCAAATCGTTGGGGTGTTGCTCATAAATCTCAAACGGAGGAAACGCAGTGAAAGCGGCTCACAGCCCCCACACTGGAAGGACATTCTGTGAGCACTGGATCTTGCTGATCAAAGTGACCCTTTCATTTTGCTTGCCGGACAATGTGACCTCAACCTCTAAATAAGCTCCACACTCATCACTTGAGTTTGTTATATAGTGGCATTGCATTTCTTTTTCCTCCTTCTCCTTCTTCTTCTTCTTCTTGATATTATTGTTGTTATTGGAATTAATATAAAAAAATAATAATACTGAATATTTAGATCATCCGTGAGTATCCTGATGAAACCTCTCAGAAATGCAGCTGTGACTTCTCTTTGTGTCCTCAGGGACTGTGGCTGAATCGTCCACGTTTGTGTTAAACGAGCCACTGTGTCCTGATTTATCACCGCCTCCCAAAATGAAGCGAAGAACAGCTGGCTTAGGGGAGAGGGGAGACGGCAGCTGTGTGTTCTGTTGGGCGTGCCAGGGGGGGACGCCGCTCACCACAGGGAAGGGTACCGATGCCCACTCGCCATCAGGTCTCTTTGCCTGTGCCAAGGTTTAGAGCCTGTCCCTAATTCAGGTCATGCCCGCTTGTTTAATGTGTCATTTTTTGTTGACGGTTTCTGGTGCAGAAGGTTTCTTCTTTCTTTTTTGCCCCCTGAAGAATAATGTCTGACTCATCAGCTTCCTCTTAGTGGTGTGTCTGTTTCTGCAGGCAACAGCCCAAAACACGTATTATTGCTTTATTGATCAATTAATGTGAGAGCGCATGCATTTTCATGGATTTTTAACATTTTCTAGACAATTCGTCTTGTTACTGCTCAACAATTCCCATTGCATTTCAGCAACACATATAAACACATGTATAATTCCAGAATGTATTACTTTTCATAGATATAGATACCTTTGCAGACAGATGAATTAGAGTGTGCTTGGATATTTATTGAAGTAGTTCAAGCAATGTACCTTTGCTCAAGACTACACATGCTGTGCCCACCTGGGAATTAAACTCAGCTGACTAATGGATTTACTAAACTGCAGCCCCAAAGATGACACTAGCCACAGCCACAGCCACACAAACAGACTGCAGATGTGGCAGAGACCAGACTTCTGACTGAAGCTCTCCCTCCCTGGGCAGTGCCATTACCAATTATGTACTGCCCCGTGGGGCTACCACCATGCGAATTAGCAGCATGGTCTGGTTTTGATATCATATTATGTAGTGCATAACTGCACTAAGACGCAGTACTTTAGCAAACTGAGCAACTTTGCTGTGACAACTGTTTGCTTTAGGGAAATAGGCAACAGCCTGCTTGTTATAATTATGGTGGACCAGGAAATAAAAAGGAAACATGCTGTCAATACCTTGTGAAAAGGTGACTTGACTCAGAGGAAATTAAGAGAGCCTGAGAATCATGAATTCACAGGGAGAGGCAGAAATTTGACAGATGGCCATTTTGCCACTGAAATGACACTCCACACATGCTGTTTCAGTAATCCACCTCAGCATTCAGACTGCAGCCCACTGCTTTGTGAAGCCAAACAATGGTGTAGATCTTAGTGAGGAGGGTTTGACAGTCTAGAAAAGATAATCAATAATGAGTTTTTATCCATTGATCTGACACACATTTATTTCCTGCAGGTGGTGAGAATTTATGGTCACACTCTTCATTTAGTGCAAGTTCGTAAACCCTTTATGATGCATAATTACCTATCCTCATAGGCTATGTGACTACTTTATGAAACATGCATAAAATACCTCAGGAAAGAGCAATACTGTGCTGCATAATGGTATGTTGTGTAAAAATGAACCCATATAGTTAAATATTAGGTACTATCATATTTGTCATATGATGTTATTAATTATACAGCATAACATTTGTTTATTAATATTTCATAAAGTTCTCTGCACTTATTATATACTTTATTGGGATTGCAAGATGGAGTTTTAGAATAAAATGTCAACAAACCAAAGTAAGAAAATGTCATTTTTCATATGCACTATACTGTATGTAATAAAATTTTTATATCTTAAATATTAAAATTTAACTACCTTTGTGCCATTTGGAGATGTCAATGTCTTGTTTTGTCATTCATTTGGCATGCTAGAACATTGAAATGTTCTGGTAAACATTAGAAGTGAAGATCATACATTGGAATCTATGCAATATATATTTTTCTTCTATCTCCCTTTAGAAGGAGAACCTTGCCCTCATCAGGGAATGTAAACTCATTGATGTATTGTTTGAAAAACACTTCTACCATGTGTGGCATTTAAAAAGAGTATAAGAATCATGTTTCTGTATGCTGAACATACACAGCAAAAGAGCCTTGCTTTTCAGCATTAAAATGTCATTTTCCATGAATGTCAGCAGTATGACAACAGGGTGTATTCCTTCAACAAGCAGGAAATAAACAATGCACTGAACGACGGGATGGTAATGGATGCTACACTTTTTCATCCCTCCCTATTCTCTTCATCTGATGTGGGTTGAAATGTCCCACAGTATGACATATGGAGCATTTACGGACTTTGTCCATTTTCTTATTGAAGCCTTTTCTTTTTCATTATCCAAGGAGGAGGCGATGCGCCTCGATGTGTGTGTGTGTGTGTGTGTGTGTGTGTGTGCGTGTGTGTGTGTGTGTGTGTGTGTGTGTGTGTATGGAGGGGAGGGATTGTCGTCCCTCAGGACGCTTATTGCTGTAAAGTAGGACAGAACTGCAAGGCTGTGTGCTCGTGCAGCGTGCCTCCCTGCCTCAGCAGCATTTGAAGCACAGGAAAATCTGGATCGTTTGTTCCCCTGCCAGTCCTGGAAAAGCCCCCTCTGTTCAGAATCGTTACAGGAATTACCACATAGGAAGTGATCAGTGTTAATAATACATCAATCTCTATCTGTTTCCATGAACTGGGCTTGTCTTCAGGTTTTGCAGAGGATGTTGTACACATGGTGATATCCTATTGGTGGTTTCTCTTAAAAACACAGGGTGGTGATGTCACTGAGTGTGGTTTATAGTGATGAAGCAACATATGTGACTTTACACTTATCTTTCGTTGGTAAGTATTTGGCAAGCAAAATGTATTGTTGTGGATGTACTGTATCACTGTTCCCAAATGTTGTGTATGATTTACACTGGATTAAATTAGCGCAACAGTATCTTGGCTGAACATGGGCCTGATCGGACGTTGACGCTGCAGCAGAGGAAATCCAGCTGCCACGCCAGGAGAAATCAGGCACAGAAACAGCTCTGCCATGGACAGGGACTGTGACTCGGTGATGCTGTCGTGAGTCTCTCTCGCTCTGAGGAGGTAACATTACCCTGCAGGGGGAACGGGCCTGTGCTGTGATGGAGATGTGATAAAGTGACTCAGTCCCTGAGCTGGAGCTGTCAGAAGTGCCCCGGCATCAGCCATTGAACAGAAAAACACCCTCCAAACCTGTCCGACCAAACACATGCAAACAGCACAACAGATGTGTAAAGCGTCCTTCTAATGGTATGGACCCCACAACCATCCCCCCTCTCTGCAACCTGACCACATTGGTGCACAGATTAAAATGTGATACAAGTTTTTTAACATGTAAATGTATTTTTCACTCCCTCTCACTGCTTGCTTTTTGCTAATGTGAGCAAAGTCATTGCTTTGTTGTGTTTCGTGCTAATTATGCAAACATCAGCAATCTGAAGGTCCTCAGAGACAGTTTTGAAAAATATAAATGGATGAAGGAAAGTGATGGATTAATTAACTTGATTAATTAACCACATGCAAAATAACACACGGCAGGGGGAAAACTAGAACGTGGCAAGATTCTTGGAACAAAGAAAGACAACAGAGAGGGAGAAAGACAGATAACCAGGGTGGGAGTGTTTCTGCTCCCCCAGAAAAACCCTTCCCTCGTCCCACTTCAACTCTCTTTCATGGGAATTCAATTTCTGCTGGTTCTTGACCTTCCAAATCCAATTTCTTAGCCTTGCTCACAAAAGCAGACTTTATCAGAGAAAGAACCTCTCCGTGGGTCCCTTTCATTGTCAGTCAAGTTACCATATTTTTTACTAGTGCTGGAGTTAGTTGTGACATTAAAAATAAGAAACAAGTCTTTTCCAATCATCTTGAAGATCAGACTAGAATAAAATATGTAGATGAAAAGATGCTTTCAATTTAAATCTGGCTGCTTATTCAAGAAATGTACCTCCCTCATACTAAGACATTTGGCTGCAATAGTTGTCTGACCTTTTTGGGCTTTGTTCTTAGGTCAGAAAGTACCATTAAGCCAACATGACATACATTCATCTGTCCATGTTATAATTATTTTAAAATGTTTACCATCCTGGGCAGTGTATGAAAATACATGTATTATCCTGTAACCTGTCTTGGAGAATTATAATTATTTAAAAAAGTAAATGAAATCTACATACTGTATTGAATATAGAATGTTTTTCAGCATTTTTTTCTCTGGATAAAAAAACTTCTCTTTTGTAAATTATATATAGGTCTGTCAGATTTGTGGGCCTATATTTTATGTTGTACAAGTCTAGTCTTCAGTGAAAATTAGTTTTTAACCTTTTATAATCATTTTTTTCAATGTTGACAAATATCAATTTTTTATGTTTAGTGTGACACTGTCTTTAATATAATCTCAGACTTTGTTGTTGACTTGTTCTCAGGAATCTATAGTAAATGCTTACAGCCCTTTTTTTAGCATGTTTTTCAAATATGAATTTGACCAAGGTGTTAATCTGGCATTTGAGGTTTATGCAAGTGTAACTCTTGGGTTCTATCACAAGGTTGTGTTTTCAAAGGACATGTCAGGTTTATTCTTAGGATGTAGTAGAGTATTTTGAACCATTTAAATATAAGGCTATTTCCAAATGTTTTGTTGAAAGTTTGACTTGAAAAATATAGTTTTGCAAAATTTTCTTTTTCTATTGTATTACCAACAAATTTACAGAAATCATTCTAACCCTCACTGCAAATAGATACTTATTGTATTTATTGAGGTTGCTCAATGGCACAATGGCAGTGCCCCATTTTGGAATCAAACCTGCAACCTCTGGATTACAGGCTCAAATGAAGTTCAATGTTGAAGGAAACTCTTGGTGGGTGATGCCATCTTTTACTCTGTATCTAGCTGGCTTCCTTACTCAAAGTCCTCCGTGCCCCCTTTGCACAGCCTGCAGTCAGACAGTTGAACCGGGTACAGAGTGTGTTGTCCTAGAAGATTTGTGTTATCATTCCTATGTGTCAGTGCACTGCAAGAGAAACACAGTGCTTTTTTCCCCAGAAAGAGTGTTTCCAGCTAGAGGCGCCTGCTCGGCTTGTCATTGCTTTGCTCCGAGGCAGCCGTGTGTCATCCTGATCTGACGTAGAGCTGTTTTCATTTCACAAAAACGCTGTTATCATTCTGCTGCTTTTGCGCAGCAGTCTCTGTTCAGAACACTCTGCCCTGGGAAAACCCAGAAAGGCTTCTGGCTGGGAGTTCTTGGCTGCACTGGGCCAAGCCAGTCATGTCCATTTACCCAATGTACCATATTCAGCCCTCCCTTGGGTACAACTTCTTTTCTATTGTACGTATCTATTTAAATTTAATCTATTTGACTTCCACTTATTGTATTAGTTTTACTTGTATTTGATTTAAATCACTTATATCAGAGAATACCACCTTCCTTTGAAAAGAAAACAGTATAAATAAACATAACAGCATGTAACCCTGTCTGATAACAGCAGTTTTCTGTGCAAAGTAAGTAGGTCATAAATGTAATCATAAATAATCCTGACAGGACAGGACAATAATACAATAAATAATATTATGAGGGGCGATTCATTATTATTACGAATAGTACGTGTTTGAGAGAGCATTGTGTATTGTGTTGCTGCTACTTTTCCCAAAGAACTGATTCACAGCACAGCACATTGTAGAAAATGTAGCTGCGCCACTCATCTTATTTCTCACTGTGCAATGAAAATTTGCTTTGTCTGCTCTTGAGGTAAAGCTGTTTGGCACTAAGCGCCTTGGACGGTCAGAGCTGGTTTCAGTGGTGGCTGTGTATCTCCTCTCAGGGCCTGCTGGGATGATTCAGGCGCTGTTATGAAAACCCACTTGTGTGCAGGGACTGCGGGCTCGACCCACGGGGCTGAATCATTTTCCCATGACACCCTTGGAAAACAATGAGGAAATTCTTTGCCCCACTGGCCCATCCAAAATTCCATCGGTACAGTTTAATGTGGCTTTCTTGTCAGACTGATATGAAATGGAACAGCCATTCCTGGACACTTGCGTGTTGCACTAGTTTATGTTTAGCTTGCACATAGTGCAGTGATGAAACCAGGGTGTGCCAGGTGGCCTTGCTGTGATAGAGAGGCTACACTGTTCCTACTTATGCTGGGCAGCACTATGAAGCCAAAGAAGTGTGCATAAATACACACACAGAGACACTCACATACACTGGGCCACAGCCACACACACATACAGAGGAACACCATTCTAGCTTTCTATTTCCTTGAACACCACATGTTTTTATCATCCTTCATATAGCAGGGAGGCTTTTCTCTTCAAGTCACAGAGAGCTGAGTGAGTCACACAGAGGCTGGGCCGCTGTGCGATGCCATCCATTAGCGCCTTGGGGAGTGGATTGTGAGATTCAGGGAGCAGCAGTGCTCCAGTAAAAGTGCTATGGTACAGCGTACTCTTTGATCGCACTCTGGGCGAACATTTTAAAGGCCACAATGCGTGTGTGTGTGTGTGTCTCACGGATACTATAGTATCATAAAAATTACTGAGTATGGGCCTCTCTTCGGCCTGGCTTGAAAGTTTAACCCTTAACCCTGTCTTCAAAATAAATGAAAGTGTTTGAGAAGCACATGTTGGTGAGTTAAGTATTGTGATAGCTGAAAACCTGCTTGGATTCATTTGTAAATGAAATACAGGATTGGTGCTGATTGGATTTGGGGCCCTTGTTTCTTTGTGACTGTAGGCGGGGCTGCGGAGGGTGTGCCTGCCCACAGGAGGTTGATCTCATGTGGAAACCTGGGTGCTGTGTCATGTGTTTGTGAAGCCAGAGAATCCGCCTCTCCACAGGAAAAACCCATGGTAAGAGCACTCAAACATTATTAACCCAATCAATTATGTGTATATTAAATCAGTGTATCAAATAGTTATGTAACAGTCTGTGATAGTTATCTAGTATGACATTTTCCCCTTTTAATTCCACTTTTCCTAATTCAAAAATCCATTATTTCTCTGTTTGTTTGTGGGTGGATTATTGTTTCAGCTCTTATCTGTAGATTTGGGACATGTTAATCCCCACTTGATGACAGCGATGGTAAGTTCTCTGAGCAGAATGTGGTAAAATCAGATATGTGGTGTGCATTGGCCAGTGTTTTTTAAATAATTATCAAAGTTAATATGAGATTTAGACACAATGTTGCTGCTGTATGGAGCCTGTGCCACACACACACACACACACACTGTGAACACTGAAATTATTCGCAGGCCCCAGATCATTTTCTCAAGGACCCCACCAATTCTTCTAGCTCTGCAGGCCGGCAGAGCTGCACAGAGAATGTGACAGAGGGGTTCATTTATGCGCAGTTGCTGCAGACAGACTGCAGGCGCCCAATAGATGAGAGCAGTGACTCCTGCCCAGTGAGGTGGGAAACAGCCCCCCTGGCCAGATTGATGCCATGGGCCATTATGCGCTACTGCCCATAGACCACAATGCATGGCCATGATTTGATACTGGACCATGGGGTACTTTCACACACTGTAGTCCTCTGCCTGTAGAGAAACCTGGCCATCACCCCAATGTCAGTCAGTAAATTCAGGTACATCATGCCATTCTGCAGACATCACCAGCGTTCTGTGCCTTGCACATTTAATATGAAGAGCAATACCTATTGCATCCGTTAACAGTTGCTTTGAGTGATCTCATTCTGTGACTCGAAGACACTCATCTTAAACTCAACATAAGCAAATGTAGTTTTCAGACTGGTATTCACATCTGGTGCATATCTTATTAGAGATAGTGGCACAGTGTAAAATAGCTCTGTTTCAATTTCACTTCCTTTTCAATATTGGCCATACACTCAGTTTAGAATTATCATCGTAACTCATCTGCATTATTGGTTTCCTGAAAAATGCAATTGAAGGGAATGATTGAGCTCATTATATGGCAATGTGCTTTTGAGTGTATGTCTCCAAAAGATTGTTTCAAATACTATTGCATTTATGAACGACTTGTACTGAAAAATCAACAGAATGTAGAATTTGCCTACAGAATTTGTACATGAGTGGCAGCTTGAATGAATGTGGTTGTCAGTCAAATTGATTTGATTCTTCTGTCAACTGTTGATTGTCTGATAATATAGATGTTAGAATTTGTATAGTCGTTGCTCTGTATGGAATAGATGTGCATAGCTACAGCAGCAGGGTGTTCTCAGTTGCTAAGTATCAGATTGATAAGCATGCACTTTGGCATCAAATGCATGTTTATCAATCATGCAACCTTAAATGCTGTAATTGCTGTAAATGCTCTACATTTGTTTAGATTTTTTTGAATCCAAGTGTAATAAATATTAATATTGATACATATTTGGAAATACAATGATTAGGAGCACAGGGTTTATGAATTATGACCTGAGATCCACAAGGTTACATTATTTACTCTTACCATGTCATCTATACCTTCATTTCAAACATTTCAGCTGTGCATAGTGTATCATTTGTGGAGTTCTGTTAATCTGGTCTACTACTTAACATTCACTATCATTTGTTTATGTCAGTTAGCCATTAACAGTGCATTTAATAATTGATTTAATTTCAAACTTTGATTCTTATCTTAAGAATTACTGTCACCCAAATATTTAAATTCATTATTAATGTGTGCCCCATGTGTATATTTTTCCAATGCAAGTAGATTATGTACACTTTAATGTTAATGCTAACATTAATACTTTAGATCTATCCACAGAAACGGGCGAAGAGTCTTTGCACCTTGCAATCCTAAATGAATAAAAAATCAGCACTCAAGGTTTTTTTTTACTCAACTAATGTCTCAAATGATATAGAGGGTTCAAGCATTCTGCCCTTATCATAGAAACTGTGTTATCATGCTGGGAGCCTTTATGTGACTAACTCTGCAACATCACCACTGATAATTATGGAGGAACTGTAATCTATGCCTCTATTTTCATTAAACCTGTAAAAGTTTAGCTTTTATTGAAGTCGTTGTGGTGACAAATCGAAAAGGAAGTATTTTGAGTTTGGAGCTCATTAATATCTTAATTTACAATAGATTGTGCAGTGGATTCTGGCCTGGTTATAGCATGGGGTGTAACTTGCCTGAAAAAATCGTAAAGATGAGTTTAAATGAACTCGTGTTTATTTGCCATTTCTTTGATAAGATGCCCTTTATCATACAAGTGAGGATCCTTGTGTTACATATAAGATTTTTTATTCCATTTAGACTTGAATTGGTTCCACAGCATCAGTGATGTAGTCAGTGGTATAGTGTAAGTATCCATATTAACCCTATCACAATAAATACATATGGAATTTTTATTTACAGTATGCACACATCCTCAGATGGAATTCTAACCTCCTCAGTCACCTCTACACCACTGTGCCAGGTCCATCTGTAGGTATTTTAGCAATAATTGTCCTCAGTTGTTCTCAGGGTTGGTGCAAAACAATAACATTACTACAGAGCTTTGGAGGTAGTGGAGGAATGACACCATCCCAGCAGGGCGTGAGCGCCGGCCACTGACCCTTTCTCTCCAGCATTTTAGAGCATGATGCAGTGTGAGACACGCGGTTTGGTCCATCTTGTCCTCACTGGGTTGTGTTGAGGGTGGGGGGGCGCAGAGCAGCTGATGTTTTGTCACCGACGGTTCCGGCGGCAGCTCTCCACAACGTGAGGTCTGAGCTTTCAAAAGAAGGCAGACTTCTTTTCACATTGTCAGGCTAAAACAGGAATCGATTTTACAGGAATGTAGGAGTGCTAACAGCTCTCACAGCACATGTGCAGGGTCTCTCTCACAGCTCGCTGTTTCATTAGGCCTGGGTACATCAGTACGCCTCGTGCACTGATATTCCTGTACAGTATGCGTGACTAACGCTCTGCTTATTTGCTTCATTGTTTGTCCAATTTTAAGGACATGCCTTTTCATGGGTATGGGCATACATATTTGCTCATCTCAAATAAAAACAACAAAATAACTGTGTTGTAATGAAAGATAGTTTGATTGAATTACGCATGGTCTTGAAGAGGGTTTGTTTGATTGGATCAAGCCCATATTGTTTTTGTTTCCCCCAGTTTTGAATTCTCTATTGAAATTATAGGCCCATGCCATCCCTGTAATGTGGCCCATCAGTTTTGGAGGGTGGGCTCTAGACCTTGCATCTCCTTCATCACACCAGCAGCTGAACACATCTGCTTTTCACTCTGAAACCCACTGGCTGAGCCATGTAGAAACACGGGTGGGGGAGGGGGGGGTGGCTGATCAGTGTAACTGACTCAGTTGGTGATCATATTTACCCTGTTGACCAGAGGGGTCACTGGGTGTTGATATGGGACAAACCCTGCCATCTGAAACTTTCCCTCATTGAGCAGTGCTAAAGCTAGTTATACATTCCCATCGAAGGACCCCCTGCCACAGCTGGCACTGGGGACAGTCAGGGGTGGATACAGGATACAGGATACAGACGGAGAGTCTCGTCACTGCTCTGGCTGTGTGATCAATGAGGTCGTCCATGCTGCCCTTTTTGACTTGCCTTAGTACACAGTTGTCATGAATATTTCAATTTTTGTCAATTGCCTCCTGGACAATTTTTATCCTACTTTAGAAATATATTAGCACTCCTGGACAATCCCACATATCCACCCTGAAATCTCTTCTGTCACACAAGGTCAGCATAGTCACACGGCGTTAAAACTGTATCAAACACAAATTATGTTGGAAAAAAAGGAACCTTTCTTTCAGTCCTTGTGGTTAGAGACCTTTCCATTGACTTCCTCAAAATCCCATTTCCTTGTTCTCTCTTTTCCCACATTGTTTCTTTCTGTCTTTCTTTGGTTTCTCTCTTTCTCTCTTACACACGCACACACACACACACACACACATACACACACTCTCTCTCTCTCTCTCTCTCTCTCTCTCTCATTCTCATTGATGAGGAGATGTGCAGGTTAGAAGCTGTAGATATTCTCTCTACTGGCTATGTAAAGCAAAGATCATATCATTTAACCTGACCGCAGACTTTTCCAGGATGTTTCTGATACCTGGTGAGAACAGAGCCATTCTTCAAGTCATGTTCTTTGACTTTGGCAGGAATATTCCTTTTTTTCATTTATTCTTTTAATTTCATCATCATTTTTTCTACATGTTTCTCTAACTTCATCACCATGATACTCACCATAATTATCATCATCATCATCATCGTCATCTTCTTCTGCATTTTGACACTGTGCCTTCAGTAAAACCGTACCATAGTAGTACAATCAAACTTTACTAATTACAATGAATATATTGTGATATGCTCAGACTTCTTTATAAAATGACGGAATAACTTTTTTTCTTTGGCTTGAGTCTACTATAGTTTAATGTACAGCACCTGTGTAGTGTGTAAGAAGGAACGTCTATAGATGATACTATTAGAAGTGTGGAAGGACATTATATTTCAAATGTAGGTACATATTCTTAATGTCTTAAAATTGAATACATGTGATTTACTAATAACAGAATAATTTGGATGAAATAAATTAGTTTGAATTACTGCTTCCCCAGTGTTTTTTTAGGGTCACCCCACAGCATATTTGTAAGGTGTACTCTCTGTGTGCACTGTCACATATGCACTCCTGTTTACACCCTTGTGTCTGAGTACAAGTAAGTGCTTTTCCCCCTCTGCTTTTTCAAGCTTAGAATCATCTGCTTTTCTGCAAAGGGGAGGGATTTATCGCCAGTTGCCAAGGCGACTATCTTGGATTTTCAGCCCTGGTGAATGGTGGGAGTTTTCTTTGTGGGTTCCCACAGTGGAGAGTCTTTCCAGCTATGCGCACACTCCTTGCAGCAGGCTCATTATACAGCTTTTCTACTGTCGAGCAGGAACCAGCCTGGCTCATTATACCCCTTTCTCACTGTAGAGTTTAAAGAGTTTGGCTCATCGTTCCTCTTTTCCACCGCAGACCCGGAACAAGTTTGGCTCATCATACCCTTCTCCTACTCTAGAACTGGAACCAGGCTGGCTCATTATACCACTGCACAGTTACCTTCCCCACCGTGCAGTTAGAGTCAGAGCCGATACCAAAACTACTGACATGGGACAGCACTATTGTTTTTCCATAGCATTACCAGAGAGCTGTAGAGCAAGAATATTTACATGTTGAACAATGGCACCAGTCTGACTGAAACAACTCCTGGATGCCCTCTATAAGCCAAGGCCCAAGCATAGCACTTCTGTCTTCTATTTGCTTTAAGCTGATGGAATGGTCCATTCTCCCTTCCCTGTACCATATTGGCAGTTTTTAGCCATGCACCCATCTTACATGGTGTAATCATGCAGCTGACTGACTCCACCCACAGCTCACTTTTAAGTGATTTTGGATTTTTTTCTCCCCATCCATCAATACTTTTTCATTCATTGTCTTTGAAAATGAGTAGTGTTTGAAAATGAGTAGTACACATGGCTCCATGACCTAACTGGACCCATACCATCTGCCTGGTGTGTGGAGTGACTGATCGAGTCTCAGCGAATTATGCTGAGCTTTTTCATTCGCTGTCTTTGAAACCTCCTTGCGTACGAAAGCCTCAGTGAGAGAAAGTGAAACGCCATCTGTGTTTCACGTTATAGTGCTGACTGCATAAGGATTATCACGTGTTTTCTTACTACCAGGGAAACTGCCTTCATTGTATTGAAGGGTGTTTTCTTTAGCTATTTTTAAGACCTATTTTTCTTTTCTCTTTTTTCCTCTCATTTCCAGATTGCAAGGTGTTTCTGAAGGCTAATCTTATTACTGCAACTTCATCCATCAGGTCACCAGTAGTTGCCACTTAAATTCACTCTGCTAGCTTGTCCACCAGCTAAAGGCCACAAGTCCTCAAGCTAAGGATCTATTGGAATAAATGTACAAGCCTGATAAACTACAAACTTGTGCTATGACAGAAAGACAATCACGCCTCTTTTTTAATGTCAGTCTCTGTTTTATAGTCTATTCCATCTAATTTTGGTGCTTGCATTAACAAAAATCCTTGTTAATACTTTTGTGAGTTTCACGTTTTTCTAAATGTGAAATCTGCTCTGACCTCATTTCTTAGTCAGAGCTGTACTTTGTAGCTGCAGATGCTCAAACTCTCTTGCTGGTATTTAAACAGAAACCATTGTGGCCCAAATAACATTACAGTATTGATAAAAATGGAACAGTGGTAGCTTCATTAAAACATATTTTGTGGTGGTCCATAATGGAGTATAATCTGTCGTGTTTACAGACATTTATGAGTGGGCTGGTGAGAAACATACTTGTGCTAATTATACAGTATGTGAAAGCAACGTCCACAACTGCAGAGAGCCCCAATTATTATTGCATTAGGCTAACCAGCAACACCATTGGCACAGATGATTACAGCTCATTTTTATCTGAGAAACTGGGTGCATGAAAGCTCTCATGGTAATCTCTGCTGCTGGTTTCAGGGTTGTTTTCTGAAGTCTGCCTTTTGTGCACTGAGCCACGGATCTGAAAACAGCTGAGGCAGGGCTTTCATGGTGGTTTTAGAAGGGATATGACTGGTATTTTTGTTTTGTCACATCAGAGGAGGGGAATGGACAGGACCTTTTGGCACTCTCCGTTCTGTAAGACGCCCATGGTAATTGTCCTGAATGCTAGAGAAAGCATCTTAGAAAGCCAGCATCTTTCACATGCTGAGTTATGCCCCTTGTGTTTTCAAAAACAAGCTTGCACTGTTTTTGCTTGCACTGTACCACTGCTGGCAATCATTTCCATGTACAAAATAAGCAAACAGCATCTGAGCACTTGAGAGAAAAAAAAACATAACTGTCGAGTAAAGATGGTCTGCACCATCACTGACGCTGCATGAAAGAGTGGCATTCAAGGACATTTACATTGTGTGTAATCACCAATTTTTACCTGAGCTACATTATTTTTTACTGCCATCATGTAGGGGTTTGGGGGAGGGACAGGTGTAAGGGAGACCTGTAGGATCTGTACCTGCATCGTTTCATGTACGTGTGAGTCAGGCTGAATCAGCAGACTGAACAGAACGTTCTGTAGGCCTCAGAACACAGGCTCCTGGACTTTAGGTACTACATGTGCTGAAAAGGACCGATGGATCTCCTGCAGGTGTGCGGCCCGTGGTGTCCGACAGCTGCTGCCTTTTTAGCTTTGATGACGCAGTTACCTCAGAACTAGTATGGTGCCTTTCAGATCTTTCTGAGGTTTTTATGTTTGCCCCCCAAAGATAACATTTTTATGGATCAGTCTCTCAGTTCTTCTGCCTGTGTATCTTCTGTGTGCTGTTTTCCTACAATTTATCTTTTAACTTTTGACAGCCATTTTATGTGTCTGTTAACAGTCTGCTACTGCTAAGGATTACTAAAATTCCATATGTGTCAGTCCAAACACCCACATGAGTGTGAATGGATTGCCAAAGAGGGAATTATTTAAGATAACGAGGCAGCCAAACCCTAGAAGTCCCAGGACTTTAATTAAAAGATGGGGCTGTTCTGCTGTTTGCCTTGGTCTTGTTGTCTGTGTGGCCATGCTCTCAGAATACTGAGATCAGAGTCAGCAGGACTGAAACCCAGAAAATCAACTTTGGAAAAAAAAAGTATGCTGTAGTATCTTAGACTAAAAAAAGCTGGGTTCCCATGGAGATGATTGCAGAGCCATAATTTTTAATCTTTCTTTTTTAAATTAAGACAAAAAAAGAGAAAATGGCTTCTGACAGTAACTCTGTCTTCTTTTGAAAATATGGTGAAGTATTGCTTTGATTCATTTTATGTTTGTTTATGGCTAAATTTTCAGCTCCTCAGTGCTTGGAAGTCCATTTCATCAGTGAAATCCTCCTCACAGACTTTGGTTCCTTACTTCGGAGAGCAGTGAAGATTTGGAGAGATTTCAATAATATCACATAAAATATAATGATCTTACATTACACATTATGACAATTGTGTATCATTAAAAAATAAAACAATGTAAAAGTATATCCTTCTTTCTGTACTGAATGTCCTTTAAAGTTGTTAAAGAGCAAGTTTTATAATGTAGAAATATTGGACTTGAGTCCAGAAATAAGCAAATGACATAAGGAATCTCATCTAGGTTAGTGATGTTCCAATTTTAGAAAGAATCATCAAATTCAGTTAAGCTCTATGTGATATTTTATGCTGTCATATTCTATCTCCAGAAACAGCCATGCTATTAAAGTTGTACTTGTTTTGTCTGAGTGGAGGTGTGACTCTTCCAAAGAGAATGCCAGTACTAAAGTAATGCAAATGTATCACTTAATACTCGGTGAATGGATCAAACTAACCTTTCAGTATTGTCTTCCTTACAGCCACTAACATAGCTTACAATTTAGACTTAGGCCTAACTTGTCAGGTTACTCTATGATTTCTGGTATACCTGGGCATTCTCTGACCTCACTGTCATGAACTCATGGGTGAACTCATGTACCCACCCTTAAGCTGCATAGAAACAACTTTATGTTGGTAGACATAAAAGTATAGCTTTGTTTTACCCTGAGCCTCTCAGAACGTCCAGTTCTGTAGAGATAACCACAATCACCATCCTCTAACAGATTTTACTTTCAGACTTGTTTTGTCCCTGATATTGTTATGAATAGGAATCAGGAGCCAAAATGGAACCCTGTAGGGGTCAGTGTAGATTGTCTGAAACAGTGATAACCTGATCCCTACAAAGCCAATGAAAAACGTGTTTCAAACTGTGAAATTGAATTCATTTTAAATGCAGTTTTTCAATCCTTGAGTTCTTCATAGAACGTAAAATGAACAGTGTGAAAACACATTCTGTTCTCAGAGAGGGGAAAATTAGAAAAGCGCACACCCCTACTGCATCAGAAAATCTGCGTCTCTGCGATGTTGAGAAAGTGTTTGCCATAACTGCCATATTCCTGCCGCAGTCATCTGGAACATTTTTTTCTTCTTCCATTGTGATAACACTTGTTAAGCTAGCAGTATTTTTCCATTGCATCCCAAGGGAAAATAAACACAGTATTCTATTACAAGATACTGTAGGAAGTATGAATGCTAACTATCGTAGGCATCCTTTTAGAAATAAAAAACATTAAATTATGGGTTTGGAAAACCTTCAGTTTATTTTCAAATAATGTAAGTGTTTGACCTGTGAAGCCAGAAGTTTTCTCTTCCCATCTCTGAGTTATGGATGCACACATCAGTGTGAACACAAAAACATGTTTGCATTGGTTTTGATGAGTTCTGCAGGTTTTCAGGCATGTTATGGTGCAAGTTGTATTTGTAGGGATCTGCTTTGTTTACTGAAATGCACTGGATGGAGACAGACAATATATCTGAACATTTATGATAAAGAATGAATGGGGGAACTGCTTTTAGTCATGTGATGAAAAAGGCCTTTCTCTTATTGTTTATTACTCTGCCATATATCAATTTGTATTGCTGTGCAAATAAAATGTCATTTTTACGGTTTCATTTTCATAGCTTTTTGTCTGTGTTGCTAATGTCCCAAAAGGATGGACGTTTGCTGGAAAAGTAAAGAAAAAAGAAAGATCAAACAAGAGGGCCTTCATGAAGCTGTGTACCGTAGCCATTCAGGGGCAGGTGTCCCCCTCTTTCTGTGCACTTTCCCTGCATTTGTTGTGTGACTGTTTTGCATCTTTGATTTCCTAGAGCCACTTCATGGGCCGCCCAACAAGCAGCATTAAGGCATGGAGCCAGTTTTACTAACATCTGCCAGCTGCTATTGACAGTTCCCTGCTTTAGGGGAAAAATCCATTTTCTATTTAAGAATGTGAATTATTGAATTATTGTAGAATGTATTTCATTATTTCCAGACATGTTTACTTCCAGGGGAATGTAGTCTAAGATGTGTTTTATTTAGTCTTGATTTAAATCAAACACATAAGCACAATCACATGTAGATCTCTTTGTGAAGCCGGGGGCAGTGAGGAGGTTGTGGTCTGAGCTCTGTCTCTTTGTTTTACTAGCTGTGAATGTGAGCTGATAAATACTGGAGGAATGTTGGCAGAAGGGTCAGGGGTCAGTGGAGCTTGGGCCATAAACAAATGTGTGTGTGTGTGTGTGTGTGTGCGTGTGTGTGTGTGTGTGTGTGTGTGTGTGTGTACGTGTGTGTGTGTGTGTGTGTTTCCATATTTAGGTGTGTATGTATGTGTCTATATTTACTTGTTTATGTGTGCACATACATGAATACATACATGTATTGGCATGTGTCTATGTGGTTTGTGTGTGTGTGTATGTGTGTGTGCACGCATGTGTGTGTCTGTGTGAGCATAAGAGTGTGAATGTGTATGTGTATTTACCAAGTGTGTTTGTGTGTTTGTCTGTGAGGATTTGGGTGTGTGTACATTTTCATGTGCCTTTGTGAATGTGTTTCTTTGTCAGGAGGGTTTTTTTTAGAGAAAACCCTGTATCCTCTAACCTCAAAACTTGACCTGTACAGATAATGCTCTTCTACATTGTTAACATATTGTGGAAGCAAATAGAGAAGTGTATTTTGTCAGCTATAAAAGGACTGTGTTGCCATGATACATTTGTTCTGTGTTTATTTTTTTCCCTGGAAAGTAGCACCAGTGCTAAACATGGATCGACTGAATACCATTTTAGTGCTATACTGCAGTTGTTGTGTATTCTGGCAGACAAACGAACACAAGTTTCAGTGTTTGGCTGTTTGTATTGTGGCCCTGCCTCTTCCCTGAGCGGCCTGTGACGTCCCAGTGGATGCCCATCCCCATGGCGGACTCACGGCAGATTAAGCGGGGCACCTTGAAGCTGTCCTGACCTGGCTGAGCTGAGGGCCAGTGTGCATGTAAAGTGTTTTTGACACAGTATAAACTGTGGGGGCATTCATTGCTGGATGTTTGTTAAGGTTGGTAGTCTAAGACTTACAACTGCACAGCATTGGAGTTCATCTAATTCATGTGAAAAATGGTTTTCTGTTTAAGATGAAGACAAAAATGAGGGCCTGGTCCCATAAACTTGTTAGCATAATTACATTGCAATGCATAGTGCCATTTTTTTCAGCGTCACTGTGTGGATTAGTTGGCCTATTAACAGCATGTCTCTGTTAGCGACCAAACACAATTCATGCTTGCAGAGCTGGATGGAGTGCACTTCTGCTGGTGTTTTTCTTTTTCAGAGAAGAGGGATTTAGTCTTAAGTCCTTTTCTGTGCTTGAATTTCAGGCTTTCTAGCTGCTGTCTTCCTGAACCTCATCACTCTCACCCGGGAGACCATGGACTAAAGTGCACAGCGTGGTGACCGACCCGAGCATGCCAATACGGAGGCTGTCACAGAACTTCATTGTGAAAACGTAGAAAGTGAGTATCCCTCATCTGCTCCGTTTCTTTGCATCCCTTACCTTACTTGGTTTCAGCTGATTATCTGGGTGACCTGCATGGTGAGATTCCATCACCACATTTTGTACCCTTATGGGCATAAGCACATTTAATACAAACAGACTTCATATTTCAACACAAATTTTTATTGAGTATGCTATACTATAGTAATATAGAGTAATATAACACATGTCCATAAATAGACTTTAGTCATTTTTGATTGAATTACAATATATCCTTAAATACACTAAATTTGTTCAGTTTAATGTAGGCCATGGTGTCAGCTGGATATTTAGTGAACTCTGGTTAAGCACCTTGTTCAAAGCGAAGCATGGAAGAGCCCCCAATTGGGACGACAAATAGCAACATCTTGGATAGTAGCCCACATTCTTGATGAGTGTCATTCTCTGCCACCTGCTTTTTTCTCTTTTCACATTTTAAAGGAGGTGGAAGGATTATTGAGGAGGCAATAAGATACAGGCCTGACCGGAGGGGAAAAGCATTATAGTATTGTTCTCGTGCGATATGTCTTCACTGCATGTAATGGCTGATGTACGTCATACGATGTCTATGGGGAAGGGTATTTAATTAGGCTGGTTAATCCATCTAACCTGTATCGCCTTCTTTATGTTACAAGCAGTAAAGCCTTGGGAGTCAGATTTGTATTTTAAGACATGTTCAACAGAGTCCCTGAACAGTAATAAAAATTTAATAGTGCTATTTATTTTATATCTGACCATAAAGGCTTCATTCTGCAATAAAATACTTAATGTTGTTCCTTGGGATTTCAGAAGTCTCTAGTGTCATAACTAAAAGTCCCCATTCAGCCTTTTCATCAGTTTCAAAGATGACAGATGCTGGAAAAAACTAGAAAAAACTGGAACATTTTACTGTGAAATGTCACCATGTTTAATTATGCTGACTATGCTGGGGACTGAATGTGGGGAAGATGTGCATTATCACGCTCCATTCAACACACACAGAGGTGTAGGAGGAGTTTTCACTCTTCACTGGCAACCGGAAAAACTGCCACTCTCATCTCTATGACATGAGTTACTCTGCCAGGCCCGCTGCCAATCATTGCAAAGGTTCTGTAGGACACAATCTGTCGGTGAGCAGCAGTTATTATGAGAATACCACTTCAAACAGCACTTCAGAAGGCTGTTGATTAAATGTGGTTACTGAATATTCAATTTGATTGCACACCTCTGTTTTTTGAAACAGTTGAGTTCAAAACATGAAGAGCAGCAAAGTCCAACAAGACAAACAGACAGACCTATGTAATAATATCTTTCTACCAATCAGTTCTGTCAGAGCCAGACTAGCACATCGACTGGAAAAGCAAGTCCAAAAATCACTGTGAAAATGAGGCGAACTTGAAATGGTGATCTCTTTTGTAATCGTATTAAATTTGATGAGGACTGTATGGGCGTATAAATGATCTACACTTTGCTGCCATATGGTTGATCATGATTATGGCTAATAAAGCATTAATAAGTACAGTGTACTTCCTGAAATGTTATTACTGAGTTTTTGTCAACCATTAACATATACTAATAAATATAACAGTAAGAAGTGTTTTTGGACATCCAGATTGTGAAATAATATTGGATGTTATTCATAGTCTTATCTCAAAGGAGCATAATCCACCCTTTCTCAATGAATCTTGAATCTTGCTGTCCTTGCTCCAGTTTAAACATTTGGTTACATTGTTTGAGTAACCATCAGCAGTGTATATTTAATGATATATACGTTAGTTGATACAGTGTATCAAGCATTGATAACTTCCTTAATTTGCAGTGTTACCCATAATGGCCATCACTGATGCCCTTTATTTGTTGTGAATATTTCATTGGAAACTCCAGTACTGTGTGTGTATACCTGTTACACATATCCCACTCCTACTTTGATCGCAATATGTGTAGTGTCTTTTTTCTGGAAACATGTTGCACAGCTCCTACCAGAACTAGCTCCCTCAGCATGAGTTGGTAAGAGACAAACACAAGCTCATGTTGAGACCACTGCATGAATCCTTGCATCACTGTTGGTGAGAGAGTGGGAGGGAGAGGGTATGTGTTTACCAAAGTAGTTTGGCATATTGGAGACACTCCTAACCTGCTATTTTATCCAAAATGGCCTACTGCAGGAGTCCAGGATGTGTGGGTTTTTGAGTGTGTCTGTATGTGTAATGTGTATGTGTGTGTGTGCCTGAGTGTGTGTGTGTGTGTGTGTGTGTGTATGCTTGTGTATGTGCATGCATGTGTGTGTGCATGTGCATGTGTGTGTGTGCCTGCATGTGTGTGTGTGTGTGTTTGTGTGTGTATGCTTGCGTGTGTGCATGCATGTACATGTGCATGTGTGCGTGTGCCTGTGTGTGTGCGTGTGCATTTGTGTGTGTGCGTGCGTGTGTGTGTGTGCCCGTGTTCAGAAGGGGTTACAGTTCAGGCACAGACTGGTTATGCTGGAAGCCAGATGAGCATCCATAATGCCAGCTCAGCTGGCCTTGGCTGGCAGGACGGCGGGAATCATAATTATTGATCGTTTCGACACTGTAGATTCTCTGCACTCCGCTGTAATCATTGTTGTGGAAGGCATTCACACACTTGCTAGAACACATTGCATAACATATTTCTTTTGGAAAGCACACTGAAAAAAACAGTTATTAACATCAAACTACCATAATAATGTGAAATACCTGGGCTTAGTAACTACATGATTGCATGTTAAATTAAAAGGTGGGGCAGTTTTAATGTACTCTGAGCACAAACAACTTTAAAACCCGATTTGCTTCAATACATATTGTTCTATAAAAAAGTATATTATATGAAATTATATGAAGTTGCTCTGGGATAAAGAAATCAAGACAATAAATATCAAAATAAAATCTCACACTCATAGAAACGATTCCTTCCTCTTTATGGAGGATGTCTACTCTCTTTCTGACCGTATTGCTCTCAGTAATCTGCCTATAGAGGAGGAATTTGATGGGAATGTACTACATGTACACATGTTTGCAGCTGCTTTAACATTACTGTGTTAAATCAATCACTAATGTATACTAGAGCAGTGCTTCTCAACCTTTTACCATGGGTGTGCCTCTGTAGTCTCAGGTAGGGTCTTTGGCAATGGGTTAAGTGGTGCCACAGTGCTGGGTAGTGTTTGAGCAATAAAAAAAAAATCTACATGTTGGAAGCAGTTCATTAAAATGCAGAATCAACCCAAAACAAGCAACATATACCCTCCCCATAGAGGCTCAGCCTCACACAAGCAAATATGCTGACTGCTCCCCCCAGCTCATTAAATCAGGCACACAAGACCCCTCGGTTAGTCATTCCTGCTTCACCCTCCACTCCCAGCTGCTATGTGTCTGTACTCTCTGAATACAGCTCGAGTTATTGAAAGCAGCCAGAATGAGGTGGTCTATGGAAGACTAAAGAACTCACAATGCTTTATGCTGTAGAAGACGATGCTGAGGAGTATGTCACTGAAATCAGGACAAACATTACAGGCCAGATTTTAGATGTGTGATCCTTGACCCCTTTTTTCTAGGCCAGATAAGTTCCAGATCTCTTTGAGTGTTGAATTTCTCAAATCTCTCTCCTCAAAGGGAATATTTACAGAAACAGCTCTACATGGTATTAAATTTATTCCCTCTCTGCTGTTCTGAAGTCGATGGAAATTTGATAATGTAAAACAAACAAAAAAAAACTGCCTGCTTTAGGCATTTTACATCTAAAAAACTGAATGTCAAAGTTCCTCTTGTATATGAAGAGCTTCTGTGTGCTGTTTATATACAGAATAATCATAAAACTAGACTTATCAATAAAATAACTGATCCATAATTTAATAATAATTATAATAACAGATTTAATTTGTAGAATGTCTTTAATTTGAGTATCTCAAAGCACTGAGGAAACACACCATGACCACCACCAATGTGTAACATGCACCTTGGTAATGCTCAACGAGAACGTCTGATAAGGGAATGTTTATTCCCTGCAATAGAATCATTAGTGACCACAATGGCAATGTTGTTTTTATTATTTGTAAAGTAAAAAGAACATTTTACCATTTCAGTTGATCATTTTTAAGTGTATCCAAGAATCATAATAAATTGTATTATTTGAAGTAAAATGTGTGTGCCAGTTTTTCACAGTGGAGTCAATTTGACAAAATACAGGTATTGTCGCATTGTTCATATTGAACCTCGTCTGAGCCTCAAAAAGGCTTTAAATTCCGTGTAATCCCACAAAGTCAGCACTTGTCTGCAGGTAAAGGATAGCGCAGACTTTGCCAATAATGGCTGGAGAGCATTCAGCATTCTTTACTGTAAAACTTGCTAAAGGTATTCAGTATGATAGGAAGCAAAGCCAGTCTGATATTTTAAAGTACATAAATACTAATACATTGTGCATTCAATGAAGAACCTTGTTTTTTCACATAAAGTGGTGTCATTACATTACGTCTCATTGCAAATTCTTACTCATTTGTGCAGTACAGATATCATCCAGTACACAAGCAATATTCAGCAATGATATATTTTTAATTTGCTTTCATCTTGGATCAATGCATAGATGATAGTACAGGAGGGCTGAAGCTGGGCTTGGTTGTGTTTAGATGGGGGACATTTTACTGGTTTGTGTGCTAGTAGGGGACACTCTCTCTCCTGGTGTTTGTGTGCTAGTAGGGGACACTCTCTCTCCTGGTGTTTGTGTGCTAGTAGGGGACACTCTCTCTCCTGGTGTTTGTGTGCTAGTAGTGAATACCCTCTCTGCTGGTGTTTGTGTGCTATTAGGGAATACTCTCCTGTTGTTTGTGTGCTACTAGTGAGCACCCTCTCTGCTGGTGTTTGTGTACTATTAGGGAATACTCTCCCGTTGTTTGTGTGCTACTAGTGAACACCGTCTCTGCTGGTCTTTGTGTGCTATTAGGGGACACTCTTCAGCCCTTTACCAGGCAGAAAAGCCAGTGCCCCAGAGCAGGGCCACTGTGCTGGGCAAGGTGGAGGCAGACATTAAGTGAAACATTAAACTGAGGTCCTGATTCATTGCGGTCATTAAAAAACAAACGACACTTATCACAAAGAGAGGGATGGCTCGCCTGCGCCCTGGCCAAATTCCCCATCTCCTCATCTAATCATCCCTCAGTATAATTGGAAATATAAATCCCTCCTGTCCCACAGCAGAGGATGTGTTCTGAGCTGATATGTCCTGGCCAGCACTGTGATATAACAGTTAAGGAGCTGTTCCTGTAACCCATAGGTTGTATGTTTCATTCCCATTTAGGGCCCCCAATTGTATATTATTGTATAAGTGGATAGTGCGTAAAAAATGTTAACTGTGTAAGTCTTTCTGGATGAAAGTGTCTACTAAATGCATAAATGTGTAAAATGGCTGCCCTCCTTTTGATTTGGTGCACATTTGTGAGAGCATGAGGGTATTACAGTCATCAGTGAACTTGTGAATGTTTGCTATGCAAGGAGATGTCACTCCGTGTCAACGGAATAACAGTGTATTTCTGTGGCCGGGACCTTGGAAAGTAGTAATCCAATGAAGGGGAATGGGCCTAAACCTGTGCCCAAACTACCTCAATAATACTTTGATATCCATTGAAGGTAACAATAAGAAATTATTACTATTATTGATAATAACAAGAGGGAAAAGAAGAACAATATGGTTCAACCGCAGGACTGGTACGGCAAAGAAATGCATCATTGAAAAGAAAGGCTGACCTCGTTGATACTTTGACAGTGCGGGGTTCATCAGAAGCCGTGTTTCAAGATGTGACCGTGAATTTTCGTATGGAGGCTTTGTCTACGGTCAGTGCTTCTTGAGGTTGCTGGGCCTCCTGTCAAGATGAAGTATAGCCTTAGCTCTCCTTATTCAAGTAGATTTTGGAGTTGGGGGTGAATGAAGGATCTGGGGCACGGTTCCCTCCCCCTGGGTGACCTCAGCAGATGCTGCCGTCGTTGGCGAGGGCATTTGAGGACGTGGATGGGCCTGGGCAGAGTTCTGTCAGCTGTAATAGTGTAATTGGGCTAGGTGCTCTGGTTGTTCCAGAAGGTTGCCTGGCTCCGTGGGAAGATGACGGCAGAAGCTCACGTTACTGGCACAGTGCCGCAGTGCTCATAGTGCCTTCCCCCCTGTCGGTGTTAGGATGAGCTACTGGAGGGTAAAATGTGCAGAGGATCACAGTTAATGACAAAAAGATGGATGGGCACACCTTATTTGACTTCATTTTATTGTATTAATCACCCATATTTTGTGATGGAAATTGTATTGCAGTTTTAATGATATGGGGAAAAATGTAAAATTGAGTGGTACAAATTTTTTGCTTTTCTCTATCTGATGTTGGTTAACATCGGTTTCCAACCATTCATAGCATGAAAAGATACATTTATTTAATAAAATAATCATGTCCTTCCATTCGGTCTACTCCTGATGCCTAAGGAGGAAATAATATAAACAGACAGCAAAGATATATATATATATATATGTATGTGACATAGCTATGTGATTCATAATGTTACTGAGAAAATTAGGCATTAGGTGTTACATATTGAACTAGTTACAGGAACTTGTCACTTTGTTGCCTATATTTTTGAAATGTATGTATTTAAAATATAAACTAACTCAGCTGTAGGGGCCTTTTCACTGAACTATTTTACAGCGAGTGGTGCCAAAGGTCTGTGTAGAATGAAACAGGCCAGATCAAAGAAGAGGGGTTCTGTTCTTTATGCCACTCTCCTGACAGAATGTAGCACAAATAGTAATGAACCTGGATGCATCAGGGGTAGAGTGAAGCAGGATTTTTATTCCACACCTGCCTGCATCACTGCAATGGGTCCCCAGAAGATTACTTTTACTACTTTTGAGATTATTCATTACAGCAGTGTATTATCCTATGCAGTTTCATCCTGTTTTTCATCAGTGTTTACACTGTTGCAGAGTATTGCAAGGGCAGGTTTACATTTCTTTGTTTAGCTTTGTGTCATTTTGGAAATGTGTCCACACTACTGACAGGTTTCTAATGCCCCTTGGACAGAAACGTTTTCAGTTTCAGCCAGGTGATTATCATGCAGACCTTCACACATACAGCAGAGAGAGGTGCTTCCATCCAGGTATTCTTTACCCCTAACGCTTGCCCAGACTGAACTCAAATTGGTGATATGCACTGCAGGTCAGAAAACACTTCTGAAGTTGTGGTTCTCTTTGTGTGAGAATAAGGCCTTGCTTTGTCCTAGTGCTTTGTGGGCACATCATACGAGAGGGTCATTAGTTCTCTGTAGCCACTAAGCAGGAAACAGAAAACAATGGAGTAAGTAATGAGATGACAGAAAGCACTAAGTAGGCATGTTAGTTTTATCCACTTACAAGGACTTAAACAATCCCTGACTATAGTAAAAGGAATATACTATCCTGATGAAGAAAACATGAAGAAATGGAAAATTTCTGAAAAAAGTTACAAGAAGTTGCAAAGATGAAAAAAACTTCACAGCTGAAGCCAGAGTCATTTGCACAGATAGGTGGGAATAGTCACCACAGGCCCTCACTCTCTCATGCTGGACAGAGGATGGGACCCAGGGCCGAACGGCCCACACTTCTCTACCCCTCCAAGGGCTCTTAGTACCGCCCTGTTGCTAGGAGAGGGGTATGAGTCCCTCGGCCTCAGAGCTACGGGCCTGCTTGAATGCAGGTAGGAGCAATGTGTGTACTCAAAGTGCAGTTTACTAACAGCATTCTCCTGCACCAAATTCATACACCTAGGCAGAGCATCCAGCCTTTTAATATCCCCATCCTTACTCTTCCTACAACCTCTTTGTGTTTTTTCCATAGTAGGAATAAGTGTTTAACATTTTCAGTTTTTAAGAATTGTTATAGTGTGGCATAAATGGTGTACATATCCTAATTACATTATCATAGTGCCTGCATGAAGGGAAGAAAATTTAGTGGAAATATATGAATGGAGAAGAGGGCACCACAGTAGGTGTTTGCCTTGCAGATGTCGTTATCCAGGGTGAATTACATAACACATGCTTTTTTTTTGCTAAAGCGCACATTTTAGTGTGTCATACTTTAAAGTCTTCTTCTCTGGGAGCTGTACACTGTACACAACATTACATCACACATGATACATATATGATATAATGCAACTTTACATTAGGATTTAGACCGTGGAATGATTCTGTAGCTTGTACTCTACAGCTTATCCATCTGGACTTTTCAAGGGGGCAGCTGCAATACTTTTTTTGCCATTATTTCACACTGCCACCACCAAGAGCTAATCTGCATAGCTGGTCTTTTTTTCATCTACCATATATCACAGTATACAACACTTACTGTGCGCTGGGTCATTTAATTTACATTTATCTCTATAGTTTGTCATATAGTTAGTTATTAGTTGGCAGTGCTTTGGGTCATTTTTAAGCAAAGTGTGCCTTTCCTTCTCTGAGTTCACAGAGGAGGAAAAGTGTCTCGTGATGCTGTACTTGGGGTGCATCCTTGTGTCACGAGACATAAGGACATCGTGTCTCATGATGCTGTACCTGGTCCTCATTGCCCTCTAAGAGTGCTACATCATTTTTTATGAATCAGTTGCTTTTTGGAGCTTGACCATTAGTGACCCACCAATCAGATTTCCTCAAACAATGCACATTATTTCAACGCCTCAAAGCATTGAAACAGGTGAAGCTGTGATTAATTGCCCAAAGGTGTCATTCAGAAGCAGATCACTGTGCCCTGTTTGCAGGTGGATCACTCAGTGTGTGTTTAAATGAATAATGTTGAATTTGAAAGTCAACTTTTTGGGTCACATCTCAGATGATATTTACATTGCAACTGGACGACAATGCAATTATATCTCAGCTAAGACTCAAAGAGATAGATCTCTGTGTTTCTCTAATATCTAAATGTAAAAATGACAACACATTAAACACAAAGCAGCAAATGCTCCTTCGTTTCACAGAGAGCTGTAAACTTTCTGTCTCTCTAGAGCTCCACAAAATATGAAACATCCTTCAGCTAATCACATTTAATGTTCCACATAGTATATGAGGGTTTCTGACATATTGTTATTTTATTTGTTTATATATTTTCAGATGACAGCCTGAAGCCTGGCGACCACCGAGCCTTTCGCTGCAGTCTGGGCAGCGCACCCACATGATCACATGACTCTGGACATGGACGCGGTCCTGTCGGACTTTGTTCGGTCCACAGGGGCTGAACCTGGTCTGGCACGAGACCTGCTGGAAGGTAAGACCTGCCACAGGATGGCATCTCCATGGCGACACCCCTGATGCGATTCTGAACGCCCCCCCTGAGTTCTCATGACCCAGGTGATGTTTGTTTGATTGTTAGCTCATAAGAATATGTTAATTAGGTCATGTGATCTGTATGTGATCAGCTCATTGGACTAGAATGCAGAGTAAGAAGCACATTGGGCTGCAAAATTTGAGGATGGAGACCATAGGATGGTTATATAATTTGTTCAGCCCTCAACCGGAGGTTATTCTAAGAGACATTCTATATCATGAACAGAGAACATTGTCCTCATCCAAAAAAGATGTTTTAATGTAAAACAGGTGCACCACAAACCTTTTATATGTCCTTTGCCTTTTTGTAATATATAAACGCCAGTTTTATGTAAAACAGGTGAAACTCCAGAGTTTTCTCTGTTCTCTGCCTCGAGGCTGAGTGATATATAGCCGTTCTCAGGCCTCAGGGAGTGAAGAAATGAGCATTATCTTTCAGTCCTCAATTTTTTAGTTTATATGACAAATCATCAGGGTGCACTCCGCTATATTGCATGCAAATTTCAGCATAGTGTATTTTCCACAGTAAAGTGTACTTTATGAGCGCAGATCTAACTCCTTTGACGGTAACCATAGATTTATGTATTCTGGCGGTAGCTGCTCAATCTGCAGTTGGTACATTACGCTTGTCAGCTTTGCCCCTCGACACCAGAATCCTGAACAGCCCAACTGACTCATCCTCACTCCGTTGTTCAGCTGTATGAAACATCCTGTTTGAAAATGGTGTCACACAATGATCCTTGTTCAAAAATGAACATGGCAAGTAAATTATGTATATATTTTGGTTGTAATTGTCCTTATTCTGACTGCCCCCTAAAAGGATTTCCCATATACTGTGACACACTGTACATGCTCTTACATTTTGCAGGGTGTCATAGCTATCCTCTTCATGACTAAATGAACAAGAGGGTATTAATTCCTCAGGTAGTTCTGTGAACTCCCATGTCATCACTCCCTGTTTCCTCAAATAAAATCAGGAAGTAGGTTTGACTGGAGTAGGCCTGTTATATGGACAGTAGGCATTTCTCTGTAATAAAATGGTGTCTTTACTGATTCCCCAAAGAGTGAATCTGTGGGGTAATCTTGGAAATGTTTTTTTGGGTTAGATGCGTTTTATCGTCTGAGAGGCCTTTGCATTGTCTCTGTCCTCCATTAGAGAGCACACATGAGGGGTGAAATTTCACAGGCAGGCACTTCAGAGGGAAGGCAGACTAATCTAAGAGCATTATCTCATTGAGCAGACTCCAGTGCTCAATTGTGTGTCAGAAAAATAGATAATACATTTAAAGAAGGCTGCTCTACCCCAGCTCATTCCCTGCAAACCTTTCCTCTTTGAAGATCTATAGTACCTTCATGTGTTTTAGCTTTTATAAGAGAAAGAAAAAAAAACACATGGAGAAATTAATTATGCATTGATGTTGCATCTTTCTTTGTTCTGTTTCTGTTTTTTAAAATCTATTCACACCTGAATGCAGAATGAAAAGGCAACCTGTTTGAAGAGAGAAGAGGTGATATTATCTTGGTTTTCGAAAGATATTTCCAAAAATGTCAAAATAGCGATGACATGCTGTGGTCTGTGTTGCTCTTATCTTTAAAACTCACAGAGGACCAGTGGTGCTAGAGTACTGTCATATAAACCACATCTTCCATTGACCCTTGCACAGAATTTCAGTCTTCCACGAACCCCTTTACTTTTGGGGAAATCCCTCAGTCTGCAGAGAATCATATGTACAGGACGGCCCTGCAGCGCTCCCCGTGCGCTGTGGCCGAGCTCGGCTGCTGATTTAAAGCCCTGTCTGCTTTCACAGACATCTTTCAAGGACACACTGCGAGAGCCCTGCTCCCATTCACTGAGTCCCATTCAGGAAAATAAGCAGCGCTGCCAGCCCGTGTCCCGCCCCTCTGGGAAACAGCACATTGTGGGAAAAAGAACAACAGTCAGTCACAGCATCATCATTCATTGGCTCTTCCTCCTCTTCTTCAGCAGCATTTTGTTAAATTCTATAAATATGTGTCATATAATGTGCTTTCATTAATTTTGAAGAATTTACAAATCAAATATCTCAGCCATTTCAACATGATTTCTATCCAAATTTTATATCCCACTGCATAATTAATCCACTTACAGAAAGCTCATAATTCATGCAGTATTTTTACTTACAGAAAGGTTGAAAAATAATTATTTTTTCATTCTACGGTATATGTACATCAGATATAATTACAGTAAAGTGATACTCCATGTTCATTATAGCATGCCCTCATCCATGTCTCAGAGAGAGTGACAATGGAGGAAATTATTTCCAAGGGCTCTTCTATAAAGAGGCAATATTACAAAGCCGTATATTTGAATGAACACAAGTGTGTCTCTTTTTGCATTGTGTGTGGGGCTTTCAGGTTCAGACGCAGACTAGAGTGAGCACAAATGTACACCATATAGTCTGTGCATGGTCGCAGAATGCTAATTTAAATCCATTTAAAATTCTGAACATTTTAGCTGCACAGTTATGTAACAAACAGCATTTCAGCTGGGTGGTTATGTAATAAACAGCAGAACACAAGGCCAATGAGTATAAAAGCAAGCTGCTTTCTAGCTTCCGGATAGAACCGGGCCATTGAGTCAGCGTTATCGTTGAACATGCGTCCGGGCATCCTGTAGGGGTGTGTATGAAACTGAATGAAAAATGTTTGTAGATCCAGGTCATATCTGTTTTTGCCTCCTGTATCTTCTAGCGAGTGTTACTCACTGAGGATGTGTAAGGGAGCTACGGATAGTGAACAGCATTCAGACTCCTTTGCAGAAGAGGGCTAAAGTCATGTCCGTCACGTCCCCTCCCAGTACATTGTGTCTTGGTCTGAAATGTCTCATGGGGTCTCGGGAACGTGGCTGAAGGGGATGAGGGTGGGGAAGGGAGGTGAGCATTTGCATGGGTAAGCAGAGTAATTCTTACCCATCTGTCCCATTGGGTCCCAGTTGGGGGTGTGGAGATTTGGGTCTGTGGGCGGGAGCTGGATGGATGGATGGCTCTGGGTTTTGAGAAAATCCAGGGGAATGCCTCGGCATCAGCAGCATTGATCGTTAGCGCTTATTTACGTTCACCTCTACCTCTTTTTCTCCCCTTACTGAGCTGGCGTAAGGCCACAGTGTCGGGCCCAGGGATTCTCCTCTCAGCACCACCTACACACCGTCAAGGTGTTCTTCTCCAAAGGGCCTTTCTGCCGCTCCTGTCCTTGATTGGCTGACATCGGTGACTTGAGTGTTTCCTTGGCAATAGCAGAAAAGCACCCATAGATTGTAAGGTGCCATTTTGGAAGATGTGTGAAATGCTGCCTTCTAAGGGAAATGAGAGGTACTGACTCTCTGCTTGGGTGCTTCAGGATGTGCAGATATAAGTCTATGCACTCACTAATCATTTTAATGTTTTTCAAACACATCTTTTTCTCTCAAATCTCAAATTTTCCTCCCATGCCACTATTGTTCCAGCTGGGCCCTCAGGAGGAAACGTTCAGCTGACATGTACACACTAGATTACTAATTGGTGTGCAGCAGGCTTTGAGTTAAAGAACTGGTAAGCTGACTTTGGACGTGCCCAGAGGCCTCCTTCAATGGCTGCCAGTTCACTGACTTTTCAGTTCCACAGCTGCCTCACACAGGGCAGAAATGGGTGTGAAGCTGAGGTTTAAGCAAGCCTTTTATCAAGGTCCCAGACACTGTTTCAGGTTGGGATGGAGACCATGCCCAAGCAGGGGCCTGGGGCCCGGGCAGATGACTCCAGCTCAGTCAAAGGGAAATGCTGTGTGTTGCCCATGGCAGCGGCTCCACTGCCACAATCAGAACCAGGGGAAATTATGGGATTGGCTCAAGCTAAAATCACTAAGCATCACTTTCTTTCCGTCTCTTTCATTCATTCATTTATGATGTGAATTTAAAATAATAATTTCATTTAGATGAAATCATTTAATGAGTTTTGAGCCTGGCTAGCCAAGCATGGCCCAGAGAGTCCTTGGGGAGTGTGCAAGTGTTCTTAGACTCCAGGGATCAACGCTTCAGTGACGATGCTCAAACTGTGCTGCAATAAAAATGAAATAAGTACATGTACAGACACTGGGTCATTTGTTCTTATTCAAAAGGTTTTTGTATCATTTGGTTGTGCGATGGTGATAAATAACTATTGTCAGCGTAATTGTACACCATTATGATAAAAAATTCACTCATGCTTGTATTTAGAGATCCAGTGGGAAGTGTGAAAAGTACACTGTGCCCCATTCTGTAAGACAGCACACACAAAGAGAGCAAATAGCAAAATAGGAAATAGCATCAGTGTGTGGCCAGGATTTCGGTTTAAAACTTAATTTGTGTTGGACTACAAGTTTGCTGAGTAAATGACAGGGAAATCCATACAGTAAAATATGGTTTGTATTGATTGATTTGAACTGGGATGTTTTGTGCTGTAAGGTTTTGTGTCGACACTGTGCTAACACTGTGATACAGGAGTCACGTCAGAGAAACATCTTCAGGTCTGAAGCAGTTTGTCAAATCAGCCCCATATTGAAAACTGTTTATGATGAACATAACCATAATAATAAAGTAAGAAAAGGTGATTTAACCGCTTTAGAGTTCAAATGGAGCGGAACCAATAACAACACAACTAAGGCTATGCAGCCCAAGATGATCATTCAGCTCACTTCTTCAGATTTTATGAGCTGTTCCATTCAGTGACAAAATTCATATACCTAATACTGTACAATACTGTGTCAATACAGAGATGACACAGAATTGGCATGCTTTTAAAGTATGGATAAACCAGCTGAAATAATGTTTAATAATGAAATGGCAGCGCATGCTCTTAGGGAGGATCACACTGGTACACAAGATAAGAAAAGAAACGGTTGGACAGAACACGTCCTGCTGCACCCCCACCGTGCTCCACCACAAGAGGAAAACCGATTTCAATTAACAACTCAAATTTTCCCCCATACAGATCCCTCTTTTCTTCTTTCCTCGTTCTGTTCTTCCTCACCCTCACTCGATGGCTTGACCGGGAAACGCCCAGTTCCATTAACACTCTGCAGATCCGTGGATCTCCAGAGCCAGATTCTGTTCTAAGTGTTCTGCTCTGCTGTTGCTCTCTGTTCTGCCACCAGTTCACTGTTTCATTTGTTATTAGATTGGTAGTTTGCTTATATGAATGAAGTACTGCATACTGTATGAAGTATGTGGTTCTGGTCAGTTCCTCTGTCCATACACATGTTGTATCTTGGGTATACTTCATTCTGTGATTTCATTGTGACTACAGGTTATAGGTGCATGATTTTCTTTCCAGTGTGTTCTTTCCAGGTTCTTTGTTCTGTGAAAAAGCCTTAGTAGTGAGAGGGGAATGATGCTTCATGAATCTCAAAATGGACAGAGCTGTAATAAGCTGTCAAACTGGATTCTACAAACCAGTCAAAAAAATTATGCTCTCGACAGAGAATCATATTGATTGGTTCAGCTTAATGGGTCGTTGATAACTTATAGTCGCTATACAAATTTTTTGGTCTTACAATATCTCATTGTCACATCACTATTTCCCAGCAGTATTTAACCAATAGGCCATGGGCCATTTCAGTAATGCGATATGGGGATATGGTCTGGGGAGAGGTCTGGAATGTAATTAAATGCAGGTCTGTGTGTCTGGCACATGGGTAACCAACCCACGCTGCTTTTGCGTCACGTTTGCAGGTAAGAACTGGGACCTGAGCGCGGCTCTCAGCGACTTTGAGCAGCTGCGGCAGGTGCACACTGTCAACCTGCCACGGGTCTTCAATGAGGGCCGCTACTACAAGCAGCCAGAGCGGGACACGCCCCAACACCTCAGCAAGGTTGCACGGCCATGTCAGCAGAAGCAGGAGGACAATGCTCAAGGTGGGGAGGGGGGGAGGAGCGGATTCTCACAGCAACGTCACAGTGATGCACATCTAGGGCCTGGGCAAAAATACTGCATGAACAAAATTAAAATTGTGAGAAGCCAGGGCTGGGATACAGTCAACAACATTTGTCTTGTGGCTCACGATTAAACACAAGTGTTCATTTTTATGTTCACCAACATGGTTTGGTGAGTTTAGCAATCATGACAATTACTCGCCATACCGTGCTCATAGAGAAAAAGCATAATAGGTGTTCATAAAAAGCTAAGGACGAATGTTGACTGAATCCTGGCCTGCATTTTGTGTGAACTTACATTTATGTCAGATTAAAAAATATGTAAAAATATGAGAGTGCCAGCAAGCTAAGCTAGCTTCCTAAGTGAGTTAGCATGGTCTTAAACAATTTTACATCAGTGTTTTTCTGAGTGTGACAAAATAAAAAATAAAAAATGTAAATCTAAAGTACACCTTAAGGTATAGTGTAGATACACAGAGTTTTGCCATTATGAGAAAAGTAACACAGCAGAATATCCAGGACTCGTCTTTGAGAAAAAGCATGCAAATTTTCACATGTGAATTCTTGATAAACAAGGCCCTTTAAGCACAGTCATGTGATTTGTATTTTTCCACTGCACATCTCACCCACGTCTTATGGCTCCTGCATCTCCCCCAGAGAAGCGGCTGTCCCGAGGCATCTCCCACGCCAGCTCGGCCATCGTGTCCCTGGCGCGCTCGCACGTAGCCAGCGAGTGCAACAGCGAGCAGCTGCCCCTGGAGATGCCCATCTACACCTTCCAGCTGCCCGACCTCAGCGTGTACAGCGAGGACTTCCGCTGCTTCATCGAGAAGGACCTCATCGAGCAGTCCACCATGATGGCTCTAGAGCAGGCTGGTGAGTGCAGGGCCTTCTGTGTGTGTGTGTGTGTGTGTGTGCTTCAATATATGCTTGTTTATGTGTTATGTTATGTCTTAGTTTGTGCGCTTGTATTATTATATACATTTATTATGGGTTTGCTTGTGTGTCAGTGAGTGTTTGTGCATGTGTATGTGTCTGAGTGCATGGTTGTGCATGTACATGTATGATTGCATTTTTCTGTGTGTGTGTGTATGTGTGTGTGTGTGTCAGTGTGTTTATATGTGTTAATTATGTGATTTTACATGTGTTTGCAAGTGTGTTTGTGTGAGTGTTCTTATGTGTTTGCTTATTGTTATATGAGTGTGCCGTGTGTGTGGACTCAGTGGGAAGGCAGGAAGCTGCTGTGGATTGGGTGTGGGGGTGGGGAAGGCCAGGTCTCTGGTGGGCCCTGGGGCCTGAGTAGGCGGGTGGGCCAACATGGAGCTGATCACTTATGGCCCCTGGGCAAGTTTTGAAGACAGGCCAGAGTGGGCCCTGGTTCAGGTGTTAAGGGAGCTTTGGGCCACAAGGGGCCCATTTGCCCCAGGGCAGTTTTAGTGGGGTGGGCCAATGTGAAGCCCTCTTGTGAGCCAGGATCAAGTGTCATAGGAGGGGTAGGGCCCCTCGAAGCTCCAAGACAACCTCTTCGGCCTTAAAATCTCTAAGCAACGCTCTTTCCTGACCGTCTCAATGCCCACATGCTCTGGCTGAAAGGCTCTCCTCCTCGGCCCCCGCCAAGGACATCACTAAATGATGAACGGCTGGTCCCACACTGCTGGGGCCTGGCTTCCACATCAACCTTAATAAAATATAGTGCTTCTTTTTCTGCCCAGTAGACCATTCACCGAAGGACTTTTTATTGTAATAAGACAGGGAATAAAGCTGTCTCTGAGAAGCAGGTACATCCTAACCTAATTTTGCGCACTCTTACTTTTTCTCCCTGGACACTGAACGCCAACATATTAGCATATCAAATCCAGTCAAATTTGACATAACGAAGTGCTCTTCCTAAATGAAGAGTAGGCACAGAGCATGTTATAGAGAAACTGTAAAATTATGACAGATGTAACAGGAAATAGAATGGAAGAAGGGAGAGTTATGACACAATGACAAAGAATAGAGAACACAGACGGAAGCATTATTAAAAAGCAGTGAGATAGAAACTAAATGTTAGTCGTGCTTGCTTGAAAAGGAAGAGTTTTAACCTAATTCAATTTATTACTGATTAATTTAAAATATTTTTATAATGCTCCACAAAAAATCCATACATTTAAAATATTACAAGGAAGGCTTTCATCATTCACATCACATGAATGTGACATAACGTCCAGTCTGATGAATGGGATGATAATTGTGACTTTGTCCCCTGGGTTGTGTCTCTCCTGTAGGTCGGCTGAACTGGTGGTCCACAATGTGCACAAGCTGCAAGCGCCTGCTCCCGCTGGCCACCACAGGAGACGGGAACTGCCTGCTGCATGCGGCCTCTTTGGGTGAGCCTGTACCCCCCTCTATACTCTGAGCTTACTCTGTGGGTGAGCCTGTACCCCCCCATACTCTGAGCTTACTCTGTGGGTGAGCCTGTACCCCCATACTCTGAGCTTACTCTATGGGTGAGCCTGTACCCCCATACTCTGAGCTTACTCTGTGGGTGAGCCTGTACCCCCCTATACTCTGAGCTTACTCTGTGGGTGAGCCTGTACCCCCCATACTCTGAGCTTACTCTGTGGGTGAGCCTGTACCCCCCCCCATACTCTGAGCTTACTCTGTGGGTGAGCCTGTACCCCCAGCCCCCCTATCCCCCATCCCATACTCTGAGCTTACTCTGCCTTCACATATACAAGACACCTTTAAATGTACACTGGACGTTTTTTTACCTATATGTTACATCTTGTAGTTTGGAAATGTTGCTGCATAATGATCAATATCTGAAAATGGACTTGTCAGTGAAAGTATTAGTGTTGATCTACTTTCAAAGTTAGACAATAAAAATCCATTTTCTGCCATTCATCCTTTCCCACCTAATTGCAGTACATATGTTCGCATCTTTATAGATGTGGCATAACGATCCTTTTGCACAGCTATTGTGGAGATGCTTCCATTTTAAAGGCCCTAAACTTAATTGTTGATTTTGATGAATGAATGGAAAAGTAACAACCCTCCATCTCCAAGGATTCCTCTCTGATAAAATTGCTAGTGCTGTCCTCTTTCAAGAGAAAACGTAGGAGTTTACTCATTTTTATTGTTATTCAGCACTTAATTCAGCCGCTAAAGCAACTGATTGTACACTTAACTTACTTACTTAAAACTAACGTATTTCACCAAGTCTGAACTGGGGACTGTAAGGTGAAAAGAAAACCCAGTACCTTGAAGCTCTCCAGAGATGAGGACTGAAGACCACTGATCTATCATGTATTGTAGATCCAAATGATGTTTGACGTTAGAGTGAAGGTTACAGGAAAAAGGTCATCAGAAAAAAAAGATTAGAAAATAAAGCAAAGAATTATGTTTGTCATGTTGCAATGTCACCAGGGAAAGGACATAAAATGGTCTTATCAGGCTAATTTGAAATGTCTTGTGCATCCAACACTTACCAAAGCTTTCATCAGAACCATGAACCAAGTTAAGGCATGCTGAATAGCGGGGTAGGAGTGACAGGTGTGTCTTCCAGATTGTCTGCAGGTTTTTTTTAAATTAGGTGAAAAAGAAAAAATTTAGCAAAGCAAAAAGGCCTTAGGCACACAGGGAAGCTAAATCCCTTCCCTTTCAGGAAATCAAGCTGTGAGAAAGTGCAGAAAAGTTTTGTTTTAATCCTTTTCAAATCTTTTAACATAGGAGTGTCTCTAAATTATCTTTGTAATGATGAAAAGGAGGGAACGTTCTGGGTTTAAAGAGCAAATTTAACAAGTGAATCTCCTCACAGCCTATGCCAGAGAATTCTGAAGGGATTTTCGCACACACGTTATTAGCCAGATTTCAGGAAGGAAGCATACTTGGCAAGTATTGTCTAAACTCTAGGTTGCCCCCTGTCCTAATTTTGCAGTACTGCAAGTAGAGCATCCTTTGCTCCACATAGTAGTTTCTCTTGAGTGAGTTCTGGTGCTGGAGGGCAGAATTGTGTGTGTGAGCTATTTAATCCTTCTTGGGGAGGATCACAGCACCTGCAGAGATACTCATTTCTGGTCCTGGCTTATTGCGGTGTCTTCAGCCTTCTGTTCCAGGCGGGAACATAACGAGGTGATTCCACCAAGCAGTTTCTTGGTTGAAAGAGTGTAGCCTCCCTCCCTCATACTGTGTGGGTGTTATTTCAGATATGGGAAGGCTACTGTACTGTGACCCTCCACCAGCAGCTGTGCTAAAGAGTGTAAGAGGGGCTGAATGCCTGGATCAGAGGGTGGGCGATGGATGGCAGAGCTGTGAGTAGTCTTGCATAGGGGATAGAGGTGGATTATGTGCAGTAGAATTCAGGAAACAGGAACAACAAGAAAGCGTGCTTGATTTGAGTTCTAATATCAGGTGCCCCCTGTCCAACCTTTTTAGTACTGCAAGGAGATCAGTTCATTATGCATTACAGTCTTAAGGAACTTCTGTCTGGTTAATGGTTATGAGGTGCAAACTGCACAAATTAACATCTGTGCACTCAAGACTACACTTCCCCTGTGTACTGAAGGTTGTCCTCCCAATTTTAATATCTGCGCAGCAAAGATATTACATTAATCAAGGTTGTACATCAGCCAATTTCATGCAAATAATCAAGGGTGATGAATCAAGGTGTATCATGATGCAAAGCTTAACACAATTTATGTATGAATGATACACTTCATCGTGTGTGTGTGTGTGTGTGTGCGTGCATGCGTGTGTGTGTATGTGTGAATGCGCATGTGTGCATGCAGGGATGTGGGGTTTCCATGACAGAGACCTGGTGTTGAGGAAGTCTCTGTACGCCATGATGAAGAGTGGGGCGGAGAGGGAGGCTCTGAAGAGGAGGTGGAGATGGCAGCAGACGCAGCAGAACAAGGAGGTCAGAAGCCCTTTCAGGCTAGCACTCCACCTGCCTAACTAGCTACAGTCCACCTTCCACCAATCCTAGTAACTACAATCTGACCATCATCTACCAAAATTAACACAATCTAACTCATCTGTAATCACATCTATGACAATCTGCTCCCTAACTACACCAGTAACTGCCGTAACCATCACCTACCAAAATAAAAAAAGTAACCCCACACACTAATCCTTAATCCATCATGCTAATTTGTAACACTAATCTCAACCCACCAAAACAATCACCATCTTGTACTATTAACAACCCACCCAATAATCTAACAACTAAACCCCCCCCACCATCTGTACCAATCAAATACTGTGGCCCACCCTAGCCACAGATCAGACAGCTACCTCACTCACTGGGCATTCAGACCCAAAGAGCTCTCATTCACAAACAAGCACTGTGCCATCATTGTGTTCCCTGCAAGGCTTAACACAGCCAGTTTGGCAGCTTTCAGCAGATAACACATGTCCACGTGTAATATCATTCAAACAGCTTCCTTCACAATTAATGCTGTGTTTTTCTCTACATCACTCTAAAACATGGCATGAGTACAACTGTTCACACAGCATAGATACTCTCCTCATAGACACTGAGCATGTTTTATTAAATAAACTGCGTGATTATGCGGGTGTTATACAATGCTTATGTGCTTAGAAGGCAGTGAAGAGTTATGACAGCTTGTCTGGTGTAATGAAAGCCCAAAATGAGTGGAGCCAGGCTGAAGGCATTGTTGGTAATGAAGTCAGAACAGACACAGCTGACTGGTACTGCCCTGAATTCCTAGACTTAGGATCAATTTGCACCATAGGCCAAACTGCAAACCGCTAACAGCTGACATAAGGAAAAAAAGACACAAGGTGGTTGAAAATGGTTGTAATAATTCTCTCTATCTGTGAAGTCAAGGCTGGTGTGTAATGACCTGTCTGCGCAGTCAAGACTAATATACACATGTAATGACTCTGTCTTTGCAGCCAGGACTAATGTACAAATGTAATGACTCTGCACAGTCAGGACTAATGTACATGTGTAATGACTGTGTTTTTGCAGTCAGGACTAATGTACATTTGTAATGACTGTGTGCAGTCAGGACTAATGTACACGTGTAGTGACTGTTTTGCAGTCAGGACTATGCATGTGTAATGATTGTGTGCAGTCAGGACTAATGTACATGTGAAATGACTGTCTTTGCAGTCAGGACTGGTGTACACAGAGGAGGAGTGGGAGAAAGAGTGGAATGAGCTACTGAAACTGGCCTCCAGTGAGCCGCGCACACACTTCAGCAAGAATGGCAACACCAGTGGAGGGTGAGTGAAAACACACACTCAGACACATATGCAAATATGCATACACAGACACAAATGCACACAGATGCACATTCACAAACACAAAGATGTTCAAGGCCCATAGGAGCCCTGCACACACCTATATGTGCACATCTCCATGCTGTCAGTTACAATTAAGTAAAACTGCAAAAGCAAATCAAAAAGAGGAAAATTAAAATGGCTATAGGTTTGTGGGAAATGGATTCTGGCTATTGTGGGAAATTGAGTCAAGCTAATGGTGGTAATAGTGTCAGGCAAGCCTCGGAAACAGAATCAGATGATTGCTGAAAATGGAATCAGATGATTGTGGGAAATGGAATCAGATGATTGAGGGAAATGGAATCAGATGGGGTCTGATATTGGATTCTAGAGATTTAAAGTAACTTATAATATATAATTATAAATTGCATATATATAATTGCTGGTACTTACAATTTAGTGAGACTGCAATTACCAGCCAGCCCCTAAGTAATTACTTTGAAAATGGAAAGGAAAAATCCTACGAAGTACAAATTTTCCACTATTTTGTTTGAGTGTTAAATGTGTGCTGTAAGCTTCGTGTTTGTGTGTGCCAAATTTTGTCACAGGAGTGTGTTATTTTGCATGGGGAAATTCATTGCACAACTGTTCTCAAAGGATGAATGATCGTTTTTAAATTATTAGCAGAATTCCAGCGGCTGGGTCTGTGCTAATGTGTTGTTCCACAGTGCGACCGCTGTGCCCAGGTTTTATTGGAGTTTAAAAGCTGTTTATTCTCTAAGGAAATGAAACCAAGAAGTCAAAGTGTTTGTGAGTGCTCTGGGCATATTATGCTAACCCTACAATATAATGTCAGACTAAACAAACTCCTCCATGGGGTTTCTATTAAATTCATGCAGTTTCCCAGAACTGTTTCAACCGGGAGATCTTTACTTTACTTATTAATTTTTTCAGGATATGGCCATAAGACCAAATATGAGAGTAGAATTTGTGGTTATGATATTGATGTTTATGGTCAATAAATGTAAAATACATTTTAAAAAAAGCATGAAATATACCAATGGATATGTTGAATGAGTAATATTAAAATGAATGGGGAGACAGCAGGGTGCTGCACATATATGCTTTATTTATTTCAGCCTTGACAAAATACTTAATTCCGGAGTTAATTAAATATAATATTTTGTTCTGATATAATTTGCATGTTGATGAAAAGTGCACTGGCAAGATGGCCACAGCTATGCATTGATAATGACTGTCTTAGCAGTAAGGAGCAGGAGGTCCCTAACCTTTTACCTCATATGACTTATTTTAATACAGTGTTTTTAATGTAACATTTTAAATGTGGTGAAAATGACCATCAGGGAGGTTCTAGCGTTAACAGCACTGCCTGTGTGTTGCAGGGTGGATAACTCTGAGGATCCAGTGTATGAGAGCCTGGAGGAGTTTCATGTGTTTGTTCTGGCCCATGTCCTGCGCAGACCCATCGTGGTGGTGGCCGACACCGTGCTCCGGGACTCCGGCGGCGAAGGTACCAGTCAGCCAATCACATTCATTTAGCATCTCTGAGGGATGCTGAAACACTTCACAGTGTAGGGTTAACTCACCTCAGTAAGCCTACATGTGTAGCCCGCTCCAGGGGGGGGGAACTTAAATACCTTCATACACAGTGCCCCAGTCTGGTCTGTGCTATCAGTTAGTGTTAATTGTACTAAGAAGCTATAAATGCTTATTGATATTGAATGGTAGATGTTATAGATATACATAACAGACTCTAAATTAAAGTGCTTCCAAAATAATGATGATCTACAACATGTGAACCTTAGCAAACTCAGTGATTACGCATGCTTAAGTGCACAGGCTTTCTGCACATTTACATATAACTTACAGCACAAGAATGTTGTTAAATGGAGCTGCGCGGCTTTCCTTGAACCATAACCCTGTAGCACTGAGTTACAGTGTGCCAACTAGTTTCGCATTTCACCAGGGGGAGGAATTGCAGGTTGTCATCAATGTAATTATACATTTCTTTTTCTCTTCATGATCTGTTGGTGACATGATTTATCAATCTTAAACAAGTTAGACATTTACCAGATTAGAGTGCAAGGTGAAATATGGATTACTAGGTCAAATGGATGTCACGTCAGCT
Source organism: Albula goreensis (assembly GCA_022829145.1). Taxonomy (NCBI): domain Eukaryota; kingdom Metazoa; phylum Chordata; class Actinopteri; order Albuliformes; family Albulidae; genus Albula; species Albula goreensis. The sequence continues at coordinate 11,157,358 of CM040755.1, forward strand.
GTGTAGCATCTCATCTTTGTAATATAATGAGTCTTCTGCTTAGTAGAAGAAAAAAATGCATACATATTCAGTACATGAAATTAATTTAATATGCTAATTCATATCTCTGAATCATTTTGGTCACTGGCAAAGTGTAGAAACAGGATCTCTGAATGTACAGTGAACAGCAATGTATACATATTTTCAGGGCTGATTACCATAATTTCAAGGTGAATAGTTTGCTATTTGGTCTGATTTCTTATCAAAGCCTTTTTGCATTTTAAGGTTTATGTTTTATTGATCTTTTCAGCCTTTGCTCCTATACCGTTCGGAGGCCTGTACTTGCCTCTGGAGGCTCCGCCCAGCCGCTGTCACTGTTCCCCGCTGGTCCTGGCCTATGACCAGGCACACTTCTCCGCCCTGGTGTCCATGGAGCAGAAAGACCAACAGCGAGAGCAAGGTATGCAAAGAACAGACCAACCAAACAAAAATGGTCAAAGCATTGGCTGACCACTCAGAATCTGTTAAAAAGGAATCAGTCACAATACAGAGCAGTGGCCAGAATGGGCAGGTACAGCACAAACCAGGGCAGGGACCATTGGCTCCTGTACTGTGGAAAGTATAGACTAACCAAATACAGCACATAGAAAAGTACAAACTGACTAATTGATCAGACTAACCATTCACATCAGGAAAAAAATTTGTCGACTGAGGAATTGCAGCAGAGAGCATTGTACCTGTTGACCAATCATATCACAGAATAAAGAATGAACTGACCAGTTACTCTGCATTTCGAAGAAAAGACTCACCAGCTACCGCACATAGCATGTGAAATGACCAATCTCAGCACAAGTACAGGGAACAGATCATCTAGTCAGTACAGTGTGTGGTGCTGACCCACCAGTCAAAGCATAAAGCAAGATATTAGCCTCATAGCCGTTTTTGGGCAAGTATGGTGACACTGTTTAAAAAGGTGATTTTCTGACAGAGTAATTCACTAAAGTAAGTACCATCATTTCATGCTGGATTTATGGAAATGTTTGCGACCAGTTGCGTCATTGTGCTTGACGCTTTGCAAGCTGTAAAATGAAAGCCTGAATTAGACCTTTGTGAACAGAAGAGGGCGATATCACTACTCAAAATGCTCAACAGTGAAGTGAACTCATGACTCGAGATATTGTTCCTCACTGATACTGAATAATGCTCACGCATTATGGAACAGCTTTGGTTATGCCAAGCCCAGTGTTAACAAGGACCCCAAACTGACAGCACTTTATTCTGAGGCAATGTCCGATCTCTACTGCATGCTCATCGCTCATTTCAGCACTGATTTTTTTCATTAACATAATTAACCACAATTATAATTCCCACAATTTAATTAACAAAAGCCAAAAGAGTAAGATTAGAGGGTTCGATTAATAAAAAGTAAATACTTTAACAAATATATTAGTGTATCTGTATTTAGCAGAGTAATTGTAGAATCCCACGGTCTTTGTGTACTGAACATTGCATAGTGATTGGTTATGACAGAGACTGGGTATTAAATTTATCTCCAGTCAAACCACATTTTCTGCTTTTGTTGAATGTTAAAAGTTTAGTTTTAATGTATAACACAATATCTGGATCATACGTTATTGAAATGGGAACAATCTTGTGTTAAATTGTGTTTTTTTCTCTATAATGAAAAAAACACTGAGGAAAATTCATTTGAGGGTACACTCTGATCTTGCGCATTTTCATCATAACACAGACATATTTTCTCAGGAGAAAATGGCTGTTCACAACACTGGCAGGCTTTTGGTGCCTGGAATGTAAACCAAATCAGATAAAATCAAACACACCACAGGTGTCCCCTGTCTGATTGTATTTTCCCAATCACATGGGGTTTCTTTGTAGTCTTTGCTTGTTTTTGTTTTAAGGATCTCTCTCTCATACACATGCGCGCACACACACACACACATACACACACAAACACTCACTGTCTCTTTCTCTCTCTCTATAACACACACACACACAAACACATCCATAACCTCACACACTTGTGCAACACCTGAATGACCTGTATTTGTGGATGCACACCAGCAGGGCTAGTTTTTATATGCCTGTTTTTTTCTGCTGTGGTTTGAAATTATACGAGGGGAGTTTGCCCAAGTAAATCTCTAAAGTTTATTTTTATATTTACCTCCAGCATAAAAGGAACTCCAGGTTTTCCTTTGGCATAATTTTCACTCATAACTGCAGCTCTCATAAAATAGGCATTTTTACACCCAGACCGCACTGTTCAGCCCAAAACCTTCCACAGTCTCACAGTTACACCTATTAAGTCAATCTACTCAAGATGTAATCAAAATAATTGTCCAGAAAAAGTGTACCGTTTACAGGAATGTTGCCTATATCCTGCGTTTAACGGCAATGTGGAGTCCATGTGGTCCATATGTGCGTTAGCGCCGTGGGCTGCTGTCAGATGACGAATTACAGAGCCCAGCAACAGAAGGCCTGTTTATGTGTTTGTTTGTTGTTTACTGGCCGGTGCAGAGTTTAGAAATTATCATTTAATGGTGATATCCCCAACAAGCTCTCAACTTCCAAGTCCCGATGTCGTAAAATTACACATGGATTTGCCGTGCGTAATATGGTTGTAAAATGTCAGACCACACATTGCCTGAATAATAGTTTCAACCTGTTAATAAACAATGCAGCACTTGGTCAGTGTAACGTGCAAGAATGTTTGCATGCCTAAATGGAATAGTTTTCTCAATGGGAATTTGGTTCTTTTTCTGGGGCTAAAAAACTTAACAACCATGAGTGTGTGTATATCCAATATTTGCATATATACCTATATTAAAGCAGATACCAGTAGCATTGCTGAGTTTTTCTCTCTTCAGACAATCTGTCGTTTTGAAGAATTCTGAACTCTTTTCTAAGGACGTGCCTTTGGACTGGCAGCCTTCTGTGAAATCCACTAGAGGGAGCTCTTGTGTAAATTAACGAGAAATGTACGAGACACTCGTTACTCGTGAAATGAGACTTGGAAATTGACGATTGAGACATAAATAGTACATTTTATAGTATACACTATTTTATACTGTAATAAGGACTGAAATGCAAAGAATCATATTCTCTTTAGTATATCAATCAGCCCCTTGTCGCCCAACTATGAAAAATAGAATTCTGATTTATTACACAATTTTGCTGCATGTATTAGTGAATACATAACTAATTCACTCTAACAACACTTTATTGTTAAGCATATAGGTTGTATTTGCATGTTGTTTGATGTATACAGGTCTTACACATTCATTTGAATCTGATAATATAAATATTTTCTAAAATGCAGTGTGCACTCTGATAACAAATAGAAGATGTATTCCTTGTCTTATAGATTTAATACTTACGATGAACAGATTTCCACATATGAAAAGTTTTTTTCTCCTCCAATTCTTCCATCCAGAATTACAATTATTTGTTCCAAGGTTACAGTTATCCTACCTGCACCCACACAGGGATCAGTGAAGGCCTGACCCAATGAACACTGGCCCTTGATCTGGTGAATCTTTTCCTCTTATAATCCAAACAGCTGTGCCAGAGTGGAGCTACAGCCAGCTGGAAGACAGGCACATTATTGACCACAGCCGCTAACTTTTATGCATCTGTTGAGTGGCCAGACAAGCTTATATAGCAGTAAATACTGTTATAACCCATATTTAAAATATTACTGTCTGGGGTTGAGTCTGTGCTTACTACTGTCACAACCATCTGAGTCTATTAGGGTCCAATTCCATAGATTGATTATCCATAGATTTTATACCAAATGTATGTAGCCTATATATGAAAATTGGAAAGCAAGACATTTCATGCATAGCTTAAGCAGTAGTAACCATGCATTTAGCCCATATTAAGTATATTAAAATATAGGCGGTATGGCTGAGCATTGGCCTTTTGCAGATGTATGGAGCTCTTGGGAGCCAGTATGCATATTTTCCATATGACAGTATGTTGAGACTGTATGTGAAAATTATTAAGAATGGCATTTGATGCATAGTGAATATTTGGGCCACTGTGTGCACTTTCATTCTCCTGCTTTCACTCTCTGTGAATTGAACTCCATGCTGAAGCTGAATTTAAGATCCATTTTTTTGGGGACCCTGCTTTGTCAAGTGCATGTTTTTATAAGGGAAATATTTCCTTTAGGTAGACTTTTTAATCCAGCATTTTAGTGTTTTAACAAAATGGATTTTTGTGTATCAGTATGGTTATTACTATTCTACATTTTCAAACAGGTGCTCATATATATATATCAACTACTATAGCTCTTATTCAAGGCATTGTCCATTTACACAGATGGGCAGATGCAGAAGATGAGGTTAGGTTAACATCATTGATTAGTGACTTTAAAGGCTTTTATGATTAATCCTCTGTATTGCATAATCTCTCAATCAATCTTTGTTATGTGTGATGCCAATCAGATTTTCACACGGTGATACATTCACTGGAGTGAGACAAAAATACATAATGCCTTAAATGCTACTGAGCTGAGCTCCTGAGTAGAGACAAGAAATAAATAGCACATGTACAGTAGGCATTAAGTACAGCAGACAGGGAATTTTAAGACTGTGATTTGCATGAACAATGCCTATGATTAAAAGACTATTTAGTGAATTGATGAAATTCCAAAGCATGGAAGAAAGGCCCACTTGGAAGCACTGCTGGCGATGTTGTGCTGCAAGCATTACTGAAGGGGCTCCATGAGAGAGAGAGAGAGAGAGAGAGAGAGAGAGAGAGAGAGAGAGAAAACCCCACTGTGCCACGCCGGGCTGAGGCCCACCTGTCTCCTTCTACGTCTTTCGCTCCAATCCTGCGGTCTCACGCCGCCGTTCCCCGATCTGCCTCTCCAAAAATGTCGTCCAAGTAACCGCTGGCAAGCTGCCCGTGTTTCTGGGAGGGCCGTGATGTCATCTATGCAAATGTGGCTCGGGAAAGGTCGTCTGAGGACAAGCCAGCGCGGCTGCCAGCGGGAATAGTAAACACAGAGCGCCCGGGTCTTTTGGCATCTGAATGGGCAGCCAGTGCCTGGCACGGGCGCCGGAACTAAAATGGAACAGCGTGTGCCGCAGGTTTGGAGTTGGGGTGGGGGGTTGTGCCAGGGGCGGGCGGCGGACAGCTGCAGCGTGGGAGCCAGGATCTGACCTCACACCGGGGTCACGCTGCCCCCTGCCTGAACCGTGCCTCAATGACACCCTCACTCGGTGAGAGATGGACTTTTTAACGCCCTGCGCTGCTCTCCCTGAGCCGGGGTTCGGGGTCAGCTTTGTCCTCCTGTCATCCCCCTCTCTGTTCCCTCACTTTTCATCCCCTTCTGCTTAGTCGACACACCCCCCACAAGCTTTTGTTTATCTTTATTTCACGCCTCTGCCTGTCACATGACACACTCTCAGCACCTCTGTTTGTACTTAATGTTGGCTGTACTCCCTGCATTAAGCCCCTGTGATTCAGAGACATGAGTCAGGTCTGTAATTGCCACAGCATTAGCCCCCAGTCCTTTTGGAAGGGGGTGGTGGGGGTATTTTTGGACTGCTGAGCCTGCAGCTGGCTCAGTAACATTATAATCACAGTATTTACACAGCAGACAGGTGCATGGCTTGTTCCTCCGGACTGTGCGGCGATACTAAACCACAGAACCCTCCGGGCCGTCACTTGGTTTGAGCTCTGACATGCTTGTGCTGGCCTTGCTAATAAATTGGATTTTACAAAACATTTCATTTCAATCAGGAAACTCTTGTAAAACCTCAAAAAAGATTTAGCGATCCTTGAACACACTGGTGGTGCACAGCTGTGTGGCGTTGACCTGCCAGATCCTTCTGGGGAATTTGCCAGTCAGAACTTGTATCTGATTCGTACATCTGCCTGGCAGTGACTTAAGGGTGGGCGGAGGGGGTCATCCAATGCCAAACCCCCCCAGCAAACGGGGAGAAATCTGATTGGAGCAGGGGATAGGTCGGTGAAAACCAAAGCCATCTAATGCAGCAGAGTTTACATGTGACCACGCCCCGTAAATAACCACACCCCTTGGTGACCACTGCACAGTGTAGGATCCAGGATGGTGAGCTGCAGGAAGCCTGACAGTTCAGCATGGAGTTCCTGATAAAACAGTCTGTCTCTTGCTCTGTTCCCACCCTTTTCTTGTGTCACCTTTGTGAGCAAATTAACAGGTTCATCCAAGGTCATGAAAAAAAGCGGTCTCACCTCCCCTAGGTCACCACATTTAATCACCGTTTTACTGCGCAGATTCACACAGGATGTCACACAGATTAATGTTAGCCCTGACTCCCAAAGGAATTGTTAGCTTTACATTGCAATACGTGTCTAGAAGTCTAAAGACTTTTCATTGACAGGAGCAAACAGAAAAGTATTATGTGTGCGACAGTCAGTTTTAAATGATGGGTTTATAAACCAGAGACTGACAACTCCACTCCTCAGCTGCCAAAGGAGTGTCTGCATTTAATTTAGACTTAGATGTCAATTATAGAGTTTGAGTAAGACATCAATTCTCCTGCTAATTTAACTGAGTGTTTTTGTGCAACTCTTTGTGTGACTGTGTAAGAGTGTGAATGCCCATGTGTGTGTACGTATATGTGCCATGAGTATAATTAGTTCACAGTTTGTGCCCCATCTCAACTTGACCTGACCTCATAAATGCATGCAAACATGCATATGTACACCTACACTCACTCACATATGTATGAAAACAAATTCATGCTTAGATATGCAAAGACCGTACATGTAAATGCCCTGGCACAACATGTATGTAAACGTGCAAAAACACTCATACAGCATGCATGTACACACACAGTGTGACCCTGCTGTGTAATTCAGGTTGCTCGGAGATAAAAGTGTTCACATCTTCAGTACGCTGTGAAACTAGAGCCTGGCGCTGTCTGTAGAGAACTGTGTGTTCCACGTCTGTATCTGTGGGGGTGGAATGTCCTCCGTCTGAACAGGCAAGGTCTTACTGCGGAGAGGAGTAGATCACTGCGTTCTCTCGCTGGCTTCCTCTCTCTCTCTCTCTCTCTCTCTCTCTCTCTCTCTCTCTCTCTCTCTCTCTCTGTCTGCTGCATTAAAGTGCATTCAGGTGAAAGGAGGAGGAGAAATCTATGCTTACTGCTACACTCTGTTTTGGAAACAACCAAGACAGACAGCCAAACTGCACAAGAAACAAATGTTTGCGTCTGGGTCGTGTTTTTGGTTATTAAACAAAGAAATTCCCTTCCATCTCTTTCCAGAGCAGTGCAGACAAGCGTTAACCAGGGAATGAGAATCCTCTCCGACCTACAGCACAGTGTTGTTTGTAATTATTGTTTCAGCACCTAAATTCTGTTTAATGTTGAACGGCATGGCAGAACATTACTTTGGTCACAGAGCAGTGAACTGTAATGGAGAAATGTAGAGGAGTAAAGGAGTCTTTAAGATGGTGCCGTGATAAACACACACATTCCTGTAGCTCTTTATGTACAGCCACAACATACAAAGAGACCTTCTTGATATTTACATATACACTACTGTCTGGCAGACATAAGGATCTGTGAATGTATGTGCATGTGTGTAGCTGCTTCCAGTTAAGGACACAGAGACCTCAGGTTGACTCCTGCTCCTTCTCTCTGCTCCAGCTGTGATCCCACTGACTGACTCTGAGCACAGACTGCTGTCCCTCCACTTTGCCGTGGACCCCGGGCGGGACTGGGACTGGGGGCAGGACGACAATGACAACGGCAAACTGGCCAAGTAAGCGGCCCCACTCCCCCTGCCTTGCCTCATCTCTGGAGGGGGGTGGGGTGGAGCGACACCGTAGCTTCTGAATATGAAAATGAAAATGGCTGTAAAGAAAGACAGGGTAGTATGGGATATGAAACCCAGGGAAAATGCATATGTGGACATGACCAGCATACTGCGAGCATGCCTGTCTGCTCTGGCCCCCCGGTTGTAGATGAGCTTCCCATGTCAGTCAGGATGGTAGAGACATTGGCCCTCTTGTTGTCCAACACATACTGAAGACCCATCTCTTTGTTCTGTATCTACGTTTCTTCAACCACATGTAAATTCTCAAGTCGTTCTTTCATAATGTCTTTGCCCATGTTTAAAGATAATTATTATCTTTTCAGATTAAAAATTAATATAAATTTAAATCAAGTTACATGTATTGGTCAGGGCAGGTAACTAGCTCATTGTAATTCACTCTTGCTATGTTCTTACTGAACCTTAAGAGAGTTAATGATCCTTTTCTGTTGCACAGCTGTCTTATCGACCTGTTCTGATTGCACTTACGTTCTTCATTTTGTAACACAGTCTGGATAAGAGTATATTTATTTACTTGCCAGGACCATCGACTTGGCACATAGTGGCCCGTACACTAAATTGCAAAGTGGTTGATTTTAACTGAGGTCCTGATACTCTCATTCCCTCAATCTGTTTAATGACTATTTAACTATCCCCTGATTAAATTAGCTGAATAAATCCCGCCCTCTCCTCTTCAGTTAATATTAGTGCAGTGTTCTGGCACAAAATGGCTGCCATGTATCACCCACATATGTGCTACAAATTGGCTGAAGTGGGTGAATCTCCCTCTTCCCCTGTCCCTGTGATGGACTTTAAAAAAGACAGCCTAAATGGATGAATTTATGTTATTTTAGGCAGACATGCAGATGTAAGTGTAACATAGAACAAACAACAGAGGCTTACCTATAAGGTCACCTTTACATTTTCTGTGGACAGGGTAAACAGTGTGAGAAACAGCTCCTGACAGTATTTAGGCATTCAACTATTATCTTGGACATTCAGAAGTCACAATGGTCTGTAGGGACAAACAATGATTCATTCAAATAAAAACAGACCTGACATCATGATGAAAACGATTACACACTGTGGGAGGAACCAGAGAAAGACATGCAATGTGCTCCTGTAATCACCAATATTGTTATTTTTCATAGACAAAAGAAACACAGTGAAATTATATCATGGATCCTATGAGAAATACATTAGTTTGAATACAGTATATGATAAAGGCCCAGATTGTTGGTCAAAACAGAGTGAAAACTGGCATGCCAAATATGTCCTCTTTAACCCCAGAGTTTAAACTAGGCCTTTTGAATCTACATTGCAAACCCTGTTATAAAGATGCTGTTTAATGCTAATTTAAACTATGACCTATTCTGTGGGCTTTGCACAAAGCATAATAAGCAGTCTCAGTGCATAAATAACTAAGAAACAAAGACCTGAAAATGAGGGCATAAGAAGAAGACAAATGGCTTTGTGGGAAGAACTCTGCTTTGAGCCGCGCTCCAGGAGAAACCAACATCTATAATTTCAGCTGTTTGGAATCAAAATTCTTTCCCCATCCAGTCCAAGGAGGATCAGCCTTATCGCCAGAGTGTTTGATTTTAGTTTGGATACTGTACACAGACATTACTCATAGTGTAATGCTTTGCTATATCAGATCTTGCAACTGTGTGTTTTAATTAAGTGTTTTAATCAAATGTTTCTGGTTCTTTCTAGTCTGATCCTGTCCTTGGAAGCAAAACTGAACCTCCTGCACAACTATATGAATGTAACGTGGATACGAATCCCATCTGAAACAAGGGTACAGAAATGTGTTCTGCTTCAGCTTGTGTCACCTTGATTTCATTAATCATCGTGCTGAAGTAAAAACAAAGTGTACATTATTTTGGGATTGTTCCTTGTTGTCCTTGTTTTACTAATCCTCCACTACTTTATTTCAAAACCAGAATTAAGTATCAAGATGAAGAATTGTATTTATATGAAAGAAGGAAAATAAATGTGGTGGAGATACAAAGAAAAGTACAGCTGCATGCAGCGATAACTGGGCCAGACACAACTAACAACACCCCAATGAGCAGAGAGTATGTGCCTACAAAAATATTGTGATCATGTTTCTATAATGATATACAATGGATGTATGCCACATTTGGAGACATGAAATTAAAAATGTGCAACTCCCAGATTTTAACCTGGTATCTGGACCTAGTCCAAAGACAGCAGCCTGCAGTCTTAGAATAATAAAAAACAAAACAATAGGGTGCTCATTATAGGTGCTAGGCCTTTTCAAAAGACTATCCACTTCAATGGTGTGTCCAAATGGAAAGGTTTTAAAAGTATGTGAATGTAGCTTTGGGTGGAAAGTCTCCAGAAAAGAGGCAGGGATTCCATCAACATCTATCCTTAACTTTGGCTCACAATTAAATTCAAGTGTTCATTTTTATCCTCACAGACGCAATTTTGAGTTCAGGAATTGAGAAAATGAATCACCAAACTGCCAACGTAGAGAAAAAGCATAACACTCATTCAACTGTAAATAAATGTTAAGGGCAAATGTCGATAGAATCCCTAATCCCTAATTCCTGCCTGGGTATGTCAAATAATGTGAGAGTCATGAGGTGAGATATATCATTTTTATATGAGTGACCTACAGTTTACCTTCTGAGACTAAATATGTCATCACACCCATTATATCCATTATACTCAGTGCTACCTGCCATGCCATCCTGCTGGCAGCATGTGCCTTGCTGCCTTCAGCACAGTCACTCAGCTTGGGGCAAATATTGTCACATCGATCAATGGTTCCAGCTCTGCTGGTAGCCTTGCATGCCAAGGCACCTAAAAAATATTTGGAATTCAGGTGCAGGAAGACGATACATCAGCTGTAGCTTTTTGTTTGACCTGGCAGTACAGCTTTGTCAAATTTCAAAAATCTCCATTTTTTTGGTCTGAAGTGAACACCTCCTCTTTTGTAATGGCACATCCATGCAGTGTACTTGTGAATGAGGAGGCACCAAAGAGCTGTACAGTGCAGTCACGCAACCTTTGGAATTGCTGCCAAGAACCCCACCATGGGAAAAGTGTGACTGCAGTTATAGGAGGGATTAATGAAAGAACATTAGTTTAGCAAAAAAAAAAAAATCTTGTGAGATTTTGGGAACATGTACAACTACACAGATTTATATAGAGAGAGTAATAAGTAATTGATATTTAGGGAGGGGGTGGGGCTGCTGCAGTAGTTGTCCTGGGAGACCTGATGTGTGTCACATCTGCATCTTGGCTCCCATGACTGAAGATCTTACAGCCCCTCTCTAACTCTCTCTCTCTACCCTTTCATTTTCCACTTCCTTTCCTTCATACCAACATTCCTTCTTTATTGTCTCCCTCCCTTTCACACTTTCACACTGTCTCTTGGGTCCCCCCCCTCTCTTTCTCTCCTTACTCTCTCTCTCTCTGTCCCTCTCTCAGGCCCCCCTGGCGCAGCCTGAGTCCCCCACTGCTTCGGCAGGAGAGGACGTGCAGTCCCTCGCCGACTCAATGGACTCGGACCGCGAGTCCGTTTGCAGCAACAGCAACGTCAACAATGGCAAGCCAGGAAAAGAAAAGGATAAAGACAAGCAACGCAAGGACAAGGACAAGAACCGCACTGACTCAGTAGCCAACAAGCTTGGGACCCTTAGCAAATCCCTGGGGATCAAGCTGAAGAAGAACATGGGAGGGCTTGGGGGGCTGGTCCACGGAAAGATCAGCAAATCCAACACCGGCAATGGCCGCAGCACTGAGAATGGGGAAAAGACCAAGAAGAAGGACTCCAAAGCCCGCAAGGGGAGCAAAGAGGAGTCTGGCCAGTCTGCCAGCACGTCCTCATCAGAGAAGGCCACCAGCCCCTCACCTGTGGACAGGGCATTGGGTGCCTCGCCCGTGGAGAAGCTGGGCAAGACCTCCGGGGATCGGGCCTCAGACCACTGGAAGTACAGCACAGACGTCAAGCTGAGTGTCAACATCCTGCGGGCGGCCATGCAGGGCGAGAGGAAGTTCATTTTTGCTGGCCTGCTGCTGACGAGTCACCGTCACCAGTTCCACGAGGAGATGATCAGCTTCTACCTGAGCAGTGCTCAGGAGCGCTTCAGCGCCGAGCAGGAGCAAAAGAGGAAAGCGGAAGCGGAGAAGAAGGCCGCACCGGTCAACGGGGTGTCCCTAAAAAAGCCAGAGCAGGAGAGTGTATTCCAGAAAGAGAGGTCTGACCGATCAGACAGCTCGCCTAACGAGGGCTGTTCCCCGGTCCTCCATCAGAGCCGCAGCTCCCAGCTCACCCTGAAGGCCCAGGAGAGACAGAGCCCCACGCCTGCCCCCTTCTCTTCCCCCAGCAATGGTGCTAAGAGGACGGCGCCCATCCCTGTGTCCGCCCACTACAGCCATACGCCGCCTGTGCAGAGGCACAGCGTCATCCACCTACGGGACGTGAACCTGCAGTCTTCAAACTTGCGAGAGGAGCCATATCGGCCCGTGGTGGGCACCCTAAAGACCTGTGCGACATACCCACAGCAGAATCGCACCCTGTCCTCCCACAGCTATAGCCCCGCCCGCCTGCCGGGGGTCCGAAGCATCGCCGTGGATACGGCACAGTCCCTCATCTATGGCACGCCCAGTGGGCATAAGTCACATACCTACACCAACGGCTTTGGTGCTGCTGACATCCGGGACTGCCTGGAATTTGCAGACGAGGACTCCCCACGAGCCCGGCCAAAACACGATAGAACCAAAGGCGGCAGCGGCCTCTACTCACCCCGGCAGGAACAGTGCAAGAGGGAGAACTGCTCCTTCTACGGCCGGCCAGAAACTGAGAACTTCTGTTCTTATTGTTACAAGGAGGAGCTGAAACGCAGGGAGAGGGAGGGCAAGGTGCACAGACCTGGATAGCCCATTCTCCTGCACAGATGCACCTACTCCAGGTGATCAGGTGTCTCCAGAAACGCTCCCATAAGGCATCCCGTAGGGAGGATGCTGGAATGAGAAGTTCCCCTCAGTGTGTTACAAGTCGCACGAGGTCACGGCTAGATTGGAAAAGAACAGGATTCTCAACTCCCCATTAATGTACTGCATTTCCTTGTGTCCTTGTTATAGTATCTTTCTATTAATATCAGTGGAAAAAGGTACTTGACAGTAAATGAAGTGCAACTGAAATGAGTTTACAGCTTTGGTCAGAGACATTGGCACAGTTTTTAATTTATGTTTTAATTAAAAAATCTGTTTCTATCAAGTTTCTGTCAAGAAAAAACAGATCTCTTCATTGTTGAAACTGAAATGGTACCAAAATTTAATTTCTACTACACTGTAAACTAAAGCAAAGAAATTACTCCACTGCTCAGTATAACATCAGTAGGTCATTTCAAATAATTTAATAATTTATTCAAATTATTTATTGTTTATGAAATATTTTGTTTGTAGCAATGATTACATAGGGAGGGAGCATACTGGTAACATTATTGACTTTTAAAAAGCAATACGTTTCTCAGAGTGAGCAACCTTTGCATGTGACCTTCCTTAAATTGAACTATGCATCCATGATGTCAGCTAGTTCTTTTTTTTACAAGAAAGAGATTATTCAAACCACAACTTCTGACTAGCCTTGCTGTGTACACATGCAGGCCTTTTATCTGTATTTGTCTGCCCTTTACAGCAGTGTGCAAGGTTAATAATCTTTAGCATTCCACTTCTCAAAGTAATTGCATAAGGACATATTTTTTTTTTTTTACAGCCACTGCCAGTTAGTTTGGAGTTGATTCTGTTTAAAGACGTCCCTTGCTCAAGTACAAAATAAAACATTTTAAAAAATTGTGAAATGTGTAAAACTATCAGATAGCTTAAAAATGGGTCAGAATATTTCATCCATAATGACTCCATTGTACAACAATGAATCAGAATCCCCCACCCCACAAACCTCTCAGTCCCTGCTGGTCTGTCCTCATATAGCTGTTCCAGCATTTCTGCTTGGAGGTCAGGAAAAGATGGCCATAACTTGAGCCAAGTCTGAGCTAAGCCACAGTTTGCAAGTAGAGACACTTGGGGGTGGGTGGGTATGGAGAGTTTGATAAAGATTTAAAATACACCCCTTTGCTCTGTGCTAGATGCCTGTTTGTGAATAATTCATTAATCATAATTCAGGTAGCAGGGTAGAACTAATTTCTCAACATCCTGTGGTGAGTGTGCCTTTCCCCTATTGTTTGAATGAGGACTGGATATATGCCCTAATTGGGACACAGGCACAGACTTTTCTTCTTCTTGCTGGCAGTGCCTGGGATTTTATGAGCATCGGAAGTCTCTTTTTCAATGTTGTGTAACTGCACTGCAAAGACATACATGATATACACAATATGCAAGATATACACAGATTTCATGGCCCAAATTCTACAACTTTAAATGCATCATCAAATAAAGAGTTAATTCACACACACACACACACACACACACACACACACACACACACACACACACACACACACACACACACACACACACACACACACACACACACACCTTCAAATAAAGGTTTTTTCCAAAAAGTCAAAAAATACACATCTGAGAAAACCTGGCCCTCTTAAAGTACATTTTATGCATAGCAAACATTGTACCAAGGTAAGGTAGCTTTCATTTTATAAATGTTGACATGTATGTTTTTGTAATATTTCTGAATTGCCATACTGTGTCCTGGCCAAGGATGTGTGCTACTATTTCAGTTGACTTTCAGGTTTATACTATAAACGTTCTACGTTCCTCTCCTGCCCCTTTCTATGTACAGTAACAGGTTCATAGACTCTCACCATTAGAAATGTAAAATATTATTTTGTATTCATTTGAGAGTTTTACACTTCTTTAAATTATTAATTTGCACATTAGGTACAGATGTAAATAGTACAAAAATGAAGAACAACAAAGATTAGTTTATTGTTTAAAAAGCTGTGTGTGTGGTTCTTTTTTTGTGAACTAAAGAATGTGATTGCTTTTTAAATTTGGTGATTTACAAAAAAGGGGAAAACTGTAAAAGAAAGAAAATATTTTTATATTATTTTCACAAAATTCTATGACGCCATATATAGAGCTTGTTATTACATACACCCTTATCACTTTGGTGAACAGTAACATTGTTATGAAAATTTTCTCAGAAAAAATAGTTTTGTTGTCAGTATTTCAACCGGTTATATGTCATATATGTTTTATATATAAATTTAAGTTGAATTGTACCATGCACATTCAAACAAGTGCTGTGAAGCTCTGTGTCCGCCACAGCATTGTGCTAAGTTTTGCATTACTTTTGCAACTGAGTCTAGTGGTTGGGCTGAGGGCTGAGGTCACTGAAAGGTCTTAGTTAAGGTCAAGTTGGCATAAGGGTTATGGGCTTGTTTTAGAGTATAGGTAGAGCTGTGGTTGTTTTAATTATGTTAAATACGGTTAATAGGTCATAGTAAGTTAAAAAGTATTTACCTTTCAGTCAGTTTTCATGCTACCACACATCTAGTGCTTAAAGCAATTCTTCTGCAGTGTTTCTTTCCCACCATGATATGGCTGTTCCTAACAAACACACACACACTCACAGAGGGGAAATGCACCAGTAATACTGTCTGGAATTAACCCATATAGAATCCTGTGGAAAAAGAGAGTTTTCCCCAGCACGTACTGCACGTATAACTGCAGGGATTCATATTACAGATAACTAATTCACACATGGTATCTGGTCTGTTCTTTGATACATGATATGCAGAGAGAGAGAGAGAGAGAGAGAGAGAGAGAGAGAGAGAGAGAGAGACGTTGACCTCCCTCTTCACAGAAGCACCAATTAGTAGCACATAGTTTGTTTTACTGGGTGTGTATCTTCCTGGATTTCTAAAGAAATACCTCAAAGCTCTCACATGGGAATATATCCCTATTAGACAGCTGGTAGAGTTTCCCCTTTACTCTCAGGTCTTTGATTTGCAATAAAATGTCCCCTGTATTATATATGTTGCTGTAGACTACAAATATACCATTTGATTTAGATCCGGCTGTCTGGAACCTCTTCCAGAGGGTGTACATCAAAGAGACTTTACATTTCCAAGACCATCCAGCAGTGTGGTTACTTTATATATATATATACACACACAGTTAATAGAATATAGCATGTGGAATTGTTGGGACTCATATCTTTGCATATATACATGCATATGCTTTATATATACACCATATCATATGCAATCATGTGCAATATGTTCTGAATATAAGATGGTTTCTCACTTGTCTGATAAGTACCATCTTCAGGTTTTAACACATTTTTTTTTACAAGTATCACATTGTACTCACAAATACAGAATACCATGCACATTGCATTGTGCTAGAGGAATGGCTTCATTGTGAAAAATATTGTGCTCTTGATATCTGTAATCTTTAAAAAAACATACCCCACCCAGTCTACTTTGCAAGCCAAGGAGTGCATGATACTACTGATAAGGTCTGACTGGGTGTACAGTAGAAATGGCCAGAATATATAACTGTTAATCTCAGACTAAGAAGACATTTCTTTCATATTCGTTGTTCGCTTCCTTGTACGTAAGTATCCCATTACCCCAATAATTGGTATCTTGATATGCGTGAGCAACTTTTCTGCTTCAGGACGCACGGTGTGCACGTTCCGTAAAGGAGCCTTGTCTCTTTGTGAGCTTCTATTTGAAGAACTGACCCAGAATCTCTCGAAACCACCTGCAGCTCAGTCTCTACGGTTGTCTCGCTGGGAGCATAAAGCACTGTGTGCGCGCAGGCATTCGGCCAACTACAAGGAAAAAACTTCCAGTGTCCTTAAATTACCTCCGACTAAAGGAATAGACCAAGCGACTGGTTTTGTTGCGTCTGCTCTCAGATTGAGAGATTTGGCTCACTACGTTCTTTATCTCTCTCTAACAGTTTATTGACGTTCTAAATGGACGCTTACACGAGAGGAATGACAAATAGGTTTGGTAGTCTATCTTTCATAGTGCATGTAAGGACACATGAAGTTTATGTCGCAAGACTTGGTGGGTCTAACGTGTTAGATGACGAGAAAAACATTAACGCAAACACCAACAATAAACCGTATTTGCGTGCAATGCTTAACGGATTCGAGATCCGAGAAATTAACCTCTCGAATAGGAAATTATCTGTAATTTGTAATTTCTCATAACAGCTAGAACTGTATCTGAGAAATGGCACTTTCAGAATATGCTTTTTGATGAAAAAGAATGCGGGAATAACTCTACCAGACATACGTTCTCGGGTACTGAGAAGTCTAATTGGTCACATCATGCAAATCACTCCATATAATACGAAATAGCTGGTTCTTCGTTGGGGGTCAGGTGACAATTTACGAAACTAAGGCATGATTTTTACATGTGAATCGCGTGAACATAGAACACCCGCATATATAGTGTGCTCATGTGAATATATTGTACCTACATTATCTCAGTAACTGGCCTTGTAGAGCAGATGCTGCTGGTTTGATTCCCAGGTAGGGTACTGCCGTTATGCCCTTGATCAAGGTGATTCTCATATGTTGCTTCAGTAAATATCCAGCTGTATAAATGTATTATGTGTAAAAATGTAAAAAAAGTCACTCTCGATAAGGGCGACTGCTAAATGCTGCTGATGCCGTTTGTCATGTTGGTTATGAGGCCTGGGACTGAGGCACACTTAATAGCCACAATGTTTCACAGCGTTGTTAATGAACAATTAATTTGAAAAACAACGGCAGTGCCTTACAGATATTGCCCCTGTGCACATTTTCACTGCCATAACATGAAATAATCAGCATTATATCTGACACAAGTACATTCACTATTTTCATATTTAACTGCATATGTATGTATTATTTTTACATTTTGAATTTTTTAGCCATACAGCAGGTTGGTTATCTTGCGTTCTTTCTCCACCCAAGCCAAACTGATCAGCCCCACTTCAGCTGGTTTATGTTTTATTTATATTGCTCAGTTTCATTTTCTTTTCTTATTTCTTAAAGGAGAACGGTGAAGACAAGTATTGAGATTTTTGTCCTTCCAGCACAGTTTGGCTGGTATACAAAGTCATTGCATTCCACTCGGTTGCCTTGTGTGGTCTGCGCTCTCCTTGATTTCAGCTCCAATCTAAGGGAGAAAGAAAGATTTACTGGATTAATGAAATGACCCAAAAAGTAGTCAGTAATGTGAACCATTAAGTTAAAGCAGTGTAATGTCATTACTTTGGATTACTTTAGTAGGGTTAGTATTGCATACATTTTTATGACTTTTTTTAAATCTAATCTAAAATCTTGAAATATTTTTATTTTTCATAATCTGATTACTTAATACAGATTATTGTAATAAAACACTACCCAACCCTGAGGATACGTAACTGGGACTGGGTGCCTGCACAATGGGCCTCATTCTTTACACAGAGACGCTAACAGTGACTGGGCTGTTCCCTTCACGGCCTAATGCCCAGCCCACACATGGCACAGACCACCCACAGCACCACGCCACTCTCTCTGCCCATTCCTCCAACTCTGGTTGGCAGACTTCAGCTAAGGAGAGCCAGAGAGGAGGATACGCAGGGAAGAGGAAACTGAAGGAAGCTGATAGTGGGGCAGGTTGCATCATTGGGAGACAGTGAAGCCATTTAAATGGAGAGAAACTAAATGAAGGAAGTGATTCAGGAGAGAGGTGCACATCAGAAAATGCACTTAAACTAAAAGCCTCTGTCTGCAAGAACATAAGTAGCTGCCACCACCATTGATTGAGGTGTCGAGGTGTGAATGCAAGCAGACTGTCAAAGACAGTGGTTAAATGGAGTGGCAGCCCAACACCCAAATTCACATACACTTTCATAACTTTCAATGTAATTCATTGTAATGTATTCATTGAGCTGATGTTCCTATCTAGAGCAAGTTACAAAGCAAAGTACATATGTATTTTGGTTGGATTAAAACTGCAACATTAACTGCAGAACTGTAGCATTCTCCGAAACAGTACTAATCCAGTAAGAAATACTACAATCAACTAAACTGTTAGCATATCTACAATTCCGTCAAGTAGTCAAATATCAATGTTTAATTCAAGTGCTGAATTGCAGTTAATTATATTTAGGAGAAATCTAAGGAGGCCAGGGAGAAGGTCTCCAGTCTATAGCAGAAGATGCTTACACAGCTGCCCTAGCTGTGTTTGGAAACTCATTGTATGCCTGGGGGAACTATGAAAGACAGGGCAGGCATTAGGTGTAAAAACAAAGCTGTCCCACTGGTGTACATGAACAGATGATTGCTACATGGATGTAGGGAGGAGGCCAATTCAATTAGCCTGTTACTGCCCTGTAGCACAGCTCCCAGTGGGAAAAAGAGCTGACCAAGTACAGCACCTTGGGGAACACCTGTTTAGAGTCTGCAGTGCTGAAATACACATGTACACACACACACACACACACACACTGTTCAGTAATAAGGAGCACTCATGCAATAATAAATAAACTCTTTAATCTCAGACACAACGGTATACATGGTCATGGAGCACAACCTATGCAATTTGATAAAATGTCATGTACGCAGACTGTGTATCTCTTTTGAAACAATATTTCAATCAAAAACAAGCATCAACATAAATACACACACAAACACAAAGAAGTGTTGTTGGCACATGCAATGAATTATATGCAGCTGGCCTTAGTTCTAATGCAGAACTGCAATTTCCCTAAACAAGGGGCTTATCATCAACATTAATACCTGCTCTTTCATGTCATTTCAGGCAACAGCTGTATCCGCTGTCATGTGATCAGACTTTATTTTGAGTGAAAACAGAATGTTAATGCCTGTGATAAATATTGATGATTGCATTGGTGGAAACAGCTCATTAAAACAGTCAGATTAAAATGGATTAATTAATTATAAATTCTAAACCCAGATGAAAAGAGTTGACTGAATCACTCATTGCTTCAGATCACTCTTTATTTTTCTTTGCTCTTGCCTCAATTCAGTTGTAATAATTGAAGGTGTACATTTATCCAACTTCAGAACTCAAAACCCATTTTCAATATACATCACATTCAATATATGATTGCATTCAATGTAGATTTTTCAGTATAACTTTCTCAAATATTTTGCATGTTATGACATAGGAGGATTCACACAGAGTTATTGCTGGGAAAGGTCTATGCTTACAGCATCCACAGTGTCCAGTAAGCTGCCTTTTGGAGTTTTCATTCAGCATTTGCTGCTATTCTAGTAACTTTCTCTCTCTTTCTCTCTCTCTCCTACCCCATGCATATTTAAGGTGTTTATATGTCAGTTGACATAGTCCAGCTGCTGGTTTAATAGTTATTAGCTGTGAAATAATCTTAGCCTACTAAAAATAAGGCAACAATTATGGTCGTAAAAATAGTAAATTTCAGTTAATGACGTGTTGACATTACTGCCCTCCCCAGTATGAAGTGGATCTTTACACACCAACCCACATTGTATCATTGGAAACCTCCTAAGACAAATATTAAATAATAATAAATAAATCAGTTAATGGTTTAAACTTCACACTGAAACATGCTGGTATGTGCTACTATGAGCTGTCCTGTTGCAGCCAATACCACTAAATTATATCCATTGTAATTTGTCCAAAGTGGGCAGTTGCAGGAAAGAAAATACTGGCATTTTCTGACCAATCAGGTGTGAAAGTGCCGTCTGTCTCTCTCCTCTCTCTCTTTCCTCTTTCTCCTCCTCTGTGTCTCCCTTTCATAGTCAGCCTCACACAGTGCTTATAGTTAGAAGGCCCAGAGTCAAAAGGAACCGAAAGAAACTCTTAAGCAGTGGATTTTCTTAACAGTGAGCTTATTGCACACATCAAGGCCAGCTGCACTGAATCTCAAAAATAACATGTTTTTTTTCCTGTATTCATTGATCTACAGAGATAAAAAGAGAGACCTTTTATAAAGTCTGCCACGTTCATACAGATCAAAGTTAGTCCACTGAAGCTAAAGTATTGAGCTGATTCGAAATGATTAAAGCTTATGTTGATTGAACCCAAACTTATATCTACTCACCCTTTATTTAAACTTTCTCTAAATGATCAGAGAGGTCAGAATAGTGGAACGCAGTCAGGGGAACACTCACAGGGGAACAGAACCTGCAGACCAGGAGTAACTGATGAAAAAATGTTCATCAATTTCACAAGAAAAAAAGCAGAGTATATTGAATGAAGACAATAATAATGATTTATTTAATTTAATAGCTCAGTCAAACTAGATTAACTGGAATCTCAGCGGTAATCCAGGCAAGCAGGTACTGTATGTCTCACTAGGTAAGAACCAGGGGTAAGAACCAATGCTTTAAAGGTGAACTACATATAAAATAACTGCAGGCCAACAAGATTGAAGACACTCAGTATAAAGTTACATAACAAAAATGATGAAAGTCAATCTCTGTCAAATATGTGGCTTTGTAATCAGTGCTAAAATGTATGAACAGAGAAAATAGAACATCAGCTATAAAGACGATTTTAATGATGAAAATCTCTTTTACAATTTTGTTAAGAAGGGGGAGAAGACACTTTGTCCCAAGACCAAAGAAAGGAAATCAAAATATAAAGCATCAAAATGACACAAAATTTGACAAACTCAGATGAAAGGAGATTCTAGCAGAGTTAAAATATCACAAAAATATTTGAGAGTCAGATGCCTCTGACAGCACAAGAAATGTGGAACTCCTCAAATTTATCCATCTGCCTTACAGTTCTGAGGAGAAAAAGGTGGCTGCTGACCCAGCGACTGAGGCTGAAGTAATACCAACAATAATACACTCATCTGCTGCAAATACGTCAGCCTACCCTGATGCACCAAATGCAGCTAACTCGTGGCCTCTGTTAGTGTGGGGCCAGCTGAAGACCAACCACTATATACTGTGCTTTGAGTCCCCAGACTGGGGCTTGCCCTAAACCATAGCATTTCCACTGCTTTTAGGATTATGCACACATTCCAAAACCAATGTCCTCAATCCCAAATTTTAACTGATGTCTGATGTACTTTTCGTATTTCACTCAGAAGTAAAAAATTGGGTTTTCTTCTGTAGTTTAAGGGGCTCAGTATTCATTTTTGTTGGAAACCCATTTGTTTATTCTTTCAGAAAATAGAAACAGTATGGTTACAGTTAGCACTGGGGTCTGGTTGCTATGTATGATGTCATATCCTGCAATGAGTCAGGGCCTCAGCTAATTTGCCGAGGACAATTTATGAGCCAGAAATGTTATGACAAGGAAGATAAACCAGTTGGTTTACCATTGTCTTTACAGGATTTTTGCTTTTGGAAACATGAATTGTAATTTATTTTGTTCTGTTGCAGTAGATATCATTTTTACAGTTAACAAGCCATTAAACTTCATATTGCCCACACATTATGCAAAGCCACATAGTCCGTTTAAAAAACAATGATACATAGAGGAGGGACCAGGGATTTTGGAGGAGGGCTCAGAATGTTGAAGAACCAATTACACACTGCCTTTCACAGAGTTTCCTGGAACAAAAAGGTAGATGAGAACACCATGAATGAAAGGGATGATCCGGGTCCACTTATGTATCAGGCATACCACCAAAAAGCAGTATTTGGATGTTACATGGCTCCAAAAATCAATACTTCATGTGGTATCCATACTAAAAGAATTTCAGTAGTTCTGTGTGCTGACATCGCAGATAAAGTTTGTTGTCGCCAGTGCAGTCCTGAAGGCAGTGACCTGGTTGATAAGCTTAGATAAGTATACAGCTCTGCCTGCATTGTCGGCTCTGTCAGCAACTCGATCCTTCCATGCTATTTTGAAATGGGACCTTCTCATGCTCCCTGAGTGTGTGTCAGTCTTCAGCTCTGTCTGCGTATGTGGCAGCTCTGAATATCTAAGCACACACAGCCCTCCCCACAGGGGACAGTGACTGCATGAAATACAGAGAGGATGATACACGAGGTCTGCAGCATAGCACAGGCTGTCTGCTTTTACACAATATGGTACACAACAAATACATGATGTAATTTTAATATAGCATATTTAGCCTCTGCAATACTACAAGGCACTTCAGAAGCAGAGGTCAAATGCTGGCCCAATAGGTTTGGGACCTGAGCCAAGGCTTAAAAATACCCATAGGCTTAGGCCTAAATTCAGTTGACGTCTGCCCTTACCTTTAATTAAAATGGAAACGCAACTTGGCAAGTTCAGTGATCACTAAAGGTAATTTGTCAAACTGCAGTACACTAAACGTTTGCATTTACTTCTCAGTCAAAGTTAAGGATGAATGTTTTTGAGTCCAGGTGTGCATCTTTGGTTAACCTTGGCAAAGTACACAGCCACAGGCACTTTGGACGGACCCTTTAATTACCTGCCCTGTCAGGAGCAACTACAGTCTTTTAACTAGCATAGATGTATGAGCTGGGTAAGAGGAGACTATTATAATAGAGCTGGGCTTTGAACGATGTATTATATTTGTGGAATGTTGATTCTGAAATAAGTTGTGAAAGAAAATGGGACCTCTATTTTAATGGTGCATACATGGGTCAGTGGTCAAAATAGAGTGTCTTACCTTTAAAAAATGCCCCCTTCTTTAATTCAAAACTATGTATAAGATTGTTTCTCTTTGTGATCATGCTATGAGTTTTGACTGTCAAAACAGAGCCCTGGGAGTCACTGCCGGAATTTGAAAACGGGGGCGATTTAATTATCCTCAACACTGATCTTAGGTGAGGAGGTGAAGTAAGGTAAGGCTCTTTCAGATGAACTTTCATAAACGTACTGTCTTGGAACTGGAAAAATGGTTAGCTCTGTTTTTATGTAACTGCCCTCCCCCCCCCACACACACACCCACCCAGTTTGTACAAAGTAGCTGAAAATTTACATCACTTCATTTGTGCCTCTAGCATTCCAGATCTGAGGTAGTATGCAGCTCTCAAAGCTGGAGGTCTGCCAGGAGAGAAAGCTCAGTCTGTGTTTGTTGTGAGGAGCGCAGTGATGGAAATGTTGTCTGGGGATCTCCTGGAGACAAAGTGAAGACAGCAAGGCTTCCTGCTCTGCTGGAGGACCTGCGGCCAGGAAACGAGC
This sequence comes from Albula goreensis, assembly GCA_022829145.1. Taxonomy (NCBI): domain Eukaryota; kingdom Metazoa; phylum Chordata; class Actinopteri; order Albuliformes; family Albulidae; genus Albula; species Albula goreensis. Next base: position 11,181,252 of record CM040755.1, read on the forward strand.
CGCTATTTCTGCAGAAAAGATAGGTGCAGGAAACTTCTCTGCACCTCCACTCCTCACTCAGGGCTGCAATTTTAACTGCTGTAGTTGCCGGTTTGAATAGCAGTTGGGGCCATTGCCCCTGTACCCTTGAGAAAAGCTCTTAAACCAGATAGGTTTGATAAATATATAGCTGGGTAAGCTGTAAAATGTTAGTTGTGTGAACTGCACTTCATGCAGGCCTCCATCATGACAGTAAAAAAAATCAAGTGTAATGTAACGTAAAAAGAACCCACAGCAGGGTTAAGTCTGGCTCTGTAATCTCAACAACACTACATTTATGGGCCAGATCTTCTGCTGATAGATCCCACCATAAGCTGGCCCATCAGAAGTACTGTGGGTTCATTGCTAACTTCTCATTTTATTTTGGAATTGAGCATCTCTGCATATTGTTCCCCTCCACTGACCCAGAGTAAAGTGGCTTAAGGCGCAAAACATGGGGACAGGTCAGGCCCCACAGATACAGGTTGAAGCTGTAGTCTTGAATGTGTTATCAGCTGTAACGGGGGCACAGTGGAGAAAAATGCAAATAAACTTTGGGTCACTTTTATATTAGCTCCCGCCAAACTACAATAGGTCTTCGAAACAACCAACCAGGTTAACTCTGTGTTTGGACATTTTCATAATTAGTGTGGCAGGTAAGGAATCAAGCTTCTTAAAAATGAGCAGGGAAAACAAAACAGTAAACCACAGGATTTCAGAAAAAAAAGTGACGGCTTATTTATGAATTTATTTTCCAAATGTAAACTTCACTAATTCATGCATACAGGTTAAGACAACATACAATATTTTACAATTCTGTTAATTTTTGTATTTGCATAGGACATGGTCACAATATAATGTCTAATAACGAGTAAAAAATAATGTCATAAAAAGATACAGCAGAGCAACAATAGACCAGCACATTGATATCTGTACAATTTATGGAACTGTACAACTGTAATACTTCAAACATATGTAGTGATTTTGGTTGATTGAGACAAAAAGTAATGTACACGGCAGCGTCTGGTGTGGTCATGAATGAAGGAACTGGCCAATGTTTAGTAAAAGTCTTTCTATGAAGCACGTAGCACAGGTGCCAAAAAGGAAAGGAGAGTAGCACTGTTTGCGTCACTGAAGCAGGCATCGCATGGTGGTGGACAGAGAAGGGAAGGCAAAGTTTTGCTCACAAGGAGGGAGATCTAAACGACAGACAAGGGAGAAAGCTCTGCGGCCAGGCTAAATTCTCTTTTGCAACATTACAGTCTACACGACGACAGAAGGTATCGCTCAAACAGTATTTAAAGGACATGCACTCCCGAACATGGAGAGCGTAAGCACACTGAGTGATTTGGACGTTGCGGTTTCAATTGATGAATGAGGACTTAGAGCAACTGCCTTTTAACCTCCCAGTCTGCGGCAGGATTTTGGGGGCCTGCGGATGCCCGCCGTAGTTAAGAATTCAGTTTAACGTCTGAAGTCAAAGACACGTTTCATTTCTGCTGGGGCAGGCTGCAGGCCTGGTATTTTCACTGGCTCCTGTGACTATTTGTACATCTGTGTGTGCGTGTGTGATCATGCTGTCTTCAAGACAGCCAAACCAACAAAATGGAAGACCACAAATCTACCAAATATTATCTTTTATAAATGCTCAGAATGTAAACATTAACATCTAAGCGATCAGTTAGTTCAGCGTGAGCTCTGGTTAACACGCCAGCACAGAATTTGCACCTTGAGCATCCAGTTTTTAAACTTCATCAAGAGCAATATTCTTCAGTAATCTATACTAGACACTGAACAACACTGTGTTTTCACAATGCAATAGTGAAATAATATGGCTGTGTAGCCGTGAGAGACTTGAAAGTGACATAATAATTTGTATAAAATGGTAAGGAGCAATGGGAATTAACCTCCTCTGCATATACACAATCACTAGAGTGCTGTTACATTTCAACTTTTCAGGCTTTGGAAAAAAATGTATCAGCGCGAGAAAAGTGCCGTTTCCTGCAACTACTTGAGATTTACCCGCATTTCCAAGTAATATCACAGATATTATATTTTCTGACAAGATATTTAGTACTGCATCTGTCCAGTTGCCATTCATCCATGCCAAAGATATTCTGTCTTAAGAAACAGAAAGTCACCATACTGTTATGAATCTCCATTCCATTAATATTCATCATGGGGCAGCAAGTCAGACCACTCAAGTGGCAATGTTGACAAAAAGACAAGCATAAGCTGGAGCAAAATATCTCCTCAGTAAATTCAATATCTGTGACAATAATTGGACTACCATTCAGGGGACTTTCTGAAGCAAATAGTTGATTAGGGTTTGAGGCTGTAGGGGGCAGTATGGAGCTCTGTGGACCTGAATCCTGTGTCCACAGCATTCAATCACTGTAGGAGCAGTTGATAAAGTAGGGAGGGGAGGCATGGAATCAACCACTGTGCAAATTTTAATGGCAATGTTTTGGGGACAGTCAGGTATTAAACCATAAATGAACATTCATCCATTCCTGAAGCCTTTGGTAATCTTTCCTGAACATGGTCAAAGTAAAAAAAAAAAAAAACAAAAACTGGGTAGTCACTAAGAGCCAGCACTGTCCCCTTTAATTAAACCAGCGTGGTCTACCTCACAATCTGACCCAAACGCTGGCATGAGGCGCCATGGCGGCTTTTAGTCACGTCGCGTCTTAAAACCACATACCTCCAAAAACACACTTCACAGGCTTAATCCTGTTTTTTTTTTATCTACAATGAGCGCATCTGCCATTTTAGCATACGTCACATTACATTAAGCATCTACTGCGGCAAGCCTATGAACTAGAAAGAAGGGATAAAATATTTAAAATCTAGATATCGGCATGACAAAGCAGGAAGGGTTTTCCTAATTCCCTTTCATGGCAGAGTTGGGGTGGGGTTTTTTGGAACAGGACATTGTCTTTCTTTTTTTTTCTTTTCTTACTTTTAAATGAAAGGACCAGCCTACTTATTAGGGAGGGGACATTTAAACAAAAAACAGAAAAAAAAATTTAAATCAAGTTATACAACTAAAGAAAACGCAAATTCTGAAGCATTAAGAAAGTACCCAAACTACTACTCACACAGACGTATTATAAATGATCACAGTCAAAGACAGGTACAAGAACAAAATAAAATAAGAATATAAACACAGATTGAGGGTCTGACACATTGGTTTGATGCAAAGCAGCGCAAAGAGACCAAATTCAACTGCAGTCCTTTGGAATGGGTATGTATTCATTTGCACTAAAGAGAGTGTGTACAAATCTGAGATTTGCTACAATCGACTGCATTACATTTGCCCTGTACAATGAAGACAATTAAAATGAAAAACATACCCAACTTTAAAAAAAGAAAATGCATTGCTTCAGAAAATATTAGAATAGGAAACAACTCTCCTTTCATTACGTAAATTAAAATAAATGAAAGTAAATAAGCATCTAGCCAACAGCATTGTGTAAGCATAAAAATACTTGCGTATATAATACACAAAGACATCTTCATTCTATCCTGTACATACACATACAAACCAATATAACACCACATAGAAAACTGTACAAGTATGTCGGGTAATGGTTGATTATATTTATGGAATTTGTCCTGTTTATTGTAGTAAATTTAAAGATATTGGAATGATCACTTCTCAAGCCTTTGGCACACAAATTCAAATCCTCATTCCTTACAACTCATTCACATTGTGATCAAATCCAGATTTCCTTCGAGTTAAATCACAACTCATTACCTTACCAAACTGTCATTCATAAGATCTTGAAAACCTGATTAATGATGAGAAACACAAGAGGAACGTGTGTTAAGCAGTTAATGTGAAAAGTCTGGGGTAAAAAAAAAAGGCTACACTGAGATTTTACAGAACTGTATTATATGCGTTAATTGTTAATTGTTTAGGTTAAGTAAGTTGTTTTACTAAAAGGAAGGTCAGTCTGAGGTGAGCACTTTAAACCTCTGTAGCTATGATAAGTTACATCAAAGCTTGCTTATGAAACAAAATTTAGGAAAAGGAATATCATAGTTTGGCTGAGTTCTCCAATATGTGATTAACATATGGATTCTAAGGGATGCTCACCATTTCCATAACCATGACTACAACCTTTCCAGAATTTTGTAACAGGTACAGAAGACACCCCTAAGATTTTGGAGGGAAGAAGATATTACATATATGAGATACTGAAGAGCAGAAATGACATCACAATGGCATCTGTGGTTATGCAACATTCAGCAGACGGATAAGATAACATTGCAAAGCTGTTGAGTACATTTATGAAAACAAAGTTGAGGTTAGGCTAATTCCCTTTATAATTTCATATTGATCTGCTTCTTCCCCATATCTCCAAATAATAAGGGAGACAGATTTTTGTTTAACTTCTGGATTCAACATCATGCATTTGGTGTCTGTAAATACAGAAAAAAGTTTTGGGTGTCTATTTTTCAGTATTCAATATACTCAGTGTCCAAAGCTAGAAAACAATAACATGATGCCAGCAGTGTGGCAGTATATTTTCCAACAGTTGATGAAAATACAGTCATAACAAATAACAATACGATAATAATATAACATAATAATATTAGAAATGATGATAATAATAATTACATGTGACCTGAAAATAGCAGAAGTATCTAAAAATCAACCCAATGCAGGAATATACATTACAAATGAGAAGAAAAAAATTAATAATTTACCCATGATTCCACAAAGTTCATGTCTATGTTAATTTTTTCCAAGCACATAATAAATACTGCTTAACCGGACATTTGTCTAACAGTTGTTAATGGTCTTCCTTGTATTTCTTGACTCAGGTAGATTTGGTATTGTGAAAAATGATAACCTGTGTATTTCCAAAAAACAAACAAAAAAAAAAAACAAAACAATATACCCCAGATAAATTAAATCAATTCAGAGATATATTATTGGGGACTATTCACCAAACATCCACCAAATTAACCCTTGAGAGTGAAGCATTTGTGCAATGTCATTGAGGAACTAACCAGTTCACACACAACCACTTACTACTGGAGTATGAAGGCGTTTATGACTATTTGAACCAACATCGAAGTGGTTGTAAAAAAAAAAAAAAAAAAGGTCTTATCCGCTTGGAGGTGATTTAGTAAAATGACCAATGAGGCAGTTGCATGTTGGGTAGCCAGGTACTGCATTGTTGAAACAGGTGAATGGAGGGAGGCAGGGATTGGCCCTGCCTGGAGGGGGAGGGGTAATGCGGAAGTGTTCCTGTCCACACTGACCTGCAGTGGACTGAGGGAGCAGAGGGGGAGCCATAGGAAGGCTGTGTATAGTGGAAACCGTGTACTGTACATAGAAAAATCTGAAAACAAAAGCCAAGATATTGTGTAACAGTCCAGATAAATGCTGCTGATGTCAGCCCCTGAGGTAAATGTGTTGTTTCTGGATTAAGAAGCGATGATCCTAACCAGAGTGGAGGCGGCACATGTAGTATGAAGACAATAATGGAAAAAAAAAAAGAAATCAAAAGCCAAAGTGGACTGCCCTCTTTCAGTCTATCTTCTTTCAAGTATTTCATCTTAAACGTGAGAAACCTCTGACACCACTTATGAATTTATCAATCAACGACAGTTATTCCAACACGTGTTCACACTTTGTTCCACAAAAGCAATGCACTCAGCGGGGAGAAGAGAGCCAGCAAGGGTTCGAGGAAGCTGATAAGCTTGTTTGTACTGCAAACAGCGATTACGCAGACCAGCCGTTGCAAGAGAGAGTATCATCCATTCATGCCAATTGGATTTCAGAATTAGGCTTAAAAGTGGAGGAGAAAAAAAAACAGCACCATTGTTGGCTCCCTCTTTTTTCCACCCTCTCCTCTGTCTTATTCCAGGCCTGGTGAGAAACACACAGGCGTTTCAAGGATCACGTTGCAGTTTGGAATCTGCATAGAGCACTGGGGAGCTAACAGCAGAGCCGCTTCATATACACACAGTTCCAGGAATACTGCAGCGGGGATGCCGAATATTTTTATAATGGGTGTTTTCTTTCTAGAGAGGCTGGTGGGGGGCTGGGAGAGGAGGTGGGGGGCTGATTATGTGCCTTTTTCAGTGGAGAAAAGTTGGGGGAGGGGGTTGGGGTTTAGTGGGACAAGGCCGGCCATTCACAAGCCTACACCTGCTCTTTCCTCACTGAAGGGGCTCCTCTTTCTCCCCAGCTGGGATCCCACTCCTGGCCTACAGCTCTCCTTTCCAAGAATTGGGGAAGGCAGGGGTGGGGGATAGATGTGCAGAGGAGGAGGAATAAGGGGCCCGCGGCCGAGCAACGGAGAAAGCGCACGACCATGCCATCCAAAGCCCAGAAACCCCTGAACCTTCCCCTCTTGTCAAGAGCCCTGAAGTCACTCGGGGTGGTTCCATGACCGAGTGAAATGCAAGAAAAGTGACCACAGCCTCTAACTGGCATATGATCAGTAAGGCCAACCAAGAACTCTGCTTGGAGACTCATTTTGTGATAACAATTTTTGTTCTGTTTTTCTTTTATTTTTCTTTCAAGGAAACGTCTAGAAAAATAATTTCACGCTTCACTTACAATGTACTTGTTACAGTAGAGCTGTAAGATAAGCAGCAAATCATTTCTCATGGAACAGCCCCAGGTGACCCCTAAAAGCAAGCCACATCTCAGGAAAGATTCTGCAGTAGAGATGCCCAGATGATTAATTATGCATACAGTATGTATGTGGGCGTGTGTGTGTGTTAAAATAATGAACGACATGAGCAGGACTCTGCTGAAAGCCTATTTCTAAAATCCATACTGAGTGAATTGTCTTCTGAAAGGTTTTGTCAGGACTTTACCCTACGCTAGTGTGGAGCATCCCTGACACAAAAATCAGTCTGTTTGTTATACAGGGAATAAAGATTCACAGGAAACACAACCAGAATTTCAGCATGCATTTTCTGTTTTGCCAACTTAGCGATATGTTCAAATTAATTAGAATGACAAGACTTTTAAAAATATTTTATAAGGGTATGAAGCCTATTGCTAATGAGAAACACGTGTTTAAAAGCAGCTGTTTCCTTGCATGTTGAGTTAACCATTTTTTTCTGCGCACTGAAAATTGTAGCGTAGGCTCAGTTGCAGAGTGGGTGTAGATTGCCTCTACCCCCTCCCCATGCTTGCATGAAAACCTTGTTGTGCTCTCCAGATGCTGGGGTGATTGGTTTGTCAGAGAATATGCCCACTGCCATTACATGCTGCAATATTAATTACGTATAATATCATTAGAGAAGCTCATCCTGTCTCCATAAATCCTACGAGTAACAGGGCCTTTCTCGAGTTGCCATAAAGGCTTCTCAGTAATATCTGAAGTGATATAACTCTTTATAACCTCTCCTCTCTGCAACTAATCATTTCCTGATAATATTTCAACAAAGCAGTGAGTTCATTTGATGTCACCCATCAAAAGGTACATTACAAGCACAGTACTTTGAGCTGTTCTCAAAGTGGGTGGTCCATTTTCTCTCCTCTTTCAAACAGCCAACCAGGCACAGATCAGAAATGTAAACATTCAAACGTGAGTCTACCTTGTGCTTCACTTATTCTACACCTGAACTAGGCTACATTTAGTTTTGTTCTGAACTGTATTTCCTTTCATCACAACCTAAGCCGACTTTGGTGCGTTGTTTATCAGATGTACCAGTCAAATCAAAACTCAATTTAAAATCTCTTTCCATCGTGCTTAACTCCCTGACTCATTTTTATAGGTGGTTCTTCCTGTTTGAGAAGCGCCAGACTGGGACTCCGGCCTCCCCTATCTCTGCTGTTAGCCTGGGCTCTGTTAGTTGCTCCCATTTGACAGGTTAAAGGGTAATGATGGGCTGTGTTATGCATTGCCGTGTGCTCACTGATGCTCTGAGAAAGCACTATGGTCTTCCTTTGAGGAAAACAAAACAGAACAAAACAAACCCTGTCACAAACCTCTGTGTTCATGGTCATCAGTAGACTGTCGTACAAGTGGAGGTTGGAAATTGGTATTTGTTTGAACGAAATTAAAATGAAGAAAAGTGAAAGATTTCAGAATTATTTTTCTCAGTCTCAAAAACATATGAACAAATTGTCTTTCACTGAAGTCCCCAAATAATTGTCTGAGTTGCATCCTGGTACAGCTAGAAAAATAAAAATGAATGCTAAAAAAAACAAAAACCTTAGGTTTACCGGTAAGTGACTATCAATCCAGTGCTAGTTTCCCCCCAGTGTGAAAACTAACAAATTAAAAAAATAAAAAAGAGTGCAAATCCTGTTGAGTGTAAGGCTGTTTTTATCGTGTGTTTTGTCTTCATCGCATTCATTCTTTCAAGCTAAGGAGGCCATCCCTGAGCAGGGCGCAAAATCCAAGCGCGTTGAATTTCAGAGTAAAGTGATGCTTGTATTGTGCAGTCAAGTTAAGTAGTTAAGAAAACAACTGTATTAAATCCTGAGGTGTAGATGAGTCCTCCCCCCCCATGTTAAATAAATGTGAAGAATATTAAATATATCCATCAATTTGCTGTTGTTTTTGTTGTAGTTTTTTGTAGTTGTCATTGTTGTTTTTCTTGAAACTGAGCGGTTTAAATGAAAGAAATAAAAATTAAATAAAAACACTACAGATAAACTGGCAGTTGCCAGAAGCAAAAAAAAAAAAAAAACAATACATACATATCATATGCTATGTAAATATTGCGATCATCTGGGAAATTTTTTTTCGTTGCACAAGAGATTGCACTACAATAGGCAGTTACGCACAGTACGGTACAGTACAGTACAGCAAGCGAAGAGTTAGCAAAGGGAAGCCAACAACTGTGCAACACAAGTGTTGAGGGGATTAAAAAAAACAACCAAAAAAAAAGACTCTAGTTTCTTGAGTTTTCGGGCCGCGTCTTCTGGCTTTCATTCTGTCACCAGAAAGTGCTGGGGGGCGGGGCTTAAGGCGAGCTGGCAGGGCTGAGGGCGGGGCTGGAGGCGTCGGAGCGGCTGTAGTCGCTGAGGGAGCCGGTGCGTGTGCCCGCGCCGTGGGGCCTCTTCAGCATGCCGGGCTGGAAGTCGGAGTGGCGGCGGGCGTGCTTGGTCAGGTGGTCGCTGCGCATGAAGCGCTTGTCGCACAGTGGGCAGCCAAACTTCTTCTCCCCTGTGTGGGTACGGTAGTGGCGGGCCAGCTCATCCGAGCGGGCGAATTTCTTGTTGCAGTCGGGCCAGGTGCATGGGAAGGGGCGCTCTCCTGAGGAGGGAAAAGCGAGAGGGAGGGGTCAGAGGGTCAGGAGCAAAATTCAAATTTAACATTCCTCCAGGAACAGATACATCAGCTCTACTGCCCTGAAGCCACACAGGGAGTGTTCACCACCCTCCCTTGTGCCAGCATATTAGGGAAGAGAAAGATGCTTTCAAAAAGATATGCAGCATCCTGTTCTACATGTATACATCAGAAGCTGGCAGTAATTAGGAACAAACTGGAAACAAACCGTGAAAACTCCCTTAACAAATAGATTTACAGCTCCTTGATTTTCACAGTCCACTGCTCATGAAGAAATGAACTTTTCCTGCGTATGTATCTAAGGCCCAGATGCTGCAGGGCTTCCTCTGACTCGTCCTCTGCAGCAGCTCAGAACAGCTCTGTTCGCTTAGTCTCGGGGTGGGAAAGATATTAATTGCTGTTGTTTGGGGGAGGGTTAAAGGTCAGTGTTCAGAAGGTGATTTTAATGAGAATGTGAGGAGGTGCCTTGTAAAACTATAGCTATAAATGTAACACTGCCATCCTCGACCCAAAGCCATTCATTCAATGCTTCATTCATATCCATCAACAACTTTTCCAGTTAACCTTTTCGTAGACAGACACTCAGATAGACAGGCAGGCAAACAGACAGAAGCCTAGGAATGATAACTGCCCACACAGTAAACTAACCAGTCAAATGGACAGACAGACAAACTGTTTTAATTTGCTTGTTTCCAGATGATAATGATCATTGAAATAGCCCCCTTCTCAAAACCACCTATGACGTGGTGTGGTAGACATTTACGCACTCCCCCCTGCACTGAAAGTAAAATTGGGTCTCAACGCAAATGCACCAAGCCCAGATGTTACCATATATCTCCTTATGGCTTTCACTCTGGTTCTCTCATGTGGAAACAAAAGGAATGGTCTAAATCTGGAAAACGCTTCTTCTGCTCTGTGGTGAGCACTTCAGATGGTCCTGTTTGCTGTTGTCATGTTTTGTATTTCTTCCATGTTCCAAAATGTTCTGCTTGATGCTTTGTATGTTGATAAAATTCGATGTGCTCCCCTGTACATGTTTTCACTGATGTACAAAGGGCATTTCACAAGTCCGCTCACCTGATCACACAATTGTAACATGTGTGTTAAAAACAGACAGGCAGGCCTCTCTGTCACTGAGCCTAACAGGAATGAACAGAGGACCACATACCCTGCTCTCCCTGTTCTTCTCTCCCTACAGACTGCTGTGGAATTGAAACCCTCCTGAAAACTATACAATGCCACTTAAGACCAAAGGGAAACATATACGCATGTACTCACACTGTATACATCTACATATATGACCTTGGGTGCGTGAGTGTGTGTGTGTGTGTGTGTCTGTGTGTGTGCATGCATACGAATGTATTATACAAGCCAATGGCAAATGTGTACACAAGCACAGATATAATCAGATGGTGTGTGGACACCGGGGTACACCTAAGGAAAACACACCACAATCAAACTTTTAAAGGACAGACAGACATGCTGGGGTCTAGTACTTTTCACAAACATGCCAGACCTAATTCCTTCAGCGCTTGGGAATATAAATACACAGTATAGGCCGCGTGAGGGATTATTTTAAGGAGAGACACACACTTCGGTTCAGGACGTTTCATTCCCTTTGAATGGATTTATTTTTGCTGAGAGGCTGATCCTCTGGGCTCAGTGGCCGGCTAATAACAGAGAGAGCCTCTGGAGATGGGGGGGGCCCACTGTGTGAGTTATGGGCTCAAATAAAACTCAAGACCTGCATTCAAACCGCAGGGCCACGCGCAAGCCAAGGTATCGCTTCCCCGCGGCATCAATATTTCACATCGACACGGTGGCGACAGAGGACAGGGGAGTGGGGGCCAGTTTCAAACAGACACACTGCAGGTATCTGAAAACAGCCCGAGAGGCATGGCAGGTGGACAAAAGGAGTCTCCCTGACAGAGCTTTAGTTGGGGTGCATTTACTGGCTGGTGGGATATATGACTCGTTGGGCGTGGGGGGGCAGCTTTATCACTCACTGGCTCTTGCAAGGGGGGGGGCTTTGTTTAGTGCTACATTGACATCATTCTGTATGATCTATAATATCATTACACACACATTCATTATACCATTATATGTTACATACACAGACATGAGTCATCTGCTTATCCTTCACTGGCTTGTCTAGCAAAAGGCAGTGTTACAGGTGGGTCTATCACTTTAAAATAAGGTGTGCAAGACACATGGACTGCAGTAAATGTCACACAGCAGATTGGGTTGGGGGTGGAGGGGGTGGGGGCTGGCAAATATTCAGCAAATATGTGGCTTTCACCATTTTAACATGATGATCCTGAGCAGTATGAGACTTGTCAATGGGCACTTTTAGAATAAAGAGCTGCTGACCTAGGTCAAAAAAACTGCCACATCTAGCTCTAAAATAGTACAGCCCATGGTCTCTTTCCTGTCCATGACACATGAGCAGCTGGAGAGGGAGGGGCCCCATATGGCCCTTCCTGTTCCTGGGCACCTCCCACAGCAGCAGCCAGCCCCATTTTAAAAGATAAAAAAGCCACATTCCCGCAGTTTTGTTTCTGCATGCCACACCTCTATGGAGTAGCTTCATGAAGCCAGGCATTGGGGGTGGGTACAGCTCGCGTGTGCGGTCACCAGACACACCCACACAAAGACAGCCCTGCACCGCCATGCGCAGTGACAACACGCGGGGGGAATGGCCACTGAAAAGTGCTGCCCTCAGGACTTCAGCAAGGCTATGCATGCATGAGGTCACACATACATATACACACACACACACACACACTGCTGCAGTGGCCCCCTGTCCATGCGGCTGTAATCGACCCCTAACCCCTCCAACAAACACGTGTTTGCACACACAGACACAAAAAAACCCCCACAAATCACCTTAATTACACAACTAGAAAAGGACACATTCCCATCTTCCTGTTTTAGTTATAAGCTTGAAATTGACTTACATACGTAAGTGTTAACTGCGTTTAGATATTTCATAGCATTAAGGGTGACTGGGTAGGATGAGGGGGTTAGGGGTTGGGGGGCGTGTCCTTTTTAAACAATTCAGATGGTACAAACAGAACTCTGGAGAAGCTCTGAAAATAGTTCTCTTTGTTCTTGCAAAGAGAACAATGAGGGAACCATGGTCAAGAGAAGCAGTTGTGTCACCGTTCAGAACACTCGACTTCAGTTCAGCTGCCCCCCACCCCCACCCACAGCCCCAGCCTCTGTTTCCAACGGATTTATTCCTGATGAAAATCCTGTCAGACCACCGCAGACCTCCCGCCCACCACCCTCCCCAACCCCCCATCCCCAACTCCACCAAATCTGTTCTTTTTTCCACCCTATCCTGTCAGATCACAGCACTCGCTAGGATGTCAGAACCTGCCAATAAGCAAGTCCCTTTCTGGAACAGCGCCCACAGGCACACTGAGCGACCCGCCTTTCCTAGAATGGGAGGAGTAATTATGGAAGCGTTTGGATGGCTGCTTTCTTCCTAGTGAACACAGTGACCTAGTTACCCTGAAAGCCAGTTACATCAGGCAAAAGAACACAGCGCTTCGATTGCCTGCCAACTCAACACCAGTATCTCCCTCCTCCGAGGCAATGTGATTATGTCACAGGTAGCTGGGTTATATAAATGTTCCCGTTCTCTGCCAGTGGGTCAGTAGATTGAAAAAAAAAGAAAACAACAAATGGACATGAAAAGGTTAAAATGGTAGTTAGAACAAGATGATAATTACTGAGATACATTATCAGCATCCACATTGGGTTTGAGGCAGTGAGCAGCACTGACCATGGTGTGGCTATTTAGGGAATGCAGACCCCCCTCGGGATGGTCACAGTCAACTGATCCCACATAGGGAACTGCACATTTTGCAGGCTCAAACCTGCTTGTTAATCAGCAAAACTGACTGACCACCCCAAATCAAATAACATACCCTCTGTGTATTCAGCCAGGAGAGTTAATCACTCCATCAGCTGATCTTACTTATTGCACCACTACAGGAGCCTGCGGGCCTTTGAGATTTTAAGAAAATATGTATTTGTTCTGAATATCATCACACCGTTGAGCGACAGGCGGTGGGTAATTAGAGAGCGGAACCCGCAGCGCGTGCCATGCAGCCCTGAGGCAGGGGTGAACCCGACTGCATGGGTGGGGGTATGGGCGGGGTAGACGGGCTGAGCGGCCTCCAAAACCACCCAAGAGGAGAGGAGGGTGCCAAGGACCCAACCTGGCAGTGATGCTTTCAGACTGCACTCCATTTACCCAAGCACCTTCGGCACCCATTACCCCATACACATTTGATGTGTGATTTCAAAATGGAGGCTTGTGACATAAAGGGGGAGCCACATCAAATGGACCTGTTTTTTTTTTTTAATTTGTAGATTTTTGTGGGGTAACTCAAAGCAATCAGAGGGTGGAACTGTCGACTTCATTTATGGACCGGTCTCTGCATCAGCGGAAGACGATATGGAAACATGAGATGAAAATGGCAGCACAAATGCGCTGAGGGGGTAGGGTGTGTGCGTGGGGAGTGTTACGACAACTCATCACGGGGCTTTAATTTACTTCTTATGGCTGAAAATATACAGTTGTGGTCCTGAGCCAATCAGTCAGTGACCTCACTGAAAAATAAGGATCCAGCCCTTTCCTTCCTCAAAAGGCAGCAGAGAGCCATGTCAAAAGTATAAATATCGTATTTTTCCAGGTTTGAAGGAACCTGATACATCAGAAATATATGTGCGTATACATGTATGTAAGAATATATGATCTTGTATTCTTGTATTGAACTCTTTGAAATTTCATCTGTGAAAGGAGCCTTCACTAACAGGCAGCACATATAATGACATAAGAAAAAGACATAACAAAAAGTAAATTTAAGATTTCACACAGCTGAAAAAGTGAAGTATTTCACAGCAGTCTTCTGTGAGTTGTGTCAGGGTGACCTGTTATTGCCTACATAACAGTGCTTTCCCATGCAACACATTCCAAAAATGGTTCTGTGCCTTTCCGGGTTCATATCAGACACAAGCTGTTCCCATCTTGGCAGCTCAGCAATTCAAGTTGATGAAAAGGACCTGATATTAGCACATTTCAGTAATATTACATAACCAAATTGCACATATTTTCCCAGGCTTACAAGAACAAAAGGTCCGTGGGTGTGTCCTGATTACACAGACCAGATCATGGGGGAGTTCCATCTGGGACGGTACCAAAAAGAAATCAGCATTTTGAAGCCCTTTGGACCTGTCTTTAGCACGTGGATGAATTTGATCCATGGAATCAGCTGATAACATTCACAAATAAGGAAGTAATGAAGTGTCCTTACTGGAACAGTTCAAGGACTATTTGTAATTGCACAGCATCGTTTCTCCAACTCTGATTTTATAGCTTCACACAGATCTGTAAGTGTGTGTGTGTGTGTGTGTGTGAGTGACTGTGCGTGCATGCCTGCACATTGTGTGCATATCTGTCTGTGAGTGCCTGCACGTGTGTGTGATAAGTGGATTAATCAAGAATTAATAAAGCCTGAATCGAGAAAGGACAGCGAGCCTTGCATGCTGTGTAATCTTATAGATATGGGAAGCCTCTTTGCCACTTCAAACACTCTAAATGCACAATGCTCTGAATTAAAGGTTAGCGGCTAGCATTCAAAGGTTAGATGTTTAAAAGAACCCACTGAGATTCTCTTTATTTAGCAAATCAACCCTTTGTACTTGAGTCTCTTTGAGTTTTGAGCAATGGCCAAGATTGACAACAAATAAAACAGCTATTTAGGAAACTGAAAGGTTTCTCAAGGTTAAGAATTGGGGTTGCATAACCTGTGCGTGGCGAGCAGTTGCACTAGAGACAGGAGACACCCCTGCAGACGCCACAGGATCAAAGTGACACCCTCCATGGACTACGCCCTTTCATCTGCGGAAACGCACGAGCGTACGTCTATTGTGAGCGAGCACTCCCTGAGGCTCACACCGGGAAACCGGATCCGTTCTGGAGCTCTCCCCAAAGACTGGATCTGACCTCTCAATACACAGCTCTCTACCATACGTTTCGCTTCTCTTGTTTTATCTACTTGTCCTCCTTCAGCAACAGAGCCTTCCAGCCCTTTAGAGAAGATGCCTTAAACCTGCGAGTCTGACGGCTGCGGGAAGCTTAGCCAGGGCACGCCCTTGTTCCGGAACGGAGCCGTTACCGTGGACCCTTTAAATCAGCCCTGCGTGATACCCATAATTCACAGCTGTGCTCCACCGCGCACCATTAATGTCAACAGGGAAAAGCCGTCTGCATGACTGGAGTGGGATTCATGCAGAGAACTCCCTGTGCCTCCCCCTCCCCCCGCCTGCAGTATCCATGAGGAAGTAGAAGTCTTGTTATGGAGACTGAGGTTGAGGTGTATCATTTGTACAGGGTTTAGGCAATTTGCTGGCACATGTAGCTGCAGGCAGAAGAGAGGGCAGGTCTATTCAATTGATTCAAGTTGGCCAACTAAGTTAATGGAAAGCCCCTGCAAACATCAACGGCAATGATAGGGGCTTTTTCACTGCCAGACAACAGAAAACTGATCGATCTTACCGCTACTTGGTCCAAGCCTGAAGGCAAAAAGCATATCGATCCAGGTATCACGCTACTCATTCAGCTGATTACACCAGATTAAGAATACTGGTTTAAGAGCCAGGATTCAAGATCATGCATATATGTAAAATATATCTGAATGATATGCATACACATAAAAGAGCTGCATGACCAAGCAGGCCAACTGCTAAGCATGCTAACTACTTAGGCTAGCTACAGTGTTCTGTTAAGACAATGGTTACATAATGAAATGTGATAGGAAAGTAAAATGCCAACATCTGCCTCCAATCCAACATCTGGGGGGCCTTAAGGTTATCTGTATGAGCACAGGCAGAAGTGCGGGGGCGGGGCGGGGCGGGGGTTTAAGTATAAGATAGTCTATCCCAAACCACCCCCGCCATCCCTCCCGAACATATCGTTGTTCTGGGGGGGTTCACACTTGGTGATACCACAGGCACGCCAATGCCACACACATTCTATAAACAAACATAGACAAAGGCACAGGCACACATGCGCACACACACCTAGAAAACAACACACCTAGAAACAAGCAGAAATTTACAATGCACAAACACACAGAAACAACTAGCACACACGCACACATGGCTCTGAAACTACAGAAAGAGAAGCCTTCTGCTTTTTCTGGCCAATAGATGAGCTTTTAACCCTTCCATTTTCTTTTTTGATTTTTTCTTCTCATTTTTGACACAGTTTGACACAGTGCTGAAACAGTGGGGACAGTAGAAGCAGCAGACAGAATTAGAAAGCTGTGGTGGCGTGGGTGCTGATCGCAGAAGGGTGTTTCCTGCTCCCGGAGGTCACCGCCGAATGTGCTAATCAGGCAGTGCGCAGACACGCAGCTGAGCGAGTGACCTAAATCAGCCAACTGCAGTGCACCTCCCAGCAGCCCTCTCCAGTGCGCTCGCGTCGCCGTCCCAGCGGAACTCCACAGGCTCCGGGGAGGGGCTCCTTTGCCCACAGCAGCCGACACCCTCCAGGCAACCTGCAAGCTGGAGGCTACGCTACATTTAGCCAGAAGATCAGCGGCTATTTTTAATGCGATGCCGGGCGGCAGTCAGGAGCGGAGAGAAGAGGAGAATGGGCTGCTTTCATGAATGTCCTCCACAGAGGCAGGCCTTGAGTCTGCCGAGGTCTACAGTGTGGAAAAAGGTGGTTGCTTGTGGGTTTCTGCTCCTGAGTTGGACTACAGTGGCATATATTTGAGAGGGAAGGGCTCGCCATGTACTCCACAGCCTCTGTCTCTTCTGTAAAATAAGACTGTCCCTTATGTGGGTGTGGTCTTTACAAAGGCCATTCTTTCTGACAGAGGGCCAACCTGTCCATTGATAATCAAGCACCCGCCTTCACCCAAGATTGTGGAATCAACAGAAAATGAACTTGTGAAACTCCCACCTGACCTGAACGATGCTATCAGCCCTACTGAGTGACCTTCTCTCACACAGACCCAGGAGGAAGTGACTCGTCTGATACATGTGGCAAACAAGCACACCACAAACGTGATACCTCATATGTTGCCTATGCTGTCAGGGAAACACAAAGTCAAAATAGAACCAGTTTGCAAAACTGCAGACACCTAACTTGCCTGGATAGGCCGGTAGCAAGAAACAAGGCTGATGATTTTAACTAGCTTAACCCCTACTCCTCCTTACTGAGGCTGAGCCAATTGTTTCCTCACCAGTTTAGAGCTCTGGCCATAGCCGCCAATGATGCGGCTAAATTCTGAACGCGTAGCCACATGCTGCATCGCTAAAAACTGCATTTACTCTGTGAACCACCCAGAGGCTAAAACATTTCAGAACTGTCCCTCCACAGTTTCAATTCTTATGCGATCACATCAAAATGCCAAACAAACACCCACAGGTTGCACACTGGACAAGGTGGTTGGTGGCGTGGGGGCCAGGAACTAGCAGGGCACTGCAGGCAATTCATGTGGATTAGGGAGAGAGGAAGAATCCTTTGGGTTTTATTTACATCCTGGAAACAAAGTAGATTTCACAGAGAGAACAGCGTGTCCTGCCAAATGGGAACTGGGTGGGTTGACCCTGAATGCTCGGCCGTTTTGTAACCTGGCACTGGTCTGGGGTCAGAGGGGAAAGTGGAACCAGGGAAATGCATCCAGTATCTCCATGCTCCCGTTGCCCCTCCCCAACAGGGCTGACACAGTGAGGAGCAGATGGGAGGCACAGAACACAAGACCTGCACTGGCAGCTATCAGATATCAATGATAACAAACTAGCTGTTTGCAACAAAATCCATTTTAATCCCAGTTATTTTCAGGGATTTTAAGGGCAAAAGTCCACTCCCTGAGAAACATTTAGCAATTTACATTTTAGTGAAGAATACCATTTAATGTTTGTGTTTGGAGCTTCAAAATTAATTTGAAAAGTTGCCTGAAATGTTTATAAATGAGGGTTAAATTAAATGATTTTTAAGGATTTAACCCAGGGGAAGTTGGCCATACCCATTTGGCTATCCAATGAGACACTTCCACCTGACTTTAATTATCTCACAGAGCCACCCCAGATGCCTTAAGGGTGATTAATCCCATCACAACACTTATGGGTCTTAAGGGGCTTTAATTTGGCTTTTCCCCTCCCCAAAAGAATTTTACATAAATCCAGATTACATTAATTTACAGTAAATTTAGAAGCTGGCTAAATTAAAGAACACAATCAATTTATCTGGGGAAAATCTGCGGGTACTCGTGATGCATTTCCATATGAGCACATGGCAAACGTCTTAAAAGGGTGCCTGTTGTGAGATGGGATGGCACAGCTCTGTCCCTCTTCTGTCAGAGGCCCCGCCATGCTGAGGGGGGGACTTTAGCAAAGGGAGGGTCACCCATATACACTACACAACTCAAAGGGGAGCCCCTTTGCAGCACAAAGGTTTTAGCCACTAACAAAAAAGCAAACAGACTGTAAAATATGTTATTATATCCTTTGTCTGTGTGTAGCACTGTAACAGCTCCTAGCAGTGGTTCGAGGCAAAGTTCTAATCCTGATTTTAGCATGAGGGACGGGGGGTAGGGAGGCTATGGGGTGCAGAACTCCCCTTTGTTAGATCGGAGCTAGGAAGCTCTGAGGGGGTCATAGTGTCTTTCTGTGGAAAACACTGTTTAATGAGACTGTCAAGGGTGCTCTCGTGGTCTGAGGTGCCAGTTTACATATGGGGGTCATGGTCTACAATCAGCCACATGTCAACAGAGTTGTACTTGACTGTTTATTTCAATCTTCCACAACATACCAATGCAAGACCTCTATGAATGCAGACAATCTGACACCATTACTCAACGGGCCATTTACAGAGGGGGAAAATACAAACTCAACAGTCATGCCCTTGCATTACAGTTACAGTATGCTGTTACTAAACATGTAGGCCCTCACTAGGTGGCCTAATTAAATGCCTGTCTTGAATAAAATGACCCCTCTTTCAGGCATCAAATGAGAGCGCCTCTTTGTAAATACTTTGTGTACAATAAGCAGTAGCCTTAAAATCCAATCATTTTTTCCATTTTCCAAAGCCAATAATTCCACTACTCATCATCCAAATCCTCCCATGTGTTTTTCAGTTGTGCTGTTCACAGAAAAACATCCAAACACACAGGAGCTAACACATAATTCCTACTCCTCTTCCAGTGTTGGAGGTAAAGGAAAAAAAAACACAGGGTACTCTTGGGTTATCACTGTCTGTGTAGCCAGGTAAGTTTTTAAACAGTCAGCCAGACATTATTTAATAGAATGGCAGCAGATGGCCCATGCTCAGTTTTAACAGTTCCCATGTATTTATGGTTTCATATATTTAGTACACAGAAAGCCTGAGTTTCTGACACACTCACTAGTTCCAAATGACTGCAATCTGCTTATCCAGTACCAAACATCAATTTGTGGCTTTAGTATCCTATTTTCCACAGCTTAAGGCAAATGATTTGGGTCTAGGGGGTGGGATCCACTCCCAACCCCCCTCCAACCACCCCCATCCTATCCCTACCCCTTTTCAGAAGATCAGACAAAGCTGTCTCGTAACCCTAGACCCAAACCTGCTCTGGTATCCCACAGCTGAAACTGAACACAGTGTAATGAGCCATTTCTATCTAGCAGCAAAGATATGTCATGGCTAAGGGCCGTTGGATAACTGTCCTACCAGTCCTTAGGTCTGTTGGCTAAGTTTCCCACACACACACGCACACACACACAGCAGAAAAGACAAAGATTGAATACATTAATGCAACGCTAAAGGAACATGGAGAAGGAAGGACATGTAAACAAGCGGAGATCAAGGCTGACAACTAAAACCATACATATCTGTCTGATAAATCAACACAGATATGTTACAATAAAGCAGTGCTGAGGAAGATTTGATTATAGATATTACAACCCTGACCACAGGTCGAGTGTCACCACAGAAGTAATTTTGGAATAGAAGACACAAGGCAGAACCATTGGCACCCAATCAAATCATATTTATGGCCCTGATAAGTTTTCTGAGAGACAGCTTCCACAAACGTAGCTTGTCAATGAACCATTATGACTAAACACTAATTCAATAGTGAACCAGATAGCATCTTAAATGACTGGCTGTATATCTCTGCTCCTTTACATGCATCATGGTTGAAGAGAATGTTTATTGAAGTCCTGCAAACCCTTAGCATCATTAAGTGACACCGTTGTTAACAATTCTACCTTCCTGAAACTCATCTCTATGAAATTATGAAAACTTCATATCAAAATACCTAAAAAATGCAATATTTTAAAAAAATTACAAAAAAAAAAAAATTCTCAAAATAGTGCATGATGAGATTGAAATTCTTCTTATGAAAACATAATATAGTGAAAAATATAGATATTACAGATATTTGTATTTAAGATGTGCTTGTAGCTGTGTAGACAAGGAACTAACATAACAAACTCTTCTGCTTAAATCAGCCAAACTCTTTGGAAATCTTGTCAAAATGAAACACTGCACTGAGGGAGAGACAACAAATAAATAAGGAAGGCCAAACAATACCAAGGAGAAAGACAAATATGACTTCTTCCAAATATTTAGCATATTAGGAACCTTATTATGTAAGATACAAAAAAAATGGTACCACCTCAGTGTATAGTTGCAGGTTGTCTTCTGAGGCATCATGCCAAGATACAAAAGAAACATTTGCAATTGATTTAAGGACACGCTTTAGTCTCTGGGACCCGCCCGCCAGCGTGGCTCTTGAACAAATCACTGTAGCAATCTAGCCAGGAGGGTTACAGCAGTGCGACTGGGTGTGAAAGCATGAAGATGTAACTTAGGGGAACTGCACCAAAAGACAATTTTCCTTTCAATCCTTTCAGTAAGAAGTTACTCATGTTCAATGAAGGCCCAATAAAGTACAGTCAAACTGAGGAGCAACCAGGAATTTTACAAGCTCTTAATTGCTCCCCATGGACTCCAGTTAGCTTGTGATTTCAGCATGGCTGAACCTGATGACTCCTGCCACTTGGCGTATACTGAGTTCTGGCAAACCGGCTAAATTGAGACATTTGGTTATTTGTCTTATGAAAAAAACTTATTTCCCTTCTTCCCTGACAAAGGGATGTTTTTGACCTCTCCTCTCACAACACTGACTTCTTTCAGAGAATGTCTGACATCGCCCAGCGATATAGGACATGTGTCCACATACATTTCACTTTAAATAACAAACTACAATGTAGCAGACATTGCAGATACAAGTACACTGTCGTGAAGGTAATTAAGAATTATGAGGGCGGCTCTTATCACTGAAGACTGAGATCTTCAGAACTGATCAAACCCTGGGAAAAATGCACACATTGCAACATTTTTCAGAATGCACACTCTTCGTGACTATGATATAACTGGACCGTAGTGGTAGTATGAAAAAGTGATTCTGAAATCACAGAGGAGCCAGAACAGGTGATTATGCAGTGCAGTTAATGCCATTGTCTTTCCTTTTTTTTGCAGTAAGGCTAAACTGGCCCTTTCCCGAAATGCTATATGTATTAGGCATGACACAGTGTGCTAAGGAAATGCCAACGCTAAATTGGATGTGATCCACTACACGCTTCTGTGTTAAAAACTGCGCTCAACGGGGAGCTGCTGAAAGCAGAGACACTTGAGCATTTTGTGGGTGTGAGGCTGTGAGGAGGGTGGGCGTCATGAGGGTTGATTAAGGACACCCCCTCCTCTTGGCATGAGGGATCGCTCTTAAATCTTACTGTTCCACCTACGCCCAGCCAATACTGTTTCAGTACAGCAGGAAACCCTTTCATTATTATCAGCTAAGCCGACAGCCTTGTTCAGTGCGACTTAGATAGCTTGCATTTTTACACATTATCCGTTTGTACAGCCAGATCTGTTGACAAAAGCAGTTCACGCTAAGCACCTTGCTCATCGGTACAATAACAGCACCGTATCTAGGACCCAGGGCTGCATGTCCCTTTTGCAAGCCCTGTTCCTTAAGCACAAAGCTGCACTGCCGCCTGCCATCTGCACTCCACTGGTAGAGACTGGGAAGGAGGGCTGCGGCGAGCGCAGGGAAGCCAGTCTGGGCCGGTGCAGGGTGGCTGAGGGGAAGCTGAACTCAAATGACCCCACACTCTCTTGATTACCAAAACAAAACGAGACGGAAAAAGCTCATTATTCAACCCCGCAGCGCGGGCCCACTTGAAAGCCCCCTGATTGGTCTGCTGGAGAGCGAGACGCGCGCAGGACAATGGAGCCCGCCGTTTCTCCACCTTGTCGAGACAGCAACTCCTCAGGTGCCGTCCAGCGACCACAGCAACAAATGGGTAATCGAAACCAACTTTGGACCAACCCTTAATAAAAAATGCATAAAACACAGATGTGTGCACCCTTTAAGAAAAAAACCTTTAACTAGGGTTAAGGGCTAGGGGCTTGGAGGGGGGCATATATTTGGAACTGAGAGCACAATATTAAAATAGCCACACTTTGGTTTTATAGTTTCAAGAATTGTACTGTTTGCACATCTAGAAGTTTGTGCCAGAATTTGTCCTATTAGGAGCTGGAATGGCATTTCCCATGTGGTAAGCACACAGCTAGAGGTCTCCACAGTAAGACTTTTACAAGAGAGAAAGCTAACCAGCCCATGCAACAAAAGCATGAACCCATTCACCCCAGCACACTGCGTAAAGGTCAGGTGACCATCTGTTCTTTCAGGGAAACATGGGACAACATGGCTCTTGTGAAGCTCAATGCAGAAGCCCAACGCGTATACCTAAAAGTGCTTTCTCACATAACACTACGCTGCACTTGCCATGAAAAACAAACACAGTTTTTGCACCAAATGACTTTTTTCTTCTTTACAACTGCTATATTTGTAACAGTGACAAACCAGCTGTGTCCAATAATAGATCAAACTACAACCCTCAAAATATGTTTGGAATTATTTTGAAACAAGCAACAAATTTTGGGTAACCAAGACCCAGCAGTTACAAAGTCTTTATTCCACAACTTAGAAACTGGATTCAGGAGAGTCTAGACAAACTGTCTGTGCAGTCTGCCTCTATGTTGTGCATAACAAAAGGGCATAGCACTACATATGCAGATGGCGTAAGAAAATGAACATTTACAATATCCACGCCTGTTTCTACAACAAACCAGGATAATTCTAAGATTAAAAGGATAAGGGTGACCCAGTTACTTAGTAAACATACCATCAAAACTGTTTAGTGAAATACCAGATCCACACGCATACATTTGGTTTAGGCCTGCACTACAAGGCTCACTAAACAAGAGCCAAACTGGCCCTATTCAAAAGCTCTGATTACTTTGCTGATGGTGTGTGTGGGGGGTGGCGTTCACCATCTAGTAGTAAAATATCACTGTGGGAGCCGTTAACTTCCGCAGACACTGAGTCAAAAAGTCATTCAGTCAGACAGTGAAGGGTGCCAGTTTCCTAGGCTTGCTTGCTCCTGCCCCAAAACAAAACAAACTTTCTGATGGCATGCAAAGCCAGAATCACATTAGATATTATATTGTGTGGTCAGTGTAGAAGACACATCACGCACCAGAGATTTAAAAAAAAAACATTTTTTATTTACATTTCCAAAAATAAAAAATAAATAAATTAGTCAGACTAAATTATACAGTCTATTCCTTGTCTGCAGAGAATATTTTTGGAGTCTATGGGAATTCTTTCCTGAGACACAGACCATTTGAACTGAAGCCCGGTACCACTGTAGGAGCTGTCTCAGGCCACTTCTGCATACATTTTCAGCTAATAACACGTTTATTTATTATCACTGGCCTTGAGAGATGATAGAGTCTTTGTTGTTTTTTTTTTTTTTTTTTTACAGTTAATGGATTAAAGGGAACAGGATGTTATTTCCTTGGCCTGGCAGGGGAAAACCTCTCTTTTCAGAAAAGAAGTCACACTTCTCTCCTGGCAGAAACTCCAGAGGATAAAATCTGCAGAAATGCAATTTTGACCATGACAAATCTAAGAATAACATATGCATTCCTACTAGCCGCCGGCACTTGTTACGGTAAGTTGCCTTAAGTGGGTTTAATCTTTTCAGTCACATAAATAAAAGCTTTGTTGGAACATTTGGTGAAACAAATAAACCCTCATATACAAAGAAAGCTGCTGTAACTATGCTGTGCTTCTCATAATAGACATGTACATACCTGACGTTCAACACCTGAGGTTGCTTCATAATTCCATTACTGTAACACATTTGGATGCATTGTTTCCACACAAAGGCATAGACACAAAACATAGACCATCTTAAAACCCATTACCTTTTGGCTCTGTTTAATTTCTTGCCCTCCTCTCCCCAAACCCCCGCTGTACATTTTTAGGGAGTGATTCCAGAAAGTATTAATGTAGTTGCTTCCATAAACAAAAACAAAGAGAACTGCAAGCAGCCAAAGTCATGGCTGAACATGCTGCACTGTGTAAATACGGTCCCATTGCTTTTCCATCACCGAGAAGTCCATTCAGCCAAAATTTTTGGAGCGGCCATGCCACCACAGATGTGCACTTTACTGACTACAACCTATCGATGTGTTAAATATGTCTGTTCATGTATAAATAATACTGGTATCCTTGTTATTTTGTTACCATTTCAAATGACTCACTACATACCTACTCAATATTACAAAGGCTGGTTGGAACAAAGCCATCATCATAAACACTTGAGCCACATTCAGAATCAAATTACCTTTCATTCAGGTGAAGATGTACTTCCAATGGGTGACTAGTAGGATATTTTTGTAGTATGCCACTTATGATGCAGCTTACTTGCTTAACGGACGCCCTTCTCGAAGGGAAGTATACCGTACATTTTGCATAGTTTCCATTGGTACACAGCTGCAGATTTACTGAGGCAATTCAGGTTAAGTGCCTTGCTCAAGGGTCTAACAGCAGTTTCCCACATGGGAATTAAGGCTGTAACCTTCACTTTTGCACACCCAGCTGTATGTTTCAGTATAGTATACAACTGCAAATGGTCATGTTTATAGTGCATATATCATGGATGGAAATCTTTTAAATGTGACTAATATTAATGACACATTGTTTTGGTGCTTGGACCTAACTGGACTCCATTTTGGCTCAAAATGTCTTTCCATCCCTTGGTATGCTATGACAGTGACACAACTATATAATAAACCTGTAAAAACTCAAACCATGGAAAGCATGGAAAAACATATTTTGGGGTTGGGATAATGGATCTGCAAAGTTGTCTGTTGGTGTGTGTGTATGCGCGTCCTTGTGCGCGCGCGAGAAAAGAGAGGATGGGGGTGGTGACACTGAAGGCATTTTCACATAACGCAACTGCCGCGTTAGTTTCATTCATGGGGGATAATGATGTCTTTTGAAACCTGGTGAAAACGACTGAAAGGGGGCTTTTTAAAGTGGTATAAAGATTCGCACACAATGTACATACTCCTCCTCTTTACCCCTTCCCTTCTTTGCTTTTCTGAGCTCAGCTAGCTGCGTCTGTTGCTGGCCAGATCAGCTGGCAGTCTGTCTGGCGGGGGTGTGGTACATCACAACAAAGAGCTTAAGAGTCAGACAAGCAACTGCAGAACTACCAACCCCCTCTTTTCTCATGTTTTCGTCATTTTGCTTATATCTTTTAATTCTAAATTTCTGTTCTACGACTCTAGAAGATGAAAATGATTTACGTTGTCGACCAGTACCACTGGATTCAATCGTGTATTGGCTGTTTTCTGTCACCGATACTCTGTATTGCTAGTTAGTATGATAGTTCCGTTAAGTTCTCATATGCACTGTTTCCTGTCAATTCTACGCGCTATAATGGATGCGTTCGTTATCGTCGGTTATGGCGTGCATCGGTTTTACTGTCCTCGAGTCTACAGGGCTAGCGCGCTTTCGATTTCTTTAAGAACCACCAGGAGCTAACACTGGTTTATATGATTTTTCTGACTTTCATTTCATATCTGGTTAGTAACTGTGATTGGTGCAGTTTTTGATTTGTAAGGTTCGTAGGGTACACAGGAATTGGTTTGGGAAAGTGAGAGGCATTCGACTGAAGAATGTGGGCGTTACAGTACGTGCAACTCGGCTGCGACGTTATTCCCCCGGTGTTAAAAAACCCACCGTTGCGCAGAAACAAATCATATAGAAGACTTCAGAAACAAACTATTGAATATACCTCTCGTTTATGAACAATAGTGCATACGCTGTCTTTGTTCAACGGCTAAAAGACGACAAGGCGTGGAGCTGCTTTATGTGGGTGGAGCTCGGAGTATCAAAACGTACATGCGTAAAGTGGAGTTTTCTTTTAATTAATAGTGTCTCTGTTACCATCAGAAATAATCCAAACATACTCTCTAATCATTTAACTCTTGCAAAACAATTTCAAGTGCACTTTATTCTGCCGAACAGCAAACACTTGCTCAAAACGGAACTGACCTGTGTGTGTCCTTAAGTGGGCTTTGAGATGGGACGATTTGCCATAAACTTTTTCACAACCTGAATAGTGGCATTTGTGCTTTTTCAGGGGAGACTCGTGCTCGATTCGACCTCTCACGCGTTTGCCTCTTTGTTTGTGACCGGGGTCGCTGTAGATGGCAGTAGGTGTGGCAGCGTTCCCATCCACTCTTGAGGGGGTTTGCGGTTTGTTCTCTTCCTTTATTTTTGCCTGGTCGACAAGACCGGTAGGGGTCTGCTGATTGAAATCAGCTAAAATCCTCGCTACCACAAAAAGAGACGAGTTGTCTTTTGCCAGAGGATCCCTCGGTTCTTCTCCATATCTCGGGGCAGACGCAGTTTCTGGTTTGATCTCTCTGTTCCCTTTATGACCGTGGACAATGGCACGACTGGACATTGACACAAGGCACTCGGCTGCAAAGTGATCCATTTCGTTTAGGATAGAAAGCCCCCAACGTTTCCTTGTGACATTCAAAAATGGACTGATTTTGAAAACGATCTTGAGTCACTGAATCCCTTTGTATGATGCTGATAAAGAGGTAGCTACGTCTCTCGTTGAAAAACTCACTTTTATAGATCTGAACCGGCTTTTCGTCTAAATTGACATCCTGGTCGGGAAGCTATTCAAACGTGAGGGTTAAACATGAACGCATAGAATGAGTCTTCAGCCACTGTACTAGAATTCTGTCGATAACGAAACACTTAAAAAGTTAAGTATATTTAAAGTTAAAACTCCCATAGTTGCTTCTATCCTCTCCCCTGCATTGTGACAGTATACAGTTCTCTTATTAGTGCTGTTTCTATCCACGCTGGGGGCGTGTCGGTCTGGAGCGCTTCGCGATGACGTTATCAGGGCTGCTAGCTCATTGGACAGCACCGTGTCCTCAAGTTACCTGCCCCTAGCAGAACCTGAGATGCGAAGTTGAGTGGCGTCCAAGGAATAGAATGCGCATAGAAAAACTACTGAGAATCCGATTACTCGTACAAAAAAATAATGTCTATAGCTACCTCAAGATAGTACGATCTTTCATAATACGAAGTTAACAGTGTTTTTGTAATTGGGTACAGTAGATAAGTTTAGAAAACGATTTAAAACATTTCAATCGCAAGCATGCTATATAGGACAATGCAGATTTTTTCAGCATTACCGAAGCAGCGAGCGCATCACGCCCACTCTATGTATACAGAGCTACAATACATTCTGAATAATTAGAATTCGTGCGATAAATAAAAAACTATTTATGTGTGCTACATCTTCAGATTACCCGCAGGGCTATAATAAGTTATGTTGCTTCAACATGATAAACCACTTGTGTGCAAAAATACCACAAACAACGACAGCAAACTCGATACTCGACTCTATAACAGTTTGTAACAAACGAATTGATTGATGAGAAACATTGCTTGAAAAGGGTAGTGTTTCAGTGATGTAACGTATTCTGTGAGACGAATAGATGGATACAGTAGAGGTCATTTGAGGATGCATCACTGAATTCATTGCAAATTCAATGAAAATGGTTTAAAACGAGAGGTGGATGTTGAAATCGATTTCCGGAGACGTTTTTTAGAAGTCCACTGACTAGATTTTCAGGGATTAATCGCACTATGTATACGCCTTATTGGCGATGTACCCTTGACACAAAGATACCGTTTCATGCGCTGGATGGAACAGACAGTGCACCTCTAATTCCTTCCTCTCCGAGGCTTTTAGAGGCGCGGTTGCCAGCTGGCCGCGTGCCAGCCATCCATGTGCGAGCAGGGCTGTACGCTTTTTACAGTCCTGCTCGAGCCTAGTGACGCCAGCACCATGGAAGAAGTCGACGCTGTCCAAGACCTGTGTGAAATGACAATGGAGTCCTTGTCATTGTAGTGACAGCCTATTCATGGTACTGGCGACCCTCCACTCCTACAACCAGTTTTAATCTAAATTATACGCTTTAAACTGGATCTAATGTAAACATAAATATTAGTTTTTTCTATTGTTCAATATAAATTCTTGAAAACGTCAAAGTCGGGAATTTGGAGAATGTTACGACGAACTTCCAAATGAGATCATATGCGGCAAGCCCTGGTGAGTGTAGATCTGCTCTTTAGCGGCTTGCACAAAAGCCCAATCTGAATACTTCTTGGTGTTCAGAGAAAAGGAGGTGACGCTGCACGCGGAAAGCCATCTGGATGTATTGCTCCACACACTTTGTCCTTTCGAGAACTCAGTGTTCCTGTTTTTGATGCGCTTTGATGGTGCAGTCTCTGAAAGCACAAGCAAATAGAGGCCGTTTTGTTTTCTGCTTCAAGCAACTGCCCTCCCATGCTGCAGCGGCTCAGGTGGTTATCAGTCATACATGTACGTTTTAAGAACGCGAATTATGTCAATAATTCCCTTTGTCATATTCGTGTATTGTATAGATTTAGTGGTTGAATGTGTCAGTATATTCTTGAAAGAATAGTTCTGCTTGAATGTGAAATTATTGAATGGTATCTAATATGTTCTTAATTTACAATAGCGTATTTAGAGACTCAGTGCTTGATTATATATCAGTGTATTTAAAGACCTATACCATTAAAAATTCTGATATATGCACAAGTATGGTACAATTCATTGATGCTGGTCACACATACTAAGCAATGATTTATTTAGACCCAAAATAAAAGCTAGAATAAAACCATGACTCTATCAGCAAGTCTACACTTTATTGACACTACTGAACCTTCGAGCAGGCAAACTATGGGCTATGTACATTGTGTTTCTGTGGAAAATGTGTTTCACTTGAAAGTTATTTGTTCTGTGTTCATAACTGCTGCAGTTACACTTCGGTCAGATCACTGGAGGTTCACATCTCGCCCCGCCAATAACCTGGGGGCCTGAAGTCTATAAAGAACTCTGGTCTGATTGAGGCAAGTCATGAAACATTAGCTTTCCAATTAAGGGTGGATTTGGCTGGTCACATGAACTTAAGTTTGCGGTTTGTGTAAAATAAGATGTAAGCTGGGTTTTTATTGTTTCATTTAATGTTGTTTAGGTGATGTGTGACATCACATGCACTTTGGGGTTTGCCTAAATATACAGTAAATGCTGGAGTTTGACTGTTGGATGTGAAATGCTGATTCAGAGGGATTTGGTGAAAATTACAGGCCTTTTCACAGCAGTAAAGCTAGACTGAGCTTCAGATAAAAATAACCTCCTGGTCCCTACTCATCTTACTGTTGTTTAAACCGTGGGTTTGCCTTTTCTAAATTGCCCTCCTCTTCTTGCTTTGACCCTCCTCTTACATGTGGCAATTTCAGTCACCCCATACCGTGTGTGCTGATTCAACAGCTCCTGTGAAAGATCTGTGAAATCTACTTTTTCTGTATGCCATGATGAGAGAGAAGAAAGCAAAGTAAGAGGAAAAAAAAAACAATCAAACAAAACACCTGCTGTATTTTTTTCTTTTGGTTCTTGTGGTTTTGCTTTGTTTTTTTTCCACTCTGTGTTAGGATGTGTTTCATTTCCTGTCACGGACGCACTGCAAGGCCCTTTCCTGCGTCTGAGCCATGCCACATCTCACAAAGATGTGGGTGTGGCACCACGTCTTGACTGAACGCTGTCACCGCTGTGCAAACACTCTTCACTCTTAATCTGGCTGTCTAATGGACGTGTCCATGAGACAGTCTGCCTTTCATGAAACTTCATCTCTTTCTGTAAAACTCTATTCAAATCTAAAATAACTCTCACTGCATTGAACTTGTTTATCCGGTCCTGATATTAATGACCAATTGGTCAGTCATGTTTTTAACTTGGATTGCTTGTCTGTAGCTCAGAAGTTGCCAATTATCACAGAAGAATCATTGTGAGAGCTAAAACTGGACAAATTACTGAGCTTCACAGAAAGTTAAAAAAAGGGGGCATTCTCTATATCACCATATTCACTTTTCCTTAGAAATGACAAAGCATTCTGAGACTTTGCACTCTGGGATTGCAGATGTGAAAGTCTTTAAAGCTCTCAGGTTCATACATGTAGGTGAGCTTATCTTGGTACAAAGTGTTTCCCACAAAGAAAAACAAAGTTATGTTATTATGACAGTACAACGTAAGGAGCACATTGCAGGCTGTGAACGAATGAATGGAAGGGGACAATCTGGGTTGAGGTGTATAACCTTTGTATAAGGGTATGTTTTTGCCAACAGCTCGAGTCTGATGGTGCCATATGGGGACCGAGATTTTAATTAAATAATATGAATTTAATTCCTTTTAAAAATAATGGATAACCACAACCTGTCATTCAGTGAAAACAATTCTGACTCACTGCATACCAAAATAAGCAAGCTGAAACGTCTTCAGCAAGTTTGTATCACTTCCCTCCCGTCTCATGTTCACCACTTACACTGTCACATTTGTTGGTGGATGATAACATTGTGCTGAAGGTAATATTCTCATGGTATGTAAAGGTTAAATCTGTAATCTGCCAATACTTGCTTAATTCTTAATTTAAACCTTAGAAATATGAATTGATCTTGAAATATGAGTTATATTTCAAACCATTCCAAACCTTAACATTTGTTTTAATTTCAACTGGATTTCAGACAAGAAGTTGCCTCTTGTATACTTACATTTTTAGATTTAACAATCTGTATTGTAGTTCACATCATTATCACCTGTTATTTACAAACACCATCAATCCAAAGAAATTATATACATGTGTGTAATGTACATTACTGTATAACTGTACATTTATTTTGAAATGCAGACTGAAGTCTGTGTGCTGTGTAACACAGACACAATGTGGATTTTTTCCCATAATTATTCCAAAGTCAGCAAAGAGAAGCTGGGAACACCCCTTGGACTGAAGCTGTAATTAAATGTTTCTTTAAATGCTGGATCAGAAAACACAGCTGTTCATCATGGTTTCGGATTGTTTGACTATGCTCCTCCTTACAAAATCACAAGGCTCACAACTTATATTTCACTACTTATACTACTCTAACTACAAATATACTTATTTTTTTATTTTACTGTTTATCAGTCAATTTATTCTTTAGTGAAGATATTCAGCTTTACAAAGGTAGAAAAGAGAACATCAACAGAGGAAATGTACACCAATATGATTACAGATCATTTTAAACTCCAAAATAAGCACAAGCCCATTTTGTACTCAGTAAATAAAAATGAAAGCTTCACTATCTTATTGTTCTGTCTCACATCTCACCAATGCAATGCTTCTGACTGTTACTGACATTATTACTTTAAGTCTAGGTTAAAACCTCATGATCTCTTCCTGACTATAAGTCAGACTACCACACTAAAGATTTGGTGTGTGGAAATGTTGGCCTAAATAAATTATATTGTTTGTTATTTCCTTTTTATAGAGCATACCATATCTACTGCATGCATAGGAATGTAATCTGAAATAGTCTGAAGAACAGGCAACCTATAAATTGTTTTCCATGGATAAATATGGTAGCATATAATTTTATTTGACTTATTTTAGTTGGGGCCTCCTCTAATCCATTAATCCCTGGTGGCTTCAGGCTTTGTTTTGGCTCAGTGGGTCAGCTCACAGTCGAACGCTGGTATTGTCCATGCTGCACAATGCAGCAAAAAAAAGCAAAGTAAAGCAGCCATAGTTTTTGGGGGTTTTCAAGCTTCACCTCTGAGGGATGTTTGGAGCTGGAGCAGGTGGTTCCCTGTGGTTTTCCAAGAGCTAGACCCCACGGCAGGGGCCACCATGGAGGTCCCTCTGCTGGCAGGCCCCCCCGTCTGCCCACACGCCATGACCCGAACCTCAACTTTAACACGAATAGACGGCAGGGAGGACCACCCCATTTCCTGCTCCTCATTCAAATGTCTCATGTAGTTACACAGCAGGTTGATTAATGAAGTAGTCTCTGGCTGTAATGCTCTCTGCTCGACCAGTCAGCCATTCTTTTTTTTTGGATACAGCAGAGTGGGAAGCTTGGCCCCACCCCTCAATGTGCTTGCAGTGGTTTTTTTTTGTATAAAGGACTCAATGACCCTGCCACAACCTGGGTCCTTCTCTCAACGCTAATCACTTTTATGGAGGATGGATTTGGGGGGGGCGGATCTGCGATCGGCTGTCATGCTGACGTTCATCACTTCCATCACCTCTGCAGAGAACATGAAACACTGCATTGTGGGTAAGAGTCACAGAAAGAACTGGGAAAAGCCTGCGTGAGTTCAAGCATTGGATAAGAGGGTGAGAGAGCTGCCAAAGGGCGAGCCACAGGATGTGTCAGCTGGCGCAGGTGTGAGTTAGGAGGCAAAGGCCAACTGATCTGGCAAAGGTGTGAGATAGTGATAGGGCAGAGTATGTGGCAGAGGGATCTGATGCAGGGTAAGGTAACCTGTCAAAATTGACTCCACCCACATCTGGAGTTTTCTGCTAAAACCCAGCCATGTGGCTACAACAGGGACAGCTGTTAGCCTTACTGCAAACCAACACTCAGAGTACTGGTCTTCACCCTTGCTGGAACAGTGGGCTTTAGTACACACAGACAGAAAAGAGCCACTGCTTCACCTGGCACCAACCTGTCATGGCGGGCCAGGGAACGAGCTAACCACATGGCTCCAATCTGTACGAGAGTGAAAAGTTGAGGACTACATCTGGTGAAAGCACCCCTGAAAGATTACATCAACTTCCCCATTCAAAGAACCTCACCAAGGCAAACAGGCTTTTGGTTTTATACCAAATTCTTTAATTACTATACCACCCGGCTCATCCAACGTAATTGCAACATCGAACCTACACTGCACTGAAATTTTTGACATGATGTTGGTATTATATCCAAACGCTGTTGATTATTTCATTTGAAAGAGGAGAATGACAACATAAGAAAGCTGAAGATGAGAACAAGCCATTCAGTCCATCTACACTTGTCAATAAATGTCCTTATGTGATGGCTTTTGACCTTTTTTCATTTTCCTGTATGAGAAGGAGACTCGCACAGAAATGTTCAGTGCAGGAATGACCATGGCTTCTGAGTGCTATTGACCTGTATTGATTTTCACCCCTTGATGGTTTCAGTTTTGTATTCTGCTGATGAAAAATGCCTTTAGACTGGACTAAAACTATGCTACAATGTTTTGGATCTGTTAGTATGCAATATATGAATGTTTTGCAGAATAGTAATAGTATTTAAATAATTTGATACTGAAATATACATTACAAAAGGACCATTGCTTTCAACAATACCTTTAATCCCTTTAGAAAACAAAACAAACTAAAAAAATATATTCTGGTACACAAGCCTTAGTGATAGAAATGACATCTGCAAGTGCTTGTGATTTCTTGACTGTTTTGCTATGTGCCTGCAGTTTTAAGGCTACGTAATGTGCCATTGATCAATGCCTGTGGTTTGTCCTTGCAGTGTTAAGAATGCTGATAAATTATTACTGAAGCGCTCTTTCGAACCGTATGTAGATTTCAGTGTTCAAAGAGAATCCCATAGCCTAGGTTTCAGTTTGCCTCAGACAGAACTCTTTCACCTCTCACACAAAATTTATCACGGACTTAGGTATAGGTAGGCTTTTACCGCTCTCTCTGTGTTATTGCAATCCAAACTGAGCAAGCATCCATAGTATGGGCGGAATAAAGCCAAGAAGACCAGGTATAAATAAACAGTGTCAATTTTCATCGCAAAACAAAATACTGCTTCTGATGGACTTTTGTGATAAGAGAGATCTGTGCTCGTCGAGCCTCCACAGTACTTTAATGATGGCATGAAATGTTTGTCTAGCGTTTTATGAAAAACAAAGAAAGGATTCAAGAGGTTTGTAAGAGTTAGAGCGGTAAAGATACGGTGTACATACATGCACTCTCAATGCGTTATGTTTTGTTTCCCATACCGTACGACACTGTGCCCCAGACTCTTATCGTGCCAATCCATTGCTCCTGATGAAAGATATTGGATTACTAGTCCGGGAGTAGCCTATTTGTGCATTACAGAACAGACCATTGATTTTCCTCCATTTCAGAAATACTGCAGACTGCTCTCTGGCCAAGAGAACGCGCCACGGAGACACGCTGACACCAATATCCCATTTAAAAAAAAATCTAAGAATTGCACACATGTCTTAGGTACGCATCAGAACGATGGATAACAACGGTGTTGTACATCTGCAAAGCCGACATAAAATCGGTTAATATCATTCACTAAACTATTATAGTCAACTATAGACTATAGTTAACCAACTTAATGAAATGGAATTAATAATTATTTAAATACCAAAGATATCTGCAGTTTGCAATTGTGAATGTATTGCTAAACCAACACCAAATTCAAAATGTCTAATACTGGCACTTTGCATGAATTACATGAATCGTGAAATGAATCGTTGAATGAAAATCGAGCAGTGACTGAATGTTAAATAAAATAAAATAATAAAATAATACGTATACATGTTAATATGATAATGTACAATTTACACGTGTCTTTATTCCCACGTGTACATTCATTTTGTCAAACCGCAATCTGGAGAGAGAAGTGACCTAGTTCTAATTTGGAAATGTGGGACTCAAAATAATATGAAAACAAAACATAATAATTAAGGCGTGTTTTTTTGAAGCCTACTGCGCGAATACATTCTTCTTAGGTCTGTTTTGGCCGTAGTGCACGCTGAAGTCAACGAGTTCTTAAGTGGGCGAGACTTATCGACTGCTTTCATTATCCATAGCGAGAGAGATGGATTATATAGGCGTCCAGGACAAAATAATCGCACATGGATGTGCTGTAAACATTACTGGCTGGAATAACCCATCGTACAGCAGCACCAACCACTAACGAGAGTGAACGGCTGATTTTGCGCAGTAACCATGTTGACTCCGTGTAGCAAGACTACACACTGCTTCTCCTCGAATGACCCTACTGCTGTACTGAGCACATCCTGTCCCCACGATATAAATAGCCGCGCTTGCATTACCAGATTGTGCCAGAAACTCGGCTAGACACGCGACGGAGCTACAATAGGGGGACTGCAGCTCACACTCACTCGAAAGCAAACAGTTATCAAGCATTGTTCAGTGTTACCTCAGCAACCGAAATTATTTAACTCATCGTCGGATTTACTTGCTCATTCCCACCCTCAAGTTCCATGCACGTTTGATACTTTATTATGCCTGCACTGTTTTTTTTTTCAAATGAGTTTCTAATAGCATGAGTAAGAATGGTCATTTCGAGTGATAATTGAACTATTAGTACTGTCTACTTACACTGTGCTGTAAAAATGACAGGAGAAATGCTAATTGCACATTGTTTGACAACAACGTTTTTTCCCTTGAAATGCATGGCAGACATTTATGCAAGAGAACAAAGGGCTGCTGCTTTCTCCTCTGTCAGGGGTCTCAGTAGCAGTGATAAAACACATTATGGCATGTATTTTTTAATAAGTATGAACTGAGTATGCCTCAAGAAATGATCTTGCTTTGTTGAAAGAGGGATTGATTTGCAGTGTGCAAAAAGAGCTTTTGCAGATATATGCTGTAGATTATTTTTGCAGCAATCATTGGCTATCTGGTCAGATGAAGAACAGTAAGAACAAAAACTCAAAACAACGTAACACATTGATGACTTTCTGTTTTCAGACTGTTTGTAGCAGCATTTTTTGGGACCCATTGCGTTGACAGTTGACAGGGAAAACGATCTCATTTCCAGTCCACTGTGTGAGATTATGAAATGGAGAAGATCACACAAGAGAAACCAGCTGGCGAGGGAGGCTGCTCAAAAGTCAGTGCCTTCTCTGCCACGCCTTCCCAAGAGGCAGTGGGGCGTCTAATGAGCCTGTCTCAGTCTGTGTCAGAGTACCATAGAGCTGTATATTTGACATTTGGTTTTTGTTTTTTCTCGTTGCAGACCATCCCCATTAGTCATGAAGAAGTGCAATAGTTGTGCTTATATTTTTTTTAAACAGCAGTGTATTATTTTGCTGATATAGGTGACCAATTATGTAGATAACATAGATGTTACTTTTTTTTAAGGGCGGTACAATATTAAGACACATTCATATCTCATGCTACATAAAACAGGTAAATATCACCCAGAGTGGGTGAATAACTCACCCAGAGAATTATTTAAAATAAAGCAAGGCATTTGAAAACTAACAAAACAAAAAAAATGAATGACTGTTCTACTATGTGGTTACCAGTTTACTGTATATTTGAAATACCTTTCATCTAATCCACAAATAGTAACATTACAAAAAATCTGAAAATGTTTGTGATGTAGTACCACCACACATTACAGAGCAAAAAGTAAAACACAGGTAACTGCACACCACCCACTCACCAACCAAACACAGCCTAGGTATGCACAAACACATGGCAGAACAAAAGCTGCACATTTATTTATGTATTTATTTATTTATTTTGGTATATGAATTTAAGAAAAAAAGGTCATTTTAAATAACTTTTTTTTTGTGCATGGGTGAATGAGCAAGTGAGTGAGTTTGTGAATGAATGAAGAATTGCATCATTTCTGCAGTCTTTGGTTACCTAAAGCTGCAGGTCATTCAGCCCTTTTGGGTCCTGAGAGGTTTTGAGGTGGGCTGCAGGATGAATGTGAGAAAGCACACACCATCCCCCTTCCATATACTTTCATTTTATTGAAGGAAAACACTGCACTTATATCAGAAGAAATGTAATACATATATTCCTATTTGTTTCAGGCACAATTTTACACAAGATGGGGTCACCAGAGAGTATATTAGCTCATTAAATGAATCCTGGGCTTTCAAAGGTCAGGAACCCCTGTCCCTGTCTGTTTCCCCGCGCTGCTTTTCATCCCCTGATCTTGTTTGTGTGTTCGACATCGCACTACGCACAATAACCCCACACTGACCCAGTTCCTTCCCACAGCAACTTGGCCCTGAGTGAAGCAGCAGATTGGAGGAGCTGGCAGAAAGCAGTGAGGATTTGGCCCAGCCCAGGGAAAGAAACAGAGAGGATACAGAGAGACAGAGAAACAGAGAGAGAAAGGGAGAGAGAGGGTGGGTGGAATTCTCAATTGCAGGGTTCATTGGCCGTCCGTTGGGTGGGACGAGAGGTGAGGTTTCTCTTGGGGAGATTTGGCCGATTCACAGTCCCCCCTCAGCTGGCAAAGACCCATAACTGCTGGAAAACAGCTGACATTGCAAAGGAACTGCAATGGAACTGACCCCACTGGTGTCTCAGATCTGTTCATAACGTTAAATAAAGATGTCACATTTTACAATTTTTACTGTAAATATGTCTTCAGTGTGTAAACTTTAGACAGTAAGATGTGACTGTTTGCAGTTAAGGGAAGGAGTTTGTAATCATCTGTGAAGCTTAGGAAATTTCCTGCAACTCTTTTTGTTTCATTATGTAATATGTTACTTCAGAGGTGCACAAGATAAAAAAAAGTTTTGTCTTTCAAAAATAGCAGTTCTCACACACAAATGGATTTTGTAATCACTTTCTGAGAAACGTGGGAGAGAGTGCATCTTCATCTTATAATGAATCAAATCTTGACAAAATAATACAACTTTTAAGCAATTTGCACTTATGATATCTCAACATACCCTAAAGGGGTGGGTGTCTGGCTTGTGGGGAGGGTGTTGAGGAGGTGTGAAAGGAATTTGGATTATTGGGGATGCTTATAGTTCAAAATTATCCTGTCACAGTTATACCCAGGAGAAGGAATGTGTGCTGTCTACTAAAGATAAAAATTGGGCAATTCTGCCGTCGTTCCTGTCAAGGTGAATCACACCTCCGTAGAACAGCCTGCAGGTGCAGTGAAAACTGTCTCCCCTGGCGCCCAGCTTCCCCTCTCCACCCCATATCCCCCCATGCCCCTTTGTGCCTGCCCCAGCAATCCTATCTCCTCGTCGCCAAAGGCACAATTACCAGGCCTGTCTGACCCACATCGTTTCTATTCTGCTCGTTGAGAGAGGCGACCTCATGCGTCTCGCCCAGACAACAGGCACCATGCAAATTACAGCCAAACCCAAACACACCTACCCACAATTATGTGCCGTGTAGTAGCATCGTCCCCTTTATGAAAGTGTTTGTCATGTCAATGGCTGGGATTTAAATGAAGGTACAGGTGACAGATGTGCACTGGAAAAAAGTCTCAGTAACCATTCTGGACCCATTCACATATGACAATAGTTTAACCGAAAGGGTCTTTAACAATGGTTATGGGCAAGGTGCACACACATATTAAAGGTAAACACATTTTTAATTTCCCTTTGTTTGACTCCTGGCACAATATATCTAGCAGGATGTAATTAACATGAATAAGACTTTCTGGAAAACAAATTCAGCTTTGAGGAATTTTTTTGGAGGGAAATTCCCAAAATATTGCAAAGCTTCAGCTGTGCACAATGAGCTCGGCTCATAACCGAGACACACATGGGAACGTGCCGTCACTGTCGTCCCCCTGAGAGAACAAAGGTCAGGACCTCGCTCACAAAGAGGCTGTAGCAACAACAACAACAACAACAACTTCCAGAACAAAGGAAAATCAGTCGCTGAGTCACCAGGAAAATTCCAGCAGAACTCCCGCAGTGGATTTTTTCTTTTTTCTTTTGGCGGCACAGCGACTGAAGATGGGCGATGAGCAGCACAGTAGCTCCTTCTACACTGCGACTCTCTTTTCCACTGGCTATGAGGAGACTGTGAGTCAACAAGCACCAGTAAACATGGATGGAAATAGCTAACCCCTTCCACACTGTATTTCTAATTCAATAAATACCAACTTACATTAGGGTCTCACACTGCTTGTGATAATCAGTAACATCAGTGTGAAAGATTATGCACACACACACATGCACACACACACACACAGTATATAATATACCTTAGTAGAAAGGGTAGACAAAATTCACAAAAAATAATCTATGAATATGCTTTGGATTTGCATTGGGTAAGTGTGCCAGAAGTTGCTATGGCAAAACTATGGAATAATCTGATGAAGAGATGCTAAATCTGGCAAATCCTCCTAAGCTGGTGACAGTATAACTAATCAAATTTTGGCTATACTTCAAAATAAACTCACAAGGATGTTTCAAAACCTTATACAGTCAGGCCCGCCTTATTCGTGGGTTTGGCATCCACGGTTTTGGGCAACCATGGTTTGAAAATATTAAAAACAAATCCAGAATATTCTCAAAAAAGAACATTTGAAATTCCCACGTGCAGCGTATGCTAGAATACTGTGGTCAGTATGAGTTACGTGGGTTTTAGCAGTTCTTAGGAGTACATATAGGTGGGGTTTCAAGTTATGAACATGTATAGGGTAAAACTATGTCATTTTATGTAAGTGTCCTGAGCATCCATGGTTTTTGCACATCTGTGGGGGTCCTAGAACCATACAGCCGTGGATAAGGCGGGCTGACTGTACACTGGTAAAAGTCTACACAGTGGGGGTAAGGTGGGAGCTTCAGCTGACTTCTGATAGAATGAACCACATAAATATGAGTCATGTCCTACGAAGCCAGACCTGTTTTTCATTGTCAAAGACCTTTCTTACTTTGGTGCCAGCTCTCCATTCCGAAACACAACACTGTGAAGAGGAAGTGCCTTCTTAACGTTCACTCAAAATGCATACATGACTGTTTGCTTATGTTCTGCACATCTTGGGACAGTACCGTTTCAAGGCTATGAGGAAACCTGTCTTCTTACCAGTATGTAATTGAGTCAAAGCCCTCAGGGGTATATATGCTTGCATTTATGTTTGAGCCCAGTGCTTAACCTGACTTACCTCTTTAAACCCAAAAAAATGGTGTACATGAAAGGTAACCTTGACAGGTCTACATAAGGTAACTACATTTTTAAATTTTGATTGTGAGAGGTGACCTGCAGTAAAAACAAGAGAGACTCTTTGCCTCAGAGCAGAACAGAGAACGTAGCCTCAGTGGAAGAGGAAACCTCACCCTTTTCATGTTGTTGTTGTTCTTTTCTTTTTTACCTTGACTGACTGGAGCAGATCCAGCCTGAATCTGCTTCCTGAGGTCCAGCCAATTACATCACCTCTTAATGCATAGCAGGGTTTCCACGCTGAGGGGCGAGTTTCTCTGGGTTTACAAAAGACGAAAAGCAGAAAAAAGTCAGTTCTGCTTTTCTCAGTGTCCCTTACCCTTTCTCTTCTCTATGATCGGACAATGTTAGAAAGAGTCAACTGTCACTTCACATTTACCTTGCTTAAACTGAAGTCCATCGGGACAAATCCTTGGAACCTGAATAGACTTCTGGCACAGAAGCCAAATGCAAAAACCAGCAACATCAGTTCGGACTGCCTCAGACAGAGATATGCACAAAGATTTGAGGGGAGAAATACTTTTTTGAGAGTCTTTTTTGTGTAGGAGGCAGAAGTTGGGCCAAGTCAAGGTTCATGCACCAGAGAGGTGGAAATACCCTGTTTTGACATTGGGGGAGAGAAAGAAAACATTGTGGATGGAAGTTGAGATTTCAACCTTGTGAAACCGGTTCCTTATTTCTTACTGTGCATATCTACCATGCTACAAAAAAAAAAAAAACAATATCTTAAATTGAGGTGAAGTTACTCTCTAATCCAATGTTTGTCATCATGCAGAGGATTAGAAGGAGAACACACCATCAGAGTTCCCCTGAGGTTCCTATACCCTGATAACACAAAAAAGCCATTTCACAATAACAAAGAGCAGTGCTGAGACGCAAAGATCAAGTCTTTTAAATGTGTCTGCTGGCAGCATTTCTGGCACTGACAAACTTCCAGTCTCTCTTTGAGGAAGTGATTCTCAGTTGATGATGTCATCAGGGAATGCATTTTTTCCTCCCCTCTGTTCACATATTTATCTTTACAGCTTAACGATGCTTTCGGACTCCCCTGAGTCAGCATTTTAGTTCCTGTGATAAACAACAATCTCCACTGGGCCACCACCCTTCTGTCATTCTGTGCACTGAATAATGACCTCACCTACTTAAGCCCTCTGCACACAATGCAACTGATCTCAACAGCCGTGTTCACAAATGCTCATATGTAAACACTGGTACTGCTGGATTATTTGACAACAGTTCCTTAAAACAGGACCAGATATAATCTATGTAACTGGGGCAGTAAATCTTTATGCATTCAGTGCCCTTATGACTCAAATGTTCTTAGTTTCAGAATGGTTGTCATACCTGTCACGAGCACATGATTACCGTGGCTATCCCCAGGAGCATCAGGAACATGTGTAACTCTATACTAATTCAATTTACCAAGTAACATATTGCACTGACAGTACACCCACATGCCAGGCACAGTTACAACTCATCAGAATTATGCTTGGCTTGGTAAGTGACTTTCTCGCATAGACTACCAGGATGTCTGTCCATAAATATTAATTTGGGATTTCTGCAGATGCCTTTGGCATATGGGACCACTTTCTTCTCACCTATGAAATGTGGACTGATTAATATGTTCATGTGGCTGAGCTCAGAGCTCAGGTGCACTGAGTACACTATACAGCACATACTGTCAGGGAATATAATTTGACAACAGAGCAACTTGAAGGAAAAAAGTCTGAGGATATTAAACTCTCCATCTTGTACAACATAGTCTGCAGCTTGACAGAAAACATAGGTCCTTGAACTCTGATAGCAATAATATATGTTCTGTGATTAACATGCTTTGTTTTCATTTCTGCACTAATTAAAGTAGGCAGTGTTTCATGTGGCAGGATGTTTCTAGACCCTGAAAAAAATTGCTGGCATGGTTTCGAAAACCAATTATGCTCTACTAACATTCCTGAGTGGCTTGACAGAGCTCAATGTGGAATATTCTATTCATCTATCTACAGTATTTCTCCTGCAATTCATGGCTTTATAACAATGAGCCTAAACTTTAGAAAGCTTCTCTCAGCATCAGACACATTCCAGAGCTCGAGCAGCATGCTTTGGCCTGGAGAAAACATTCAACTATTGACTGTTTATGATCTGTGGAGCACAATAATCCTGACTGTGCAACACTGCCCTCGTTCCACCGAAGAAATCAGCCACGTGCGCAAATGGTTATTGATTTTCTATTATTAGATTTTACAATGAAATTGGTATTTATTAAATCAGGGGCAGCAGCCAGAGGGCCGGACATGTGACTGAGTGTTTGAGTGGCACATGTGGGCTGCTGTTAGAAGTCAATTATGTTCCTTTGGAAGCAGCTGTACATTAATCCTGCAGACATGCATTATGTCTATACAAATGCATAAGTTCTCCAATTTAAAGTGCATTAAATTCTTCACATGTGCATTTTGTGCAGAGGTCTGTGATTTCAACAGAGGTGTGCTATTCAACAAAAAATTCATGCTCCTTTAAAGGGCCAATATTTCTGCATAGGTGTGTTATACTACAGACTTGTGTTATTTAAAGAAGTGTGTTATTCACAGTGTGGTGTAAAAAGGTGTGTTATTCTTAAAGATTTGTGTTATTTTGAGATGCATTATATTCATA
This sequence comes from Albula goreensis, assembly GCA_022829145.1. NCBI lineage: Eukaryota > Metazoa > Chordata > Actinopteri > Albuliformes > Albulidae > Albula > Albula goreensis. The sequence continues at coordinate 11,224,473 of CM040755.1, forward strand.
GAGAGGTGTGTTACTTACAGAGCTGTGTTATTTCTCCTCACGTGTGTTATTTCTGTGGAGATATTTCCTATCTGAAGAGGGACACCCTCTTATCAACAGCAATCTGAAGCACACAAAGTGGTGAGGGAAGAGGAGGCAGGGACTGAGTTCTGTAGTTTCTGTGCATGAACCAAAAAAGTAACAAAAAATGTATTATGCCTGGGGTACAGGTTTGTCAGCTAATTCCAAAAGAATCAGAGGTGTCCATCTCAGTTTTCCAGGAAAAAATCATCCTCACTGTAAACAAAAATGGGGCCATGAGAAATTCCTGACCCAGAATTCCAAATATGTTGAGTCGAACATCTGAAACACTGGAAACCCAGTTCATGTAATAATGGCAGTTTACACAGCTGTCAAATGTCTGTTAAATGACCCGCCCCTTCCCAAACACAGTGTCGTATGGCTGCAGGTGTATGGTGGGAATTTCTTCTGGTGTTTTCATGTTGCTGCAGGCAAATGACTCTCAATTCAACACCACAGGCATGAGAAGGGTCAAACAGCAGAACATCTTCTGACCACATCAGACTGAAACATCAGCCCGCACTCTAATAAATACGCAAGCCATACAAGCCAGGCCAGCCAATAAAACAAAAGGGTGACTTCCAGAGGTCAAGGGATCCCTTGTTTTACTGCTCCAGACAGAGTCAGGCATGTTCTGCATATTGCAAGTTCAAAACAGGCAGTAACAGCAACGGATATCCACTGTTAACCTCTGTTACCTGATTAAAACCAAATGCCCTTGAAAAGAGCGAAGCAATTTTATGCTGTAGCCTTAAGGCCCCCAGAAGTTTAGGCTTGTGATGCACTGACTGCATTTGCATGTGTGCATGCTAAACAGAGAGTTTAGACAAAATACCATGACAACTGCAAATACTCTGCCAGAATATGCCCATTCTCCAGTTGCTTTCCTGCACCAAGTGAGAAAGATTCAAGGAGTAACATCACCATGGGAACACAATTTTTTGGAGACTGGGTTCCCTGATGGTTGAAACCCTGTGGCAGGGCTGGTATGTAGGCCCTGCCGCGGGTGGAGACAAACTGGGGTTGTTGGCAACATGCCCTGTCCCATTGGCCAGACCTGTCAGATTGGACAGGTCTCCACTCAGTTAGACCCATAATTACCCTCCCCCCCAGAGCACACGGAACTAACAGACAGTTCTGCGACAACTCCTTTGGGGAAGAGGGCAGCTAACCTGCCCACCATGTCGAATAAAAATCCTCCCCCACACACACAACTCCATGTCTCTGGTGTCTCATGGAAATGTGCACATTTCCTGAATTAATTACAGCCTGGGTCCTAATTGGCCAATCAGAAAGACTGACTGGATAGGAACTGACCAATCAGCTAATGGCTGAGATAAATCTCTGAAGTATTCAGGGCATGTTAGTGTGGATAGCAATGGTCAAGATGATGGTTTTGGAAAATTATAAAATACAGTGAATTACAAAAGCACACAAAAACAGGCCAGACAAAAATGTAAAGACTGCACAATCAAACATGAAAATGGTAAATGGTTCATGTGTAAGTGATAAGTGGTACAAACTAGATGAATTACTGTAAGCATGGTCTGTTTTATTTCTTCTGAATTAAAAGTATAATTGTAAACTCATGCATGACTGTTGAAGTGTTTACCCTTGTTCTTCTTGGTTGCACAACCCTGGATTGTTCTGACCCTCATCGTTGAGTGACACATTGTTTGAAGAGAGTCAGATCAATGTTTTTTTTTTATGAATGCCACTTGGTTAAGAGGTTTAAAAAGTATTCTACTTTTCAGAACAATTAGCAACAACAGGCCAAGGCAGTTCTCAAAGGCATGCATTGTGTAATTAAGGTCTGAGGTCGAAGTGTGGCCTTAAAGACACGTATAATGACTGGAGTAGTCTCTGCAGGGCTCGGTTTATACAGGAAACTGGTGTGTTGTTGTAGCCTTTGCTTTATGGTGTATTTTACAACCTTGTCTAGGCTTTGCTGTGTTGAAGCATGTCCATGGCAGCAGCTGTCTCAGGGTTTTCATTGCTGACTGCAACGCCCACGTTTCCTGAATCAGCGTCGAGGTGGGATCATCAGGAATGACCAGCGGTGCTTTTAGATGAATCTGAGATTTGTAAAAATGCAATGCTCACAATCATATATAAAACAGCTGACTTTGCATCAGTCCAAGGATAAATATAACCTGGTGATAAATCTTTTTCTTGTGTGCACATACACCCATAAACAGACACACACGCACACACACACACTCATGTGTGCATGCTTACTCTGTAAAACACACATACACACAGACACACACAAACAAACCATGACAGCACAACCTCAAATTTAAAATTCTTAATTGTGGTAAAATGTTTTTTTAACTGTTACATCATTACAATAATTGAGGCTGACTGACTTTAGACATAAACAAAGCTGTGATCTGTGCAGAAGTAGATTATTATTCAACTGAGATGCAAAACAAATCTTCTGGTGACGTGCCTCCTGCTTATCTTTGGTTCTCTAATTTCATCCGAAAGTCACGTCGGCACCACGGGCTGCCTGTGAGTTTTATCTCTCCATCTCTGCACTCACTGAACTTGGGGCCCTGGTTTTAGGAGCTCTCCTTGTGCATGGTGCAGAGGATCGTCCCCGAGAGATGTAAAGACATGCGTCGGCATGCCCCACCACCGCTCTGGCTGAGAGGGCCGGAGCACAGCACCCGGCCCTGGGGTGGGAGTCTGGCTGCAGGGCAGAGCTGGAGAGCTGGAGCCAGACTGGCTGGTAAGGGAGGGGATGGAGGAGTAGGTTGCCGAATGGAGCTGGAGCCACAGCCTGGAGCTCCCATTGCTGGCTGTGGCCCAAACTAAACTGTCGGTGCAGCTAAGGTGATTCAACAAAACAGAAATATCTATCTTAGCAGAAAGCCAGCAAAAGGCTGAAGTTTACCTGATTTAGCCATCTCATTGTTTTACAGTCCCCCTTTCCCCCACCTGAATTAAACTACCATTCTTTCATCCTCACCGACTGTCTACCAAAGACTGTCTACATAAGTGATTCCCTCAATTCACAATTGACTAGCCCAAACTGCAGATGTGACCCCAATCAGACATTACCTGTGCCACTGAAGGTGCACAAAGTTAACATGTGATCAGTGTAGTGTAAGAATCCTGCAAGTGCTTAGCTGGCCAGCAGAGGCTGCTATAGAGCAAAGAGAAGGAGGAGTTTAACCAGCTTACCCTTTGTTCTTCCCCAGTGAGGCTGGTGAATCAGCTTCACTGGGGAAGAATTTGTGCCTCACCAAAGTGGAACTCCAGCCATAGCTACAAATGGAAATACTGGGACACACATCTGCACCTTAAACAGAGGCTTTCAGTCTGTGGATCAAAAGGCCCTTCGCTATTTTAATTCCTCACTAGAGTTTGTCAAAGAACCAGGAAGTTGTTCCCTGCGCACTTGCTAGAAAACAGTGTACTACTCTACTCATGACAGATAAGGCTGCGCTCTTTGTGGGATTGAATGCACCTGAGGGTAATGCAACCTCACGGTCCCTGGTGTGGCTTCAGCTGGTCTCTATGACAACCCAATAGCAATGTTCTCTTGTGGGTGAGGCTCCAGGTACCTGGATTGTATGTAGCCACTACTCTGCCCCTTCACCTTGTTGACGGATTTTTTACACACTCATAGGTCTTCTTTGAAGACAGGCCAACAGGAAGACAGGATCTAAAAGAATCAGGTATCAGTACACAAAAACCTTCAGAGAAGTTGAGGAAAGCCTTCAGTAAATCACTTGGAAGTGTGGTTTCAATTGAAAGCAAGCTTGCCCATCCTCCCCTGAGAATTTGCACTTGAAGCTGTGCTCAAGTCAATTAGCTTTTCATTTTTGTGCTTCACCTCATTTGCTTGGTGTTTTCAAATTTCATTTTGAACAAAGAGGGGATTAAACACTTGAAATGTCTGTTCTGAAACTAAATCAAACCAAAATTCTAAGTGGCCTGTTTTTTCTCTTTCCCCGAATGCTCTCAGTCCCTCTATATACACAGATTTGCATGTGGAATTGATTGTGGCTTTTAACTTCTAGCCAGCTGTTCTCTCTCTGTTGTTTTAAGGTTTGAATTATGGAACGTCGTGAACAGCAAATTATCGGCCGCACGGCATCGCAGGGCAGCGCAATTGATTCTGACACATTGGGTTTGCACTTTGATTATGAAAGTGCTGCAAGCTCAGATGTTGTTTTCACTTATTTTCCTATGACTGGCTTTAACCATCTTATTTAATCCAAACAGTGGGATATACAAGCACACATGCTGACCTGTTGACTTTACCCAACTACACACCTGCGATCAGGAACTCCAGTGTAGACAGTTCACACATTTGTCTGTATTAGAATGTCCTACCTATGATCATGAATTTCAGTCACACCCTTGGTTTTTCCTTAAATGCATTTGAACAGATTCTTATAAACTTTAACAAAAAGTCTCTTTTTGGTGTCTTTATGATGGACAAGAATCATACAACCCCAGGACAGCAGTGTAGAAAATCGATTACAGCATAACTGTAGGTTTAAATCCACCATGCAGAACTATGGGGAACCTTAGATCAGTCCACTAAATTGGATTAGGCTGTGTAAATATACATCTGTGTTTATGGACAGAAAGAATGAATGTACATTTTCTAGGATATGAGAATTCTTGGAGTATATAAACAAAGAACCACAAAAACTTCTACAGTTAATAATTACTCACTGTCTTTATTTTGTAATGAAAATGAAACCTGAGGATTAGAGGGATTCACACTTTCAAACTCAGCCTTGCTAAAGATGTTCTGGGTTGAAAATATATACGTTGTACTCATTCAAAGAAGAACTTTACTGCAAATACATCTCTGGAAATGTACAGCAGTCTTGTCACATTAGATGACACTGTTATAGTCTATTACACACCCACTTTTAACTTCCTCATTTTTCTTTCCTCCCTGAGACAAAGAATTTCTTGAACGCATTAAGTTCAAAGATGAGATTTGACAAGGCACGACGAATAACTCTCTGTAGCTTGAGTTCCTTTTCATTTTCATTCAGAAGGTAGGTAGTGCTACTCCCAGACTCCCACGGCAGTGTAGGCAGCGGTCTGTATTTTCATCCAGCGCAAGGCAAACACTTGAAAACATGCTGAAGTACGCGGTTTGATTAATCGTGTCTGAGCTGCCTTGCTGTCACAGCTGTCACGAACCACTGACTTCGAACTCCGCCTGAATATGAAAAAGCCAACGGCTGTCTGATATCAAGGGTCTGCATAAAAGGGAGGTGAACAGGTACTGTTTGACGGTTGTGGACATGCAAAATTCCTCAAATCAAATAACAAACCTGTTCTCTGGACGAGCTGACTGCCTTTTCGTTTCCTCATCCACATTTGGATCATTGTCATCTAGGACTTTAACAAAAATGTTTTGTTTAGCTTTCAGTCTATTATCTGGAATCTCTTTGCACAAGCACTCGGTTGAATAATCATAAACACAATTCATTGTTTTCTGCATGAAGCAGAACTTCAGAGAATAAGCAACATTATTCTCCAAGCGCCATCTAGTGGTTTCTAACAAAAATGAACCGCAGAGAGCATTAATTGTGAAGATTCAATGGGCTAGATTTATCAAAGCCTTTTGCAAATGTTAACATTTTTGCACATGAAATGTCAGTGACATGAATTTTTGATTGGAGCAAACAACTACTTAAATATATGATGTGGACAATTAGTCTTTTTGCTCTACCAAAAAAGTTTTGCATATAGTAAATGCTCAAATAAAAATGGAAAAATGGCCCTGTGCCACATTTTCAGGAGTGTGTCAATGCTCATTGTAAAGGGTTAGTTTGTGCCTGTGGTATAACATCAATTTAATTCCGATATTAACAGCATTGTGAGCTTGTATCTTTTACATTTATATGTTTGACTGAGTTTAAGTGTAATAATAATAGTAATATAAAGAAGCCATTTAATATGTAATTTAAGTCAAAAATATTATTGTATATGACTTAGTATTAGTTGTATACAAATAGCATCATATTATTTTGTTTTGAAATCAACTTTTTGCAACATTTCATGTAATCTTAATTCTGAACTTTTGAGTCTCAAATGTCATGAATGATCAAGACAAAAACAAATTAAGTGCAGTAAACTTGAATTAAGCTACCATTTTGTACCATGTTTTTATTGAGGGTTAGTTTACTTACCACTGAACTACAGTTACTGAACAAGAGTGTAACAAACATGCCTGGACATGTATTGTGTTGTATTTTTCCTTGAGGGATCTTTCTGGGAGAACAAAAACAACCAAATGAGTGGTCTGGCCTCACAAAAACTTTAATGGGCAGCAATGCCGACTCTCACAAATGAGCAATACCAGTTCCAGGTCTAAATTCGAGGTTCACGCCACTGCTAAGGTCTTTGTGATTGGACCACTCCAGCCACACAATGGCTCAATATGAAACCCTATTTTCATCTTAAACTAAGTCCTCTTCCAGCACAGTTTGTCCAGCCACATGTAGGGCTGAACTTCTAGTGGATTCTCCACTATCTATATCTCTCTCTGGAGTGGCATTTTTCCCTTCCCACCAAAAGTCTCTTTTTTTTCTCATGCTGGTTGCTCATGTGAGCGATTTCCCTGCTCTGCTGAAAGGACTTATTTTGATGGCTGACTGGAGTCCATTGTGTTACTGGGATTAGCTTGAATCTGATCCTCTTATTTCTAGGTCAGGAGGGACTCAGCCCCTCCTCTGTTGAAGTGGTTACCACAGCCCATTCATTTCTATTAAGTCTATATTTAATGCTACGCTTCTGGCATTTCCGTTAGCACTGTTAATACAAGTGTGCCACACGTCCTGGGCAGTCAAAGCTTGAAAAGATCCAGAAGGACAAAGATCAGTGATCTGGGAGTGTGAGCTTTAATGGAACTGAAAATGGGCGGAGCTACCATATTCCATCAGTGACTCCATAGTGGATTGTGAACAGTGACTGAACCTTCCCAACACAAAACCTGTTGTATCTTTTAGGACCCATACTGCCTTTTCTCTTTGTTGTTGCTTGTTTTAATGGAAAATGATGCAGGGAGAGAATCCACAAATAAAAGAGGACGTATTGGCTGATTATTGTGTCAAGGTGCTTTGCCCACTACTTAACAAGTGGAAGTGTAATGGCAGCCATATGAGTAATGAAGGCCCACGTGTCATGTGTAGCACAGTGTGCAGCAGCCCACGCTGACTGTGTCCTGTGCCAGCTGCAGTTGTACCCAGGAGTCACACAGTGGCACACAGTCCATCATTTTGTCATCACTTCCCTGCAGATCCAACAGATAGACATACTGTCCTCTGCTGCTGTAGCTGCAGCAGCTCAGCAAATCATGCAGTGCAAAAGGAAGATAACGTGTATCAGATGACCTGCATAATAGTGTGAACCCCCATGATCTTATGGAGGGCATGCAAGCTACTGCTTTACTCCTGAACTGGTGGAGAGTAGTGATGACAGCCTGGGGTGTCATGAATCCAAAACAAATGAACAGAGCTGTCAATAATTTCAACCAATCTTTGTGTTTTTCTGTGGAGTGAAATTGATTTTGGTTGGTACAGCCAAATCAATGACAAACAGTTTAGGGTAGCTCTACTTATTATGGGGTTCATGAAACCTTACTCTCACAACCAGTGGAGAGTGTTGAAGTTAGGGGACAGGCCTACAGATACAGCTGGGCAGTCTAAACGGAGCTGAAAACAATTTGAAAAAATAAAATTCTGCTGTTTTTTTTTAACCTTCTATACTTTGCAACTAAAATTAATACGATGAACATTTATGAAAAAGGGCTGATGATCACTGCCACTAGAGGGGGCTGTTGGATTTTTAATCTGGCCTCATCTTCAAATAAGAATGTACAGTTGTGCAACAATCAAATTATTTTCAAAACTTTTCACCAGCATTGTATTTTTAGTGGGTATATTCAATTGCCGCATCAGCACTGGTTTTGTAGAAAATGTTATACTTTAGGGAGGTACTCTAACATGGAGTAGAGCAGAGGCAGGGTGTGTCGGTACATATTCTGGGTCCATGGCTTCTGCCAAACCATCTAATTTAGTGGTGTGAGGGTTTGGGAACTTGGAATCAGAGGGTTTCCAATGTAAGCCTCAGATGCAAAGCTACTGTTGTACCTTTGACTAAGGTAATGCTACTGAATCTCAGATGAAACTCTGCCATCTTAAATAGTCAATACGAAAACCTTAGCTGTTTATCATTGGCCTACATAACATTTCAGTGTCTTACTTTCACATAGACACAAATGTTGCACATTGAAGAAAGAAGAGGGGAAAACAGCAACACCTAAATTTGCAGATGAGAATCAGCACTGGTTCAGTTTGAACATGATGTAACTAATGTTTGTACAGTGATCACAAGTTAATGAAAATGTGTTCATATTTGTTTATTTATTCATTTATCTACTAATTTATTTGTGCATTCCCAGGAGAATGCACAAATAAATTAGGGGAATACACAAATAAATGTGACTCTTTAGAGGTAACCTACCCCTGCTTTTCCCCAAAATGGGAGCTGCAACATCAATCGCATATTGCTTAGATGGCTGGAGGACCACAACATACAATGCAGCAGTCATGCCAATTAGCCAACAGGTCAGCTCATGAATACTGCAAGAGCGTGGCTTAGTAGAAGAACCCATGATAGAGAGATGGGACTGAGTATTTTAACTGGTTGAACCCCCATTTTCCCCAGCAAGGCTAGTTCAGTGTGGGCCTCTGGCTATGCCCAGCAGTAAGGTTTTTTTCTGGACTTGAACTCTCAGCTCCAAGTTGCACAGCTGCACCGTAAATATGTGCTTTTATGCTGTGAGTCACTCAAACAACCATGAATTTGGATAAATGGCTGTGCTCCAAAACCTTTGAGTTGTATTTGGTTTGAAAAATCTTTGATGATGTAACGCTCTCTGTGAAGGGCATTGTGATGGTGGGCAGGGTCTCCCCTCATATGGTGTAAGCTGGAGGTTATGTCACCTGTGCACTCACGGTGCTGCAGCCTTACCTGGAAAACAAACAGCCTTTTGTCTGATTGGTCAAGCAGTCAGTGTGACCTGTGGCTGATCCCTGAAGCCTGTTGGCTTCCTCTCTATTTTACACGTGGGTCAAAGGCAACTGATTACGCAAAAAGATAGATTAACACAATGTTTAAACATATTTCCATCAAATTACACCCTACATTCTGCACAGTAATAGAGGAGGCGACATTCACTAATTGAAAATAACAGTACCTGGGAACAGGCCTTTTGTGGCCCCTAATTGTATACTTCAAAGTATTATTAGCTAATGACATAGCCTTGGCTTAAGGCTGTGAATACAGGGTGACATTTTTGATCACAGCATTGCAGAGTACTTCTCAGTTGGGAGAAAACCAAGTACCATGGTAAATTGTGTACTGGTTTTCACGGAGTCAAAGGATTTCAGTACTGATTGTTATGGCGGCATAGGACCATAGCTGGGTGGTGAATTCACAGGAAGCACAGGTACAGAGCTAGTTTTGTTGAAACAATGCTGGCCTTGACTAAATTCAGACCCAAACAGGGCAGTGGCTTCCAAAGGAACATGTCTTCCAAGCACATCCTTCTGTCACTCAATGCAGCTGTATCTCAAAGTGAATGAGGCAATAGCAAGGGAACAAATGTGACTGATTTTCCTAAAATGTAATTAAATAACAAGATAAAAAGGCCTGCACTCAGGAATCCCAGAGTCTGCACAGTTCAGCGCAAATGTGAACAGAAAAGCGAAAGCTAAATTTGACCATTGCCAGCTGCAGCAGGAGCACCGAGTCCATAGACACCAGGCTTTCCTTAGCTTTGTTTTTGTATTTAAAGCATTTCCAACCAGACTTGTCTTCCAACCAGCTGCTCATTCCCTTCATTCTCCCTATCTCTCTCTCTTTCTCTCTCTCTCTCTCTCTCTGACAATAGCCATTTCCATCTGACTTCCACTCTCCAGGCTTTAAAGCCTTTTTCTCTATTTTTTTTTTTTTTTGGCTGGGGTGTGTGTGTGGGGGGGTCAGCACTATGGTAATATCAAAGTAGATTTACCTTCAATCACCATTTATTAAATCTCCATCCATTAAAAACCACAACTCTCTAGGGCCAAGTGCATTAAGCCTGATTATAGAGGACTGGTGAAAGTAAAGGGGGTCTATGTGTCAGACATGCCATACAGTGGGAATCTGTGCACAGTTGCTATCTAGTCAGTGGCAAGCTTGGTGTGGGGATCAGGAGGAGGTGGGGGAAGCGCTCCTGAGTTCTCCACACAGTTCCTGGAAGGCGGGATACCCCTGTTTTTCTTCAGAACCCAGTTTTTGTTTTTAGTTTTGGTCCTCATGAAGTTTTAGTTGCAATTTTTTTTTTGGATCGTCCTTTGCTGGACCCTGGCTTCAACACGGAGGAGCCTCGGCCGTGCAGATGAGGCGTGTGGCTCGGTGACGCCTTTCTGGGGTCCCCGATGGAGAGCAGGGGCGCTGGCGGGAAGAGGCCAAGCGGGTCTTTTAAACGCACCTCCATCAAGCGCACCACTTCAGGGTCGCAGAAGGTAAGACAGCCCAGTGTGCCAGCAGCTCGGGCCATAGCTGTAGCACGGTACAGGTGCTGATTCTGAGAGTCTGGCTTCATTCTCATAGGTACCGACATTAGGTCACTGTATAATCTGACAATGGAAGAAGCCACTATACCTGGACAAGAGCCTTGTTAATAAAGTTTACAAAGTGCCAGCACATTAAATTGAATGTATTTCATACAATGAATAAAATCCTCACCATTATATTTTGTTCCAGGCTGCATACTCTTGGAGATTAAAGAATCATGATGCTGTTCCTAGAGCAACCGTATTGTTAATAGGCACTGCTTTTGCATCTTTAAAATTTTAAATGCTCTAAGTGTTTTTATAGTTATTATAATGTTGGAGTTTATAAAGTTTTATGAGTTTGAGCTTGTATTCTAAGACAGTCAGAGATTAATGCTTTTGTGGAGGCCAAGGCATTCGCCGAGAAGGCATAACATACGGCTGTGCTGACTGAAAATTAAGATCGCACAGCAGAGCGAGTCAGACAGGTGTGGTTTAGCCACTCCCACAGGCCCTTTCCATGAGGTTTATATCTGACTGCTGTCTGTGGTACTGAAGTTCCATCAATTATCTCCATTACACAGGCTGCGATCTGCACATTCGCAGAACCCACGCAGGATGGCCAAATAAACCTTCACAAACAGAACTCAAGACGCAGTGTTTGAAGACTGCCTATTAAGTTGCATTTTATTGACAGATATTTCCATCATAGGACAATATCAGTAAAGTTCTTATTCTGGGAGGTAGCTGCAGGTATATATTTAACATGTGTATTTCCTGCTTTATAATTGTGTTTTATCAATTTTGATAACTGAAGTGAGAAAACTGAATTAGCAGGCATACAATGTAGTACGAATAAGGGGTTCAAGATTCTAGCGGTGCGGTACCAACCAGCTTATTCTAAATGTGTTCTGTTTGGGAAAGTGTTTGTTGAATTTTTTCACTCATTTGCGGCGGGACTGAAAAACAGAAGCATGATAAGTAAAAAAAAAAATAATCCAATTGTTTCTCAAATTGGATTCAATCCCAGAACCCCTTTGCCATAAATAATTTCATAACTGCCAAGGTTTGTTGTATGACTATTTGGATTATTGGGAATAATCACTTTGAAAAACAACCACATTACAATAATTGCACATTTCAAAACATTGTCAAAGGTTACCATTTTGCCAGCTAAACTCTGGGGTAATGCAGTAAGCTTATTCTGTTTGCTGATCCCTCACACAATGCATCGGTTCTGATGCAGGTTTTAAGATTTGGACTAATTTGCCATCTCTAGGGCGATTTTGAGAAAATGCCAAACACCACACTGGTACAGCCAGGATCAAAGGATAAGCCTCATATGGTTACACAACTGGGTGTGGCTGAGATGTGGGGAGTCTACCCAGATGGTGAAATGGATATGTACCTTCTCTCTACTGAATGCCTTGAAATGGCCTCTCGAGACTGGGCAAATTCAGCAGCTCTGCCAGTGTCAAGCACAAAGGCCAATAAATATTTGCAAAATGTGTTATGAGTCATCTATGATTTGGACTATTTCCTGCTTTCTAAATTTAAGTGTGTTATGTATTCATGGTTTATTTCCTGTAAATACAGATACAGATTTTTATTTTAGTGAGGTTCTCTGCGCCACTTTAAATTGTCATGAAGGTTGCTGGCAGGAAGTGTACAAAAGTGTCCTCATAGAGGGTTCCCATGTATGACATTGAAAAAAGTACAACCCAGAACAAATGCATTCTGCATTCACCACTTTGTGTCTTTGCACACACATACCATAAACCTTTATTTTATGGAAGGTATGGAGGTGCAGTATCCTGTGACGACTGAAAATTTTCCAACAAGGGTTCAGACCTCTTTACCCTGTGGTCAAGAGTCCAGGGGCTTAACATCACACCCAGTGCTGGCCTGTAACAGTTAGTCATGTTCCACACTGTGCAGTAGGAATGCTCTGTTAATATGGATCTAATTTATCAAAGTCTTAGGCGTATATTAAATGAGTTGACCATGCAATGTCAGTGACATAATCAGCGAGGGGAGCAAATACTCAATCAATCAAATACTCTCTTAACAGAAAAAAAAACAGTTTTGCACATTCTAAATGCTTTAGATCATACCCTATGAGTGCAGTTGTATCGTGTTTGTTTTTTAAAAAGTGAACTCACTTATGTTGGTAGTTGTGAATTGCAGTTATTTTGTCAGCATGTACTACTTGCTTTTTACTGGTGTGCATTCTTTGAGTATCAGGAGATATTAATGAACACTGTTTTCTGTATTAATTTGACTAACTAGTTTGGTGAGAATGCTGCATGCTGTGGTTCAGTACAGTAGCATGCATGCAGCCTTCTAGGAATCCCACAGCATCACATTAGCTAGTCCCTCCATAACAATTGCTAAGGCTGTGTAATGGATCATTTAGTAGGCTGTGGAAAAGAACAGGTCTATGGTAAATGATTCTCACATCTGACCTGAGATCAGCTCTTGGTGGCAGCGGGCATGGCAGCACCACGTGAGGATGGGACTTGGGTATGGTGGTTTAATCTCCTATAATGGACCAGCAAGGCCTGTGACAGCTGAGCCAGGTTAATGCCTTTTGTCCTTACTATTATCTGCTTTTATGTGATTAATAGAGTACGATTTTGTACTTTTAAAAAACAACTGCTTTGAAGGCCTAACATAGATGTGTACACTTTGGCCCAGATTCATTTTGATTGACAGGACTAATATGTAACTCTGCAAATGTGACCCTTTCTCTTACTTACACATTGAAAAAATAAAGTCTCTGATGCAGAAATTCACAGGGATGGAAAAAAATGAACAAATATCCGATTACTCTGAACAGAAAAACAATATTTTGGGATCACCAGATTTCACTCAAGCCAGAAGTACATAACTACAAAGAATATCTCCAAACCATTTGAAATTTGAGGGAAAGTCACTGTACCAACTGCTTAATTTACTCATACATTAATGTCACAATTCAATACATGTTTAAACATATAAAGTAAGAATATAACACAGCATAATGATGACAATATGCTATCAAGCCCACTTTTATATTTGTAAATTTTATGTCCACTCAGAGGACGTTCAGATTTAAATATATTTAATATGCTTTCAATTTCCTTAACTGGATTATAAACTTACCTCAATTAAGATGTAATTCGGAAATGTCAATATTTCCATCAGCATGCCCTTGTCAGGAAATCAGAAGTCAGGAATCAGACTTTCTTCTGACTACAAAACCAGTTTCAGATCCACTGCTCCACACAGCTCATACATTTAAATGAGTTCCAACACACGTCTTCAGAGCAAAGATGATGCCATCTGTGCCATACATAATGTTTCCACATGTATCTGCCTGTGCAGTTCGCTGGCAGTTGAATGCATTCTTCCTCAGCAGTTTTTATAAATGCATGACTTCTGTCTGATCTTAAAAATGTACACCTGTGTATTTAAAGATTTTCATAGGTAGAGTCATTGAGTAAATGTACCATATTCTTTTGAATACTGCTTCCTCTTCTGAATCTTTAATCCCCGCTAATCCTTGCTTTTCATAAAATGAACTTGTTTTGCTTGAATTTGAAAAACCTCTGTCATTGGTTTGTAAAATAAAATGTATGAAAAACAGAAAGAGGGAGGCTTTTGGTTTGTGGGTCATGCCATGTCCTGAGATTTGGGAAAAGCATCATGCATCATAAATGAAAAATTGAGACTTAATCTTCATTTCACTTAGAAAGACAAATTCAATATGATGTAATGGCACACATCACAAATATTAAAAGTATTACACCCCAACAAAAACTATAAAATCCTAACTACTTTCCTTTTAAGCTTTATTATGAATTTTAAACATTTTATTATATATTTTCAAATTACACAATGTTCTTTTTGTATTTTGTTAGTTTTTATAATTTGAGGAATAATAAACTGATCAACTGTACATTGGGGGTTAGACTAAACCTTTAATTGTATTCATTTCGTGTATTTACAACCTATGAAACTTTTCCTCCGACTGAGAACAGCATCTGCCTGTCCTCTCCCTCCCCTTCTCTCTAACTCCTTCACTCCCCCTCTCAAATTATCATAATAGTTCTTGAATCAAGAGACACAAATTTCGTGACACATATCCTGTGGCACCAAGTAATATGTGTCATGTGACAAGTCTGGGTGAACCGGTGTTTCACATTAGGACACAGCAAAAAGCTGAGTGGGGCCTGCTGTTGTTGCTGATGTTTTCGTGCTGTTTTACCAAAAATCCGGACTCGCACGGACTGAGGGTACTTGAGAAAGAGCTCTCTTAAATCTTGTGTACCCACTTCTCTCTGTTTGATCACTAGCTCAATCAACACTGAGCTGTCCACACAAATGTGGAGCCCATTACATAATTAGAGGGAGGGGGTGGAGTAGGAGCTGTGCTTGCTGCGCTGTTCACCACACTCTGCTTCGTGGGTGGGCTCATGTTCCCATTGTGAAGAAATGAAATTTGTGTCCCTTGATGAGCCACACTGTTGCTGAAAACCTGACATTTACAGAAAGATTAGTGTGAGAGAGACAAGACATGACCGATTTCTTATCTCTGTCTCAGTTACTGACAATGTAATGATTTGTAGAGAATACGTTAATACAAGCTCTTCCCTTTAAATGATACTTTACAGGCCATAAATCTTAGCCTCATATGTGTATGTATAAATGCACACATGTACAGAAACACACACCACAGCCATTACGGCACACTGTTAAGTTTAGCCGAGTGCGCTGCAGTCATGGAGGGTAGGCTATGATACATTTTATTTTGGGTAAGAAATAAAGTAATGCATTCACATGCAGCAGCTCACATAGTCCTGTAGACAGATCTGTGACAGCTCTTTCAAAAAACACTTTCCACCAGCTTCCCTCTAATTATACCCCAGGCCCTTACCCCAGCCCTCCCCCATATACATGCAGACTTTCCTTTAAAAACTTATCTTATGACTTCTTCCGGTCTCAGGACTAACTAATGGCATGTTGGACTCATGTGATAGCTAACTGGATTTTCAAAATGCAGGAGGACAATGAGTCTTTATGGAAAGAAACAGTCTGCCAGTTTTTAAAAAGAACACAGTGTTTAAGAATAACCGACAAACTCTTCAGGCATGTCTCTGGATAAACTTTGCCCTTTGTCCCAAACATTCCGTGAAGAGTGTATCAGGGAAATTTTAAAAGGATGCCCTTTTCACATTAAACCCAGATTTTCCCAGGTTCGCACTGAAGGCTATCCTATATCTAATAAGGTACATAGAGATACAGATCCAGCATGACATGCTTACAAAAAAACACACCAACAAAACCCCTTCAGTTTTCTCTTGTTACGCTTCGTTAAAGTCTGACATGATGCATTCAATTTGGGATCCCAGATGGGCAGATTGAATTAGCCATACCTTTCATCCCCCTTCTGACATCACATTCCACATACCTCCCCAGCCTCACTTTCCTTCATTTTTAGTTATGCTGAACTTTGATCAGGTTCCTGCTGAAGGGTGGCCAGGACCTTTCCATAAAAATGTGATTTTTACTTCAACTTACAATCAACAGTTAATACAAATCAACATCTTAACAGCAGTTAAGCTCGTTTTTACTTTTTATGTGGAAAAAAGGAGCTGTTAAAATGTTTTCGTTTTACATATTGCCAATAAAAGTCAAAAACCTTTAACAAACCTGACAGAATATATTTATTACATCTGTTTCACTTTCTTATCAAAACCTGAGA
Source organism: Albula goreensis (assembly GCA_022829145.1). Taxonomy (NCBI): domain Eukaryota; kingdom Metazoa; phylum Chordata; class Actinopteri; order Albuliformes; family Albulidae; genus Albula; species Albula goreensis. Next base: position 11,240,865 of record CM040755.1, read on the forward strand.
AACTATATTGTATTTTGAGAAACTATACTGTATTTTGCCATAGGGGTGGCAAATTGAGAATGGACTGGCACAGGGTGAGCTTACGATTGACTCTGATGAGTGATGAGTTAGCTAGTGGTTGACCAACAACGTCAACAGCACCAGCATGCTGCTTTTTGAAAATTAAACAAGCATGTTTAAGGTTTGTTTACAAAAATGTGCATGTAGTTTGGATAGCATGATCATCATAATGGCATGAAATCTTGCATATTATTATTATAAAGGTCTGAAATTTTTAAATATAACCTCATACTAACACCATTTGGGGGCTGACATTAATAGCAGTGAGTCATCCATATTACATTTTTACAGTAAGTTAATTTAACTAAGGTCTGTTGACTGCAATGGCTGCCACTTGTATTTTGATGAAACTGACAGGAAGGAAATATTGACCACATAAGGAAGATTTGCGTCATGCTGATTAAACTCTTAAACACATTGGTGACAGCTCTGTATCCTCATTAAATCACCATAATTATAATGAGCTTAATTGATGACATGTGATTATTTCATTATATCATCATAGCAGGGGCTGGGGTTGAGCTGGGCAATATGCTTTATGCTTTAAATATCATTTAATAAAATAAAACCTGAAGGTATAATGGAGGAAATGTTCATATAGCATGCTTTTTTTCTTTTTGAGAATGTGGAATCCCTGTCCCCTTGTAATGGTAGCAGTAAAAAGAGGTAGGTCTTGTTGATAAAAAAAAATGGGTCACTCCAAAACAATAAGGCTTTTACCAAGCATTCATAATCTGTTTTTCCTGTTTCTTGAAAAGCCAGCAAAACAAATACCTGCTCCATTTTAATAATGTACAATTGTGTTTTTGTGAGAAACACAGATTTGTCTTAAATGCTGGATACAAAATGGTGAGCTGAAGCTAAGTCATGTTAATTTGCTTAGGGGAGCTAAATCTGATTCCAGAGTATTTAATTTTACTTGTTGGGGAGTGGTGTTTAGCCAGTCAAAGAAAGCTCTGACAGTGTGATTCGGTGGTCTCTGGATTTGTGGTTATAATTGCCGTGGATAATGATTTTAAGTGTGCTACAGTGCATTAAGTGCGTCACACTGTCGAGGCCCCTCTGGACGCAGCCTTTGTTTTCCACAGTTGTAATTAACTGCCATGCACATGTGCTCGACGTGTGGGCAGCAGCCCCAAGCAGCCGCCACCCCTGCCACACCCACCTTCCCAACTGTGAGACAGAGCCATCCTGGCAAGAAAGGCCTCTTAAGGTGATGAAACTGCTGTAGACTGTGCTGGAATGCGGAAAGTTGTACATGCTGTACATTTGGAATGGTCACTGAAGGGCATTCTGAAGACAGCAAGACATTCTGGTGATGGAACAAAGGACGCCATCAAGCACGTCACTCACTTTGGCCCCCTGGTGCAACTTCATGGCCAACATAACCAATGCAGCATGGAGCTATATACATTTCAAACAGAGAACCTACCACAGTTAAAGAGCATAGCAGAAGAGTGAACTGGTTGTGTTTGAAGAAGAAGGAAAACAAGCAGCAAGCAGTGTGATTGTACATGTAGATAACCTGAGCCATGTTTCCTGGCTATCTGCATGACAAAGGGCATTATAGGGTGAATTGTATGATAGATAGAATTGTATGATAGAAACTGAGAAATGGTAGACATTCCTCACAGCAGTGTCTCATTTCAGTAATGAGTTTAAAGGATACAGGTGCTTCATCAAAGAAATTTTATTTGATTAGAAACAGTGCATCTCTCATTGGGTAGAGGCACCTTCACTCAAAGTCCAGAATGTGAAATATGAAAACAGGACTGCACCCTGCTTGCCCCAAGGTTGATGAAGCCACAGCAGTTTTCTCATAACAGGGCCGGAAAAAGGATTAACTGCGACTGGCATTGGGTGACCTGGCCCAGCTGAGCCTCTGTCATGTCTTAACAGGGACCCATTCAAAAAGAATGGCAGTGTCCAATTGCTTCAATTATGCAAATCAGGGTTGAAATCAATGCAGTGGGGCAGAGCGCACTTTTCAATGAGTTTGTGCATGTGTGTGTGTATGCCTTTGAGTGTGTGTGTATGTGTGTGTCTGAGAAGGAGAAAGAGTATGTGCTATTTGGAATGCTTATTTTTGAATGTGTGTGTGTGTGTGTGTGTGTGTAAACGTGCATGTGTGTATGTATAAGTATGTGTATGTGTGCAAATGCATACAAATGTTTGTGCATATATGTGTGTTTATATTCCTTGTCTTGGTGTTTTCCGGCTCCCCTACAGTGTCTCTGTGCACGGTCAGACTGTTGTTTTGCCATGCCACACTGGTGAAGAAATGCCAAAATGGAGAAGGAAAAAAATTTTTTCCAAGAGTGGAGATTAGGTGGTTGGCTATCAAAGTAGATTTGTTGTGCCTTGTTCTAGTAGGGGGGTGAATATACCCTCCAGGCATGGAGACTGGGGTCATGGGACTCCCAAAGGATTACCTTGAACTGGAGTCATAAGACTCGAGCGAACAAAGAGCTGGCTCACATGCTCATCATATGAATGCACTCCACATAAAGTGATGAACTTTCATCTGTGTGGGGTTCACTGTGCGGGGCGGACATGCAGCGGGCAGCTCCTGGAGACCCTCGCCCCTGGGAGCCCACAGCTCCCCGAGGAGCCCTTCTCTCACCCACCTCCCAGCCTGTCCTCCACACACTCTCCAGGTAAGACACACATCTACTGGAGCCTGTGGTGGTGCGGGACACTCAGTGTGGATGCTGAGCATATGTGTGGGTGCTTGGGAGAAACAGATGCAGACAGATGCATATGTTAACCATAGGACGTTTCTTGTTTCTGTTAGTGACCAAACTGTTGTCAGAAATTGTGAAAAGTGGTTTAAACGTTGTGCGGTGTTGATGTTACGTTGTAGTCTATGTGCTCTGGTAGTTTGTGCTGTACATTATAAATTAAATCCAGTTTGGCAATAGTTACCTATAGTAATATAGTAATCTGTTACAGTGTCTATCTATATTACAGTAGGATAATGTTCTAGGGTTGGTTCTACTGTCAAATAGCTACATTCCATAATCTTATTCATTTTTTCAAGGACAGTGAAGTATTTTTGTCTGTAATATGGCTGTTGCACTTCGTTTCCCCATGACTAAATGCATGCTGTGCATACACTGGCTTCAGGGTGACCTACCAGAACAGTTATATAAAGATGTAGTTGGAAAAGAGGCTATGTTTTAATTGTCAAGAGAAGAGGCCTTTTCAATTTATATTTATAATTACACCTGGTATTCAGTACTGCCTCAGAACCGCTGCAAAAAGTTGACCAACTAAATCAAGTCTGACTCCCTTGTGAGCAATATGTTCTTCTGTTTTTTATTTATTTTTATTTTTATCATTGTTGTTATTTTGGTTTATCTTTCTTTTAGATGTGTGAAGAAGCTATACTATGACCATTACATTTATGACATTTTGGAAGTGGAGTAGAGGTTGGTGGAATCGAGGCTGTGTAGGGTTAAAGACTTGGTCAAGCTGATAGTGATTGCAGTAAATACAACATAATAATAATGATAAGAATCTTCAATCTGCGAGTAGTCACACTGGATTTCAGTCATTGAATTCAACTAACTAGCCTCTGTCTGTCCACCTCTGTACTGTTTTATTTAATTACTGTTTGGTCTGAACTATTTTATTGCTAGATGGCTATATCATGAAATTTGTTCTGGAAATAATATTCAGTATTAGGTCTCTTTACAATCAGGGGCAATTTGAGACCAAGAAAAAATAAACATTCAAATTTATAAATTTTCTTTATTATAGTTCCCATTATAAATTTATGGTTTGTGAATAGCTCTTTCTCAAGCTATTTCCAATCCTCTTTGTCAACCGTGTGTGAAATCCCTGGAAAGACTCACTTCAAACGCTTTGGTTTTTAATTAGTTTTCAGTCAGGCGCAAAAGGGCAGACAGATATTGCTTTGAAAAGAGTTTATTTTGGCCTAGCGCTGGATCATGTCCAAGATGCCTTCACTGAAAGACTTGATAAATTGATTACAAACACAGCTTTTGTTGGGTTTGTTTTTCGGTGCAGATTCTAAGAACAATGCTGATTTCCCAGAATGAAGCTTGGGTCTAATTTTATATGCACCAAAAACTCGAATTCAAAGAGGACGTATTATGGGTAAATTGTACTCTGCATAACTACTTCTAACACGGCAATAATCATCCATAGCAGTCGCTAACGACAGCCTTTTCGCTCTCGGGAATGCAGTGACGTTGCCGTTACAGTCTGTAGTGGTACAGTGCACCCATGCGCCGGTTGTTAGCGCTTGCGTCTAATCCCCCTTAATCCAGAGAGAATGCATTTTCAAAAGTGACATGCAACTGTGAGCCAGGGCACAGGGGCTTCCACATCAAGTGAGTGCCGCATTAATCACCGCGGCGCAACAATGGACTGTACGCTGTTAAAAGTATCTGGCTTTGCACGCACGTTTTCACCGCCATGTTCCGCACGGTTTCCTCGCCACGCCTGCGTCCTGCTTTATTTATGAGGGATTATGTCCAGGCTCAGAATAAGAGGATTTACAACATTCAGGACAGTGAAACTTTGTGTTTGTGCCACTAAAATTCTATAACGGAACCCTGAGGTAATTACCAACACTCACATGCCTGCCTGCAGCAGATGGTATGTGGCAATAGGTATGCTTGGTATGACAAATTAAGCCATACATGAGACTCTGACAGTGATGTTATGTTAAACTGAAGGGGCAAGGCAGTAATCATGACAGAATCCCATAGGAAACACATTAGTGATTCCATCAGCAGAACATGACAGGTTCTGTTCCGGAAACCTTTCAAGTGTCAAGAGGTTTAAGTGGCACAGATACAACAATAACTGTTTAAGATGAGCAGATGTTTGGAAAGAGTAAGGCATACGCTGTGCAAATGTACTGTCCCTGTCACAAAACCGGTTACATCAGTAAAACACAAAATACTGTGCCTGTCATAAGCAAAACTAGGCGTGCACCACTGTGCTGTAGGACTGCTATTTGGGACAGAAATTCAGCACTGTTTATGCACTGTCTTTATCAGTGAGCCTGGAGAAGGACCACGCTGGTGGTATAACTTTTTCTACCATTCTCCCTTGAGGAGTGATGTAATCTTTTTCTTATTTTTTCTTCTTTTGCAGGCACAGAAAGTCTGGATAGAGAGGACATTTCAGAAGAGAGAATGCATTCACATTTTTCCCACCCAGAAAGAGCCGAACAGGTATGGAGAAATGTTACTGCCCTCTCTGTCACGCTGTTCTGCTTTTCATTATTCTTTTGAATAGTGTCTCATACATTTCCTGTAAATGCCTTGTATTTTCACACTTGCTAAAACATGACAAAGTAGGAGAACCACACACAGTGTGAACATCATGCAGTGAGTACATGATTTATGAAGAGGTGTCCAGTCACTGGCTGCATTCAGACTTCCACCAAAATATTTCACATAAATAAACCAAGATGAGCAGATCTGCAGAACCATAATCAGTAAAAGCATTTTAAAATGATGTAAATGTAGGAATCTACGCAGAAGGAAGGATTTGCAATAGCTATGATTATCACATTGTTTGCCCAAGCAAGAAGTGTTTAACCCCAGCAATTTTAGGGTGTGACTGAAGGTTGACAATCAAGCAATGAGTGGATTTCTGGCCTACGAGGTAAAAGATCACAAACCAAGTGAAAGAAATTCAAAAAAGTTGGCCCATGGCACATTATGAGGTAAATTATGAGCATAGTAAAATGTTCGGCCATTATCTCTAACAGAGTTTAAAAGTCTAACAGAGTTTAAAACACTGAAATCAGCAGAGACCGAAGACTGTAAAACAGTCAAACGCAAGAACATCCGTGCTTACTTAATGCAATAAAAAGATATGAATCCATTTTGGGGGTCATGTGTATTCTATCAGAGTTTATTCACAGTGAACATTCTGCTGTGTGATGTTGGGAGGCATGTGATAAAAGAGTGCATGCGAATGCCCAAATCAAAAACAGACAGGTGACAAAAATACACATTCCCTTCTCTCTTTCTGTCACCCTCACTCTCCCTGCCTCTCTCTGTCTCCCCTCATCTCTTCATTACTTTACTTTTTTCCACTTATGTGGCTGCTGTAGTCTATTAAATGAATTGCTTTCCCCCCTTTTAAAGGCATTATAAATATGATTTTCTACAGGACAGATAAGAACTGAAATATTTTGCTGAAAAACAAAATTCTTTATTGTATATTTCTACAAAGGGCTTGTCAAGCAGAGAGAATTAAAAACAGAAAACTTTAAGCCAGTCAGGGGAAATTATTTCTTGATCACAGTAATTAGATGAAATGGGCTTGCAAGTGCCAAGTTTGATAATCTTACTGACAGCTGATCCTGCAGTGTTTCAACAGCATGTCAGACCAAAACCACCCAGGTCTCCTCACAAACCCTCAGCCACATGACGGTGGTCCTCAGGCCGCTTCCAGTAAACAGTAGATTGGTTGGTGCTGACGGTGGCCAGGAGTCCCATGGGGTGCTGCATAATATGCCACAGCAGCACCCAGGGAGTATGGGCTAAAGCTATTTTTAGTTTGGCTTTAATTTCCACACACATTATGTTCAGGCTTTAATTTCCACACACAAAATGTTCAGTGTTCAATCAATTCTGATCCATATTTGACTCATTTACACTGGACATTTTACTGCACAACCCCTCTGTTTGTTCAGGCGCCTGTGGTCTGCTTGATCCAGCGGAATCGTATATACAGCCAATAGCAAAATAACTGTACAACTCCATTGGAAGATAACAGAGTGAAAATAAGCAGTGGTTGGTTGCATTAAACATGTTTTGGAGAATGCATATGCCCAAACAAACAGACAGGAGATACTGTTGTGATGAGACAGGCCAACACTTACCTTCCATTGCAAATTGGTGAATGAGAATAATGTTGTAAAAAAAAGTTGTTTTAAAAACAGGGCTGATTTGGATGTTTATTTCCATTCCTCCAGATGCAGCTGTGGTCAGCTGGTGAACCAACATGTGGCCATCCTTCCTGGCTGCACCACAAACAAGAGCTCAGAGGAGAACAGCCAGATCGTGCAGGCGGATGCCCCACCAGAAAGATGGTCGGTTGTCAAACACACGCAGGCCTCTGCCACCGACGCCTATGGTATCATTGAGTTCCAGGGGGGCGGACATGTCAACAAGGCCATGGTAAGAATCGACCACATTCACAGCCACACCACATGCTGCTTTATGGTGATGATACTGTTGAAACACACATTACTGTCAACAGCAAAACATAATATATTTCTGATGAGGGACTAAAATTAAGTTTAATCAATGGCAAGAAATTTTGGATTTTGTCAGCAAATATTGGACATACACACTATATAACTATGAACACACTGTGTAACTTTTTACACTGTGGAACACTATGCAAGTCTACGACACTATGCAGATAGTTCCTTGCGTTTTAATGAAACATCTTCTATGGATTCAAGTGATTAATTTTGATTTCTATATCAAGAAAATGAGCATAATCACAAAGTAAAAGCACTTACATTGAAAAAGTGTATCTAACAGGGTATATTTTAAGCTGCCGCTGCTCTGTGGGCTGGTGGTTGATGTCCTCAGGCTCTTGGTTACAGTTCTCCTGAGATGGCGAGCTGACACACCGTCTCCTCTCCCTATTCTCCTCTGACAGTACATCAGAGTGTCTTACGACTCTAAGCCGGACAACCTGTTGCACCTGATGGTGAAGGACTGGCAGCTGGAGCTGCCCACACTGCTCATATCCGTCCACGGCGGCCTTCAGAACTTCGACCTGCAGCCCAAGCTCAAGCAGGTGTTTGGGAAGGGTCTGATCAAGGCTGCCGTCACCACAGGGGCCTGGATATTCACCGGCGGAGTCAGTACCGGTGGGTTTTCTCAGACTGGTTTAAACAAGTCCAGTAGGTCGCACTCGTGAAAAAATACATATTTTGGTTAATTTGTTCAGAATATTGGAAATATAAAAAATATTGGAAAGATTTTTCCATTTCTGACCTGCCTTAGACTAATGCTTGTTTGCACCTACTTTTGTCCTAAGGAGTGATCCGTCATGTTGGAGATGCCTTGAAGGACCACTCCTCTAAGTCCAGAGGGAAGGTCTGTGCCATAGGAATTGCACCCTGGGGGATCGTGGAAAACAAGGAGGATCTCATAGGGAGGGATGTGAGTTTGTCCTTTTTAAAAGTGAACTTGGTCTATATCTTCTTGCTAAAAGCTAGTCCATAGACAGCAACAACATATTCCAACAGGACATGATAATATCCTCACAGTCCACCTTATAAGGCCCTCAGCCAGATCTTGTGAAGGCACCCACAGTTTCAAGGTTCTACTCTGCAAGAAGTGGCACAGATCTCTATGTAACTGCACTGTAATAACAGACACAGGTACAGAGTAACCCGTATGTAAATACGTATTGAAACTATCAATGGAAATTACAACTGTAAAATGTCTGTTGCAGTATTTCCATCTGAGGCACAACATTTCCAAGTGTAATTGTGCAGTGACATTGTGTGGTGTGCCCACCTTTGTTGTAACAATGTAATTAATTCAAGGGGAATCCAGAGGGAAGCATATCAGAAGACTGACCTTTGACCTTCTGCCAATTCTATGTTCCTTGCAGGTGACCAAACCTTACCAAACAATGTCGAATCCTCTGAGCAAGCTGTCAGTGCTGAACAGCAGTCACTCACATTTCATCTTGGCTGACAACGGCACCTGTGGGAAATACGGCGCTGAGGTTAAGCTTCGGCGACAGCTGGAGAAGCACATTTCCCTGCAGAAGATCAACACCCGTAAGCACACTACCTCGGACTCCCAATAGCTATAATTCCATTCGCATGAGTTTATGCTGGTTTTGACTGCCAGTTTCTAGTTTTTTGTGATGTGCATAATTGCATAGAACATTGTGCTCATATAAAATTATATATTTTTTAGCTTATAAAATGTTCAGCATCGTCACTACGCTCCACTCATGGTCCCTCACAAAAAACTTACCTTCCTTACAAAAAATGTTGGGCATTTCACATGTGAAACATATGAACACAGTTTAAATTGGACAGCTGACCAAACATGTGGCATTTTTGTTTCCATTCTTAAAAATGTCAGTTCACATGTTAACCCATGATATTTGGGATTTTTTCATGTGAAACTGATCATCACATGTGTTTTTTTGTAAGGGAATCAGTTGAGGCAAAATGCAGATTTTTGGTTGTTCTGTTGTAAACTACACAAACCATCACACTGATTGAATAAGTAGTTGTATTGTAGTAAAGTAGTAAAATTGATTTTTTTTAAAGATCTTGGTTAAAGTCTTTGTACCATTATGATGAAACATAGCTATGTAAATATGTAGTGGTTTGGACAAACAAGGCAACCAAAATACCAGCCTTGCACTGTTTCCATGGATTTGTGCTGCCTTGTCCCCAGAACTGACCTTAGTGGCGTGTTTGATTCTGAGGCCAGGAGAGCAGGCGGACAGCAGGACCTATAGATTCAGTGGTGCAGTAGCAGTGCCCCCCCTAGGGGTGGGTTGTGCAGGAGCGTCCTCCCTGATCATGTGACCTGTGGGTTTCCCTTTGTCATCCTATGCCTGGGGTTAGCGACAAGGCAGGGACAGCAAAGGGAAGCTCAGCTGTCACCACTCACATCACTGCCCCAACCCCAGCCCCACCCACCTTCCCACTCCTCCCACTGTCCCTCTACTTCACCTGTCTGAGAGGCCAGCATGGCACAGCCCTGGTCCTCAAAATGAAATGTGCCATGTGCCATCAGTGCCATGTGACCTCCCCCCCAACTGTGAGAGAATCCTGGGTGAATGTGGTGTGGCTGTAATTCTAGCTGATGATAATTTAGCAGGTTTTATGTTAGGTTGTGAGAAGTAGTGATAATGATATTTAGTGAGAAATGGTCTTTCTCTGATTTTCTTGCTGCTTCTCTGCTCGGGCCAAGGTTTGTACGGTGGTGCTAAGTGTGCATGGCATGTGTGTGTTTGTGTGTGTGTGTGTGTCTGTCTCCTGCAGGTCTGGGCCAGGGTGTCCCGGTGGTGTGTCTAATCGTGGAAGGGGGTCCCAACGTGGTCTCTATTGTGCTTGAGAGCCTGCGGGAAGACCCCCCTGTCCCTGTGGTGGTGGTGGATGGGAGTGGCCGTGCCTCTGACATTGTCTCCTTCGCTCACAAGCACTCAGAGGACGGCGGGTAAGGACAACAATAAGCGTTCCCCTCTTTTCCGGTACTTTTACTCTGCCTCCTCATCAGCATATTATTCAGTGCTTATGAGAAAAACCGTGACATCCAAAAATTGTCAGTTTGGGATGTTTTCATTGTATCTGAGGCAGACATCTTCAATGTCAATTGTAGCTGTACACTGATTTTTGTGAGGATTTTTCAGTCTATTCATTTGCTGGGGAGACGGCCATATCCTGGGTGACTTAAAAATCATTGTATCAAATTATTGAGCTGGATGTTTTATGATGAAGTTCTGACTAAAACTGCTCATGCAAAAAACTCCCACTTGCATTTTATTTTAACTAAACCCAGTGGAACATAAGAGCTGGTAATTCAACCAACATTCCATACAGTATTTTTCTATGTGGAATTGTGAGACTGAAGTTTGTTTTCTCTTCTATATTCTCTCAGAATGGTGAGCGAGAACGCCAGAGACCAGCTGCTGGTCACTATTCAGAAAACTTTCAACTACAACCGCAGCCAGGCCCAGCAAATGTTCCTCATGGTCATGGAGTGCATGAAGAAAAGAGAACTTGTAAGTAAAGAGTTAGAATAAAAACCAGGGAGCATGCTGAATGCTTAGCTATTGTTACAGAGACCTGCCCTATGCAATCTGCATTACTTATAATGTACTGTATATAAAGAACTACAGCAAGGAGGGAAAATAAGGTAGGACCATTTTACTTTATATTAAGTAATAAATATAACTTCTTTTGTAAAGTATTTCTTGAATCATATTCATCTGAATCCATCAATAAATCTGTTTTTCCGTAATCCACAACCTGTTGTCCTGTATGTTCATTTTTGTGACATTCTTCTCATCCTTCATTAAGCTCAATGAAAAATGATTAATTCATCCCACACTGTTCATACCATGTCCATTAAAACATACTGCATTTAGTTTTCATTTACAATTCACTATTATTGATCTCAGATCAACATTTTTAATTGTTTAGATATTTGGATGTCAAGATGTTTAAAATTAATATTGAATCATGCACACTTCCACTTCCCTAGCAATGTTGTTATGGATCACTATTGCCAGCCACAGTCTTTGTTGACCATAGGACCCATCCATACATAAACCACCTTGCATCCTGATTAATCAGTGCAGTTGACTTTGCAGACCGCCAAGACACTAAATCCACTGTTCTCCAGCAAGATGGCCTCCAAAAAGGTCTGCATTTGAGAAATGGACAGGAAAGCCTTCTGTTTTTACACTCAGTTTTACTGCTATGGTATCTTCAGCATGATTTAATTAATGTGAACTTTCCATGCATCAGAGAACTACATTCATAACAGCTGAATAATAAATGTTGCCATGACTTGTGACCCAGTTTTTTCCATGACTCGTGACCTGGGAGAATTGGGGCTCCTGTTATATCTCTGGTGGTTTCATTTTAAATCAGGCATTTATCACTGTGTATAATACATACAATTGCATACCTACTACTCATGTATGTGAAACTTCACATTTAAGCTTTCTCTTTGCCCCATTGACACTTCATGAGTACATATCTCTGGCAGGACCTTATGTCAGAACATAGTCAACAGATACTAGTACAAACCTCATGCACCTCACCCACTACATTAATGAATGCAATTCAGTATTAAGTACGTAAACACTTGATAAGATGCTCTTAATACTCTGCTCATTGACATTACGCTAAAACAGTGGGAGTTGAATTTAAATAGGAAAGTAATATATGAAATTGCTACAAATGTAGCTGTGTTTGTAAACATGAGTTCCAAAGCTACTATGTATGGAAATGATCAGAGATCTGAGGGACCACTTCCTGGATTTCTTTCATAGAGTTGTTTTGGTGCAATCCCACAATCCTTCCCCAATCTGTTCCATCTGAGCAACTGGAACTAATAAACGCACTGCGGCTTGGAGTCAGGCTATATTTGTCCTTGAAACAATCCACTATATTTGCAAGTCAAAGTTGAGGACAAATGTTTTTTGGAGGTAGATCCAGACCAATATTGAAAATATGACCTTTAGTATAGTGAATTACACATAAATTAGTTAAAATACAGCCTTGTCATGAGCTGAAGTGGCCATAAAGAATGGACTTGGCCACAGCTCAGCCTGAGAGAAACCTGCAGTCCTGCAGCCACATGAGGCTTTCATTAGGAGTGAATCTGCAGGATGCTTCTTCATTAATCTGATAATAGTTCCACTGACAGCACAGCACATGTGACTGTCTGTATTTATGTCTTGCTCCACTGCAACAGGGTTAGCACTGTTACTGAAAAGAGAAACAAATGATCTGGTTCAACTAAGCATTAAAGAAAGCAAGAGCTGCGCCAGGAATGTGGTTAAGTGAACTATCCCCAGTGCCTCCCAGATATAAACAATGAATTGTGGTATGCACCTTATTCTATTATTTGGCATCATTTTTATTTGTATTTTACTTGTGGTAGACCTATGGCATATCCACAATTCATACAGTAGCTGACAAGTAATATAAATAAGATTATCAATAAGACTTGTATCCGCTAAATGTGAAACACAGCTATCATCATTCATTCATTCTCATCCTGTCCCTCAATCATGCCCTTTATATGAAGATGAGGATGAAGCATGTTTTCCACTTGGACTGAAAATGCTTTTTCAACTGTAGCATTAAAATCTCAGAGGATGAGCAAAGCCCTTCTTCCATTTGAGCCTTTCCCACTCTCTTGTTGTCCTCCTCACTAATGTAGATAACTGTATTTCGGATGGGGTCCGAAGGTCAGCAGGACATAGAGATGGCCATACTGACTGCTTTACTGAAAGGTACTATTAGTTATTTTCTCAGCCATTCACAGCTACATTTGAAAATAGTTGTTTGGTCCTGGTTAAAATGCAGAACTTTTGAGGTGTGTGATCTCGAGAACTTTCTAACATCATTATTTAAACCAAACTGCATAAACATTGTGACTCTTTGATCAAACTGAGCGTTCATTTGCATGTGTTTGCTCATTTTCAGGCACAAATGCTTCAGCGCCAGACCAGCTGAGCTTGGCTTTGGCCTGGAACAGAGTGGACATCGCCCGCAGTCAGATATTCGTATATGGACACCACTGGCCTGTACGCGCTGTTTAAGAAACTTGCATTCACCCATTAGTATTCACCTGGACTTGCAATTGGACACAACTTGGATATTTTCATTTAAAAAGAAAAAAAGGAGTGTAGGTCTATAATCACTTCAAAAATCTTGCTGCAGCCCTATGAAATTGTAGCAATGCAATAATGCTGTTAGGCTGCTGTAAACACTGTAAGAGAATTATGGTTTAGTTGACTGGATTTCACAGGCTAAATCCAGACCCATTTGTTTTTCATAAGAAAATACCACTGAGTGAGTAAAACATGAAAAATGAAACAAACACTTTTAGCAAGTGACAGTGATCGGTTGTGCAACCAACTATGAGTTATTACAAACCATGAGACTTGTGGGTAAATGACTGGCCAGTACAAATAAGCACTTTACCCGGGTTTCTCTTACACAAGCACATACTCTCTTTACCCCCCCGAAAGCATAGGCCTAACTCTACCTGTGTACCTGTCACTCCCCCTGTTTTTTTCACAGCCTGCAAGTGCCCTGTCCAATGCTACCACTCCAACCCAGGAGCGACACAAGAGCCCCTCCACGGCCCCCCGCACCGCCAAGGGCAAAGCCCGGGCCAAAAAGGGGAAGGGGGGCAAAACCAAACCAGAGCCTCCGGTTGAGACTGACCCCAGGAAGTTAGAGCTACTCAACTGGGTACGGAGGTCTACAACCAGGATCACAAACAGTGAAATAGAAATAATAACAGAATTTTTTAAAGAGAAAAAAAATCCCGCTAAATGCCAATACAGAGCATTACAAATACATGGAAAAATTTGTCAGGATTTGGAGCAGATATTTTCCAAGCAAATATTCCTGTCAAAAGAATTTCTGTCAATCCAAAGTCAGGTTTTTAAGTTCATTAGGAAATGAGAATGGGTAATTTTTGCTCTTATCCTGTCCTATCAGGTAAACTGCCTGGAGCAAGCCATGATGGACGCGCTGGTGCTGGACAGGGTTGACTTTGTCAAGCTGCTCATTGAAAATGGGGTGAACATTCATCACTTCCTCACCATCCCCCGCCTTGAGGAGCTGTACAACACGGTGAGCCATTCACGCAGTCATTAGAAAGAGCAGAAACTTTTCCACAACACTTCAGTCTGGTGCCCTATTTATATCACATCCTCTTTACAGAATGTTATTACCCATAAGCTAATGAAAAACAGCAAGTCTCCAATTTAGGAAAAGGTTGGTCATCCAGTGTTGTTGTTTTTTTTACAAAGAGGATTGTAAATAGCCTTAAAAATGTGATTTGAAGTAATTATTTATGGAATAAGCAGGCACTGGAAAATGAAGGGTTGGATACCAAGCACACACCAGTCAGTGGTAGCTGTGTAAATGTTTGGCATGTGCAGCCATACTCTTTCTGGGGAAATGGTTTTCTTGTATAAAAACCCTCGGTTCCTTGGAGACTAAACACACTCTGTCCTCTGTGACCTACCCTTGGCATGCATTCCTGACTGGACTGTCACAAATTAAGCTCATCACACTCACATTCAGTGCTGAAATGTCATCCGAGACAGAATGTTCACGCAGACAGTCAATGGAAAGAAGGAAGCAGGATAATTTTCTTTTCCAAATAGCAATTTTTCAAAAAGGAGATCATTTTAAACTAAAATAATATGATGGAATAACACTTTTTAAGTGTTTACAGTAATCCCCTGCTTAACCTGCCATAGTCCTAATGTCCTTTCAGTTTTATATTCTGGTTACCATGTGTATAGACAGACATCCATACACAGGTTGTCTCTATTTATGAGTTAATGGGAGCTTACAAGTGTTTAAAAGTTACAGATTTTTTAAAAGGTTCAGAAAATACCATTTATTTAAAGAACAGAGGTGCAAGTATTTCATTCTTTCCACATTCAAGAATTTTCCTGTCAGAAGATTAAGTTTTACATAGCTATAAAAACCTATTTTGACCCTTTAGTTGACATGCAGAGATATTTGGTTATAATCGTAATCTGGAGATTGTGTGCTTATGCAGCAGAGATTTAGATAGAGGCAGCACAACTCTTTTGGCATGCTACTGTAGCAGTGCTTATATGGTAGTCAAACACTGTTGTAGTTGTTTTTTCCTTTGTGTCTGTTTCAACAGAAGCTCATTCATTAAGTAATCTATCTATCCTGTTATTTTCCAGAGGCTGGGGCCAACTAATACATTGCATTTTGTTGTCAGGGATGTTAAAAAGGTAAAATGGCATTCCTCTTTCTTTCTCAACTTGTTCCACAGGGGCTGTTCTTGGTAACATTTCTATTATACAGAAGTAACATCAAGTACAAATAATATTTCACGTGTTTAAAATCTATCATGGTTTATCAGTATTAAAGAGAGTGCACTCTACTGCTTCATGTAAAATTGTAACTGACTATTAGATTCTAACATTTATTCTTCTAGCTGTTGATAGACTGAAATGTTACTGCATGTTGGTATTTTTCAGGTTGCAGGATCCAGTATTATCCTACCTGAATTCTCATTTTAGTTCACTACCAAAATAAAACAAAATAAAGTGATAATGTTCCAAAATGCCCCCAACCACATTTGGCAATCTGCCCTGACAAAGAGAAGATTAAACCAGACTAAAAACTCCACCCCATCAATATGTGGAACTCTGTGATCCAGATACATTTAAGTCTGTCAAAATGCAGCCATATCCACTCAGAGATAAAGCGAGATAAACGCTGGCACAGATTTTAAAAATAAAAGATTCTGAGTACACAAACATGATGAGAGCATCACTCAGAGTGTTGATGTCTGGGTGTTATCTGAGTCCTCACGGGGCCCCAAAGTGACGCTCTTCTGTTGGTGCAGGGAAACCTGCCCCCGGATTACCAGATCACGTTGATTGACATCGGGTTGGTGCTGGAGTTCTTAATGGGCGGAGCTTACCGCTGCAACTACACCAGAAAGAGCTTCCGTACACTCTACAACAACCTGTACGGACTTAAACGGGTGAGACAGAGAATTCATGATCTTCACTTCATGTTTACTTTTTGAGAGAAAGTGTTTCCTATAGGATTTTTTCCTCACCATATTGTATGCTTTTCCGACCCATCCAGCCCAAAGCTCTCAAACTCCTGGGAATGGAGGTAAGACTGAAGTTTTATGTTCTAACTCAAACTGCAGTCCAGTCTTGTACACAATATGAATGACCATACCCCCTATAGATAACTTCTGATCGGCCAAAACTACATCTGTAGAACTGAATTCTTCACTAATTCTGTACTTCATCCATCAGCCTTGGGTCCTTGGTACATGTTCTCTCAAACATTTATGATACATTTACATCCCATCCACTCCAGCTCTCTAATCACTTTGTGAAGCACTACTCACCCTAGCCCCTATCATTTCACATTTAGAAACAGGCAGATTGTTTCCAAAAATTGTAACTCCTCTTGCCCACTGAATGTCATCAGGACGACGACCCTCGCCCAAAGGGAAAGAAGAAAGCAAAGAAGAAGAAGGAGGAAGAGATTGACATCGATGTGGACGACCCTGAGGTCAGTCGGTTCCAGTACCCCTTTCATGAGCTGATGGTGTGGGCAGTGTTGATGAAGCGCCAGAAGATGGCGCTGTTCCTGTGGCAGAGAGGTGAGGAGGCCATGGCCAAGGCCCTGGTGGCCTGCAAGCTGTACAAGGCCATGGCCCACGAGTCCTCGGAGAGTGAGCTGGTGGATGACATCTCCCAGGACCTGGACAATAACTCCAAGTGAGTAAATCTAAATGCGTAGTAGCTTCCTGTTAACTGTAGATGTGTAATGGCATTGAGTTTGCTCTGGGTCTGCAACCATGGCTTTCAACAGCCAGTCTACACAACAAGAAGTATGAATCATTTATTGAGCTGAGTACTAAGGTTCCCAGCCTAGGGAACCCATCATTCTAAGATCTTATGGGGTGACACCACAATCTGTGACATACATTCACATGCTCACTAAAGTCTCTGACTATGGTGTAAATTCAGCCTTATGTGAGAAAGCTAGTGGCAACTAGCTACACTGTGCATTTGTAAATAAACACTGTCATGGCTGGTGTATAGGTGTTTACAGTCGAACACATGCTTTGCAGGGGCAGATGCAGGATTTTTGAAGGGGGGGAAGGGGGTGAGGGGGTTCACCATATGTCATTGTCCCCGTTCACTTTCAGGCATGAATCAAATCAACACTCAAAACCAGAAAAACAGTCTTGCTCTGTGAAATTAAGCTTTAAGCAATTATATTGGTGGTCTAGATTTTAAACAATGACATTGTTTTTTGCTTACCTTTTAAAGTACTCCAAAATGCTGTGGTGGAGAACATCTGTCTCCCACAAGCATTTCTATGCTATGACTGGACAATCATTTTCCAAAGCTACAGTCATGCATTTTAACCACATGTTTACCACAATTTATATTTCAAATAATAAATACTTTTTTGCATAAAATTACAGAAGACTTTGGTTTTACATTTTATTTCATGTACTTTAATTGACTTGTAAGTGGGTTTTGTAGAGGAGGTTCACAGCTACCCCTCCTTTCTCTGCCAATGCTTTAGGGTACACCATCACACAATTATTTATGTGTTTTTCTTAAGTGAAAATTTGATTGGAAACATGCAGCTGTGATTGGTTTCATTGAACTATAGAGAAAGAATTTGCTTGGAAGTCAGATTTTTTTGTTGATCAGCTCTATAAATGCCTTTGACCAATGGTCTGCAATTTCTTTGGTACTTCCAATGAAAATCTTTCCCTGGGGTCTGCTTTAAAATACTTGCTTCCAGAAATGAATGACATTCTGGCTCCAGGTGGACGCACATGTTAAATTACAGCCATTGATTGTAATGAATACATCTCAGAATAAGCATCTCTTATGGGTGGTTGGTATCTTGAATCTATTTGTGAACGCGTCACAGAAGAAGCGTGTCTCAAGGGTGTCGTTATCATTTGCCATTCTCCAGGGAATTTGGACAGCTGGCGTATGAGTTACTGGACCAGTCCTACAAGCGTGACGAGCAGGTGGCCATGAAGCTGCTCACCTACGAGCTGAAGAACTGGAGCAACTCCACCTGCCTGAAGCTGGCTGTGGCCGCCAAGCACCGTGACTTCATCGCCCACACCTGCAGCCAGATGCTGCTCACAGACATGTGGATGGGCTGCCTGAGGTTTGGCAAGAGCCCCGGCCTCAAGGTACACATGTGGCCTCAGACCCAGATCAGCTGACCCTGTCACATGACACCCAGCATCATGGTTAAGGATGTTAAAGATAGCAATTACTGAACATTTAGTGGGATATGTTTTAAATAATTTAAGAATATAAAGTAGTTCAATTTAATTGAAATACAGCTACTTGCTTGGCATTGTTTACTGTAAAGATTTATGGCCACATAGAAATAATGTCCTACCACTCAACAAGCTCTTGTATTTACAATATAGTTAATTCAATCAATCAAGGTTAGTTTGATTAAAATATGACAAACGTCTGTCTTCCACACACAATCTCCATAATGCCATGTAGATTAAATTGTAATTGTGAATAATTTTCCACCACATTGGTGAATTTAAAAAAGTTCCCTTAAAATAAAAAGTAAAGCAGGTATTATCACCCCTAGTGACTGGCAGTGCAGATGTTGAATATTCCATGGCTGGGCTGGCTTTGAGTATAAGTGTGGCCAGTCCAGTGTGCCATCTCATGCCATGAGGTGCATCTTTGCATGGTGGAAACTGTGAGTCTGTCTTTAAACACGTTCATGGAGATTACTGGGCATGCAGCAGCAATCACTGGATTTCCTGTTTCTGCCAGCCCTCCAGAAGCTTATCCAAAATCTGGATAAAAATAAACAAGATGCCATCCATGTTCCCAGAGTCACAGAATGTTCTGGGCTTTAACAGAAACGGACTATTTGTTTATTTCAGTCTGTAAAAAACGGAATAAAAACAGAGATCATTGCATGAGCATTACGTAAACTCCCTTCTTCTTTCCTATAGCAAGTGACAATGAATTACATTGTAACATGAATAAATAATGCCATGAAAGGAGTCTCAAATGACCTCGGTGTGACCTTGGTGTAGCCACATTGCTTTAAAGCTGAAGCTGCCTGTGGTTGTTTACTCTCTTCTGTACAGGTGATCCTGGGCATCATTTTCCCTCCCTCTATCCTGCTATTGGATTTCCGCATCGGGGACGATGCGTCATACCATTACTCTGGGGAACATGAGGACGGGAAGGACAAGGATGATGACAATAAGTCGAGACAGGTGTCAACTGTAAGTCCAAAGCACTTCCACCAGAGCAGACCTTTCAGGGAGAAAAGCCTTCACCCTGACTGAAACTCACTGCCCTTTATAACACTGATTTCTGTGGAAACCCAACTCTACCAGCACACAAAATATTGTTGGTGTTATATGGGAGAAGGGGAATATTGATTTTATGAAAAATTTAAATGTTTAATAACTAAATGTAATGCGTAGTAATGCCACTGATAGTGAATTATGGTAAGAAACATGTATGCTATGATAAAATGTATTAAAGTTTGATTCCCATGCAGCAGCTCAATTTGTAAAATTACGAATTACATTGAAAATGGATGGTGCGTGACAGCTTTACATGATGGTCTCATTAAGGCAAATTTACCACACTTGTGTAAGGACACCAGTGTGTATTAGCACGATGCTGTCTTTATGAAGTGCATATAGAGTAATCAATAAAAAAGCTTCCAGATTTTCTAGAGGATGTTGCAGTACACTGCAGGTTTGTTTTTTTTTTTTTTTTTTTTTTTACATTTTCATTGTAACTATAAGGCTGCATTTACCCTGTTCATGAGTATGTTTCTCTTGATTCAAGAAATTTTTATATATAATTTTAATTTTGCATTCACACTCTTTCTCAGGATGGCAACGTTGATTCAGTGTCAAAAAAAGGGGACGAGGAAGAAGGAAATAAGAAACAGAGACGCGCTCCCATTGGGAAGAAGATTTATGAGTTCTACAATGCCCCTTTCACCAAGTTCTGGTTCAACACTGTAAGAGCACTTAACCAATCAGCACAAATTGCAATATTTGAAATACTAGCAAAAGAGCATGTGTTACTGACCACCCAAATTGTGTGGAGCTTACATGCGTTGTCTCACTGATCTGAATAAGCACAGTTGTTGACTATGGACAAGACTGATTGTCCATACAGAAAGAAGTGTCACATTATCTCTTCAGAGAGAGAATATAAATAGTTTTTTTCAACCCATACCCAACCCCTTCAGGACACACACACACACACACACACACACACACACACACACACACACACACACACACACACACACACACACACACACACACACACACACACCAGGGTCAACTGCAGCACAGATCCCCAGCAGTAGTCAGGGGTTAAGTGCCTTGCTCAATGGTGCAATGGCAGTAGATTGCATCTAGGATATTGATATCTGAAACCCTCCAGTTTTTCCTCTCATCAGAGATTTTCCTACTAGATTTTCCCATGAAGCTGGATTAAAAGTGACAAGCCTCTGCTAGCTGGTTCACCTCTCTGAAGACTTGAGACTAACTAGGGGTTACATCATTGAAAAGGACAGTATAATGTGATGACAGAATTATTACAGGACTGCAGTGTGATTATTGTAACAGCACTGTGCCTTGCTTATGGAAATATAGATCTAATTAACATCCACCCCAGGTCCCTGTATTGTACCATATTTATACTGTGAAATATTGGTTTCCAATTATGATATGTGTACTTCTTACTGGCCAGCTTTCCTACCTTGTGTACCTGATGTTGTACAACTACATCATCTTGGTCAAGATGGAGCGTTGGCCTTCCCTCCAGGAGTGGATTGTCATCTCTTACATCATCACTCTGGGGCTGGAAAAAGTCAGACAGGTAGGCAACATGGTGTTAGATTATTACAGTTTAATCATTACCAATTTAAGTATATGGTCAATACAAAATTATAGACTCTACTAAATACAGCATTCAAATGTTATGCTGTATCACTTTTACTATGTATCCCATGACTTCATTAATATATGTTTATTTTCATGTTAAATTTTTAATTTTAGGCTAACGTGTTATGGCTATATTAACTTGCAAAAGAGGTTTTAATATTAGTGCAACATATTACGTGTAAAGATGAATGATTATGTCGGCAAGCTGGGATTTCTTCTTCCATCCCGACTCCCCACACTTGTGTAGTATCTCATTAATAGTTAGGGGTGACAGTGAGTCTAACTTTGGGATCGTCTTTACGGTTAACATCTTCTCTGTCCCTCAGATACTAATGTCAGAGCCCGGTAAGCTGAAGCAGAAGATAAATGTGTGGCTGGAGGAATACTGGAACATCACTGACCTGGTGGCCATCTCAACCTTTCTGCTGGGCCTCCTGCTGCGCCTGCAGAATGAGCCTTACATGGGCTATGGCCGCGTCATCTACTGCGTGGACATCATCTTTTGGTACATCCGTGTGCTGGACATCTTCGGGGTTAACAAGTACCTAGGACCCTACGTCATGATGATTGGTAAAATGGTGAGGTTCATTATGATTATGTTTATGATTATGATTACATTTATTATATCGAGCATAACAATAACTCAGCCTAGATTCAATAAACACTTCTCCCCTTGAAACTTTCAAACAATGCAATGCTCGTGTCTGACAGATGATGAGGATGCTGTAGTTTGTGCATCACAGATGATCGTCATGCTGTGCTTTTCATCTCACAGATGATCGACATGCTGTACTTTGTGGTGATCATGCTGGTGGTGCTAATGAGCTTCGGCGTGGCCCGGCAGGCCATTCTGCACCCAGACGAAGAGCCAACATGGCGCCTGGCCCGGAACATCTTCTACATGCCATACTGGATGATCTATGGAGAGGTGTTTGCGGATTCCATAGACCGTAAGACTAGAATTCATAGTAAGATTCTGTTTCCTGTTTCAAGGGCGGATGATCAGTTTTGCTTCTATCCCCTTCCCCTCATGAGCACATTTTTCCCAGCAAGTATTGTGATCTGATTTCTACCTCTGCCACCCTTTGCATTTCCTGGCACTGCTTGCCTAATAATTATGAGCAGATTTCAGTGTCCTGTACCTCGTTCATTTAGCTCCCCCTGCTGGTGCATTCACACACATGCAATTAAAATATAGCATCTTCCACTAATGATGGACAAATAAGGCCTCATGAATACCATAACATCATGGGTGGTCAGTCAATAATTTATGAGAACCAATAAAAACACATAGCTTTTCATAGCAAAGCATGATGATTGGTTATTATCTCCTTGATGATCTGTGATAGGCTCATTATGGGATTCATGTAGCCTCTTTTTTGTATCCCAAGCATCCATCACAAACTCACAGAATTGTCTTCTTTGCTCCAGAACCATTTTAATTAGTTAATTATGGCATTTAAGTGGATTTGAAACTGATGCTCCAGATATCAGTCGTACTCTTGCCAAACTGTATTAAAACTCTGATATGTGAGTGAGTGGACCTTCAGCGGATTAGGATAACTGGTGCTGATCAGAAAGCTATGACCTCCACTGGAAAATATCATTTTACTGATCAAGTGATAATTAATAAGCATGTATTGGATTAAATGTGGGGTTCATGGTGTCACATTCTCTGTTTATCGGCAACCAGAACACAAACCAAAAAAGGCAGGTTAGATTTTACAGTTTTGATTTTATCAATCTGATCATCTTAAACAGGAATCATACCTTACAAACAGGACAGGTCTATTTCCTTATTGTTCAGCTTTTTTGATTGCGAAACGATTTGAAGCTCATTACTTTCCTGAAATGTTGTGATCAGAGACTCAGCATTGCACAGTCATCATTCTTCAGTTGATCATCTGCCCGCTTGTACTATAATGTGGGCCACCCTGTTTCTTCTGTCAAGAGGAAGACATTGACAGCACATGAATTTGCAATTCACATCAGCTTTTCAATATTACTTAATTCTGCAAAATTAAGTAACAAAAATCAATAAAACATATTTAAATGTCATGTTATCAGTACAGTGTGGCAACTCTTTGCACCAGAAGCATGAAAACTATTTAAAATTTGAACACATGCTTGCAGAGTTATTCCTCATGACAGAAGGCTAAATGTATTTACTGTACGTTTGTCTGTGATTATTATGATTTTTCTGTCTGTCTTTTTAAAACAATCCTGCCTCCTTGGATTTGTCGGCAGTCTATGCAATGGAAATTAATCGTGAGTAACCTGAACAGGCTGTTTTTCCTCTTTTAAATATATTGTGTCATAAAAAAAGCTCTGTATGTCAGCAGCAATTGCAAATACATAAAACATTTTATAAAATGAAAAAAAAAATCCTTTCATATGACTTGGAACACACAGGCAAATGATTTTAGTTGTTGAACGCCCGTGGCTAAAGTTTGCTTTTGTCTTTTGTTTCGCTCAGCTCCTTGCGGTGACAACATGTACGATGAGGATGGAAAGAAGCTGCCCCCCTGCATTCCTGGGGCTTGGCTCACCCCAGCCATCATGGCCTGCTACCTGCTGGTTGCCAACATCCTGCTGGTGAACTTACTCATCGCTGTGTTCAAGTAAGGGCACTGCGAAAGGGCACTGCAGTACATAAAATCACATAGCACCACGTCCAGCTGTGCCTCTGCCAATTGGCTGGGAGTCCTACGGGTTGGCATGTGATTGGTCACAATATCTGCCAATGCAGGAGGGTTGTCACCTCTCATTCCTCCACCTCTCATTCATTCCTCTGATCTATAGGGTGCATCTCTCTTTCTCTCTCTCTCAGTAACACCTTCTTTGAGGTGAAGTCCATCTCCAACCAGGTGTGGAAGTTCCAGCGGTACCAGCTGATCATGACCTTCCATGACCGCCCGGTCCTCCCGCCCCCACTGATCATCTTCAGCCACATCTACATCGTCCTCAAACGCCTCTGCTGCCGCTGCCGCAGGAGACAGGAGGGTGACCTGGACGAACGCGACCACGGCCTGAGTACGTAAAACCCCCCACCCTCCCCACCCTGAAACCCAGGGGTCACCAGCTACATTAAGCAGCAGCGTGGTATTGTGTAACCCCAATTTTGAAGGTTCAGTTCCCAGGTAGGACACAGCTGTTGTACGTTCGTGCGAGGTACTTCAGTAAAATAGTCAATTGGATATTGTGTAAAAATTTAAGCTATATACATTCACTGGATTTGGGCTTATGATGTAATGTGAAGTAATTAGGTCTCATTAAGCTCTAAATATCACAAGCCATGTCGTTACAGTTAAAAGCAGACATATGAAAGGCAGCTACAATAAGCTTGGATAGTAAGAAAGGAGTGGGGTTTTGCATTTTAATTAGGTTTTAATTAGGTTTTCATGTAAATACATGTTCATAGCATCACATCATGATAAAGAATAACTCAGAGATTATGCAAAATTGCATACATTACAATTATTCAGTGGAAAAAGTCGAGGGTCATTTTTGTATAGGCTGATATACAGGACAGTCTGCTTTCACTGTGGTTTTCATTGTGACAGAGCTTGCCCTGAATCCAGAGGAGCTGAAGAATCTGTATGAGTTTGAGGAGCAGTGTGTGGAGGAGTACTTCCGGGAGAAAGAGGATGAAGAACAGTCTTCCAACAATGAGCGCATTAGAGTCACATCTGAGAGGTAAGATCAAGGTCTTCATGCTAATAAAAAACAGATCTATCTATCTATGGAGCAATGAGAGGGGCTTACAGTTGTGAATGTGTATTTTTGTTTGGTAGAGAAGAACAAAATGTTTTTTCCTTTTAAGTACCATTGAGTAGATTCAGACTGAACATTAGAACAGTTTCTTTAATGGTTGTTCAGGGTCCTAGGACTTTAATACTATAAAGGAAAATGCAATCACATTACATGAAATATGTACTTTGAAAAGTGTATATGAAGAATTTCACTTTGTGTTAAGTGTGAAAGGAAAGCATTGACAATATGTTTTTTTGGTCCTTTTATTAATTTGTACTATCCTTACAACTGTTATGATCCCTGCCACACGCTGTCCCAGGGTGGAGAACATGTCCATGAGACTGGAGGAGGTGAACGAAAGGGAGCACACCATGAAGGCGTCCCTGCAGACGGTGGACCTGCGGCTGGCCCAGCTGGAGGAGTTCTCCGGGCGCATGATGAACGCGCTGGAGAAGCTGGCTGGGGTAGACAAGGCAGACCTGTGTCGAACGCGCTCCGGAGCATCCTCGACGAATGACCCCTCCACCCTTCTGCGGCACAGCAGCATCAACAGCGCAGATGGCTACAGCCTCTACCGCTACCACCTGGAACAGGACGATCGGTACTCAGATGACAGGGAGGCTGAGGAGAGGAAGGTCCACACAGGTGTGGAGAGACAGGGCAGCCTCCACCAGATGAAGGAGTATGGCCAGACCCTGGAGGTCACGGATGCTACTGACCGGATCAGGTCCAGCTCCGGTGTGGACATCCTGATCTCCCCCTGTGACCAGAAAGGGGACAAGGCTGATGGTCAGGCCACAGAGTCTGTCGCCAAAGACTCCCAGGATGCTCTGGAGGCTGCGCTGGAGAAAGCAGGTGTGACAGTGGAGAGGGCAAGACTGGAGGCTGCTGTCTCTTACCCCCTGGAGAGGACCCAGGCCCTGCAGTACTACCCACCCGAAGCCCACAGTGCCTCCCCCTCCTCAGTCCGCAGGGCTGGGAGCAGCATCGTTTTCACACCTGCTGACGAGGAAAATGAGGCTAACTGGGCCATGGACTACAACACCTTTATGGAGCGGGTGAACAGGTCCCCAACCCCCAGCGGGCGGTGGCCTGCCTGCTTCGAGTACAAAGTACATCCAAGCCTCTTCGGCCGTACCCCCAAAGTTTCTGTTGTTCCGGACAGGTCGGCCATTTCGAATGAAGGGGAGGAGACTGTCGAGCCCAAAGAGCCAGCTACAGAAGCAGAGGCACCTCAAGAAACAGGCAAGATGGAAAAAGACACAGAGACAGAAATGAGAGAAAAAACAGTGGACACAGACCACTTGATGGTGGACGAAGGCAGGGTTTACCCATCTCTCCGGTCGAAGAGTCTGAATGTTAACCCCAGGAAGGTGAAAGCCATGGGGGACAGCTTTGAGAAGCCCCGGGCAGCCAGAAGTGTCAAGGACATAGCAGGGGCATTTGGGGGCTCAATCAACCAATCAGCAGTCGGGAAAAAAACAGACCCTAATGAGAAAAAGGCAGATGAAACAGATTTCTAGTAATGAACATGCTGCCATTCTGCAGTCCAGATGTCAGATAAGAAATATGTTCATGTTTAACAAGAAACACAGAATGAGGTGATCCCAGCCTCATTTTTAATAGGTCCATTTTTTTGGTCACACTCTGTTGAAAGGCTTTTTCATACTGTGACAAAAACCTGTTATATAAGTTTGACTTATGTTTTAAAATGGTTAGTAAACAGAAAGCCAGCAGGTAATTCCAAGGTGAGAAATGTATTATCTAAGCATGTGAAATTATTTATAAAAGGAAAAGTATATTCTGATTTGCAGTTATACATTACATCAATTTTAACATTTATATTCAGTTAATACAGTACATTTACATCCACACCACAACAATACATTATGAACAGAAACTGGAATTGTACTCAATATTTCATGTTTGCTATCGATTCTAAAAATGAGCCATACTGAGTTGTTAAATAAGAGTATGTTTATAAAATTCTTCCTGGAAGGGTTAATGGGCCACATTAGGTTTCTCCACTTACTACTAAATGTAACTGTTTGTTTAAACATTGTGCATTACCTCATGTCCTGCCTAGTACTCTGTCTTCAGGAGAGAAAGGTGGAACCAATTAAAAAGGGAAAATTTATTGAGTGGCAATCAGATTTCCTTATTTTTCAGGTTAGAATAAAGGGGTAATAACCAGTGACCATGGATAACAAAACTGGTGAAAATTGGTGTTGGCATGGGAAAACAAATGACAAAAAACAAAGGTTGTATATGCAAACTTTACTTCAGATGTATATTGTAGAAAAAATTCACAATTAACAAAACCAACAGGTCTTTTTTTATATCCATCTTTACACAAAGTAATCAGTGATCAGGCTTTACGGGGTAGCAGATGTGACATGCCATCAGACTGGCTAGCGTTCACAGGGACACAGTCAAAAGCTCCGGTTTTATGGTGGACTGAGACTAAAGGAAGCTGTATCTAACAACATTATTTGAAACTTTCTTCACTTCAACAGAATGCTTTCATTGTTACATCATCAGACTACTGTGTTACAGATGTGTGCATACAATATGTACATGCATATACAGTATATGCAAATTTGTGGTCCCTTAGGTATAACTGCATTTGAGGATTTCAAGTGTCCATGCAATCTAGCAATGGCAATGCAAGAAGCACAATCACTTTCTTGAAACTCATCGTTATGTCCATGAAATGTAACTCAAGCTGATCATTTGGTGACTGACAACGAAGGTTCCTGGATAAAAGGAACCCCCATTCCCACTTTTCGGTTGCTCCCTGAACTTTCAATTGTGGAGGTATGAGAATGGTAACATTTGTTCACAGTTCTTCCTCAAAATTAAGGGTTCAGGGTCACTGTAGCTATTCACCACTGGCTCGTAAAAGTTCTGGTTGGTTTCAGACCACACCCACAGTCCTGGTACCAAAGACATTATGCATCTAGTCCTAATGGAAGTGGTCCGTTACATATCCATATGGTAGAGCCAGATGCTTTTCCTGTCTCTGAACGGGACAGTCCACACACTTCAGTGCAGTAGGATGCGCTCAGTGAGACATTCCCGCATTGAGCAGTAAAGTACAAATCAGCCACATCTTACTAACAGAGGAATACAGAAGTTGGGAGAGTTGTGATGAACTCATAAATAAAATACCCATTTATTTACCTTGAGTGAAGATCTGCGGTGCACTGTGACTTGAATACTGAACCAAATTTAAACAAATTAATAATAATAAAAAAAAAAAACCTAAAAGATGCTTCACAATTTTGGGGTCATCATTCTAAACAGTGTATTCTACACTAACAAAAATACCAGTGATGGGTGATTGGGATGACATGGCACCACAAATAGGTGAAGCTACCACCAGCGTTGACCAGGTTGAACCAATCATTGTGTTCTGCACTGGACAGAAATTCCTTTTAATTGGCTAAGAACAGTGACTGACAGCTCACTGTAGTCTCACCCACTGCGCTGCTCATGAAACCACATTCTTTCATCACAAACAAACAAAAAAAAACACACTGCAATTCATTGGTTTGGGCTTAAGTAAGCAATTTCTACATTTTCTAACAATGTGCAATGAAGCCTCACTGCAGATGTTTGTTATGTCAATCCTTAACATTGAACTGGAGTTATTACATCAATCTGTAGGGTGAACTGCAGTGTTTGTGTCTGACATTAATCTTAAAGTGCACTTCACCCAATCATGGATCAGGATTTTGACCAGTGAGTCACACCATTGCCTATTTAAGGCACATCCTAACTTAGAGTATTCAGTCATGGAATGAAATGTGTTGAACCCAGAAAACGGCAGAAGTGTGACTTTTAATATCACTTGTGTTTAAAAAAAAAAAAAAAAAAAAAAATTAAAAACAACAAAAAAAATCACACCTTTACATTAAGAGCCAAAATACACAAGGTAAAGTGCAGCTAAAGAAACAGTTAATACTGAAGAACTGAAGATTTGTAAACAATACACAAAATGTTTTACATTACAAATTATTTTTCTAAAAGAAAGAAAAAAATGGACATGCTGCACTCTGCCAACAAAACACCAAAAACATGATGGTAATAGTAATAATATAAATTTGAAATAAAATCCTGGATTAGCTGACAAGTGATGGGTTACATTTAAGTAAATTAGTTTACAGGGAGTTTACACAGGCATGCATAAAGTGGTTTTCCTATGGTTTCACAAGTTCTTGGAAAGGACAGTGCACAAGTCCAATGTTTTCATAGAATACATACAAAAATATAATACATGAATTAATCATAAGAAATCTGCATTAACCACATCACAGCAGAGCTCAAGCCCACTGCTGCTTCAATAAGCACTTGTATGGCAATGTGCTCCCACTTCTGTCACGTCTCAAAAACCAACAGTGCCCCCCTGTGGCCATTCTCTCAATCTGCGGAATGTCGATGTTCTCCATTGGACAGAGGTCGCAAAGTGTGACAATGTCTGTTTTTTTTTTTTTTTTTTACGCAAAACGACACAACTGCAAAAAGACACTTAAAAGTAAAGAAGATATCCCCACCAGGTTTTATCATTTTCTGACCTGTTAAAAAGAACAGTTGGAAGACCTGACAGGAGCAGAACGTCCTTGAACCACAGTGTCTTATTGCACAGACTAGCTGACTGAAATAGTTCTGCAGAGTTTCATTGCAATAACAGTCAGGTAGGTGAAAAGTACAGCTAAAGGGAACTTAATATAAAAAGCAATTCCTTCAAGAATCCTACAAGTGAAACCCATTCCAAGGAGCCTTTCACTCAAAGTGCAAGCAATGCTACCTACTTCCTCTAGGCCTACACCAAACTACACTGAGACAACACTCAATAAACTGTTTCCTGCACTCTAAAATCTTCTAAACCACAAACACCTTCCTTGACTTTCTTACTGATACACTACTTATGAAACTACTGTATTCAAAGCTAGCAAGTATGGTCCAGGCATTTAAATTGTTTTAAAAAGCCATTTACATTTTAATGCTTTGCCTACCCTTCATTTTATTTCCCATTTACAGTACTATCACAAATTATGGTTCTGAAACAGGCCATCTTTTAAAAAAAGGCTGAAGCAGGACAGTTAAATGATATACCTACACCACTGACCAAGATAAAAAGATGTTTTGTTTAGCTTTGGTTGAAAATAAAATGTTTAGTGAAAAACACAAACACACACATGTGTACGCACAGTAACACGTACATGTGCTTCTCTTTCATACTGATAAGTTCTGTTACTATACATCCATTTTCATCTTCAAACAACATCAGCCTAATTAGAGGCCATTTTAATTTGGGATTCTGCTAAACTGAGACATGTGTTATCTTTCACATAGAACAAAAAAGCCTGCTACAAGAGCAATCAGAACAGCTTGCATAAAACGCAGACAACGCGAAAACAAAGAACCCAACCACATTTTTTTTTTGTTTTTCTCGCTAAAAGCATCAGGCAGTTAAGAAGCTCACGATGAACGCGCAAAAGTTAAAGCCCAGTACAAACACACAAATACTGGTGTGCAGGCAAAGACGAACAACAGAAAACATCCCTCTTTCAGCAGGCTGGAGGTGTGGGTGCTGGGGGTGGGGAGGTTCTGTGTTTTCCTTCACAGAGGTTTGTGCCACCAGGAGACCACCCGCAACACTTAATCAGCAGGTCATGTACATTTCTTCATCGCACCATATTGTCCATTGATACATACAAATTTTCATTTTCTTTTTTTAATTTTTTGAGACGGGACAGCAAGACTTCCTCTGGCGTGGTCAACACTGATACGCGGCTCTCAGCAGCAGCCTGGCCAGGCTCCATCGCTAAGGTCGGAGAGGCACGGCGCTCTCCCCAGGAAGCAGAGAAAAAGAGGTTTGTGAGAAGTCCGCACTAGACCGGCAGTCCGTTAGAGCAGCGTACATCGGAAGAAGCTGCTCTTCTTGGATCGGTTCTCTGTTATCTTTACTGGTCCACCTCCGCCTGACGGATTGTTGTCATTCTGGCAGAGAGAAAATGGGGTGATGTAGTTTTGGAAGATAAGTCTTGGGTTAGACAGGTACGCTGAACAAAATCTCAACTCATCACAACAGGAAAAAACTATAATTATAAGTCCTTTAGCCATTCTTACCAAATTACATATATTTTATCATAATTTGTATAATTTGTCTTACAGTTGCTCTGACATTTCATTTAAACCCTGGATCCATTCTCTGAAAAAAACAGTACAAATAACTGGCTCTGCAAGAAACTGTTTCTATCACTAGAAGCCCAGGATGCAATTATATTGGGAAAGTACAGTGAAAAACTGCATGCACTGGGACAAAATGATGTATTCATCAGTAAGCAGAACAATTTAGTTGAGGTAAAAACCATGCACAATACCCATCTCTATTAAAATTCAATTTTAAGTTTTGATATATCCTACAAAATTATTCCCATGTGTATGTTCTATCATAAAACCTCCCAGGGTTCACTAAGTTCAGTAAAGGAAGAGGCCATAGCTATAGCCGATCTTAGGGAACTGTAAATTTTGCATTCCCTTCCCTGCCCGGATTCAGTTTCTTAATTAGCACGATTCGCTTACAGCGTGCACTCACCATTTTTCTGTTGAGTCTCGTCATGATGTCTCTTGCGAGTGTGAAAAAGGCCTGGTAAGGATTCAACAAAGGATATACAACAAAGGATATTATAATTAATATTTTCCAGAGCGTCGGATCTGCACCACAGTGCATCAAAGCCTGTGAGATTAGCTGGCTACCTTGCTCTTATACAACACCCATCACATAGTACCCAGCTACGTCAAAACACCTCAATTTGAATTTCAATTCTACCATGAGACAGAAGAGGCGAGCAGGAATAAAAATAAAGATCACAATGCAACTCATATATAATAAATGAAAACAAATACATTTTGAATGTCACTGCCATATACACACCACTGTCTGCAATCTAACATTCCAAATTTAACATTCCAAAGTAAGTACAACCTTAAACTGGTGATTCATGGAAGGTGAGGCAGCTTCACTGTTCTTCCTTACCTCTTCCACATTTATGCTGGATTTCGCACTGGTTTCCAAGAACTTGATCCCATAATCTATTGCTAACTGTGTTTAAAAAAAAAAGATACTTTCATTAGCAATATTAATGTCAGGATTAGTAATGTGAACAATAATCATTTTCAGACCATGATAAGTCGTCATGAAACAGTAGGAGCTGGTAAATGATGAGCCTAGTTGGGCTAAATGGCCTGTTTCCATAATTATGAATTCACATGTTCTCATGAATAGAGGGTATGCTGTATGATCTATATTTTGGAGTTTAAAAGATAAACATTACAGTGAGGTCCTGACTCTGAACCGAACACATGCTGACTCTGTGTTGCTCCAGCAGCAAGCATAATATTTGACTGGTGTTACCTTTACAGTGTGGAAAAAAGCAAAGGCTAGTTTAATTTCCTCCCACAGTCTGTGGGGGGAGTTTGCCTATGTTGAGAGTGATTACATTGTGCAGGTGGATCTTGGTCTGTCATGGGCAGGCCAACCTACCTTCTCTCCTCTCTCTTTGTACACTTGTCTCTTGTCGTTCATGTCACATTTGTTTCCCAGAATCATTCTCTCCACATCTGAAGATGCATGCTGGGAATAACATCAAATAATTACAAGGTTTGAAAACACTGCATTCATCTGACAGAAGAAAATGGCTGCCACCAGGACGTTTCTTTCAATTTATTTGTATGTTTGAATATTCTGTCTCCCAAAATTGAGGACATAAATAATCAAACCCCACTTTTTAAGCCAACATGGAAGCCCTGTATTACAAACTGCAAAGAGCTCTGCACTAACCTACACTTTCTGGCAGGAAAATTAAAAAAATATGATTTAAAAAATGAACTTGAAAAAAAATGAAGGAGCATTCTCAGGCAATACCCCATAAAAATTGATGGCCTTTAATCTTTCAAAACATGCTGGTATAAAATGTCTTCTAATATTTAAATAGTGCTTAATAAATACAATTTGTATTTATTTCACATAACAGCTTAGGGTGGCAGCAAAGAGAATCATTTGTCTTTATCTGAAAGCCCAGTTTTGCTTTTTCTTTAAGTTTCTTAATTGAATTCCACTGCCAAAAAAATCAGTGGCCTCATTTAATGCAAACAAATAGAAACAACCATGAAAAATGTCCTTTTACCCTTCTGACAAAGACTGCTACATGGCTTGCATCACAGTGCAAACGCAGTTCCCTTGGAGTGAGTCATTTTTCTTCCCATTTTTAATACAAAGGATAAGAACAATGGATAATAATTTATCATGTTACACAGACTCATACACATACAAACACACATGTGTGTATGTCATGCACATGTATATTTCAGCTGGTCTCATAACAGACTAAACCTGTACCCTACTCCTGTGGCTTTAGTAATTGAAAGAACCAGCTTGTTCTATCAGAGGAAGAAGGTGAAACAGAATGGAAAGTCGAGTGTGCCAGGTAAGGACACAGCATGCAGTCTGACAGCCACTCCACGCCTCACCTCCTCAATGTTCCGGATCCAGTTCTTGATGTTTTCGAAGGACTTCTCATTGGTGATGTCATACACTAACATTATGCCCTAGGAAACAGAAGAAAGGGTCAGCAATTGGACAAAAGGAACGGTATGCTTGTATGCTTATGACTTATGCTCAACCTAGCCTTGTGCACAGGGATTAGAGCTCCCTGATCTGAGCCGAGCAACAGCAGTGCAGTTCAGAGCAGTAAACCTGGCCACTTCTGGGATGCAACTAACATTTTCTGACCAATCACATCAGCTCAGTGAAAGTAGGTGTGAAGAAAAGGAAGGGATTCAAATTAGTTCTCATACATGACCAGTGAGTCAGAGTATAGTATTGGATTGAATAGTAAGAGGAAGCATGAATCAAAACACATAACACTTCTGCAAACTGATCTGAGAAAACCTGAAAACTCTAAACTGCCATGTTCTTGGCATGGTCTTCAATACAATGGTAAATTATGTTTCCAGACTGCACTGGGTGCAACAGCCATGTTAAACACAAGATACTTCACTTCATTCCTGCACTGATGCAATTGCTTTTGTGCACACCTTTTTTTCAGTATCCGGTGACATCACTGACCTGCCCTAACCTACCAGCTGGACTAGGATCATACCTT
Organism: Albula goreensis; assembly: GCA_022829145.1. Classification (NCBI taxonomy): domain Eukaryota; kingdom Metazoa; phylum Chordata; class Actinopteri; order Albuliformes; family Albulidae; genus Albula; species Albula goreensis. The sequence goes on from CM040755.1 coordinate 11,275,108, forward strand.
TAGATCATTTTCTAAATCAGTCCTATCCTCTCATTTCATTTATTTTTCTGCATTTGGGATTCCCAACTGTATTCATTAGAAAATCTCTTTGCTCCACTGTCTGCAATTAGGAAGGGTAGAGAAAATGCCACATTGTCTGACGAGGCAAGTCCAAGCTATTGGAACATTTCTTTTAGTGGAACAGAGAGGGTTAACATAGAAATGGCGTTGTGGTGCAGAGCATGAAGAGCTCAGTGTGTTATCCTAGTGCAGGGGTCCGGGCTGCTAGACGATGGGCGCAACTGCTTCTGAGAACAATACGGTGCACCCTCGATAAGAACAGCACTGGCAAAAGGCCCAAATGGAGTTTACTACTCACTGAGAGTGGAGGGGGAGAACAAAAAACAAAACTTTTTTAACGCTAACACGTGTTTCTAATTCACAGAGTAATGACATCATGCCACAACACTGCACGTTTCTATACAGATCACCCCCAAAAAGATCCTGCTCTGATCTCTGATCGCAGCTTGGCAACGACAGATGAAGTAAGTGGCAAGGAGCCATGATGCAGTTGCGTTTCAGCTCAAGAATGCTGTCGCAATATTAATCACATCTTTGGGGGTGGGGGTTCTTCCAGGGCTGATTAATGGTGTAGGGGGTTTCGCTGGCTCGAGGAAGTACGCCTCATCTCACCATTGCTCCACGGTAGTATGCCGTGGTGATGGTTCTGAACCTCTCCTGTCCTGCTGTGTCCCTGTGAAAGAGACACAAGCGTATTTGAATCACTCCAGGAGTGAGACACAAAATAACACCTGACTGCTCTCTGTGAAAGACTAAAGTATGCTTAAATCCATTCCAGCAATGAACTTAGTGACAGACATTAACATAGATTGAAAACTGTCCCTGCTACAAACAGTGTCCTTGAGAAAGACAAAAAGTTTAAACCAACTCCACATCAAAAATTTCCCTTTAATGCTGTTCTGTGTCCTTCTTCACTCAGAAAACACAGTATAGACTTTTATCAATCTTGTCCCACTCATCCTTAGTCACATAGGAGTACGTTAACCCCCAAACACCCCCCCACCCCTCTACTCCACCCCCACTGGACCCTACACATCTCTGCTTCTCATTTCAGAGAGCATTTCAACTGTGGAGGGATATACCCGCTGGCCTAGTTCTATGATAGGCACACACAATCCTGCAGGCACACACAATCCTGTTGGTGGATTTTACTCACCATATCTGAAGCTTAATCTTCTTCCCATCCAGTTCTATCGTTCTGATTTTGAAGTCAATCCCTGAAATCAGCAAAAGAGGGAAAAGTATGTTAATGCTTTACGAGACTCTTAATAGAAACTCAATGCTTTGTTCAACTGGTCCCTGACCTCTGACCCTGCCAACAGAAACAGAAGACTGGCACAGAAACAGCTGCATGATTATTCAGCAGTGACCCCACAAGCTCTCATAGGGTAGTGAAGCACCTCGCGACAAGGCTGGCATACCGTCAGGGTTGCAGAATAACCCTCACGATGGGTCCTGGGGACCTCACATTGGTTGGCTCAGTTGAGCCCCAGCCTCTCACATTGCTGTTCAGCTGTGTGGGGGGGGCGCAGTTTCATTGGGTGAAATTAGATTAGATACAGTATAAAATATAGTCACATTGGGTGTGCCTCTACATACATTTGCTTACATGAGGCCCTTCAGGTGCCCGATGCTGATTGATTGCCATATCTTTCAATTCAGTTTGGAGTCTTGGTTTCATTCAAATCAGTGCCACTGCAGACTAGTCTGGACACACACATACGCACTTATCCTAGGTCAAAGCTGTGCAACTTCAGCTGTGGATCACTATCATGGCGCAGAGGCTTTTCCCAGCTCTCCAGCACTAAAAAGGTCCAGCCACTGAAATAAAGAAAATGACTGCTCAATCCAGGGCTGAGTATCTGTAGACAGACTCAGAGTAGATGAGTAAGAGATGAAGTCAAACATTAAACCAGGGCTAATCCAGTGAGCAGCCCTGTCCTGCTGCTTAGCTGCTGGTAAGGGTCCTAGAGATACAGCTGATCGAGCTCAGGCCTAAATAATCTCCTTTTGGCTGAATGCCACCCTGTATGAGACGGCACACGACCCTGACAAGAAGCCTCAGCAGCAGCTGCCTCCACCAATTATTTACAGCTCTCTCCCAGACACCTGCCCCCCACTGCAGGGCTAAATTAACCCGCGCCAGCCTCCTAATATTAGCCCGTCTTCTAAAGATGCCCTGATGACTAACGATACACCGCACACAGGCTGCCCTGGAATCTGCACACGCGTACAAAGAGCAGCCAAAAACAATACAGGGCCAAGTTAGTTACCCCTCACCATCAAACCTGAACTGTTCACTCAGCCCAACCACAAGCCTTCCACAAACCTTCCAGCTGACACTCAGGTGTCTCTTTCAGTTCATTTAGCTATCTCATACTGTCAAGACCATAAGAGGCCACAACCCTGCAGGCCCCTGCAGCCACCTGTCCACTGACAAACCAGCAGGATCCTGCCTAGCCAGGGGAGGTCACTAGAAAGTGAAGAGAATGGCATGTCAAACTCTCTTACCCACTACTTTACCCCAGTGAGGCTGGACCAGGTGGTTCGCTTGCCAATGTGGAGCTATGGGCATAGCTGGAATTCAAACATCAAGAATCAGGATGCATATCTGCACCATGAATTTGCACCTCAACTTTGTGCACCACCTCAAGGCCCCAGAGGAGCGAGGTTCACTTTCAGAAGCTACCAGTATATGTAACGCTGCAAGGTTTCAAAACACGGACAGAAATAGTGTGGCGTTTCAGGTAGCCATCTTTACTCTGCATGAACATCATGCTGCATTGCTGGAGAACACAAAACACCACCTTGCCCAGTATTTAACCACAGGAGAGCCAAAAATGAACTGAGAACTAATTAATTGCCTTTGGCAGACAACACAGGTGTTCACATTCAAGAGTTAATGAGTGAAAGGACCCCGCATGAGCGACAGGCAGGTTGCAACAGTCGCAGTGTGTGACACAGAGAGGAAGTGGTGAGCGCCACAGCCATTCTGTGTGCAGTCTTACACCGGCGGCTCTCTGTTTCCGGGACAATACACACGGGGCTGACACACACACCCGGGCTGCGGTCGTCTCTCTTTCTCCTGTTTCCCCGTGACCCAGCAGCTATAGTTACAAAGTAAGCCCAAGGTGAAACGTCGCTGTTTTAATTTGGTCTCAGTGGTTGTACTGGGGTGAAGTCAACATCACATGTGGCACGCACAGGGGGCTGGAGTCCACCTGTTCTGGGGTCAGCAAAGTCAGGGTGCAGTTAAATAATAGCATCAAATATGTTACATATTTACACAATGACACATATTTAAGTGGATTGCATTGCTGATTAGCAAAAGCCAAATACTCTGGATCATGGCTTTAACTGAATGTGTTAGTTGGAAAGCAGCCAAATGGTGTAAAGGTATAAATCAAAAATGTGCTAAATTCTTCAGTTTTTGTATGGTTTCAAAGTAATAGCAGGAGAGGATCCGCAGTGCTTCCACTGTGATTTCCCCTGTACAGAGAGGACATGTTGCACTGTACATCTGAACAAACTGAGCGGTGTTAAGAAATGGTTCAAAGGACGGTGTGGTTCTGATGACTGGGATGAAATTTCCCAATATCCAGGGGAGAGGGTGTTTCACTGAAGAGAGAAAGATAACAGTATTACTCTTAGTGTGTGTGCGCAAGTGTATGTGTGTAACTTTCTGGACACACACGCACGTTTATGTGTTTGTGTGTGTGTGCCTGTGTTGAACAGTGTCATGATCACACTCAGTAAGAATCCAGGAAGTGGAACAGAGATGGCTGCCAGTGGCAGTGGGGAAGCCTGCTGTGTGGCCGAGGCCTAGGGTCCCTGACCTTCTTGTCTGTGGAGAGGAAGTGATGTCGCCACAGTTCTGAGTTGGCAGAGGAATGCAGGAACCACCTCCATCCGACTCCCTACTCCCCTCTACAACCGACCAGCAGACTGTCACAAGACCAAGGAGGGCCCAGACAGAAAGCCCTCTGTTTCTCCAGCCACCGCAGACAGAACAGGACTGCACAGGGTGAGGGGGCGGTGCTACAGCAGCCCAGGCATACACTTCACCAACACGCAGAGCTGGAGGACCAGCTGAGGCCTACTCCACTCGGCCAGAACACTGACCAAAATGGCCAAAACTTTGATCATGCAGGACTGCTTCACCAGTTCGCCTTCATCTTCTAAGACTTCTGTTCTACTTCCTACTCACACAATGACAGACAAATCAAAGGCACATGTAATGGACGACACCTAGCCAAAGCTAATACCTTGAGTATTCTACACAAGCCTGAGCACATCCCCATGAAGGATACAACATACAGGACTTCTGTTATCATTGGCATATTGCTCATGCAATGTGCAGGCTACTGTAGCCACCAGCTTGCGCATGACTAGCTTAATTAACTTCCTTTCAGATTGGGGGAAAAAACTGGCCCATGCTTCCAACTACATAAAACTGGCCCATAAGGTCATGCACAACTTTATGGTGCAGCTGTGAGTCCTGCAAACGGGTTATCAAGCCTCAGCTGGTGAGGCAACAACTGGTCCAGCCTTGCCGGGGAGCGATAGAGGTAGATCCAGTAAATGCGATTACAACCATCACCCTGTAGCCACCACTCCTGAAGGGGTGTGCATCTGAAAGTGTGTCAACTGAGCATATGTTGACTTTGTGTTCCTCCAATAGCATAGTCACTATGCAATTGGTAACATACCTGCCGTGTGAAAGTGGCAAACTTGTTGATACACAAAGGGTACAGAAAGAAACTCCAGACTAGTTCAGTCCATAAAAGGCACAACCTTATGGCCTGTTCAAGTATGAGGCAGAGTCAGAGGACAGGTTTGGCTTTGTTCAGATCGGAATAGGTGGGTTTAAGCACACAGTTACCACTTAGGTTACCACTGCATTACCTTGTCCCAAACATCAGCCAGATGCCCACAGGCTAACGACTGATATAAGGAAGAGCCACGCCTCTACGGCAGTGTTGGCTATCCCATAGTGCCGTGTGACATGCAGTGGTGAAAACAGTCAGTGGCATGTAGATGACGCAACAATGGGGTGAGCACACACACAGCTGCAGAGATCTTTGCCCCAGTGCAGACTGTACAGACAAAACCCAAGAGATACCCATGAGAGCAATTACTTTTATGGGGGAGAAAAGGGGAAAAAACTCAGTGAGCGTGAGTGATGTTGCAAAAACCTAATCTTGATGCTGTGCTGGGTAAAGCAGAGGAGGACAGTGCTCTCTCTTGCTTGCTTTCTCCCCAGTGGCTAGCTTTAAGAGCACTGTAAGCTATGCAGTTTTTTGGCTGATATACCCTCTCCCTCCCACTCTCCACAGAGCTCAGCTGTAATCTTGATGTCTCGACTGCAATGAAATGATCCAGAAAAGCACTGCCCAAATGCTCAATACAGATCACTGAGCATCAGTACAAAAGCCACCACCACCCTTCATTTACTCTTGTCTGGTTGTGAGATGAGGAGGTGCTCCAGCACAGTGGCACTGTATAAGAAATCCTTACAGTGCAATGCTCTAACTCACAGTACAGTGTTTTCTCTACACGCAACTTGAGCATTTCTCACGTCTAAGAAATCCTTCACCCTATCAGTTTAAAAAAAGTGAAGTCCAGAGTGTTCGCTCAAACAAAAAGCAGGCACTTTGATTACAGAATTCCATACTGTCCTGGGTTTATTTAAGGAGCGCTTATAGCCAAAGTCAGTTGCCTCTAATGAAAAACACATGCTGACACTTAAAAGAACCGAGTTTCGCTGTTTTTATTCAACACAAAAAAGGCTTTTCGGCTGAGTGAGAGACTCCAGTGCTCAAAATCACAGGAGAGCCTAGGCCCAGCACATACTGCGCTCACACCAAATAATCCACAGATCATCACACACAAATGTTTATGGAAGATTTAGTGCGGTGTTAGCAATCCTACGGTATTTGCTGAATTGCTCTGAATAGCAGTGTCCCCTCCCCTTTTCTATAGTCTGTGTATCCTGCATCTAAAACTTTAAAGCATACTCTCAACCTTTCTGTTCTCATGAAAGAGTTTGCAGAAAATCTTATCAGAACTATAAAGAAAGCATTAAAATGGCACTTTTGAAATATAAGCGTTTTTACAGCTGAATGCATTCCTGTATGGCCACTTGTACATTCTAATTTAGCAGAAAACCAATTTAATATGACACAAAGGACACATCTGCATTGTTTCTAAGCTTAAAAGTGAATTGAATTAAGTTTATGTACGACTGGGAACAAGAACACAATGAACAGAGATAAATAAAACTGTCTCCACAGAGCAATTTCAAGATAAAATGTGGCTAGCTCAGCAGAGGATATTTATGTGCCAATCAGTCAGGGTCTAAAGTTCTGCACACAAACTTTGTGTTACCTTTATCTAATGCAAGTCCAAAATCAATTTAAAGTTTCAAAGAAAAAGGAAAGGTTAGCACATGTTTGAACTACAAGGAGAGATTTCTGCAGGGCCACTTATTTCTAATCCAACTATATTCAATCTAATAGGTTTAATTTTCTACAACCACAGTTCTATCCTTACATCCCTTGTAAGAGACCATGGCAGCGTAGAGGTGACATCTGAAGACATGGTTTACAGCCAATCAGATCCTTCTGACGCTGTCGTGTTTCAGACACAAAGACAATGACCCAGCTCTGAGGGCCTGGACGCACAGGAAGGGCATGTCGACCCTCACGGAGTCACGCGAAGTAAGGCAGCTCTTAAAACAATGCAAAGTGGGCGTGATATTGCTCTACAGAAGCCATACCGAAATCAACAGTGGGACACGAAGGGAAACAGTACATCCATTGAAAGCACCTATACACGACTGAAGGGAGGAGGCCCTACGAAAGCAGCGGGTTGCAGACTGCCCGTCTGGCCCATGGTCAGGTATCAAATCCTGACCACACCCGTGCCAGCTTTTGCCGGCAGCCACATGGTTTGGTGAAAAATATGCAGCTGTATCGGCCAGGGATTCAGTCTCCATGGCTGTACCACACTAAACAACACCTTCTCCTCTGGCCAGTTAGGATTTTGTAGTCTATTTGTGTCAGTGCAGCAATAACTATTGAGGTTAGCATACTGTCTGAGGAGGTGGGAATACTGTAACTCCATAGCTCATATGTATTAATTGTAATAAGGCTAATGTATATAATAGCTAGGTATACTGCACATACCCAGAAGATCAGGTGGGCAGACTTAGTATATATCCTCAACTATGCCTAAGGAGTACAGAGTGAGGAGGCGACTGCTTTTTCCCAAATTGAATGGAGAACAACTGCAGTAATGGAATGAAATAAAGGAGTTAAACTTGCCAAAACAGTTACAGAATGTTGTAACTCTGCCTGCGCTATAGAAGCACAAACCACCTCCTCTTGAGTGCTCTAGTCTATTGGATTTGACACCGCTCACAGCCAATTTGCCCCATTTCAGACAGTTGGTAAGCACATCTCAGGGGAAACGCAGTCCAGGTGGTGCCAGCGTGTTTTCGGTTTCCACTGAGCAATAACACTGGAGGGGGCTGGGTACCTTGAAAGCACATGCAATTTCTAAACTCTCCTGAGTACCAATCACTCAGAATTAATGTAATTATATAGTAACTGTGTGCTGAAATACATCCAAAAATAAGAGTAGTTTCAGTTGTAGTATCAGTTGTTTGGGTAGTAGTTTAGCACTACATTTTACTGTATTATAAGAAAACCTAATCAGAATCAAGACTCCCTTATGTAAAATACTTCCCTGCAGCACATGCAGTCATGTTCTTAGCAACACATGAATTATTTGGTACTCCACTTACGAGTAGTGAGAAGTAGCAAGGATGGCATTGTGACACTTACATTGCATGGCTTTCACAAAAGCGAGCAGAATCACATCAGCATTTGTTAAAACATGCTGCACAGCTGTTCCTTATTTAACTATCAATTTCTAAAGACGAAAAAACTAAAACAAATGATGTCGCAGATTTCAAAAAGACATTGAAAAGTACCTGCCTTTTCCCACTAAAATCTGAAATAAAACACTGCCCTCTGCCTCTATAGTGCCTGACGTGGTGCGTATCAACACTGTGTTGCAAGGGTGTACTTCTGAAGTGTCAGACCTTACAGTGAGATACTTACAGCTAATCCACTTGAATGAAAGAATAACTCTTATATTTATGAAATATCCCTTAATGTTTAATGCATCACTTATGTGATTTAATACATGAGCAATTTTTACACAACTGATGCCACAAAGCCACCAAGATTCAACAAAAATTAGGCCGTTTAAAAATCCCTGTAAGCTGTTATGTCATTTCATGACAATGTCAATGATTCTGTTCGTTTAAATAAACACATCAGATCCAACTTAAACATAAGCCCAAACTAAATTACTACATAATCTCTCACACTTCTGAATCTGACAAACGAGGCTTCACAAACAAAGTGGCTGAGGTACAGAAAAACTGGGATGTAGAGCGATGCCAGGTGCTCACACACACTGTGACAAAGCAAGCCTTTGAGCACCAGTGCTTCCCTGAGGACAAGCCTATCTCCCCATCAATTATACATGCATGATTCTGCTGCCTATATACCCACCATGCAGTCACTGGGAGCATGAGAGGCAATTTGCTGCATCTTTTACTTGGGATTGAAGTGGAGCTCTTCTGCAGTAAACATTTTTGAGTGATTACAAGCACAACAGCAAGAAAAGATATTCTTGGTACCAATAAAAAAATAAGTTGGGAGGAAAATTAGCGTGGCTGAAATTGAACTGGAACTGGCTTGAGGACTGTTCAACAGTGAACTAGCAAAGCAGGTTGGTTTGCAGTCAGTTACTTATCAAAAAAGCACTTGTACTTAGTGTTAAGAGTCTAACAGCATGAAAGTGGTGGAAAATCTCCCATTTAAAACAAGCCAGGGTTTTTCATGTTCCTGGGAGAAAATGGGTAGGCTATAAGCAGTGGGAAAAGGGAATGATAAGCCTGTTGTTCAACCTCTGCAGTGGGAAAGGGTTTTAATGAGCCAGCCTGGTTCATGCTCCACAGTGGGAAAGAGGTATAATAAGCAAGCCCAATTCCAGCTCCTCAGTGAGAAAGGCTAGAGTGTGTTAATGTAGGCAGACAGTAGAATGGTCTCAGGCAATAAACACTTTCCTGCCATTATTAAGTAACAATGAGCTCAGAATAGCAAAAGCATTTCTGAAACATACAGTAGTAAAGCAAATAATGCTTTTTTTGTATCTCCATTTACATTAGCACATTCCTCATTTATTACGTTACTACTTTTTTCAAATTTTTATTGGGGTAAAGATTTACATTTTTCAGCCTGTTGCATTCATCACTGACATTTTGTTATTCTGTTGCAAACTTTTATCAACCTCAAATTATAAAATGCTGTCACAGAAGTAGGAAGGAAATTGGAGGATTTTCCAATCCATTCCTTTTTAATTCGTAAGACATCTTATTTTGGTTATTATACAAATGGACTGCTCCCTCGTCACAGCCTGCGTTTTAAAAGCAGATGTACAGATAAAATACATTTCAGTAATGACATTCTTTGAAGGTATACACAATTTTTGAAAACACTGCTTTTATTATACCTCATATTTAGTATGTGAAAATATGAGATAAATAATATGACCTTTAACCGAAATTGTAATTCCAAATTGTATTTGTACCTGTTCAATTGCAGCAAGACCACCTAAATTTGGCACAGCACAGATGCACATGCTTCCTCTGAAACTTGTCTAGTCACTTTTTTTTTTTGCTCGGTTTTCACTCTACCTTCAAACTGACTGTGCAGCAACTGGACTGAACTACCTGTGCAGCTGGAGCAGGCAGACTGTGTGCACCCAATCAGCCAGAGGAGTCACATTTGATCAGGGCTGTGGGAATATCCTGCCAAATGTTGCTCTCCCTCCCTGGGTGATGCGGCACCTTGTGGGGCTATTGGCTGTAGCTGGCACAGGCAGGAATGCACTCTATTTAATTCTTTTGATCTAACCACCACTGTCTTAAACCTCCAGACTGACAGCATGGCCCACTCAGATGAAAATTTTGGCTTTGGAATAAGAGTTCAGTGTGAACGTAATTTACCATACTGTTTATTCAATTTAATTATGAAGATAGGATGATGTTTGCTTTTTTGCACTGTGTTATAATACATGATATTGCATAAAAACTGCTCAGTTTTTGCTCCTGGTAAAATGTACGATTCCTCCCCAGAGCTTAATTGCATATCTCTGATAATATCTGATATCTGCTTACACTAAAATGTGATTTCAATTTCTGTCTTAGTTTATGGTTCAGTTTAAATTATGGGAAAATGAAACTGTTCTGCTCCTCAGGATGATTCAGTTAGTTCAACTACTTTATCATCATAATTGAGAAGGTACTTTTTTCGCCCAGGTCGTTTTCACACTGAACAAGCCGTTAAAAGGCACACAAAACCCTCTCAATGGAGAACATTTTCATAGTCAGCACCACAGTACTTACAGTGCCAGTCTCCATGCACCACCCCCAGCCCAGCCCCCACCCATCATCCACATCACTGTAAACTGAGTTAAGGACACTCGTCTCATGTAGACTGTCAGTCAGCAGTGCTATTTTCATTTAAACATGAATACACACAAGAGGAGCAGCACTGAATTACCCTTTCATTTCGCTCTTGTGTACCGGAACAAAAGAGGGAAGCTGATACAGTCTAGCATAATTTTTATGTTTTTTTTTTTTTTTTTCATTTTACTTATAATGGAGTTTACACATACTCATCCATACACACTGACCAGAGAGAGAACCATGGATCTCTCTCAATGATATCTGTAGGGTCAAAGCTTAATTATTTTTAAGGGAGACCGACAGGAAATGCCCCTCTCCAGAACATTCTCTTCACCACCAATTTGATTTAAACGTAGCAAATGGTTTCCACAGATTTTTTGAAAAATGAATCTTTAGGAAGGAAGGTATTCACAATCATGAGGCTCACTGGTTTTGCTGTGTTCTCTAAGGGACTTTCCCATTGTGACTTTTTCTACAACTAAAAGTCCATCGAAAGGGTGACAGCCATGGTTCCTGTTTTTTCATCGGGGAAAACTCTGCAACTCCTTTGTACCTCTCTGGGCTTTCCCAATACCAGTTACTCTGGGAATTCCACAGAATTCTCTCAGGAAGTTGACAAACCATATTCAGCATAAAGCCATGCATTACACATGTCCTTTTCATTGTTCAAACAGAGAAAGGTAATTATGAAACGTTTGGGTCCCTGTGGTACAAACCTCAGAGTGTTAACTCAGCATACTGCATCTATGCTGCTTCTTTTCCTCTGAAGCATGACAGTAGGGCTGGGCAATAAAACAGTATTACAGAGTATCAGATTTCACTGAGATTGAAACCAAATGATATTGTTGTGATATAGCGATATGAATTTTATAACATGTGGATGGGATTACTGTTATTGTTATGCAATATGATGAACATTTCAATTACTGTTCAGAATAGTAAAAAATATGTTTTTCCATATAGATCAATACATATATTACAAAATGTATTACTATGGATAAATTACTGTCATATACAGCTTACAATTCTGCCCAGACCTGCATGAGGGTCTCACTATAATCTCCACCTTCACCTGTGCTCCATCACATGTCATTACAGCAATAGCCATCAACTTTGGCACACTTCACTAGTTCAAGAAATTTATCAGAATCCAAAAAAAAAGAGATGTTCTCTATGCAGTGGAGGAAGTGCCGTCACAGTCATTAAAGTATCATTACAATACACAGGAAGGCGGGTGGAGAACTCCCTGAACTGTGTATCTTGAAGGGCCATGACTCATAGCTGCAGACGCCTACCAGCAGGTGGAAATCCAGGATCAAACAAGACGACATAGATGACAAGCAACAGCACACAAAGCATGTTTAGGAGAAATCCCTGTGCATGACCCTGTCCGCTCTTCTCCTGCAGTCATGCCCGCTGATGATGGAGCAGTGACATGCGACAGTCAGATTATGAGGATGAGAGGTAACTGGTCATGGGCCAGGGCAGCATGGCCTTCAGCAGTAATCATCAGCCAGGGCTATATAACAGCATAAAAGAGCTGATGCAGGTTGTGTACAACAGCTTTTTTTTTTTTTCAAGCCTTTTAATTTCCAACAAGAAGAAAAATCTTAAGGTTACACGTGCTGCATCCAAAGTGTAACGTTTTTTTTTTTTTTTACCATTTGCCTATACTGAGGAAATAAATTACCAATTTTGCCAAGCTCTCCTCAGGACATTGGTTATATGTTCCTGCGCTTAAAAATCTCAGAAAATTTATGCAACACGCAATTTTCAAATTAAAATTTCTTTCATTTCGGTGTTAAGTAGGTTTTTCTAAGTATCTCATTTGTTGTAATTTAAATTACTGTCCATCAAATGAAAGTACACTTGTTTAGACTGCGAGTCTGTACCGTATTCATGTCACCTGTACCATCGACGGAAAGAATATCATGTTTGATCATGGTCATCTCCACCGTTTGGGAACCCCCTGAACAACAGCGGGATATTGTGAATTTTGATGCGACTACGTGCAAATGGAGCCATAATTTTGGCACCCTCCACCATCATCACGACAAATTTTAACTGTGAAATACTATTTAGATCACTGTATTTAAAACTCCAGACGATCTTGTTTATCCAGAAATCTGGATCTCTGATAATCCAGAAATGCTATTAACTAATTAGCATACTATGTGTTTAATGGAAAGAACAGTTTCTATGTATGCAAATGAAGGAGGAGAAAAAATATGATCCGTGTGTGGTAAGACAACGATTGCGTACAGTTGATTAGCTAGCTCTATATATTTTCTGTACCAGTCCATTTGACCATTTCCTTAACTACATCAAAACATCTCCAAATAAACAGGCACTTCAACAACGAATTGCGTCTGTGAAAATGATGACATGCTGTTAATAGATCAAACAAGAATAGTTCTGTAAATTGAGATTAGTAACAACATATGCTGTAACGATTGCAACATCGACCTTTAAGATGGTCAGATGTCAAGTTTCAAAAGTATTGGGGAAAAAAAAGTTTTATCAAACGCTTGTGAGACAATTAATTGGTCTTAATAATCGATTCCGGTTAAGATCCTCGGTTTTTTGCAATTTATTCGAATTAGGAATATTCTTTACTAATGCAAATCATTTTGATGTAACCGTTCTTTTTGACTATGTTAGGGAATCACCGTTATTACCTGTTAGATGGTTCAATTCACTGGCTCTCAACGGACCAATGACTGGTAAGTGTAACTGGCTACAGCAATATTGCATTACACCGTACGTGACAACCCAAACTACATAAATTAATCAAACCAGTTCGCCACAGATGTGAGGCAATCCAACAAGTATTGTGAGGTCTTTTGGAAGATTCTCTGCTTTTCATAGCGATCTTACACTGTGTATTATTCGCCAGAAGCAAATGGTAACTATCCCCTTCTCCGCAGCACGATAGCCTGCTACTTGAGTGCAACGCTACAGGTCTTAATAACCTACTAAATTATGAATGAAAATCATTAATTCCCAACTGATGGATTAATCTGATAGAAAAAATAAGTGAGTGTACATTTACCAAGCCAGGACAGTTTACCAGCGATAAAATACAAAAACATCCAACCTAGTCTGGTAAGCTAGCGAACCGATCGATGGATTTCATATCGTGCATGGCATGCAAATTAGCTAGACTTAAAGCTAGTACTGTACGTTATCTTTTCAAGAGGTAATTAATGAGCAAGAAATCTCACTGATGGCTGAACTTAAGCTGTTTCCTGTCTGTACTGTAATGAGCAAGCTAGTTTCTGGGCCTTTTCCCGTGTCAGTGCCCTCTTATCGTTTTGCAATACACTAGCAAGCTAAGTCAATCAGCAGGCTTTCTTCGCTTACACGACCAAATAATATCCACCAAAGACAGAAGCGACGGGTTAAACTGACCTATTGTGGATATGAATGTGGTGTTGAAGGCGTCCTCGCTGAACCTGAAGAGCAGACATGTTTTCCCGACTCCACTGTCTCCTATGAGCAAGAGTTTGAAGAGATAATCGTACGTTTTCGCCATTTTCCCCCTCCGCTCCTCTCCGCTTGATAATGACAATGTAGCGGGCAGGGTAGCACACAGTATCCATACAGTGAAGGGAAGAGAGGGCGTGAGACTGATGACGTCAATGCTTGTCTTCACGAGCTGAGCACATGCGTAGAGTTTTGGTCCGTGTAGTTTTTGCAGGTAAATCTCGAGCCGTCGGCTGTCACATACCCCCACAGCACGCCACTTTGTATTGAGCAAAGTAGAGAATAGATAGTGCGACAGTCATCGAATGGCCAGCTTGATGACAAACGCTGAGTTTTTGGCTCTGCTTTATCGTAGTTGCAACATAATTCCCACATTATATTACTATAAAGATCGTTTTTAAAAATCATCAAGTGCGACTAATAACTTAACACATCACACTTTGCTTGTACCTAAATAGGTTATCCGAGAGACTTGAAGCAAGAGCCAATATTCATCACCCTTGTCTGTCTTGATAGTGCAGGGTAGGAGGTGAAATGCTATATATTAGATTTTCATAAGTAAATCGTTTTGCATTCATTTGTTTCTCAGAGATGCTTGTTCTCGTTGTTGGTTGTCTGAAAGACAGATTAGTTGGGAACCAGGATGTGACCAGTTCAGACTGAATACCTAACAGTGGTAAGCAATAGATTACAAGCTAAATTCAGTGTTCTGATGCAGAAATCACAAGTTCATTGTAGAGGAGTGCAGAATGGTCGACTGAGGAAAATAATCGTAAAACATGACATAAACACGTGCGCTTGTGCTGAAATAAGTAAAAAATGTGCATTAGCAGAATATAAAACTGTCGTGGTCTTTAACATGTTTAAATATACAATAACATGGTGTCGTGTCTCTTTAAAGAATTTGAGGAACTGTTGTTGTGCTGTTGTAGCGCGGTAATTGTCATCCGGGTTGCCAAACGATTTTTGAAATCCTCTACATTTTAATGAGTTAAATTTACTCTTTCTTGGGGACACTGTACATACATAATTCAACAAATTGCCTTTTTGTTCCTTGATGCTAAATGTCTTATTGTTCAGGTCTATACATTTTAAGTATAACAGTCAGGCTATTTACTATTAACATGATACATTCTGCAACACCCTCACAAGACTTATTATTGAAAGGGAAGACACTGGAATGATAATGGATTACTTTGAAATCACATACATATACACCACCCATTATCAAAATGATTGCAATAATTTGCCAGAAGTTTCAGCGTGTATGTGTTGCATACAAAATGTGTAACCTGAAGACAGCAAGTACAAAAGACAGAAGTTTTTGAACAAGGAATCTCTTAAGCTGTTCTGATTCTCCACATTTTTGTTTCTTCCCTTTTCCTGGACTGTCCTATTTTGGCATACTGGATGCCTACCCAATATCTGACTTGCTGAGGCTACTGAAGAATGAACCCCCAGTGGCTTCTTTAAGGCTCAATATCCACTTAGGTATTGCACTAAAGCATCATCACTGCAAATGATGAGTATAGCCGGCTATTACCTTACCTGTTTCCCTTTCACCATTTTCACCTATTGTTAAGTGTTATTGACTTGTTCTTTTCTGTATGCCTTAATTTACCAGGGGCTCAGCCTTGTTTTAATGGGTCAGAGAATAATTTCCAGTTTTGGCTCAAATGGAGTTTTTATTTTCGTATTCTCTCATGAAAAAGTTCAGTGTGAAACATTATGCTACAACATGTTTGTAAATGGCACTGTACAAAAACTGTGAAGTCTAAATCAAGGTGGCAGGATCAGTTGAATTATCTTAACTGCATGGTTATCAATATGTTGTAATAAGAGCACACATCATCAGCACGATGATACATGATGAGCATTTTATCTGGCAACCCATTTAGATACGTACCTCTGAAACAGTCCGCAAATCCAGCGAACGCTTGATCTGTGAAAATGCCTGTAAGTAAAATAACATGTTGATCGAAATATAGCTTGTTAACAGTATTTTGCTTTCACAGGGTGTAGGATGTTTTTATTATTTATTTTCACCATGGTAAGCCTGCCAATACAGTGCGCACGTGTTTTTTAAAGTTTCCCTTTCCGTTTCTTGCTATGATCACTCGCTGCTTGGCATGCACATTCTGCGTAAATATCTTTTGTTTATCGTCCAGGCTAATCTTTGAGATCCCCGGGCATATTTCGTTACTTTACGTAGTATATAAACTTAATGCAATGTTTGAACAGTGGTTGCACTGTGCAGAAACTGTAGGTTTTCCTACAGCAGGGCCTCACAGCTAGCTAACAGCATGCTACTTAAGTCGCTAAGATACGGTGTTGTTATGGTATTATTTTATTTGTTTTAAATGGTGTGTTTCTCACTTTGACGATTGTATAGTTTTGATTATTTAGCTTACCATGCCCACTCTCACCAACGTTAACATCAAAGGATTTGATAATTGTTTACAGCTAGCAACAGCAGCCACCTAGCCACTAGGCTACAATCTGCGTATGGCGTTTTCACAGGTGGACGTCTCAATAGGCAACGTGCAAGACATGGACTCCATGCGCATACAGTAAAACGCCAGTTAGCTTGCTGGTTAACTTGGCTACAGTAAGAAGCTTAAAAGCTGCAGGTGTCCGTTTGTCACTCCAGTCACGTCTCATCTTTATTACAGCTGGCAAAGGACCTGCTTCACCCTCCTCTGGATCTGGAGAGGAGGCAACACAAGAAAAAGAGGCTAGTGCAAAGCCCCAACTCTTACTTCATGGATGTGAAATGCCCAGGTATTAGCACTTGGAGGACTTAAGAGGGCTCTGCGTTTCGATATATAAATTCTTTGTTTAACAGGCATAGCTTTGCTTAATGTAATGAGCAGGTAAATGACGCTAACTGGTGATTGCATCAAGGGAAATGCTTTAGAAGGTTAATTTATTCGCTGATGGTAGTTTGATTATTTTCTTAAGTTCCAATAAAATGCATAAGGGGAAAAGTCAATGTACTTTGCTGCTGAGGCCGGGTCCTTTTCCCAAAAATCGAGTGCTGATCTAGAATGAGATTTTCCTTTTCCATATCTTAACCATATCCATAATCAGCCAAAGGCTAAAACTGATCTTAGATCAGCTTCTCTGAGATACTTGATGGAAGTAAGCCCAGGATTCATATTTGTCCGTTACTTCCACTTTAAGTTAATGCATGTTAATTTTGGTTTTTGCTGAACTGACCACACTGTGATTCAAGTATTGAATACAGATCTGTGTTGTGGCATTATACCAAGGTTAGGGGCCCCTTGCCTGATTAAGTGTGTGTGTTTTGTTCATCTCTTAATGAAGCTTGTTGTTTTTTCAGGCTGCTATAAAATCACAACTGTGTTCAGCCATGCTCAGACAGTGGTCTTGTGCGTTGGATGTTCGACTGTGCTGTGCCAGCCAAAGGGAGGAAAGGCCAGACTTACAGAGGGTAGGTGGAGGGTTTCATAACCTCAGCATACAGAATGCATCCAGTGTCAATACTGGAAACCTAGCATACAGATGGACAATTCAGATTACACATTTTATAAATATGAAAGTCTTTTAAGTCTGTTCCAGTAATTCAGGAAGGCAAACTCATCATTTTCATTATGTAAAATGACTCAGACATTTGGGCAGTCCAGCGTGGTTTGACCCAAATTGTCCTCTCTTTGACAAAATGAAAGTCTGAATGTTCCCTTACTTCTCTTCATTGAGAGACTGTTTGTTTGTGTCCTAGCTCCAAACGGTTTTGCTAAACAGATCAATCAGTAGGGATCACTTTGAGAGTTTGATGAACAGAAAATGCACTTCAGTGGCATGCAAGTTAGGCATCAGTATGTACGCAAATTGGTTTAAGTCACATGGCCTGTTTTTTTCAGGAATTGTACATTTTAACTGAGGCTTGTGTACATACCAGTTTCTACCTTGTTTGTTCACTGAGGTTCATGCCTGCACGTTCTTTGGCGCTTACAGACTCGTTTGAATGTTTACATATGTATGCTATAGCCTTCATTTTTGTCTCCATTTTGCTCTCAGGCTGCTCCTTCAGAAGAAAGATGCACTGATGGAGAGCAGTCACTGATCATGGACCCATGCACAGGACTGTGCAATGCCTTAACACATACTTTTCACTGATTCCAATGAATTAAAATAAGAAAATGGAATTGTATTTTGAGCAGTTATGACTTATGGTCTCTTTAATGTTTTTTTCTGAATATACCCAGCCAATATATCTTTTGTAATTGAATATTGAATGGTTCAGAAATAAAGTATAAAAACACAGCTGTCAAGGTCTTTTTCAATATGTGTTGCTGTAGAGCTCGCTGGGAATTGTATTTGGAGAGCAGTATATTTTGATAATACAAATGAGTGACTGACAGCTCAGTGTAGTACTGCAAGGGGGTTCATAAATGGCCTTGGCTTCCCATCACTAAAGTTGATCACTAGAGTTCCCATCACAAGTAGGAAGTCTATGAGTTATTAGAATGTTAAAGGACTTTTGATAGCATGGATCATTACAATCATGGATCAAGGGGGATGAACAATTTAATAATCTGAAGTCAAGGCCTACTTCTAAACCACTATTAAGGACAACATACCTTTACTCATGTCAAAAGGTACATCACACAGCTGATACAGAAGGAAGACAAGGGAGGAACAGTTGTAACTCAACACTGGGTTTCATACATCAGTGAACAAGTAACATACAAAGCTGTGTATTGTTGATATGTAAGCTAACCAGTGTACAGTATATCTTCTGCAGGTTAACATCTGGTTTGCTAAGAATACTACTTAATTACAGTCATCATAGCCAATAAGTGTATCAAAAATTCAATGAATAGTTTTCATTATATGCTTGTGGACTTATTTAAAATCAACATCCAGACACCTAAATTTAAATAACTAGCATGCTAAAGGAGTCACTGTTTTCTTTCGATTTTATTCAGTAGTTACATGAAAACCTCTGTGATTATACATTAAATAAAAACAGTCTTATAAAAATGTTTTGTTTAGGGAAAATAATACATGAACATGTACACAAAATGAAAGTGTTACCTTCATAGAAAGCATAGATGTTCGGGTGTTCACTCAGG
Source organism: Albula goreensis (assembly GCA_022829145.1). NCBI lineage: Eukaryota > Metazoa > Chordata > Actinopteri > Albuliformes > Albulidae > Albula > Albula goreensis. Next base: position 11,294,299 of record CM040755.1, read on the forward strand.
GGCCTTTTTTGTATTATAAATGTGCAATTAAGTTAGAAAAAAGGAGGGGAAAACAACAATGTGCAAGTTTGGATTGCATGGCCCCTCGAGGGATTTTTTTTTCTCCTCTTTGCTGGACTGACAATTTACAAAAAATATAAATAAATACAATGAGAAGGATCATGCAGTAAGGATGTTTTGTTCTGCGTGAGGGCCATTTTCACTGTGTCTGGCACTGTACCCCGCCCCGGGGGCTCTCGTCCTCTTCATAGGCCTCACCACTAAAGCTCCTTCGCTGGGATTCATAGCTCATTTCTTCCAGGTCCACCTCCTCCATGTCATCAGAGATCATTACATCCTCTCTCTCCGGCAGCAGGGATTCCAGTTGGGGTAGCATGTGAACAGGCAGCCAGTGTTTTTCTGGGAACTCCACCTGAGGGAAAAAAGCACATCAGAGTGAGCAGGAAACAACCCCCAACCAACAAAGTGAATGGTCCCTACTCATCTTCTTTCATGTGGGGTTACTGCTAAGGAGGGAAACGTTTGTGTAAACTCCTATTCATTTGTTACATTGTAACAACCCAAACTTGTTTATTGGTGGAATTTGAACTGAATGTTGACCAGAAACTGATGGTGCTGAATGAAGAATGATTTTTTTGTGCCCCCCCCCCTTTTCAACCATCTCCCCTCGCGTCAGGAGTAAGTGGCCGCACGTGTTTCCTCCAACGTGCATGGCAATGAGCCTCAATCCTTCAGCACTAGTGATTAGGCAAGGCTTTGTGACGACTGAAGCTGGTGGAGCCACCATGTGCTACCAGTGACCCACTGATTGCTGAACAATGCCAAGTAATGAGTACAGTACTGAGCGAAACTTACAGCACAGTTTGTTATGGGGATGCAAAAAGTTCTATCACTTTAATTGACCCCCCCAAATGTGACACAAATCAATAACATACAAAAATTGAACCCATTTCTTTTTAATAACGAAATACTTTTTAACTCGATTTTTAAAAATTTCCTTTTGTAAGTTCAGAATACCCACGCCATGGACCCTTTCCTTAACTGCAAGGTCCTCTACTGAATAACAAATTCAGTGAAGCACATGCTCCATAGCCAATGCAGGCAAACATTCTTTTTCTGGATCTGCTGAGCACTGCTGCTTTGGGCAGTCGCAGCTGCTTTCAGATTGTATAATGTCTCACAATTCAGAAAACTGTTGCTTAACACTTTATCAGCTTTATCTTGATGTGTCGCCTAAAAGCCTACTACTCCACTTTTGAATTTTTTGCGTCATGGAAATTGTGTGATCAATTTTAAATGGAAAAAACAAAAAAAAAGCACAATCTTACCATGAACTGAATAATAAGTTGCCCTTTCTCATATGGGTCTCTGTACACTGGCATGCCTTCATTCTGGATGCATTTGATGTCATTGTGCTTCACAACTTGACCTGCGGTGGAAGTAAAAAAAATAAATAAATAACTGAAGAGAGCCAAGCTGAATCTGAACTGCTGAAGCACAGTGATTGGTTCGAGCTGAGGGTCCAGTTCACAGTCCTGTCAGAGAGCATACCTGGTGGTGAGGTGATGATAAGCATTCTGTTGTCAAGCGTGCGGATGGTCTTTTTGAATCCACACAGTGCTTCTGCCAGCTTGATTTCCATCTTCATGATAAGGTTGTCCTCCTGCCTCTGGTACACCGGATGCTCCCTCTGGTCCAGGACAATTATAACATCACCAGGTTCCAGCCCTGGTTCTTGGTCACCCTCCCCATGGAATGTGATTTTTTGGCCATCTTTCATACCTATCCAATTTTTGGGAGAAAAATGCAATACTTTATTTCCTAAAGCAAATGTACATCTCTCATCAGCAGTTGTGTGTGCTTGTGCCAGATATATTTTCAGCCAGTTACACTGTCTTTGAAAGTATATCTTGAAAAAAATTATGAAGTTATTTTGGGCTAAGGCACAACTAAAGGCAACAATGTATTTTTTCTCTTGAAAAAACTCTCAATAAGGTCTTAAGATTAAACATGTAAGCAACTGTAGAATGGAATTCATTCAAATATTCATGTGGGAAAGTCAAAGAACATGGAATTAATAAGGGAAAATTGTTTAACTGAACATGCTGATCCCAGTCAGTGCAAATTTCAAGACTAACAAATGCACGACATGTCTGTTTGTTCTCTCCATTAAGTTCTCAAATATGTTAAGTACACCCATTGAAACCGTGTCTCTAAGGGCTTTTTTTCCCACCACAGGGTACCCAGTGCCTTCTGAATGGTTAGGTGGGCAGAATCTACACACCTTTGTCAATGTGGACTTCAAGGATCTTCTTCTTGCGCTCCACTTTGTGGCCATTGCAGACCTTGCAGCGGTCTTTGGCGCTGAACCTCTCACCCTGTCCCTGGCAGTCAGGACACATGCTCTGGATCTGCTGGATCATGCCTGGTCCAATTTGCTGCACCTGGATCTGAACACCTCTCCCTTTGCAGTTTGAGCATTTCTCCAAAGTGCCTTTTTTCCCACCATAACCTGAAGGAATCGAGATTTATCACTATGGTAAACTTCATCTATTCACCTGCAACATGACACAATCCAATGGTGACACCTCTTGAGCGGATCACAAACTGCAACGTTCCAGCACGGCCCAATGTTAACAGGACATGTTTTGCAGTATCAGGTTCTTTTCCAAAATGGACACCTCAAATATTTAATGAAATGTTAAAACACTTGCACTAATTCTGGTGCCAAATGAGAAGGACCACTCTCGTCCCGCACCATCAAGATTTCCATATTGCTAACAAGACCATGTTAAAAACATTATTTTACAGGCCTCATATGGAGAAGGTAAAATGTATGGCTGCTCTACGGCACACTCATTCTTCTATCACAACTAAAATGTAGGGTGTGAGCTATGACAACTACAGGAAAACTTACCATCACATTTTTCACAGATAACATTCTTTTGGAGGCCTAGTTTCCTCGTTGCACCGTTGTAAATTTCATCCAACGTTACACCAAGTTGGTGAACAACGTTTTTCCCTGGAAACAAAAAATATGGTCAAACAAAGCTTTGACAACCAACTACGCTGAAAGACCAGAACAGAAATACTTTGACCAATAACATAGGTGATATCAGTTCTATATTCACTTGTGGACTCACATGGTTGGAAGGTAGTGACAATGAATTATGGCATCCCATCAAAGTTTATGAGCAATGGGTAAGAGCATGCAGCCTGAATCCACAAAGGAATGTTTTACTGTATTGCACTTCAATGATTACACTCCTAAAGATCGTAATAAAAATTAGTCACTTTGAGTACTTTAGAGATTACGCTACCCAGATTCATCCATTTGGACAATGTTTTAACTGCCTTGGCATCGACTGTCAACGTAGACATAAATATATGATTACTGTAGCCAAGAAAGCCATCACTCTTAAGACTTTGATGTTTCTGCATGAACAAAATGACACTAATGACAACGCAATTTATGGAACTCTTGCATTTAGCTTTCACCGTACTAGCTACAGTTCAAACCAAGGTGTCAGAATGCAAAACGGTTTTCTAACAATCACCAGTCATCATTCACTTTTGAGCCAGGCAAAGTAAAACTCAGCTTCATACATGGATGATTTCAGTTTAATAAAACAAGACAAAAATTCTAGCCCAGGTGGAACACACATGGTGTACTGGTGTAGGGCTGCAGGTGCCACTGAACAGTACAATCAACGAAAAAAGACTTGACAGTTACTCTTTGTGCTTGGCGTAACTGGAGAAGACAGGGAAGTTAACCTCAGTTATTCAGCAGGACCGCTCCAAACCATTTTTTTTTAAGTCGTAGAAGGTTTTTCCGTGGCCTTACCCCTTCTCTCTCTATGCATTCTTCCTCCTCCACCAAAGAACATGTCAAAAATGTCCATAGGGGAAGAAAATCCTCCTCCACCGACTCCTCCTTCCTTGATCGCCTGTTCCCCACCTTGATCATACAGGTCTCTCTTCTTTGGATCTGACAGGACCTCGTAGGCTTGAGATATGAGCTTAAACTACAAAAAGACAGTTCTTAAAATTTCAATCACTGAGATATATCTGAGCAACAAACAAGCTAAAAAAAACATGATTTAAGTGCATGTACATTACTTAGCTTCATGGTGAAGCTGACACATCTTATACCCAAAGTATAAACTCTGTTATTATCAAGGTATACCAAGAGCAAAGCATTGCATTCATATATGCCTCATACATTATTAATACAGTAACATTAACTGCATTACACAAAAAATAAATGACTCTAAAAACAAAGACATGGACACTGATCAATACATTAAGCTGAGAAATCTTTTCACAAATGTGATTTGCAATGCTTAAAGTCAGATTCTGCAGCTGAAGAATTTGGTAAATACACGATTACAAATGATTAATACTGATTCACTACAAACAAGAGAATGACAAACACCACAAGTAAACAACTGCTCTCAAAATATATGTTCATTATTATATTTGTTGTGTCTGACGGTTTTAATGAATAGCGTTGATTTGTTTTAATTAAATAACTTCCTGGCCAAGCTGATTAAGTTCATGCAAAAATATCATCCATGATGGCTGTCTTATTCGCCATATACCAATTTACTCTTTCCTGTCTGCTTACGTTTTCTTTTTTAAATCGTTTTTGTTGCTTTCATACCGAACAAACGTGGAGTGGACGACTTTTAATCTTTTTAATTGAGCATTTAGTCAACCTTTACAGCACGCTCCCCGTAAACGCATAATGCTCAGCCCAAGTCTTTCCAGAAAGTTCTTAGCGTCCCTGTCAATCTTATGGTCACTATATACAGATGAAACTGGAAACCAGAGCAACGTACCTTCTCTCCTTCGTTGGGATTCTTGTCCGGGTGATATTTCAAAGCCAGTTTTCTATATGCTTTCTTAATATCATCGGCAGACGCTGTGGGATTTACCCCTAAGAGATCATAATAACCGGTTTCCCGTACCATTTTGACTGCAGATGATCTTAACTGAAAAAGACGAAGAGGAAAAAATGCTTATCAGCGTGCATGCATTTTACACAAACACACTAAGCCAGACAATGACAAACACTGTATAGGGGTAACTAAAACTATGTATTATAATGCAATCAGGCAGAAATCGGACAGGTTAGCTAACCAGCTATTTCTTATCGCAACTATGGTAGGAAGCGAGCTAGCTACAGTAACGTTACTCTAAGCTAACAAATGTAAAACAACGTACAGAATATTATCCTAGGTAAAACGGTGACTCACATTATGATCATGACCTATAGCTAATAACACGCCAGTCACAAAACATCTCCATACAACATACCTTTACTGTAAATCAAATGCCGGGAGGACCCACGTTCCGACCTCGTTACAAGCACGCGTACCAGTTGGTTTTCCTTCCCTGAAAGATGGCTGGCTTTATTTATACGCTGCCGCGGTACAGAACTTTCTGGAGTGCCCAGTTGTGACGCCAGAAATTTCGCCGCCCTACGTAGTGAAGTCTAGAAACTGCAGCAAGCCCATATCAGAGCGTTGCCATGTGTGGGTCTCCAAATGGGGCAGCTGAAACAAGATCTAAATATGTTCCCTTGTCGAAGTGGGGGTGGAGAAGGTAACATTTGTACAATATCGTAGCATTCACATTCTCTTGTGTATTGATAAAAGCACATTTTTGAGAGGGGAATGTACTGGTAAACTCACATTTTTTCGTGTTTTAATATTATCCTTATATCCATATACTAGTCAGTGCACACCAACAAAGCAATAACCCTCTGGCACGATTCGTTGGTTTCTCTTTGGTTAAATTCTCGAAAAAAGCCATTTTCTGTATTTGTATTGATCTTTCAGATATCAAGATCAGGTCAGTTGTCATTGGTAGCTGATCACTCTGTACAGGAGTACACTTCTGTTGTTGCATAAATAGCCCACATACCAGCTAATTGCATATCATGTAATTATCTACCTTCTTGTGATCTTTCTTAGCAATGATTCACAAAGATTAAAATGAAACCAATCTCAATCTATTTGTAATGCATTTTCAAAATAAACTCCTCCTGTCATTAATTGCACATGTAGAGGTCTATTGAAAATCAACAAGCAACAGAAATGCATGGTTTTATTCAGCTACTTGATGCATCAGTGTCTCATGCCTGTCAGTTAATTGTAGTTCCTCTTCAAAGGAGCTTTGCTAGCTTCCCCGGTTACCTTGCAGTCTTGCCCATGTATCCTTTCACGTACCATTTTTCATGGTGAGAAAATTTTCAATTTTTTTTTTTTTGCAGAAATATGTACACCTTATGTTATTTTTCAGTTTAAATGTACAGGCTTTTGACTTTGAGAATGAGAACAGGTAGTTTTTTCCCAGCCTCTGACACATGTTACAAGTGAATGGGCACTGAATGAGCAGTGGAGTAATGTGATATGGACAAATGAGTCACCCTTCACCACGCTCTCAACAACAGGACCAGTGCACATGTGGTGCACACCTGGTGTGCGGTGCATGCCTTTTCCTCATATGGGATGGACACATTCATCCCTACAGAAGGCAAGGTCAATGGAAATCTCTACTAAATGATTCTGGGTGATCACATTCATCCCATGTTGCAGTATTTCTCTCCTGCCAGGAGAGGGCACTGTACTCCTATCCACATGGCATCATGTGGTCAACTAATAGTTTGATGATCTTGTCAACATTACTATCCGAATGATATGGCTATCTCAGCCACAAGATATGAATCAAGTTGCATGTTTATGGGAGATTTATGAACAATGTCTGAGACAATGTTCTCCACCCCCATCAACAAGGCGCAAATGAACTGACTCCCTCTCTGAAGAATGGTGTCATATCTCTGAAGAATTACACACAGTGATACTCAATGTGGGCATGCAAGCCATTCTATGGCCAAACACCATAGTAGGTGACCTCATTTTTATTTATTTATTTTCTTTCTTTCTTGCACCTTTTTGATCACTGTCTAATTTTTATTTTGTACTATTCATCCTAATGGTGGATCAGGAAGAATGCTCTGGATCCACTGGGGGCACCACAACCCTTCAGTAAGGGAAGCTGCTTCCCTGTTCTCAGGTGCTGTGCCTGGTGTCTCCAAGGCCGTGGTAATCAAATCTGGCGCTTTTGGCCAGTAATACTGCTTTTCATTCTTCCCCACTAATCAGGGATTTATTTAGTTCAGGGACACTGGATGAGAGGAATGACCAAACATAGTCATTCATTAATTAATTATCAGAGCAAAAAAGGCAGCCATCTGTTTTTACATGATGCTTTATTGATTGATGTAGCTGACTGGCTATTACACTCACCTGGTTCCCCAGGTCAAACCTAGCCCCTGATTAGGGGGAATAATGAAAACTGGCAGGATTACCGGCCCAAAGGGCTGGGTTTGATGACCGATGCACTAAAGCCTGCGGTACCTTCTGGTGTACTTCTTCTTGTATTCCACAGAGTGGCAGTATTTTCACATAATGTTACACCGAACTCACTGGTCAATGGTGGTGGTGCTTATTTGTAACAGTGAGATAAACATCAGTTTGGCTCAGAAATTACAGACCATGTGACAGAGTGATTGTGGTGAAACCATTACAAAATTTGCATTAAAATAAGTTTTCAGCAATCAGTTCCCTCTCATTTGTCCTTTCAAACTAGTGTACTTTACTATACTGAATCTATCACCTATCTACATATTTTTATATGTTATGGGACCTTAGTATCAAAATCAGAATTGACCATTTTTGGTCATGCTGGAAAATAAGGGTAGGCAAATACAAAACTGCATGTTTTAAATGCAATTCTTCATTAATGTTTTTTCTTTGCATGTACTGTGCAAGCATCTTAATTCTTCAATAATGTGTAATGCCAGGTTAGTTTAGCTCAGTTGGTCTTTTGGTTAATGTCTTCCAAGGTGGAACTGTAGCATTTAAGCTGTATTTATTTTAGCTACATGAAATGTTTATACAGTATTCCAGTCTTTCATTTCTAGAGATAATTTTATGTCTAATAATAATTTCTTTGCTTGATACAGTCAATACTACAATAGTATCAACCAGCAGAAAAACTCAACAAGGTAGTAATATTGAATGATCTTGTAGTGAAGATCTGTCGGGATAAAGCTGTTGTCTTCACTATTTAAACAGTCTGACACATGCATTATTTGCCAATGACCAGCCCAGGACTTGTCAAAAGCAACATATGAGCGAAAGGAGAAGTATTCAACATCATCACAAGCATTATTAGCATTATGTGTGTTAAATTTCCAAGAAATGGAGGAACCTGTTTCTGGCTACCTTTCATATGAAGCTAGCCTTTGAACAATCAGGCTATTTGGTCTGGACATTGTTTTTAAAAGGCCCTTGTAAGGAATTATCAAGTATCAAACAGTGTGATACATTTAAAGAGTTAAACAAACCTCTTTTTTTTTTTTTTTTTTTTTTAAAAAGTGGATTTTCTGTGAAGGATTCTTTGTAACATAGTTAAGTGGTCTGGAGGTTTTTTCTGTTAGATGGGATGCAGTATTAAGAAAGGGTTTGCCTGAAGAAAGCAAGTCTGAGCCAATAACTTTATAAGCGGATACAAAGCTGAAGAGCAGTGGCCTGTTGAGAGTCAAAACAGCTTTGTGAACTTATGATGATAAACTAAAGTCAGTGGGAGGTGAGCTGCAGTGCGGTGTCAGGGGCATTTCTGAGCTGACTGGGTAATCATTAAGCAGGCTTTTCCAGCTTGTTAAAATAGTTGTTCTTTTAGTGTGAATTGTTTTTTTATGATGCAACACAATTGTACATTGAATGAAATATTCTGAAAACTGTGATCGAAATGAAACTATATTAAATGTCATTTTGCCATTGGTTCCTTTATACTACTGCTCATTAAAGGGTAGTGTAATGCTAGGTATTTAGTAACTCTCATCAGACCACTATAAGACCACACTCTGATGATGCAAGGTGGGCTAGGGTTAGGGTTAGATAACTAGACATTTAAGGAACTCAGGTGATTTCTGAAAAGACATTTTTACAGGCAACTCCCGGCAGTCATTCTCAAGGTGTGAAAGTGAGTCATTTCAGTGCATTTTGAGCATGCACTATTCAACTTCCTCAATTCCAGGCACATGTAACTAACTGCACTTTATACTAATTGGGTGTAATTCTAGCACAGTAAATCAACACATGTCATTCATGTCTATTTTTTTTCCAGAAGTCCTAGCCTATCTTACATTCAAATAGCATCCAAAGCTGATTACTGTTATCACAATGTGATCAATGACATCACTCACTGCTCCTTCCTCATTTGAGCTGACCGGGTTAACCACAAGAAGCATATACACTGAGGGGCTGCTTGTGTGAGCTCTTTCTTTCTTTTTTGTGTTCGTCTATCGTTTTTTTCAGTCACTTCTCGTGAGTGGAATATATTTAAATTTGTTATTTTTTGGGAAAGGTTCAAAGCAGAAATCGCCTCTCCTTCAGAAACAGGAGTTCCTTTCAGTCAAGATGACACTGCTGCATTTCAAAGATGCTTTTTGGGTGAGTATAGTGACACATGCCTGCTTTCATTTCGCTGGTTAGAGAAAAATTATATTACATATGACATAAAAAACAGTATGTTACAGTGCATTTCAGCAGCATTGATTTTCAGGATTTTTTCTGAGAGATGTGTTGGTTCCATGTGGTTACATTTTCATTGCTCTTACTACTAAGTTAATAACCGTGCATTCCACTTTCTACAATACAAAATTACATTAATCTGCTTTTGTGTGTGTGAGACGTTTATTATGGAAAGAATACACACCTTATATCTACACTTTGCTCTTTTGAAAGCAGTAATGAGATGTTTTGTGTCCATTAAAGACATTTTAATTACCTCCTACATAATGGTTTGTCCACTTGAGTGCCAAGTTTGTAGAAAGGTGAGATTTTCTCCTAGAGGCTGTTAAAGAAATGCATTTGGTGAATCGTAGTTATCAGGCTCACTGGACTTATAGCTTTAGCTGTTAAAGCCTTGATTTGCCACACCAGGAAGACATTGAGCTTTAGCATTAGGCAAATTACTTGATATTTGAATACAGGCACAGTTGTCCATTTCTTTAAAACTATTTCTGTTGGCAGCAAGGCCAAAGCATGAGGATGTCATTGCACATATGAATGTCTTGCTTAACAATGAACATGTGTTATCAGAGATCTGAGTGCACCTACCTGGTTTGTGTTTTCATTAATGTGACTTTTTATGCTAGTGAGGTGAAATAACAGAGCACACAACACAGAATGATGAAATGTTGAAGAACAGGGATGCAATGGACTCCAAAATGAATCATATGCTTGACAAAAATGAATAAAGAAAAATGTACAAAATAAACAATTTTGACAAAGCTCAAGAGCTCAAGAGCTATATTGTTTTCTAAAAAAAGGGGAAACTATTCTTTTACATTCATACAGCTAGAAATAAAATATTTTGCCTGCAAAAATATGAGCTTAATAGGTTTGTCTCACTTGGGGCAAGATCATGAGGTGACGCACATGTAAAATCTACTTACACTATCTAAGTGTAAGTGTAAATAGCTAAGAAATGTAAACAATGGGAACAATGATAAATAAACTTCCAATAAGACAGTGTTCTAAACACTCATGTCAGTCTCCAGACCTGAATCCAATCTTTGTTTGAATTGAGGAGGGCAGTCCACAAGCACAGGCCAGAAGAGCTGAAGGATCGTGAAAAGTCTGTATGAAAAAATGGCCAATATTTCCAAAAATCTTATAAAACAGTACAGCAACTCAGTAGTGTTGCCCTCAGGATGGGACGATGCCGAAACACAGATGTGCCGAGTTCTGAAAACACGGATGTGAAGATCTAAGATTTAAGTGTAAGAATAAGATTTAAGTTTAAAATAAATGAATATTTTGAGAAAGAAATTCCATTGAAACAAGTTATTTGTTGGAGTACTATATTTGGTACTGTATGTCTAATGAGGATGGTGGCTGAGGTAGAGGAAGTACCCCTCTGTCTCACAGCAATGCATTTGTCAGAAATGGAATCAGCTATTCACACATTTCAGCAGATTGATGAGTTTGCTTGTACTAGCCTTAAGGTCTGTGAAGGGGGGCGGCGGGAGGGCATTTGCACTCTAACTAAACCTTAGCTATTGATATGGGCTTCCTGTATATGACAGCAGTCTCTCTCTCTCCACTCTCTCTTTCTCTCTCTCTTTGTCTCTTCTTTAATCTTTTTGACTGTGATGTATTGCCATGACAGCAATCTACATTACAAAGCAGTTAAGTTTCTGGGTTGATTTGCATTGTTGGCACTGTACAGTAATCCCAGTTTTATCTGACAGACAGAAGGGGCGGGGGTGTTGACGTGCTTTGGGCTTGTCAGCTTGAGGCTCAACATTAGTACACAGCTGAGCTGGTGTTTAAGTGAATCAGGGAAAATGAAGTTCCGGCAATACAAATCATGTGACTTCCCCTCGTTCAAAGAAAGGACATTTGCAGTTGAGTGACCTCTTTAGTGAGTCCCAAAAATGGCACTCCTCTCTTTTAGATGTACATCCAAGGTCAATCTATCCTCCCTGCTCCCGCTCTTTTGCACCCCACCCCACTCCACCCAATGTGGGCATGGTGGGTTCTCTGTCTCAGTCTCTGTCAGTGTCTCCTGCAGTGGGGGCTGGAACCCCACCCCCAGGGAGAGGAATTCTGGGTAATACAACCAAAAGACTCACATGCTTTTTGACAAGTTCAGAGCTGCAATATATATACATTTAATACATTTTGTACAGTTAAGTTATACAATAGTACACATGTTTATGAGAATTTTATTTGTGTTCTCAGGTATCATGAGCAAATCCAGTTTGATGTGTAACTCCAGTCATAAAACTGATAATTTTGAGTTGCACAATTCTCACTGCGTGATTTTATTTGGACAGCCATTTTGCTCTATTCTTTGCATTTAATTTGCTTACTGGCTGAAACTAACATCAATGTTATGTCTGTGTCCTTTTCCTTGGGGGAAAACCCTATGTCATGGTTAATCCTGTTTATAGGTTGTGTAAAAATACTGATGACCATAATGAAACATTCCTGATAATGCCCCTCTCTCCAGGGTCTGGATTTCACCAGCCACCAGGGGTATGAGGCTCTAATACAGAGACTATGCGAAGGTAGACGCATGTGTAAAGACATGGAGGACCTCCTGAAACTGAGGTATGGCCAGACTTCAGATGCTGATCCCAAACCAAGCTGTGCAATGCCAAACCATGTCAGTGGCTCTCCAGACACTCTGCTCTTACTCACATTCTAAATAATAATTAAAAAAACTTTAAAAAGTATTCATTGTCATACACAAACAGACATACTGGTGTTAATCCTTTATCAGATGTTCACACAGCACACATTCTTATTTTATAAAAAGAGGTCAAAGAATGAGAGAAAATGCATTTTACTTAAATAAAATAAACCTGTGTGCACATTTAATTAATGTCTGGTATGCATTCTGCTGCCATGCCATTCACTAGAATGGTATAGAGATTTTGGTAGCTCAGTTTGCTGATGACCTGAGCATGACGGTCATGGAGATGTTGTGTGTAAACATAATGCAGTGGTGTGCGGAGGAAATTTATTTGGACATTGTATTCTGCACAGGGCACAGGCAGAGGAGAAGTATGGCAAGGAGCTGGTGGCGATAGCCAGGAGGGCTGGGGGCCAGGCGGAGATCAGGTGACCAGTGATGCATGTTAAGTAAAGGCTCTTCGGACACACTGACATATTTCCTTTGTCCTTAATGAGCAATGCATTGAGCTGGTGCTGCTAGAGATGAAGAAGGAGGTTTGATTACAATTCTGTTCACCATGATAAGCCAAAAGAAGTGTTTCTGCTTATTGCAGTGATTTCACACACACACACACACACACACACACACACACACACACACACACACACACAAACAAACAATAACCATGCATGCACAAATGAACATTCTCTTCCACTTTCACTGCTTTCACCTTCAGGAAGTGAAAGACCAGTGCCATGCATCTTAAAATTTAGCACTGTACACCGCTTACTTTTGTGAAACACAAATTGAGGCAAATGTTTCAATGTTTCCACACAAGTTTAGTGTGATGTATGACCAGCACATGAAATCGATATTGCTCATAGTGCAACATATTTACCCCTTAAGGGAAGTAGTAGTTCATTTTTTCCTGTTCTGAGTAATGGGATACTAATAGGGAACAATGCATAGCAATGAGCTGATAGCTGTAAACAGTAACTGATTCATACAGACACAACCAACCATGGAAACTTTTGCATTAGGTGAGCAGGAAGGAAGAGAGGGGCATCAGTTTGTGTGAGGGCGACATCTATTATGGGTGCATAGTGCAGCACTCAAAATAGACTCTTATCTGATCCGGGTGACCAGCTCTCACAAAGAATCTATTAACTGCAAAGATAGCACTAGCTGTGTGTAACACCTCTAAAGACTGGCTCTTCGCTTTGAATATGTACTTGCAGGCATGTGCATTTTACATTCATGACAGGAGATCACTAAAAATGAGGAAGCGTGACTGTGAAAACCATAATAATCGGATTATTTGACGATTTCGTATTTCACTGTAAACAAATTTTAAAGATGAAGAAATAAACGGAGATCATCCAGTAGATCTGTTGTTCATGCCCAATGTTTTAAAAAAAACTGTTTCTTGTCTTCTTAGTACTCTGAGAGCATCGTTCGACCAGTTAAAAACACGTAAGTTTAATGTATCTTTACAGCAATTTATGTTCTGGTGGATCCACCTAATACTGAAGATGCCTTCTAAAAAAAATTAAATGTATGGGTGCGCTCTTTCAGAAATCGAAAACGTCGGGAATTTGCACATCCAGTTGTCGGTGACGCTCAAGGAAGAAGTTAAAAGGATTGAAGTGTTCCGGGAGCATCAGAAGGATCAGAGGAAAAAGGTTCCTATCGAAACGTTCTCGTAACCACTGTTATACGTAATGAGGATGTGGAGCTGAAATGTAACAGGATGTGGCACGGTGTTCGTCAAGTTTGGGGTGTTGCATTTCTTTGCTATGCTCGTGACGATGCACAGCTCGCGTGAATGAAAATCAAAGTGCAAAGTGCTATATATAATGCTAAAACGGCCTTACCTTTGTAGAAGGATGTCCTTATGTGTGGGAGGAGGGTGCCATGTTTGTTTTTAGCTTGTGTCTGCCTCCTCTCAGTTCTTCTCGCCAATACAGTCTTTTTGTCATCGTCCCCAAAGTTTAAATTGTCAAAAAGTGTATCTATCATGTGTTTTAACACTGTTTCCCTTTTACTACAGTTTGAAGGAATTATGGAGAAAGTTCAGAAGAATAAGGTGACCTTGTACAAGAAGACTCTGGAGGTGACTACGATCATTTGTGTATAACTATGGTGAATTTCGGCTACTTGGTTTTTACTGTCTGCAGATTTCATGCTTACATAATGCAAAGTGGTTAGCATGCAACCAAGACCCTGTGTGTGTGTGTGTGTGTGTGTGTGTGTGTGTGTGTGTGTGTGTGTGTGTGTGTGTGTGTGTGTGTGTGTGTGTGTGTGTGTGTGTGTGTGTGTGTGTGGGGTTAGCAATGTGCAAGGTTTTAGAATGTGATGCAAACAGTGCTGAGTGGTACATATAAACCAAGTCTGCTATGATCTTTTACATCTTGTAAGTGAGAGAGAAACTTGACACAAGTGATTTTTTACAGTTCAAACAACTCACAAAACAAACTCCCAATGGATAACACAGTGCCCTCCACAGCATTTATTACTACTACATGTGCACAGAAGACAAGCTGGTTTGTTTTGTACACTGATTGTTCAAAATATTTGAGAATTTAGAAGGTTTGTTGTCTTGCACTCTTTAACTTTGGAAAGCTAGGCAGCGACAGTGTGAAAACAAACAGAAAATTCACAGATGTAAAAAAAAAAAATGTGGAGAATGCAGCAATGTCACATTTGTCTTGACATTGCAAATCTTCATTTTACTTCAGAGGGAAAAGAGGAAGAGTTATTCTCAGTGTTAGTGTGTGCACTGTAGGGAAATGTGCTGTAGTCCAAACACTGAGTCAGAAGGATACGTGCCACCTACAGACAGGAACAGCGCCATTGGGACTGACCAGGGTGCAAAAAAATCCTTAACTAATGCAGTACAACAATTCAGAGAAAAATCTAACAATGAGCACTTAACTCGAAAACGTGTTCATTAATAATATAATGATTTGCCTTAAGGCTAAAAAATTGTTGTGGGTTTTTGGAAAAGACTCTTGTCAATAAATATAAATCACATAACATATGCACTCACATATTCTTGAATGCACTGCACCCACATGCACATTCATATATTGCATACATGCACATGGATTTTGAGCACTTTTAGTCCACACACATGTAATTCACATACGCCCACACTTACTTTCACATTTACATCTATTTTCCACATCTGCAAAATTCCTACATGCGCTTATATAAATTGAATTACATACATGTTCACAAGTGCTGATCTTTGTAAAGTTAAGTAAAGGAACTTGGGTTTATCTGTGTCAGTAATAATGTGTGAAATAGAGGCGGCTGATAGAGATTGGCCCAGAGGCTTGTGCAATTCACTTCCTGATGGCAAACTGTAATGCCACAGTCAAACACTGAGCAGTGGCAGCATTAGTCAATATTCGGAAAGACATTGATTCATACATTAATCAGACCATGGAAAAATTCCCTGTCTTTCTTTTATTTATAAAACTTTATCTGTAGTTCCTGTTTTACATATTAGCCATTGATGCAGTTGGTTGTTTACTGAAGCAAATTGGGCAAACTGCCTTGCTCAAGGGTACAGTGGCAGTGCCCATTGTGGAACTCAAGACTGCAAACTTTTTGGGCCCATCACCTTAATCATGAATCCTCCCCTTCCCTTCCCTCTCTTTGGCAGTCAAAAAAGTCATATGAGCAGAAGTGCAGAGAGGCAGATGAAGCTGAACAAGCAGCTGAAAGGGTCAGCAGCACATCTGCTGTGACAGCAAAGCAGTGCGAGAAGGTAAACCCTGTCATGCTGAAACAACCAACGCTGCCAGTCTCTGTGGTCCTGCAGCTTCGTGAAAATAACCAGTTCCTACCATGAGTTGTACACTCTACCTTTTGAAATTCTGCACCTCTAATTTTTATTAGGTTTTCAAAGTCATGACCCCTCACATCACTAAAATATTGATTTATAATGGACCTTTCTGTAACTTGACAATTGTTCAATCTCTTTTTAAGAAATCCTTGTTTAATTATGCAAAAATGTGCACTATGGGAACATGGCTTATGATTCTTGGAACTGAAACCACATTATGTAATATATAGAAATGTTGGCTTCAGGGGTTATGAAAAGGAGAGGTGTTTCACGGTAGGAGTTGAAGGAACAGAAAATGTTTAACTGCTGCCTAAATAGGAGAACTGAGCAGTTTTTCTTCATAGGCAGGAACTTGTCGCAAAATGTCGTCCCCTCCTGATGCAATTCTGGCTAGATCCACGATGCTTGATGCCTTTCCGTTTCTCTCTGTCACCAGATGCAGAACAAGACCCGGCAGTGCCGCGAGGCAGCCAGCGAGGCTGGTGAGTGGTGCCAGGCAGGCAGGAGGGCATACCGTCCATTTCTTTGCACTCTGTACCTGAACCTTCCTCTTTCAGCACACGCATGTCATTTCGTGACTGCACAGTCAGATGACAGTCTCCTTGTCAGCCTGCAATCACTTCCTATTAGAATGGCTGAGTCTTGCGCTGAGGTCAGGGTGGGAGTTGATATGTTGGGGTGGGATGGAGAATTAAGGTGTTGCTAGCATGAGGATGTCTGGGTCTTCAAAGGGTTTCATCACCCATCCAGAACGGTCTGCTCCCATCCAACCCCCTGTGCAAAAGAGGGAAACAGTAAAATAGGACTCACACTCTGCCATGCTTGCAAGTAGGAACTTAGCTTTTTTTACTCTAGTGGTAAGTTTCTTTTGAGGAAGCCATGAAGAGAGAGGGAGGAGCAAAGACATTCAAGACATATTTTTAGCCAGTCTCTGTGAACAAATATAATGAGAATATACGCTGCTTGAGTTTCTTTGAATTCCATTTTTTAAATTGTATTCCTATTTCATTATCTGCTCTCAGTTTAGAATGCCCAGTCACATTTGTAGGCCTCCGCCATATGTTCACATGTTTTACTGTCTGCCAATCACCACTCCTTTTTACTATGCAGTTCACCTGCTAACCTTTGCATTTATTATTTCAACAGAGCATGGCCTATGCACAGCCGGTGCAGTCAGACTGCAGGTGACCAATCTCATAGAAATTGCTTTTTGCATGACAAGACACCAATCAAAACCCCCCTCCCTGGGTGATACTATGGCCAATCATGCACAGCCCTACAGACAGGGGTCAATACAAAACTGCAGGGTGCATCATTTCACTGACACCGAATGATTGAGAAGGAGTTTATTTTTTTATATTTACATTCTTAATTTAAAAAATCAGTTGGGCAACATGTAAACCTTGTCTGCAGTACATCAGGATTCCAGACAAAGGCTTTCCTACTTCTCCCTATTATTGCTTCTCCAGACAATTTCATAAACCTTTTTCCTCACTCTCTTTTTTTCTTGGAGATCTATCCAAATGACAGCTCATTCAGATATCAGGTGCAGTCAGGCCAATGCAGGAAATAAACAGAGACACACAGCATCCTCTGGTAACACTGCTGGAGAGCAAACAGACTGGAACATCACAATATTCCTCTCTAGGCCTGCTTGTGTCAATTACTCATGTACAGCTTAATGCAAATGGCTGTAGTCTGTTTAAAATAGGTCTGGTCTTTCATGGGTGAACCATTGATTGGGGGTTTGATAAAAACCATCAAATAGAACTAGAACTGCTGTTTATAAAAAGGCTAATAGCTATTGACACCTTCCTCCTTCACTGAAAAGCAGAAGGCAGTCACCTTTTAAAGAGGTAGTTTGTGACTCAGTATGAGCTGATATTTACTTTCTAGAACCATCTAAATGCAAGATAAGCAGTTAGGTGTAAGAAAAGAGACTGAATGATGAGGCTGATTGGTGAAGCATCCCATTGTCTGGTAAATAATCAACATTGACCAGCAGTCCTGCAGGGATAAAGCATATATATGGGACCATTCCATTAGCTCAGAAGAAAACATATGAGTTGTCTTCATACAAAGTAATGACCATGCATCTCAACTAGTGGACTGCAGTGTGCAGGGAAGCGTTAGCTGACAGACCATGCTCTGGAGGAGGTGCATACTTGGCCATGCTTTCCCAAACTGGAAGAAGATGCTGCAGTGATGGGACAGGCATCTCCAAATTGGGAGATAATAAAAAAAGGGATAAAAAAACAATGACTTGTAAAGCAAATGATCAAAACAAAAGACCTTGCTGTTCCCACAGAGAAGCAGTACATGACGAATGTGGAGCAGCTGGACAAGGTTCGCCTGGACTGGGAGAGCACTCACAGGAGCACGTGTGAGGTAGATTTAATCCACCAATACCCCAGAGCTCTGCACCCTGCACTGCAGACAACTGTGGTTACAGAGATCAGATACTGTATCATAATTAGTAACTATTGCTTCAGCATTGCTCATTGCTATTGACTGCATGTGACAGTCATTATGAGAGCAATGAAAGCAGTAGCAGCAGACACATTTCAGTTTGTGTTGTAATCGGTTTGTTTTGGCTGGCTGGCTTTGTATTCCAGGTCTTTCAGCAGCAGGAGGGAGATCGCATCAGCATCCTTCGAAACGCCATGTGGGTCCACTGCAACCACTTCTCCTTGCAGTGTGTCAAAGACGACGAGGTCTGTGAGCTGCTCTATCAAAGCTTTACCTGTTTATGCTGTGGAACCACACCTTGGCCAGATCAGGTCCCTTTGCCTTAACCCCTTCAGCACCAGACAGTCACCTGAAACGCACTGCACCAGAAAGGTGGTCGTCCAGAAAGTTAAAGTCCAAAATGGGGAGAAGCAATGACTGTACAATCCCCAGAAATATTAGTTTTATTTCCCCCCTGAGTTGTCGAAATGCCACTTGTAGGTGTGAAGTGATAAAGACTGTTTTTGAGACTGGTGAACAGATTTTGAACAGCAGATAAACTCTTTCATGATTTCTATGAATCTATAATAGTTCCAGTATTATTTTCCCTGAAGAAGTGATGATCATCTGTGGATCCTGCAGTTATGAAGGCAGTAATACATGAGAAGGCTTTGAGTACATGACCTTGACAAGTCTCACCACTCTCTGTTTGCAGTTTTATGAGGAGGTGAGGAAGACACTAGAGTTGTGTGACATTGCCACAGATAATAATAATTTCATCGAGATGAGAAAAACAGGCTCCATTCCACCAGGTAAGTACATTTCTCTGTCATCACACTCCTTGTCAGGTCTAAAGTGTCAGGTGTCAGATAAAACCAGGTTAGACTCTCTGTTATTCTGACATGGTTTTAATGTTCACTGGAGAAAAAAATAACATATTAATACTGTATCTGTTCAGTTTGCAGCCTGCTTTCTTAGCATTGTTTCTGTAGCCTGCATTTTCCCCTTCTCTTTTTGCACTTTACATGCCCTTCAGGACCTTTACTCCACTAAATTCCACTTCTGTCCATCCAGCTCCTATCGTCTTTGAGAATTACTATGAGAGGGACATGCCAGCAGATAGCAACGGTAACGCTCGATTTGGAGGAGGGGGAGGAGTGATGAAGAGGTGAGTCACACTCTCTATGGAATTCAATTAAAGCTCAAATCCAAATCCAAGTAGGCTTTGTTAGCATAACAAACACTGCATTACTAATTTTTTCATGTTTAGGGATTTAGCAAATCGACCTATTACTGAAAACAGCTAATTAAATGTTTAATGTTTATGTTTAAACGTGTCAATGGCATATTGCAGACATTTTGTTAACTGCTTTGGGTTGTGATGATATTTAGTAGAGGTTAGTTGGAGGTTGTCACACCCCAAGCCACAATATTAATCTTCCCAGTAATATCTGTGTAGATAAATGTAGGCATCTATGTGGTTTTTATGTAATTATCTATGCTCACAGCGAAATGCATACCTGTAAAAATTTACATTTCTATTTTTAGATTCTCCAATCTACTTCAAGGGAACAGCTCTGGATCAAGGGTGAACGTCAATGACTTTTCTCCACAAACAGCACAGCCTAGTGGTTAGTACTAAATCTGTATGGATTGCTGTACTCATTTTGCTCTCAATGTTCAAGTACAAGAAAGATCTCCAACACCTGAAGTTGCAGTAAATTGAATCCTCGGTGCTTTAAAATGTTTATTTCACAGTTAACTATAAGTGTCATCACTGCCTTCAGTCTTAAATGAGAATATAGATGGACACTTCCATTTTACACCACCAGGGTGAGCCTTAAGACTTCTTTCATTTTGATTTCTGAGGCAGTCTGATTCATGGCTGTGTATTTCCATGAATATGAGTCTGCAATCATGACAATGAAACACATAGGGTCTGCAGTGCATAGGAGTTCTTTTAATTCACAGACAACAGTGAAGCACCTGAAATGAAGTGTATGATTCTGTACTCACACCCTTTATCCCTCAGCTGAACAATCGGACAACGTGTACGCATCCATACCTGGATTTCAGCAGGGGGCACACAAGAGCTCAGGAACAGAGGCAGATTATAAGGTGTTATACGACTACACTGCCCAGGTGGGTCACAGTCTCCATGGGAACAAAATGTGTATTGTATACAGAATTCAGACAAGGTGCAATTCCATTGAGAATGTTAATGCAAATTTACATTGAAGGTAAATGGCCAGGGGAAAAAGCCTGTGAGGGAAGAGAAGTATTCTGCCTGCACTAGATGTGCATTCAGCATACTCCTCTAACATGGTTGACAGTGGTGCTGTCCCAAAATTACAGAGGATTGTGTTGTGCTGAGGACCATAAAGACAAGTAAACTGGATATTCCATCATGGGACAACACAGGTGTGTTATGATAAAAGGAGCAAGCGTTGTTTTATCACAAAGAGATGGCCCATGCTGCCATCTCATCACCTTCATCACATGTCCCTTAGTTTCCATAGAAACAGGAGGAGCAGGGACTCTGTGAAAGCAGATAAAGGGAAAGTGGGTTTTTTTCTTGATTTGATCCGACCTGAATACAAACAGCGGAGGATTACTGCCAATGAGTCATCCTCAACTGGGTGAATGTCACTGCCCTCAGAGGTCACTGAATGAGACAGTCACAGAGGGTTTCTCTGTGTTCTTTTGATCTGTAATATTTTTGCATCTTCATTACATTGGAGTGCACATCTGATCTGATGTAATATTTCCGATCTGACTGGCTTGTGGTAATTTGTGGCTTTTCATCAGTGTGTTAGTGTACGTGACTATCGCTGTGTTCTCTCTGGCTTTAGAGCACGGACGAGCTGTCCATTTTCGCTGGGGATGTGGTGGTGGTGGAGGAGCAGTGTGAAGATGGCTGGTGGACAGTGACCAGGGGTGCAGAGTCTGGGCTGGTTCCAGGATCCTACCTGACTAAGGCCTGAGCATCTCCATGCAAACAGAGATACAGTGCCCTCCACAAATATTGGCACCCCTGGTAAACATGAGCAAAACAGGCAGTAAAAAAAATTCTTTGTTTACTCTTTTGATCTTTCATTCAAAATACTCAGAAAAATTAAACCTTTATTTGCTCTAAAATGATTGAAATAAAAAACTAAATCTTATAAAATAATTGTGCTGCAATTATTGGCACCCCTTCATTTAATACTTCTCCTATAATGCTTAATGAGATTGGAGAACACATGGCAAGGGGTCTGAGACCATTCCTCCATACAGAATCTATCCATATCCTTCACTTGTGGAATCTCCTCTTCAGCTCCAAGAATTTCTAGGGGTGTCAATAATTGTGGCACACATATTTCAAATAAAGGTTAGATTTTTGTGAGTATTTTGAATGAAAGAACAAAAAAGTTAACAAAATAAATTTTTTTATTGCCGATTTTACTCATGTTTACCAGGGGTATCAATATTTGTGGAGGGCGCTGTACACATACACATAAGCACATGCATAAACATAAAGTTTATGCACATACACACTCACACACAAACATACAGATGCATGCACAATAGCATGCACACACACATATGCATGCACACGCATGCATTCACAGAGACACACACAGAGGCAGAGATGGATTGACCTCCGTTCTTCTGTCATTCCTGGATCCATCCAGCCTGACCCTGGATTATTAGAAGGCCCTTTTTCCTGAACTGAGAGATCTCTCCTGACCATAATACTGTAACTACAGCCCTCTGACCTCTCAATTGGGCTGTCAGCTCTATAACAGCAGGGTGTAGTTATGACCCCTTCAGGGTCATGTGTCAACCTTAATCATGTCATCAAAAATGCACAACACATTTCCACAAATCAGATCCTCGGCACAATAATAGTTTTGCATTTGCTGAAGGTCACAGTAGAGGGTTGTGTATGGCACTCACCACAGCAAGTGTATTCTAGAGAGGACCTGATGAAGGCAAACACAGGATTTAATTTTTCCCTTCAGGCACTGACCTGGAGAGGATGCTATTGTGTGATGTTAAGCTGGTGTTGACAGCCCAAAAAACAAACATCCAGACACTTTCCAGCAGCAGCATTGCCAATGAAGGCCTAATGTTGTCATGGTAACAGTTTAACAGAAGAGGCTTAGTAGATACATACTCTAATTAATAGAGTTTTTATTCTCATTGAAATTAATGCGTAGCCTATAAGACAGTTTCTGTAAAGCACTGGAAAATACACAGATTTTAAGCATGTACATAATAAAAACAATTTGTATTTAAGTGCTTTTGCTGGTCAGTCTCTGTTCTTAAAATATCAACACTGACCCATTGTCCCATTGACACCCAAAGGTTTGTGGCCTACTCTAACCTGTGTGTAGCTGCCTTATGGTTGTTTCTGATATTAATTTGAATCAATGCCATCTGTAAGCATTTGGCTAAATGACAGAAATAGGCCTTCAGTAGATTTACAATGGTAACAGCTGAGACCACCATTCCACAAGAACATGAGCAGAGAGATGAGCTTAAGAGCTACCGCACCCTATCCATTAATATTCCATACCATCTCCACCCCAAGCCAAGGAGCTTTTTTTGTTAAGGCATGGCAAGTCAAACACAGAGCGATCAGAGTCCAAGGCTGTTTAAACTTGACTAATGACTAATGGTTTGCTCTCAATAGCTTGACTGCTGAGACAGAACACTGGGGTTTTCTCAGGACTGCTCATTTAAATATATTTTTAGGGCCTCAGAGTGGCTTACAGAGTAGAATGTTCTCCTGGAAGCCCTGAGGTTGGGTGCTCCAAACCCATCCTTGCCATTACTGGCCAATTCTGGGAAGCATGGTAGGGGTTGTAGGCTGGTCAGAGTTAGTTCAACACTTTCTAGTGACCACCCCTGGTCAATAAGGCGCCTGCAACTGAACATAAACTGCCAGCAATCCTCTGACAACATAGACAGCATGGAAAGAAGCGAGGGCCATTCTTCACGAGTTGGAGGAATCACGTGCCCCAGCACCCTCCTCCTAAGCTGGTGGGAGCAGGCTGCTGTGGTAGACTAAACAGTTCAGCCTTGTTCGAGGTGGGAAAAGGGTGTTTAACAGTAATACATGTATCTGCCCCAAACTGTTTTATTCCCTACTATGATCTCAGTGGAGTGGTTGTATTAGGACTGGGGGGAGATGAAGACATCAGCCTGAGCAGCTGGTAGTCACACATTCTCAAAAGCAGTGACTGTGCACCGCATTGGGTGACAGTGTATTCTGATACATTTGGATCATAGGTTTCCCGTTACTGCAGGACAAGAGGTCGATCACGAGAACCAAGCTCGGAAAATGAGTCAGGGCAAAGAACCGACAGGGGGAAAAAAAGCACTACCTATACCCCTATGTACATGCCCCAGCAACTTCAAAAGACAATAAGATGCACTATATCATCTAAAATCCAATTGGAAACTGCACATTCAATCGCTTAAGGATCTTGGCACATTTGACTGAGACACTGGGCACATGTAGATATGTCCTGACCAATGCAGATTGCAAAAGTCTGAGCCATGGGCATTCAATCTTAGGCAATAACATGCTTCAGTAAATAGGTACCAGTGTCTTGACTGAAGTCCAGGATGGTTGATTTTGCAGATATTGCTGTTTTGATGCTGGGCTAGAATGATAGTCTGCCTTCATACCGGCCCTATTCAGGTCAGACAAAAGGCCCCTGAGGCTGAGAAGAATACATCTATTAGTTAAATAATCTCTTCATTTATTGTTGATTATTAGATATTAATCACTCTTTTCTGGCTCAGGTACATGACCTCTCTTCTTTAAATTAGCAGCTACCTAAAAGTCAAAAACACTTTTAAACTCTGTAGTATGTTACAGGTGGCAAATGTTTTCATATATAATTACAAAAAACTGGTTTGTTTTTGAATATACAGATTTATTTCAATGAAATATTTTTCCCAACTTATTTACATGAATTTCAGTTTTACATCATCTGATGTTCATCTCCTCGGCTACATATTTCCCCAAATCAACTTTAAAATCTATGTCTTAACGGCACACTTGACTCCTGACACAAAACACAGAGAGAGGGAGGGGGTAATAAAAAGAAGAAAAAAAACAACGAAAAACTAAACATTTGAATATAGAACATGTAGTGCATATAGATTATTACCGACAGCAGGTTCACGTGTCTTTTGGGTTACTTGACCCACTGGTCGAGACTGAATTTGGACTTGTGTGACTGCAACTAGACATTTCACTATCCTCTGAAATGGACACGGGACCCTAATGGTACTCTGATATCACTCCTACTCCTGAACACAAACTGGTGATGGGCAGAGACTCCACCGGACTAAAAGCACAGCACCATCGGGTACCCTAGCACACAGGGATCTCCTGCTGCACCTATGCTTACCATGTTATTAAATATTTATAAAATATTTCCAAAGCTCTACACATAGTGCAAACTGACACACAAGGAAAAGAATACATTCCACATATCGCTCTGTGCAGTAGTCTGTCCTCTGAAGCAGGAGACCCCTGCAATTCTCAGCTTTCAACGCCCCACCGAAGGACCACAAAAATAGCTAAATAAAATAGCCGATTTCTTTCAAAGAAAAAAAAAAAAATTGGTTAATGCCAATTTCTGCTTTTGGCTAAATAGGATTTTGAATATTTTAACAAAAGAAGAAAGTTTAAATTAAAACACCAACTCTACAAAGCATGTAAAATAAATAGTTTAAAAGCCACATTACCCATCACCAGTGGATACTAAAAGCAGTCCTGAATTGTGCAAGGCGTGCTTCAGCTTATTAAAGGAAAAGAAAGCCATTGTGGGCCTGCCCCATAAGCCCTCCCATACACACTGAATCTTGCGCCCTGCGGTGTGTGTGTGTGTGTGTGTGTATGCGCACCACTTATGTATATGGGCATGTTTGCATTCTTGGTTTGCAAATGTGTGTGTGTGTGTGTGTGTGCCCAGATCTAAGTGTGTTTGCATGTAGTTTGTGTCTGTGTGTGGCTCCCTCTTTATGCATATGTTCCCCCAGTGACGAGCAGCTCGTAGGCGGGGTCCCGGGTCCTTCGGCACAGAACCACACATGCACAGAGCATCCCCAGCATCTGTAAAAAGGGGGCGACAGAGAGACAGAGACTTGGAATTACAGCCTGTTTCTGACCACCTGGAGTAAAGTCAATTTGTCTCACACTCACACATGTAGGCATACATGGATACGCTCTTTTGTAGGTATCAGACAGCAGGATGGGATTAGGAGGGGAAGGTAAACAAGCTCTCCTCCCCGAGCACCCTCAGCTCCTTAAAGCAGCCGCTGGCTTGTCCCTGCCCATGAACCTGATCCCTCACCCTGTCCCTGAGGTGTAGTGAGGGGATTGTCACTGCAACCACAACATCAACAAGGAGAAAAACCCAGATACTCGGGAGTAAATCATTAATTACTGAAAGATAACCCTACTTTAGGGCAGCATGGACTGCTTCGTTCACAAGCTTGCCGTGTGACAATGCAGACAAAAAATAAATGACGAGGGGAAAAACTAACCTCACTGTCCAAATGTTTTATCAGCAGAAAACACTCACATGCTAAAATTCAGAACTGAAACCAATATATATATATATAAACAACAGAAACCACATATTTTTAAAATGAAAACAAAAAATGTGACTATTTCTAAAGAATACAGTTAAAGATAACTGCATATCCAATTATGTTATATTTCTACGTTGTTTTGACTTTTGGTTCATCAAGTTTATAGTCACAAAGTGAGAGAAGCCTATTTTTAACAGTGCTTGGTCTGGAACATCAGTTAAACCTGCAAACAGGAAACAACACCCAAGGGCTGAAATATTTTGCAGTGTTAGTAATAACTTGTGAACAGTGTTTTTTGAAGGAAAAAAAAGAACTGTAAAGTCTGAGAGTAAGCTCTCCAGGGTCTGTTAGGTCAATTCAAAGCATTCGCCACTTCTTGTTTCACCCTTTGGTGATGTTTACTTGGCCTTGTGTGAATCAGCAGGCCATAACCCTTGCTGAGGTGGAGAGTTAATTTTGTACATGTCTTGCACAATAAGAGTGGGGCAAAAGCACAAGAGTCAGAAAACCCCGTAAGGCTGAAGATGACTGCCAGCTCAGCTAGCACCAACACAAGCCCCCTTACCCAGCTAGACAACTCGATTTCTCACACATTTTAACAATGCTCGAAAATTGAAACTCACAACACCATTGTGTGAACTGACTGGCCTCCTGCTTGTGTGCCTATCACTCTGGTCCCACTCAAGTGCAGAGGGTGGAGCCCTGTCCCAAGGCCCTTTGCAGTGGAATTTCGTGATCCGTTTTAAAAGCAGAGCTCGTCATAATTCATGGAGTGCGAGTGGATGGTGCCAACGTGGGAGCAGAAAATGTCAGCACCATTTTATTTGCTTCACTGCACAAAGCATCCACAGCAAACTTTAACTAGACTTGTCTCTAACTCCATTAAGACATAAAAAATTGTACCACCCAAGACAAAAAACTGCTATGAAATTGTTTAGCTATTAATAATGTCTGCTTTGCAGGTGCCATGTCTCTAATATGCAATAAAAATCAATGATTACAGCTATGCATAAAATCTCTTGGTAATATAGCAGAACACATTATTTAAAGCATTAACCCCAAGTGATACCTTGTAAACTTAAATTTAAGCAAGCTATACACATTTGGTTACACATATTAACAATTAAACAAATAAGGCACCTTTAGTATTTGTGTTTGTAATAGCATTTTTACCTGGATTGCAGCAAATGTCAGTGCAGCCCAGATGACATACATCATAATTTCCTTCAGCTTCTTCACAACCAAAGCTTCACAGCCCTGGAATGACAAAACAGGATTAATATGTTACAGCATAAACATGACAATATGCTGTCATGAAGGAACAGTTCAAGTGTCTCTCAATTTCACACAGAATCCATTGGTTAGAAGGCCTTGCTGAATTAGAATTTTAAATTAAAAAATAAATGTATGACTTAACTAGGGATTTTTGGGGCCATACAGTTTTTAACACATTTTTAACCTTAAGGAAGGGGAATCTTCAGATAGCTTGTGTGAGGAAAAGCAGGTGGTGTGAACTGTGAGTAAAGTAAACACAGCCATGTTTTTCTCCCTAGAGGGCACAACCTGACAAGCCAACAAACGACCGTGCGTGTACAAAGGTAATGAACAGTCCAGAACAGAGCGTTACACATCCAATCACAGAAATATGGAACAAAGGGGCCAGTGAAGACATTGTTCTCTGTTCAGCCATTCTGCATGCAGTGACAGTGGCACCAGCTCCAGGACACAGGCTGTGATGGAGCTGGTGGACGGGTGCAGGTGAGAGGCAGGTGTGGGTCCAGCACAGCCCTCATCCAGGCCCTGCTTGCTGGACATATTAAGGGCACCATGTGGGCACATGGCACAAAGTGACGATTGCTGACAGTCTTCTTGTGATCAGGCTCTGGCATAGAGGGCTATTGATGACTTTATCATAGATTTGATTTTTTTTTACCTGCCAGGAAAAACTTTTTGTCCCTTTCTGGCCATCATTTTGTCATTTTTAATGTTTTTTTTTCTATTGCTGAAAACCAAACATACGTATGTATGCATGTATGTATACATGTACGTACATTAAGCAACCGTGCAGCATTCAGTTATTACAAATCTTGGTCCACAAGCTAGAAATATTAAAACAGATGTTTCTGGTGTTGTAAACCTGCAGACACTGCACTGACACAGCAGTGTCATATCACTGGCTGGCTGGTTAGTAAGAGGCTGCACTCAAGAGTCTCTCTTTCTCACCTCAGGGTAGAGGTCCCCAGGATGGGTGAGGGAGCCAGTGCAGTTGCTGACATTGGGTTTGCAGCAGCTCAGAGGTACGCTGTTGTTTCGGGACTCCTTGAACCAGCGGGTGTTCTTCCAGTCTGAGTAGTCATGGATCCCACAACAGTGGAGCTGTGAGGAGGAAAAAAAATATGCTATGAATGCAGAGACCACCCCCCAGGTAGCTGTGACACTTGTACATGCAACTCAACTGTCATTTATATTTTATATGTATAATATCATCTTTACCAGTTAAGAACTCCAGGTAAGAACTAACAATTCTGCATTTCAGGTCACTGCTGGGCCACCCACTCCTGCATGTGGCTACAACCCAAGGGCCCCAGTCACTTGCTATATCACCTGGGCTCAAAGCAGCGACAGGCTATAGGGCTCAGCTTGCCCTCATGGAAAGTGTGTTTACCAACTGATTCACTCAGGACCCCAGCTATTCTTAATGAATATTAAGGGATTCCATTTTTCCTGATTAATCAGGAAATGTTGGCTGTGTCCTAAATTGCATACTTGTGTACTAGTTAGTACGCATATCAAGTAGGGAAGTTAAAGGTAACCTGATCAAGGGTGTCCAAAACTCAAGCATGCATCCATGCAAGTATGCATAGAATTCACCGGAAGTTCTCCTTGTGTACTTGGGAGGATCAACAAATACAGTATGAAACTGAGCATACTATTCATTCCCAGTGAACACTGCATGCTCAGAAGTTACGGCGAAGAATAATTAACAAAAGCCTCAGAGCTGCCGACCTCATGGCAGCCTGATGGAGAGCAGTTTTATTATAAATTTTATTCTTACCAAATCAATAATGACTAGATTACTCAAGGAACCTCTTGCAAATTCAAGGCTGTTATCAGCAAGGATTTTTTTAATTCTTTAAAATCACACAGAAAATTAAATGAAACATTGTTGTAAATACCCTCTAACCCACCTGTCTCTGGACATAGTCAATGGCACGACTTGGAGCGTCTGTGTTTGTGCCATTGTATTCGTTGTACACCTTCTGAATGGAGCGATCAACCTCATCTTCAACCTGAAATCCAATCAGCGTAATCAGTAGTGATCAACGATCAATAAGGAACTGCTCACAATCATACCTTAAAGACAACACAGCCAATCCGTTTAAATTTGCTGCCATAGCCTTGCATGAAAGCAGATAAGAAACTGATTCCACCCTTTCCGATTGGATTTTAATCATGCAAGTTGAAATACAGTCACAGTGTGATGCAGTTAACTGATGAGGCACTATTAAGACTCATACAGCCTTCAAACTCACAAGCTAATCCTAATCAATAGTAATGTATTTAAAATTTATTTGTGAATTTATGTATGCAAAATTATACTTGAGAAAAAAATCTTTAAACAATTTGACCAATGGAAGCCCTAATTACTGACAGGGTGAAATCCTACAGTTACAAACTGGCCTGACACAAGAAAACCTCTGACCCCAATTTATATAAGAGAGTTTGGGAACTAATATTTATCATATGCTTGAAAAGCAATGCATCATGTCATTACATGAAGACCTGTTGACCCCAGAAGCCAGAGTCCAACATATTAATTGCAGTTTAATTTGAATGCTGACATGCTTGACAACTCAATTCTTTTTTATTTAATGCCTTTGGTAGCATGTTTTACATGTGTGATAAACCTTCTCTATCTAAGCTGGGTGAATATCACACTTCTTTCAGCTCTAAGAAACAGGTATTGTCAGGGTTCTGCAGTAATTCCTCACCCTTCTCAAATATTTACATAATTAACCGGAACTCACCTTTGCTCTGTAAATATAACCCAGCACCACCACAACCACTTCAGTGACAAACACCAGCATAAGAATGACCACAAACTGCAGGAGAAAACAAGGGACAAATAAAAGAATTAATGTATGACACTGTTAACTTTAGAGGAGTAATGGTGTGAGAGCACATAACGTTTATGAGCTTCCTAGTTTTCCAGTGTAATTGGTTACTTCTTCACTTTTCAAAGGTAAAGCCTTTGCGTAAAAATACTGGAATAAAATAATTCCATGACTGTGAAAATCAAATTCCAGTAAAACCTGCTCATCTGAAAAAATGAGGTTTGAAGGAAAATACTATTTTCAAAATGTTTGCTTCAAGTATAATTCACATTACCCAGTTTACTGGCAGTATCAGCACCCTGGCACTGACATCACTGCAATCTAAAAAATGACATCAATCTACTGAGCTGGCAAGAAACAGGGATTGTTTTGCACACTGTCTAAGGAAAAGGTATGTGAAGCAAAATAATCTGGGAAACTTTTCATGACTGCTTCAGAACAGTGGAACACTGCTTTTGAATATTTCCAGTAATAGTTAAAGACACAAAACCCTGCAGACACACAAGTTCCAATGTCTGTAATTCCTAACAAACCACCCATCGGAATTGAAAGTATTCAATAATGCGGTGATAGGATTACCCAATTTAACTGTGAATAAAACCTTTGTGTACTGGTGAGCACTGTGTATGTAGCGATTAACCTCCAGGCTACAAGACTGCCAGACAATACTGAAGACAGCCAAAGAAAACATGTTAGGTGGAGTTCCTCTTAGGGAGCGACTTACTGTAGCCAGGCCACAGCGGCTTTCTCGTATTGTGGCACAGCAACCAATCAAGCCGATGATGAACAGGAGGGTCCCGACAGCAATTATAATTACAGCAGGGATCAGCGTGTACACATCTTCGAAGAAGTGGTCATAGTCATCGTACGTGATGAACACATAGGCTCCAACATAACACAAGATGCCAGCCGCTGCCTGTGCACAGGAAGAGACAAAGGGAGAGATTGAGAGAAAACAAATAATGACCGGCCATTCAACTCCAACTGAACAACAATCACAAACCTAATAGCCTGTCACTGCTCAACACAGGCCATTCTCTACAGGCTGCATTTCCTGCCCAGAACTTAATCACCCAAATAAACTAATTAGCAAACTGACTGAACCAATACTTCTGCTTTAAGGCAAGCTGATGTTAAAGAAAATGTTTGAGACTGCAATGGAGGAATGGTAACTTAGTTTATAATCATCCCATCCCATTCTCATTTGTCTTACAATGGGACTGGGAAAGAAGATGCAATTAGTGCCTTTTCATGCTTTTTGGATCACTACAGGTCCAAGGAATGGAGCTAGCTTACTTACTATATAAGGGCTAAAATCTTAAGCTCACTCAATGGACAAATGCACCTCACTCAAGCTGAAATTTTAAAGACTTAAAGCTTAAATGCCACAACCACCCCATAGCACACCTGCATCGCTTTGATGGAGCCTAAACCACATTACATTCAATAAATGCAATACAACGCAGTGCAGAATACTACCATATTGCAAGGGAACTTGACCCAGTCTGAAAACCTCCTTCGGCCACAAATGTTTCTGCTTCTGTCACAATTTGTCATGAAGTTGTTGTGTTACTAGAGTTACCCATTCATGTGCGACCTCAAATATACAACACCCAGCTTGTGCCACACTTCTTCAACCTTCAGGAAACAGATTCAAACCTGTTGGGTTTACTTTAACTGATAGATTTCAAATTCAGTTCAGTTAAAATCTGAACAAGTTTCTTTATTCTTTAGGGGGCAAGTATGCTGTCAAATTTTTTGACTGCTACAGACCTAAAGTAATGCTACAATGAGTGCATTCACTACTATCCAACATTGGCAATCAAGTGTCAAGGAGCAGATGATTCAGTTATAAATCTGAGTGACCTATCCAGCTGACTGAAGGTGAGAATTTAAATGACAGAACACATCTTTCATAACAATATGTTTTGGACCAGGGTCTGCTGCTATTCTTTTATAAGTTAGTTAAGCACCTCTCTAAACTTGACATTGTAGAGCTACAGTAGCAGAGATTTTGCTTTAAATTTTCAATGAAATACTTTTAAAAGCACCACTTGTTTAGGATGTAAGATTCTAACAATAATGTCAAAAACATGGCAACAAAGAAAACATTTATTATTAGGTTATGACAAGTAATAAAGCATAAATATGACAATGCTGTTTTGATTTGAAATGCCTAGCAGATTATGAAAGACTAGTAATAACAAAATAGAGTGAAAACATTTGGGATAAGTGATGAAAGATAAAAGATAATGTTATTTAACTATCAGAGCACTGAAACACCCCTTGTTTGAGACAAGGCTCTATCCTGCAAATTACCACAAATTGCATCTGCTTCCAATTGCCCCATATTATTTAAAAGAAATGGTAATGAGGTATAGAATTAAAAGACAATTAGTCCAGCAGTGAATGACAAAGACCATAGTGGCCCAACTCTACTGAAGGCTACACTGTCCCTGTGGAAGGCGTGGCACAAAAGTTAATGAAAGCCTGAGTGGTTCCCCCTCTGACCGCCAAACCCACTGTGCCAAAGCTATCTGTACCTCACCATAGTGGGAATACAAAGCAACCCTATGGTGGCCAACCAATTGGCATACATTTAAAATGAAAAAGATGTGAAAGTCTTCATATAAGCCCTTTGAGGATTTAAAGGGGACTTAGGTCTCAATTACAATTGTGCCAGTTCAAGGCAATAACTTTGTAATGACTTTCTGAATTTTTGCTAACCTATATAATTCTTACTCAGAAAAGTCAGGAACACTGAAGGCAATGACCAGATAATACGAGGTCTCCCTTCATTGTTCTCGCCGGAGCATAACCATTACGAAAGACACAGGGCGAAAAGGCGAGGACAGCAGCTTGTCCAGCTTCAAAATAAAACGAATTTCAATGGTGATATATTTTCTTTGAATGGTATTGGTAAAAATTTGGATATTCGTAAACCAAAAGAGAGATTAACTACGGTCGTCCGGCACTTGGTGAAATAAAACTACAGATACCGCTAGGAGGGCAGGAAAAAATCCCACGGATCTATTTTCAGGACCTGCTAACAACTGGCGCCTCCATTGCTCTTTGCATCTAAGCAAATATCTGGTGTTAACCTTGATCTAAGGACCAAAATACTTCTGGGTTGCCGTTTCAGGTTATAAACAGCACTGCAATTTTCACTTTTTTGAGAGTGTACTCCCAATGTGCCTTCAGTAATACGGCAGGCTTGCTGCATAAACACAAAGCTTGCGCCTATGCTAGTGTATTTTCATCTGTTGCGCTTACTGTATGTAGTGTAATTTAATTACAGACAAACTTGTTTAGTTTTGCTGCTGTTTTAAGTAGTTAACTTTTACACTGCAGTTACATTATTTAAATCGTAATTTAGGCCATTTTCACAGTTAAATTTCCTGAACCATAAGATTACTTTTGAAATTTGGTTAGTTAATGTAACCTTACTACACTTAAAATACAAATGTAATAAAGTATCACAAGAATCCCGTCCAGAAACAGCCAACAGAAGTTCAATTGTAAGCTTAATAATGTAATCTTGATAACTACGGACACACATTAAAATCATACATAATCATACATCAAATTCATTCATAACAGAATGATGCTGGATTGTTTCTATTCTGCGACCAACGATGCAAACAGCAAGCTCGTCTGCACAATTAATTGCAGGACCTACAAACTGAGCTGAAGACCGATCACTAATAAACAACCAACCCCGAGTATGTGTACAGGCAGCTACTGCTAACTATCGTTGGCTATCTTAGCTAATGCTAACTAAAAAATAAATAAACTATATTTGCAACATTACAGATACTAATGCGCTCCGACAATGCTGGCTTCCCTTTTTAAAACGCGTTTCTGATCATTTGGCTACCTCGCTAGTTGGTGAATTTAACTAGTACACGGTTAATCACGTACCAGTTGTCAACAAAGAATTCGAAACGCGTCGCAAAACGCCAAGTTAATTCAGCTGTCAAAGGATAACGTAGCATGCTAGCTAGCTAATCCGAATCACTTGATTCGCTCCATACTTTGCGCTTTTAATCCAGAGCTAGCTAACTAGCTAGCCGACCAACAATTGCGATTAATTACAAATTGTACTTTTAGAATCGACTCAATTGCATATATCTTTCCAGCCAGTCATACTGCAAATTCAGCAGTCAATAACGATGCCTCATGCTAACACTAATTGTGGCTCGTTAGCTAGCTAGGCCCTATTCATAGATGACCTAGTGCTTGGTACCTAGCGTTATCTATATTTACTGCGTAGAGTCATTCCCATTCTCCACAGTAGGCAGCGTTTTTTTTTTTGGACTTACCCAGAAAATTAGGTTAAGGAAGACCAACACCGTCTTCGACGAGGTTATTCCACATTGTCCCATGTTTTCTACTGGATTTCTGTTGATTTGCGGTAATATTATTATACGCAGCTATAATTAACGTTATAAAATGGCTGGCGGTTCCTCCTGTTTGGCAGCCGCGGTCACTCTCTGCCTCCCTGGATCATCGAAACGCCACCACAGCAATCAGCCAGCTGGCTACGGTCACGTGGTATGATGAGATCATCTCTGTCTGCAAGTAACGCTAGAGTGTGTGGATGTATATTACAGTGTAAATTACCCCGAAAAAAGTGTAATCCACAGTACAATTATTTTATTTAACCTTTATTTATTAGGTTAGTCTCGTGAGATTTAAAATCTCTTTTGCAAGCGAGACCTGGCCAAGAAAGCAGCTGAAATACCCGTTAAAACAATGACTCACATAAAACATATAATTGACAAATAGAAATGTTTAGAAAAACAATTAACCAACATTTGAATTCAGTGAATTTATCGTGCTATCTCTATATTTATCGGCACCTCTGTGTATAGCTTGCATTCCAGGAGTAAAGATGTGGGTCATCTTCAGTGTACAGCCTCCCATCTTAACCCTTATTACTTGACCTACATTTGATATCATTGGGAAACACTAAATGATGGGGTCTACTGAAAAAGATATGAATCTGCAACTTTTTGAATTAAAAAAAACTTTTTTATGTCTGAATCTGTGAATATACAAATTGTATTTTTAAAAAATTTGCCAGACGGTTTATACTTGAAGTAAGAAAAGTCTAACATTCACATCTAGTGGTTGAAATAATGAAGAAAGGTTTAAAAGTATGCATGCATGACTGACATGCTGTCAGTGTTCTCACTACACAAACCGTCCCTGTGCTGCTTTTTAGTTTACATGACAATGCGCGAACAGTTATGTTCCCTCAGGAAGGCACTAAATGAAGTGCGTGGAAGTGTAAAAACCTCTAGAGATGAGCAATTTCAGTCTCTGGAAAAAGTCAGAGAGAGGCTTGTGTTGTGACATGTGACATGATAAATACTGAAAGAAGGTGAGGTAGGGTTTCTAAACTTGCACTACATTATTTATGCACACAGTGGAAACATGGATCTGATCTCAGGATCAAGTTCTAAAACCGGTGCACACTAGCCAATCAGCCTAACAACCTGATATTCGACAGAGTCCAGTTCAACAGAGGCATCCTGCGTTCATATAGGGGGGTGTTAAGTACCCTGCAGTGTAACTATTGTATACAACACTGAAATATTCCCAGATCAATATTCTAACTGAAAACAATCTTGTCCCATTCGTAACTTCTCTTAAACCCAACTATCAGCTGTAATATTACAATGTCGGTCAAAAATATTTTTACCCTCCATGCAGTATGGAGTAGTCTCTTTAAATGATTGAATGAGTGTCATTTTATTTCCACCTTTGTTAACATTAGCGTTAGTGGGGGTAGTCCGCATCACACAAAACCTTTAGCTTGCTAATTATCAGGGTATTTTGAAATTTTGTATGCTTGATATGTGTTCATATATAAAAAACTGTTTGAAGTTATGTGGCCTGTCTGCATTCTGTAAATAAAATAGTGTTTTAGTGCAAGCAGTATAATAGTGATCTTTCTACTTAGTATATGATATCCAATACAAATAAAGCATATTCATCTCTTGGTCATATATGTGTGTAATAGATCCTGTCCTTTAAATACAAATATTTTTTTTCATATTTTAATATAATAATCAGTACAACAAACAATTAAAAGCATGTCATGTTCAACTGAATTGCAAAAGGACAAATTGCAGTTTCTCATTTCTACCAGAAGATGGCGACTAACATCTACAAACCTTAGTCTAACAGGAGTACCTCTCTTCACATCCCCAGTCTGTACATTGTCTTGCATATCACATGGCATGTTAACATTTTACACTTGACATGGATTAATTCATTTTCTTTGTAGTCATCATGTTTAAACTGCAGCATAAACATATACTACCTACTACTATCTAAGTAGTAAATACTAAATATAATACTTCCTTTTGTAGCAGCCAGGGGAAACTGCTAAAGCCATTGGATATTTACAAAAGTCGCTGATATTGAAAATACAATGCCATCAAAAACATAAAGTGTTGTGTTTGTAGATCCATCTAATGCTCAAAAAAGGCACAGCATGTTTCAGTGTCAGTGCATGGCAAAATAGTAATAAATAATAATAATAATAATAAATCTTCACTCTGAATTGTTTTATATCTACTGCTTTTCCTTTACTGTGACTTCTATAATTGAAACGTGGAGTTTAATGTAGTCCATATGACCTCCTATTCCTTGTTTAGAAAACTATATAAATTAATTAATCATTGGTAACATACATTGATTGTCTGTGCATGAATGTGTATGTGTGTGAATGTGAGTTTCACAGAATAAAAGACAAGGAAATGAAACCACTAAGTAAATAGCAAAGGTCTAAAATTATCAGACATGACAGGAAACTAGACAAGTCAGTCATGTGATCTCTACTAAGGTCATATGTATTCATTTAGGTTTCTTTGTTGTATGTTTTGTCTTTTAACAGAGTGAATATAAGTTGTTTCTGACAGCCAAAGATGATATAGTGTGAGATGAGAAAGAGGAGTTTAAGAAAATCACCCTCCTACATCATTGCTAAGATGCAATACTGCAGGGTTTGCCATCAACCAAACCTCAATATTAAAATAGAGCCTGTAGAATCTGTCTTGGTCAGTGCTGAAGACTAATTTCACCTCTAGGGACAATATGACCATAGAGTATATATGTTTGTGTCTTTGTGCATGGGTGTATGTCTATTCCTGTATCAAAGGTTATGCATATATTACATTTTCATTCCTCTATTGGTTACTATCTGTTGCTCCGTTGTACTTCAAGGTTGTATTGGCATCCTATATTGGCATGGAAATGACAAATGAAAATTGGAGATATGGATGATTTGACAAATAAATCTAATTAATGTTTGTCAGCAAACCTCTGAGAAGAAGGCCAAGCAATGGCTTTTTACATAATCAGTTTAATTATACTAAAACAATAAGGGGAGTTTCAAAAGCTGATGGTTCAGTGCTGGCAAACCATTCAACTTGAACTAAAAATTCAAAGGGGAAAAAGTTCATGCTGTGATGATGGAGACCACACTCTAACACCTCTGAAACGGCCTCTGCTGAGACCTGACACTTGGCATTGGAAGCGGAGAGACTTCAGTCCTACTGTGCCACATCAGGTGCAGCGCCTGCGGGGAGCACGGCAGAGCAAATGTCCCTCGTACCCAGCACTCTGATATTGCTCAGGAGATCCCCCTGTCAACAGCTCAGCTGCTGGGTCATAAATTGTAAGGAAATCCTGGATATGATTTTCCATAGTCTATAGTTATATAGATGGTCTGTGCTCCTCTCCTTGTAAAAGATTGTGCTCATTTTTCTCATTGTGGTGCAACTTCAAAAACTTTCCTGTCAAACGTGTGCCTTCCTCATTATGACATACTCCAAAGAAAGTCAAATTTCACCAGAAAAGAGGAAGAGGCATAAGAACTTACACAGAGGTGGATGCATAACATGATAGCTGCTGTAATTAACACAAAACATGCACTACTGAACAGCAGTGTTTCTGTACCCTTTTTTTTACATATCTGGTTCTTATTTTGGGAACGCCCAATGCACTGCTAGATGTATTCATTTAAGGTTTCATGGACATCAGGATGAAGTCAAAAACCCTCCAGTGCCCCCAGAGCTGAACATCAGCAGGCCTAAAAATTATCAAACCTTCGCAGGAAGTTCTGCCACTTTGAATACAGAGCAGACTTCCTCTTTCTTCATGTTTCACAGAAATGGAGGCTATTCTCCATGGAGAAAGGTCTAATATGACTATAGAAACACAGAAAATTTCATAACAACATTCCAAGAAGGTCTAAAGCTGTTAATTAATACAAACACATACACTATTAGCTAATGCATATATACACACACACACACACACACACACACATAGGGGGGTGTTTAATTTTTGTCAGCAGTATGTGCTACATGTTTCTTTAAGATAAGCATTTTCGTGTGTTAATCAGAGAGCGCCTCACTACCTTCTGCTCCCTAATCAGGACCCGCAGCATCATTAGCACAATGGTTAAGGGTCAGCAAGGCATTTCTTCATCCGTTTTATTTTTCCTGGCAGGCATGAATGCAAGTATATGTCACGAGTTTGACTCGTGAATACGGGGCAAAAGGAAAGTCATGTTCAGCCATTTCCCCGTTGACGTGTGGAGGCTGTGAAGTGGACTGAGTCGGAAGTCCAGCGAGACGGCAAATTAAATCCACCCTCCCTTGGGGGACGTGAGGGACCTGTCGGTGGAGATCTGGTTTGAAGTGTCTCATTAAATGAGGCAGAGACTTCCTCTTGCCACTCTGGTTAAGCGCTGCAGACAAACAGCTGTATATGCTCTTGGAAATCATGGGAAAAATGAAACTGTCATTTACACATCAAAGGATAATGATTAGGAAATAGGTGACCAAACACCATGTTAAATGTGACTGTTTTAGTCAGGACAATTGGAATCCTGCTTGATATAAGTGATTCAAAAGCACAGCAAGGATTTAATAAGAGTTTTTGCCTATGCTTTCTGGAATTCATAGATTATGTTTCAGTATTACAGTGCTATTAGCAAAATCAGTCATTCTGAACTTAGAAAAGATGTTTTCAAAAATGTGAAGAACAGTGGGAAATTAAATGTTTAATTTGTGTTTATTTTCTTTGTCTAAAACACTGCAGATTTTGACCAGGAAAGATTGAGACTTTGAATTAGAAGTCTAAGTACAGTGAACATCAGGAAGCTTGTTTCAGCTTTAATTTCAGCTTGCACTTGGACCCTGGGTCTGATCATACTTTTCCTGAAAAAGAGACATTACAAATGTGAGCACACCAACTAATGGACCCCATCCTGCATGTGTATACCTCAAGGTCATAGGTCATGAAGTCTCACCTCTACAGACTGTATCATGATACAAACAGAGGGTACTGTTTGAATTTGTCATGATAGTTTATCAGAGTTTTTGCATTGATGCATTGCTTTTAGCATGAATGCATTGTTTTTGTTCAAATTGGCATGGTTGACTTGTGTAAGTGCGTTAGTGATGTTACATACACACCACAGTTTCAAATCTTAATATATTGCGTATTTAGGTCTGAAAATTATGTCAGCTCTATTGTTCATAGTTGGCACTTCAAAGCTGGGATTGTCATTGGTCTGCCTTGAGAAATAGGAAAGTAAATAATGACGGTATCTCCAAAACATCTCTACTCACTATCCATTTATATAGCTAGATATTTTATTGAAGCAAGAACAGCAGTTCTATGTCAGTGCCCAGCTCCACGTCCGAAAAAGTCATTTGTGTATGTGTGTGTGTGTGTGTGTGTGTGTGTGTGTGTGTGTGTGTGTGTGTGTGTGTGTGTGTGCCTGAGTGAGAGCGGCACTGTGGTATTTGCCTCTTCCTGTGAGCAGAATGCTGAAACCTTAAGCTCATCACCCAGCAGACCATGAGCAGGACATGTTTGACAGTTGTGTCTGCATGTCATGCTTCCTGTTAGCTCTGTTATGCGATCTGCAATAGTGCCAGTGGCCAGTAGATTCATTGCTTGATCAATTGTTGCAACGCAGGGAAAAGGTATTTACTGGTGGGGGCAGGGGGATCAAAGCTGAGCATTAGCTTTGTCCATAAGAACCCCTCTGCCAGTGAAATCTGCATTAAAAGTCAGGTTTATTTGGCTTGTATTCTATGCCTTTCACCTGAAGGTAATACAGAAATTGATTACATGTCTTTGGTTGCTCTATCTGCAATGCAGCTTGTTTGCTGTGTCAAAGGAAAGGCTCCTACTTTGAAACATGGGTATTTATTTATTAAATTCACCTGGAGTCCTTAGGAATTAGTTCAAGAAAAAAAAACTGGTTACTAGATACTGGTTAGAAAGTAGGTACTGGTTCTCCTCTAGTGCCATGTGGCATCTACTATGGAAAGCAGCCACTGTTTCATGATAGATGAGATGATCAGGGAACAGCACTTTGGACCAAAATCAGACCTGTGCTTAGGTGCATCTCCTGCGTAAGTCTCCCGTTCTCATAATGATAAATTGCACTAAAGTGCAGGTCTGACTTCGGCCCTTTGTGAAGAATGAGGTAACCATGGTGATTCAAGCAGCACAACCGGAAATTCCAAACTGTGGAGAAAAAAGATGCAACAGAAGAAGGCCGGGATTTAATTTCTTAATTCCACAGCTCAATGATTGGGACCTTCCATAGAATGTAAATAAAAGAAAGGTCCCCATCACATCAGTTAAGGAATACATGCTGAGAGAAGACAGTGGTTGTCACTCAAATCTTTGTCTCTGCTGGTGTTCAACTTCTTAGTGATATCCAGATATCCATGTTTTATGAAAAAATATCCAATTTTTTCATAAAAGTCATAATATTTAGGGATTATCTGTTGGTGTTACATTGATAAGGAACTTGTTTTGTTTTACATATATTGAGAAGGTATTTCCCCTGAGGCTCCTGGTGTGACAGTGGGGTCTCTGGGGTGCATGCTGTGAAGTTCAGGACGAGCACGCGTGAGGCCTGTGAATAGCTCAGATGATCAATATCATCAACAATGCTTTGGCAGAACATATTAAGAAAAATTTCTTTGTCAACACCATGGAAAAAAGCAGAGCCAAGGGCAAATAATTAAACTGGAAATGTGTGTGTGTGTGTGTGTGTGTGTGTGTGTGCGTGCGTGCGTGTGTGTGAGTGTGTGTAAGATGTATACTCCAGTACATATAAATCAGCATGGAAGTAATGATTTGAGAAGCTGTGTGTTATTTCTGCATCCGAGTCTCATTTGAATGGATACAGCAGGTTTGTTAATGTCAACTGTCCATAGACAAATGCACAATTTCCCTGTGATTCAATGGCAGTAGAAGAGCAAAGAAAACACTCACACACAGACATATTCACAGACACACATACAAACACATATATATAGTTTTTTTAATTCAGCGATAAAGGGACCATGATGACTTGATTTGAATAACATTAAGCTCAAAGTAGTATCGTCATTTCACAGCTCTGTACAGAAATACAATGCTTTTGATAAACGTTGATTCATGATCAAGCATGATCAAGCCACCACTTACATACCAAAGCGAATTAACTTAAAAACAGATAATTTCACAGACTCCTCCTCTGTAGTCAGCACA
The DNA here is from genome assembly GCA_022829145.1 of Albula goreensis. NCBI lineage: Eukaryota > Metazoa > Chordata > Actinopteri > Albuliformes > Albulidae > Albula > Albula goreensis. Next base: position 11,336,155 of record CM040755.1, read on the forward strand.
AATGGTTGGAGGGGTGAATATGTGCTCATGCCTTTGAACTGGGTAATAAAGCAAACAGAAAGAACAAATACCACTCCATACCACCAGCTGTGACATGGCTACAGATCTTTGGGTCTTCCTGCTTCATTTCCACATTTAGAGCTCTTTACCCCAGGAGCACACCTCTGAGTAAGTAAATTAACCCTGGAGCAATATCTGTACCCAGGAGGAAAACTGCTTTTTGATTGAAAGTGGTTGGATGCAGTTTGGCTTGTTTGATTCATTAACATCAAAAGGAACAAATGGCCTCAGAGTGTGCCTGTTTATTAAATTTTAGAAAACATTTAACTTGGGTGCTCTTTCACAATGGTGCAACTGGTCTGATTTGGCCCACAAGAGTATTTTTCAGGCACCAATTCTGCGATAATATACATTTCTACAATAACAGAAAATTGTCTTCATCACATAATGTGTCTATCTTTATTTGCCTCTTGTTTGGTATCATCTGTCTTTGTTCATTATTAACACTGTTTCATTTTCTATATCCCATGATATTTTATACAGGATTATGGGGTAAATAATAAGGTCATCATGCCAAGATTTTATAAGTAAATTTTGCAGTTCATACAAATGAATATTGATGATCATACATAGCTTCTCTTTTAAAACTTCAGTGTAATTCACCAAGCTTGGAATCAAATTTGTTATTTCCTACAGCGAGTTACAGCGAGTGACTACTTACGCAAGACTGCAAATGCAATAATGACTTATTTAATTATTAACAGCACCCACTCATGTCCCCTGGTTCTCATTAGATTTGAATCGGGCTCAGGCATCATGATGATGTCACTGCCCAGTCCTATGAGAATGGGTCACAGCAAGCAAATGAGAATGAAGACAGGTCGATAAATTATATGAGGCCAAGGAAGTAGACATCTGAACTTCAGACTTGTGCCGCTGAAATAAAACACAGCCAGGGAGCTCAGTTACATCTATCACCTCTGCACACTTCCCTGTGGCTTGTTTAAGTTATTAATTACTATTAAGTTCCACCATGGGCTATGTAGAATTGAACTTAACCAAGATTCAAGTACACTGGCACAAGTCATATTCAGAGTTTTGTTTGCTTTGAGGATTTATCTTTTTGATATTTCCACTACACAGTGGTCAAACAAAGGCATTGCACTTAAACACAGCAGTCATTAATTCATTCCTCAGGCTGAAAACTACAACCAAAAATGTGGACCTTTGGAATACTGCAGTCTTCAGAAAACAGGGTACATGTCTTATAGCAAGGCCAGTCAGCTCAGCTGCATTTTAGTTTGATATGGCTGTATATAACTGCGCATACCAGGCAAGAAAACTACCAAGGTGATTTCCAATCTTTGTAAATTCAAGTAATGTAAATACCATATATTAAATAAATACATATTGTATATTTTAACAATGAATATAAAAATGAATACACTATACAGTCATTAGTTAGTTGAAAGTATGGGCCAATGGAGATACAACAGATGTAATCACGTGGGCGTTTCTTGTCTGCCTTATAAATGTGTTCTCTTTGTGTACAATAACATGCAACTAAATCCATTTTACCGCTCCTGCTGTGCAAGCAATCTGTATATTTCACAGTCATATGTTCCATGACACACAAAAAAATGTTGCTTGGAAACTATGAAAATAATGTAAAAAAAAAAAAAAAAAAACAAAGAGCGCAAGAATTTTAGAAAAATCATTTGTAGGATTTTATTGATCACTGCCAACAAAATTTGCCCCACTGTATGATTCACACTAGCCCATTCCTGTCAGAATTTACTTCCTGCCTGTATCAACATGTGTAATGCCCACACCTGTTTCCACACCACCTCAAAAGCTTGTCCACAACCCTGGTAAACCCTGTTTTCTTTCTTTTTTTTCATTTCTTTGTCAGTATTATTCTGCAGTGGCCTTATTATACACTGTCACCTCATACCATGGAACCCCTGGGGGTACATTAGAGGCATATGTGCATGCATTGTTTAAAGTGCAGCCACTCATAATGACACTGGATGTGTCTGCACACGTTGTGCGCAGACAGGCTGGCCTTTGCTGCATTCACAGAGCATTGCATTGGGTCAAAATACAGGGGCAGTGACCTTCTGACTCCTGGAACAAATTAAGCCAGAGCTTAAAAGCAGAATTTGCTGGCATCATAAACCACATCTGTGTTTATTGCTCTAATTCTGTCTAAAGAAACACCTACTCATTAATTATATCTAGTTCATTAAAATTACAGTGGTCTTGCTCTGTGGTTGGAGCATTTGGAGGTCAGTACAAGCATCACGATAAATAAATTGAATGAATGATTCCAAATTGTGCTACTAACCAATTAAAAAGCAAAGATAAGATGCTCCTCCCATGGTGCAAAGTTGTTCCTCTGCTCTTTTTCGGCACAAACAGCAATTTTAAATTACATTGGCCTTCATCACTTGCGAAACTTCAGGGAAATGAATGCTTTTGTACATTTTTGTCTGGACCCTTGGAAGTGACTTGATTTCAGTATGAATGACATTTATGCCTGGCCAGCACATATACAGCTTTTTTGAGTTGCCACTCATACTACCTCAGTTTGTATTGAATGGTGGACAATCCAATGATTAGGCATAAACAACCAATGAATTGTTTTCTTTTGCATTGTGTGTATCTTAGTTTGACAATGTATCCCTTATTTGTGCGACAACAATTGTTTACATAATAAATATACTTACCAATAAGTACAGATGGAACAGTCAGTATTAAACCAACATTAACTTTATCTTGTGGATTGAAATGCCATGAAAAATCACAGTACAGATCTTGCTATGCATGAGCTGTTGAAGGTCATCCATATGGCTTAGTCCATGCTAATCCTTCTGGCACTTGAGACTTTTACCCCCTCTAGCACTTTAACACCCTTGTCCCGAAAGAAATGCACTTTGTGTTGTAAGTCTCTCTGGATAAGAGCATCTGATGACTGTCTATAATGTAATATAATGTAATGTAATGTAATGTATTTGTTAATGGTCTTCCAGTATAGCTTCATGTGGCCTTATATGTCTGTTATATATAAATAGTGATCTCTTTATTTCCTGCATAAATTTGATAATGCAAAAGAGCATATCTAAAGTATTAAACAATGTACAAAACAACATATTGATTAACTCCTTTCACATCCACCTTTTAAAAGATATAAAAATGAATTATCTATCATTAAATATAAACTTTAGTAATTGTTCCCCTTTATACTCTGTGTGATGACTCGTTGGTGAATCTTTCTGATCACAGCAGCAGATACATAAGGGTCAGTAAATGGCCATCCTTAGTGTGAGACATGCCCACAGGTTAAACCCCCTTTCTGGAGACAGCAGCAAGTTTCATGTTGTTTTTGGTGAAAGGGGATTTACAGACATAATTTGGAGAGAAAAACCAAAACTTTGTTTTTTGTTTTGAATCTCTGTACATAACTAAGGACTGGCTTTGACTGGGTATGACCATAATGGGAAGGCCATTGCTCATGGTCATTGCCATATATTTAATTTTTAATATCCAAAGACAGGTTTAGGTATACCCCTGAAATTTCTCACTCTTCAACTCAATTCAGGCAAAAAAACATTCTGATTCTGCAAATCATCGTCTTTATTGGATTAAAAAATAAATGGCATGGTAATGCAACACAAATTTAATATGATGTACATATTTTTGCTGTTTTTTTCGCATTTAGCATTTGATATGAACAATAATACATTAGCTAACTTTAACATAAATAATGTTACAATCATTTCTTTCCAAAAGACAATTTTCAAGACCTGTCACCAAGTTGTATATGTAAACCTTTGTAGAGTTATCTTGTGTGAGTCATTAATCTTGTGCTGAAAGTGAATGCTTTGCTTAGGTTAGCTAAAGTGAACCATCTCTAATAGTGCTATGATCATTTTCTTTTATTTCCAATGTAGTTTTCCAAAATCTTCATCAGGAAACCTGTTTCCTATAACATAAGAAGAACACTGTCAGGCTGGAAAGGTGAGAAGCATATCCTTGAAAATGATGAAATAACCTGTGGTCAGTCACATGAGGGGTATCCATATTTCTTTAGCTTGTCCAACAGACAGAGCAATTACTACGTAGGCTTAAATCAAAGAAAATCTAAAACATTGTATATGCGGAGATATCCTTCCAAAACTGTCATCCTGAAAGTACACGGATTCTAAGAATTATTTACATATATATTACATATTTAGCTGAAGCTAAGCACATTTAGTACGTTTATAAATAAATATAGAAAAGTGGCATATATTGCATTTTTTTCGTTGCCCATATCAGGTATGTGTGAATTATGTTCTATTTCATTTTTTTCCCACTCAAACTACCAATATAGTTTTAACAAACTTGAAATCACGTTCCCTCTTTTTTTTTCAGACAATTTTTAAGACATGTTCAATGACTTACTTGATCGTCTAAGTCTTGTTTCCTCCGAGCGTCTTGTAGCTGAGTCTGCAGTGCGAGTTTCAGCACCTCTTGCGTGATCAGCTCCCTCAAATCCTGAGCCCGCGGATCTGGATTCAGAGCGACTTCGATTGCGCTCAAAGAGGGCTCGTCGGGAGACGCCAGCAATGCATTATCCACGACGCTCTTCTTGCCCATGAAGTGCCCTTTTACGATCAAAGAGAGGAAAACAGAAAACCAATGATGATAATTCGCCATTAACAGGGGGATAGTGGAGCATGATGAGTCTGCCTTTCTTTTTGTTACAGGTTTGATAAAAATCCATTGTAAATGTACACAAGCTTCGGTCTGGAAGCATGTCCATGTTTTCTAATCAGTTTATTATTGAAATTATAATCCTCAATTACACATAGCATGTTACTGAATATTTACTTTCAAGAGAAACAGGTAACTTATTAAAGACAAGTAGTGACGGACAAGATGACATACGCGACCCAGCAATACTACAGCAAATTAAAAGTGCCATACCTGTAGCCCATAAATTCCCCCGCGGATTTACTTTGATCTTTGCTACTTTATTTCTAAGTTCGGTCAGGTCGAGACTGACTGAAGAGGTCTTGGAAATGTAAGAGAAAAGCAGAAGGTATGTTAGGAGCCCCAACTTGCAGATATTGCTCCAGGTAACACTGGCCATTTCCCCAGAAAATATGACCAAGATGAAGTACTTCGGAACTGCCACTTCGCTTCCCCTTACGGATACTTCTGGAGCACTCAGTGCAGGAGAGTTAATTGATGGTTCTGCTGCTTCGTCCTTGTCTGTCTCAAGCTCTTGCGTTCACGCTCCCTCATTTATATGATACCGGTTGGGTGGGCTCTGCTTCGGATTGACAGGCACTCACTTTTTTACGCACAGTCGATAGGTGACTCTACGCGAAGCCAAACAATATCCCTTACGACAGTTCCCTGCCATGGACGTATCTATTAATCAGAATAAGAGTGTATTTTAACAAAGAATATGCTCTCGGTAAACATTCCTAAACCAGAATTATTTGCATTGTAAGGTCAAAACAAATTAAAATAAAGCAAGTCAGGGAAAAAAGGACGTCAATACAATTACTGTAAAACATGATATTGAGGTGGTTATACTGCATTTTCAGATCAAATATTGACAGTGAACATAGCCAAATCACGGACTTAATGCTCACAGTAAGCATTAATATGGTCAATCCAGTTCAGGAACAGTTAAATACGTATGAAAGGGTTCTCCCAATTGTCAGACCAGTTGCGCAAAGCCAACTGACATTTGTCCACATTCAATTTAAGAAATGCGCTTAGGTATGTAGTGTACTTTGACACATGCTGTTTTTGAAATGATACTATTTGCTCCTGAATATTAACTTGACTTTCTAATAGATTGTAGGTTATTACAGTCATTTACACAGAGAAGTGCATACACGCATGGAGTATAGGCAGGCATCGTGCTTGTGATCATACACTGGATATGAATAATCGCATTAGTACGCTTACTCGGATTTAAAATATACCACTTTGTCTTTCTTGTTAAAACAATTATTTTGAAAAAAAAAAAAACAAACAAACAAAAAAACCTTACAACACACTTAACTTGCGGTATATTGCTGATTATGGTAGCCTGTGTATGGGTGTCTGTCACAATAATTATTTCTGCAAATCGTTGTGACTTTCTTCTCATTCATGCGTGAATTCACGCGTCTGTCATTTAGTCTATATGGTGCAAATGCATTCCGAAGCAGACAGATGATGAATCGCTCTTCGGGAAACCACAGCTGTTTGCGCTTTGAATGCGTAAAAGGCCAAGCAAGGAGTGAGCCGCTGTGTAAGAAGACATCTGAGGAAAGGGCATGAGTCTAATATCCATCAGTCGTGTGGTGGGGTGGTGGGGTGGTGGGGTCGCTCCAGGCAAGTGTTGTTGCTGATAACGGGACACATTTGCACCTGCCGTCTTTTGTATTGACTTCAGACTTCCTGTCCCATCATCCCCTAGGGTTACACTTGTGAATAAGGTGGCATTTCACCAGTTGTGGCACAGTCATACTTCACTCCCCTTTAATTAGCAGCCCCATCCAACGTCGGGTGAACCATAGGTGGGCCTGAGGGTCTGTGACCACACCTGCATGACATTCTGTGGGTAACAATGAGAAAAGGTTAAGTGAAAATATGGATGGATTTTGATTAATTTAATTTAAAAAATACTTCTTCATGAATAACTATAAAGTAATCACATTTTAGGGTTGCTATAACAACAGACAAATGTGGCAGACGTTTGCACTCTACCAAGCTCAAGTCTAGTTGATTTGAGAGAAAGTGAAAACATACTAATTTTCTTTATACAATTAGACTGTTTATCAGAGTCACCTTGTCACCCATCATCTTCTTCAGACCAAGGTGCAAAAGTTCAGCAAGGTAGGTGTGCATTTCTACTGACCCAGTCCTGACCTTTTCTACTTGAATTCAAACCACTTTAATTCATGCCACCATATACATCCTGCTGCAAAATGCCAGTTATTCAAATCGTCCACATGTTTGTAGGGGGCTCTATGGTGGCTTGAGAAGCACAGGTTACTGCTCCATTAGTTCCTCTAAAGAATGCCTCAAGCATATACGTGTGGCTTTTAGAGGGTAAAAATATTGTTGAGCGCATCAGAGAAGTATGTTGTATAGAGACACCAGGATCTTTGAAGAACAAATTGAGTACAGAGATCATTTTCTGCAGCCATTTAAATCTGTGCATGTTCGTCATCTTTTTATCGTCATGTATTATAGGTTGGTGCGTTTCTGTAATGCAAGCCTAATTGTAATGTTTTCCATTTACAGAGTACCATTTTTACTGGAACAAACTGAGGAACTAACATGGGCCAGTTAGCCTTTTCTTATCCTTTTTGCAATGCCAGGAGGAAACATAAAGGCACAATATGGGTTGAAATCAGTTGTTCCCATTACACTCAAAGTCTGGAAGGCCTGCAGGGCCTAGGGCAGTGGTCGCCTTGTCTACCACCACTTCACTCATCCCATGGTTGAACCGTAGTGTGCTTTTCCTTCACCAGGCCTACCACGTAAGATAGATCACAGTGCTCTGTAGAGCAGAGACGAATGGACACATCTTGTGCATGGTAGATGTTCACATTACCCAGTCTGATGAAGGCTGCCAGAAGGCTGTGCTCCCAGTCTTTCCAGAAAGGTTTTGTGGTGAGCTGATTTTATGTTCTTTGTTGATCTGCTTTCTTGGATTCCTGTTGTATTTTCCCCTTTAAAGTAGGCACTCTCCTGTTCTGTGACTTTTGCATTTGAGTCTTACGCCATCATTAGTCAGCAAAGTGGCCACAGCTTGGAACACATTACACTATTTGGTTGTGTTGGAGCCACAGAGGCTTGCTACAGCCATTTTACATAGCCAGAAAGTTCCTAGTTCCTAGTTGATCTCAGTCAGCTGTGACAACAAGAGGTCACTTTAGATCAGTTAAATCGATGGGAGACATTTTCTTTTTACATCAACACTACATTTGTGTCAGTGCAAGAAGCACACGTGGCTTTTCCCAAAATGGCCAAAAAACTGGGTATATCATATGAATTAGTTTCATTCCTGGTGTAAAAACATAGTGCATGTACACTGTTTTGCTGCTCATGTTTAATTTTAACAGAATGGAAAATGAGGGCAGACTTGTTTGAAACTTAGAAATTTGAGCAATTTTTTTTTTTTTAAGTCAAACTCTAATGGTTCTTATAAAATAGAGGTAGACTGAATAGAGGTGCCTTATTGGTAGACTGTATTGTGTAGTCCTGAAATGTGACTGGTTGCCAAAGGCAAGCTCTTCCTTTCACAGTTTCAGGTTGTCTGATGTTAGCTGGTGCAGACATGCTATCTGATAGTCTTAAATTTGCCTGCAATCCAACAAAGCCAATTTACCAATGATCAACAAGGGGTTAGAATTTAAGACTCCACAAATTCAGACAGAATCATTTCCAAAGACAACGGTACAAACCAATTTAAAAAAACTAATAATATTTTTCAGGGTGGAAAAAGAGTCCTTCTGGTATGTTCTTCTGGGCCACGTTATTGATTCTAATTAACGGTTGCTTTGGATACAGTTCTCCTGGGAAGGCTCACTCCAGTCAAAGCCAGAGCAGTCCACAGTGCTGTTAAATTAAAGTAAAGCCAGTCCAAAAACAAACACAAGACCACATTCCCATACAGACATACTACAGAGACTTACCTGGTAGTGAGATTCAGGCTTGCTTTAACCTTTACATATTAAAAAAAATCCTCCTTCAACTCTGTGGTTTATCTTATTGAAGGTCTCTGATACTTTCCACCTGTTGAAATATTAATGTGAAAAATCTTCCTCTGTAGGCTGATTTATCTTTATTACCATCCCTGTGGGTTAAACTGTGCAGTACATTTTGGCTTTATCATAACAGTAGACCTGTTTTAAACCATGAGAAATTTTACCAACAGTCCATGACCAATCACCCTAAAACCTACTTCAGCCAATGCATTGGCTTAATCTATCACTCACCTGCACTCTCACTTTCACTCTCTCAAAGCCACACATATTGCATGCCATCCAAAAGGGAAAGCCCAAAGATTTTTGGCATTTTTGTTTGGGGAAAAACCATCTTCATTAATGAAGTATGTTAATGCTCCTCTTGACAAAATACAACTTTCATCATCCCTTTTATTGCATTAAAAAAACAATGATATTTTTCTTGTTCACAGTTATTTTAATATCTCACCCAGGTAACATGGAATCTCATTCCAACAAAATCATGTTTTCTTGGAAAAACAGAAAAGCTGCTGAACACATTAAATATGCTGTTGCATAAGTCCCCTGTTATTTATATTGGAGGAATATGCCCCCGTACAAAAATTGTGTTGAGGGTTTTTAAGCAACACAGAACATGGTGTGATTTAAAAGGATTCACAGCATAATATACAACACCTTCCAAAGCGGATGTAGGCAGCTGACCGTAAACATGTGCTGTCCAGGATATTCTTCTGTCAGTGTTTTCTTCTGAAGAACTGTACAGCTCAAATGATTTTTTTTTGTTTTTACATAAAAAAGTCACATTTTAAGGCATTAATAATTACCTGACATTCCATCTGCCTATCCACATATTCTTAAAAGAGCTTTGAAAATCTTAAGAGCAAAAAAAAAAAAAAAAAGAGGAAAGAATCAAATCACGTAAAATAATTTCAACATAACCAGCAGATGCATTACAAATTACATAACCCTTTTTAATAATGTTAACTATCCTGTTGGAAGTCCTGTACCCTCATGAAGAGACTTTTTTCAGCCAGGCGTGTGTGCCACACATCATTGCCTGGTAATAAGAATAAGATAATTACTTCCTCGTCTTACTCAGAGGCAGGGGGAGGATCTGTGCTAACGAGTCATTGTTGAAGCCGGGTAGAACGTGCAACATATCCAGGAGCAGGACAGCTGTCACTCTCGATGAACCAGCACAAACAGACCCAACAGGAACAGAACAGCATACTGCATAAAAAAGAAAAAAACAGAAAAGGACCGGTTGTGAAAAGAAAAAAAAGATGAAGAAGGAAATGCCTTGAACTCTGTATATTCATAAAACCCCATTTAGATTACTAAGTATAAAAGCTTACCTTGAATTTTGGGTAGTCGTTCATAAGAATTGTTACAATTCCAATGTATGGCACAAACCTAGGGAACAGTTGTTAAGTTATTATCTAAGATGCTACCCCAGCCAGTATAGCGCTTCAGGTAAACCTACCAGAATTTTCAGCAATTCCACTACATATAATGGTACACTAATTGTAATTCTATTCAACAGTCTAATATGCTGTCACATGTCAATGTCAAAATGTATTCAGGAATCCTGCATCATTCACATTCAACTTCCACTTCATTCTACCAATTAGCACAATGAATCAACCAGCTGAAGATGACTTTATTGCCCCAAATGTAAAAAGTGCATGACAGTTTGTGTTAATTATATAAGAGTGGAACCAGGCAGGTAGAGCCGGTGCAAGTGTGTGGCTTACCCTCTGGCCCTGCCCACCACATCCTTCTTCTCCAGCCAGTGCTGCCCCTGCTTGTACAGTCCCCGGTCATCCACCGCGTTATTGTCACCCTTGGTCAAGAACTTAATGTCGCCATTTTCTCTGAGAAAGATGAGAATTTTCATCTGATTTTATTAAATATATTGTTACTCACATAGATCACTGTCCTACTTCTGATTCCTGGTGCATGTTGGGAGGTTCAGTAAACCCAGACAGAGTAAAAAACTGCTCTGCACTGACTCTTCTACATTGGTCTTGTTTGCATTGTTTAATATTAATACAATATAATAATGACATTAACAACAGCTGGAGGAAAGCACTTTATTGGGTAATGTTGCTCCTCCTTATGGATTATCAATGCGTTCATTTTAGCACATAACAAAAATTATACTATATTATAGGTAAGAATACCAAAACATAGTCTATAATGAATGTGTATAACTGGAAAACTACTTTATCAAAATGCTTACTCACAAAAGCAAGTGAAGGATGACGGATTTTACTTACTTCTCATGAACCTTAAGGACTCTGTGCACAATTGGGATCTCTCTCCCTTCTATTCTGAAGACCACAATCTCTCCAACTCTGATAGGATCTTCCACTCTGTTAGTCAGGAAGAGGAGGTCTCCCCGATGGAAAGCCGGCTCCATACTCCCACTGTAATCAATGATGGAAAGGGCCTTCAGAATCAGCCAAACGGCTCCAGAGGCAGAGGGGCAACAAGGCTTTATGGGGCCCACTGTGGGTGAAGCTACAGTGAGAGGTCACTCACTGAATCATAAGAAGCCCCCAAAGACTTTTATCAAAAGTACAAAAACTGTATGACTGGTGAAAACTAAGTGTCAATAATGGCACAATAGCTCTATCTACACTGGGGTTTATGAAGCTTCACCTTCTAATAACAAGCTGAAGGCTACATTCAAATGCCGAAAGTTTTTATATTTTCTCACCTTGCTTACTTTCTGTGTCACGAGGAAAGATATGAAAGAAGGAATGGAGACAAGGAACAGGTTCTCTTGAGAATTCAAACTTCCTCAAGTCACTCCTCAAGTGTAATTTAGAGACTACATTATTTGAGTGACAACCTCCAGCACATAATGTGCCCCGTTCTACTAACCATGGTCTTCAATAAAGATCACTTTTAAAGAAACATTACTGTATTTGACAAAATGTAAATGCTGGGCTCCGTTTGACGAAAAGCCTACACCAGCACCAAGCTTTTTTGAATAAAGCTGGACAACCATGTTGCCTGATGAAGGTTTAGGGACCGGTTCTGAACGCAGCGCAACTATTGTATAATTGTACTGGTATTTTTAGTAATGAATCACATGCTCACCTCAGAACGACTACAATTGGACTCTCGCTTCCAGTCACAACCATTAAGCCCTTCCAGATCATCAAGGCCGACGAAACTATCATTCCAAAGTTTAGCACCTGATAATACAGCTGAAAAACCAACAGACCATTAATAGATATATTCCTTATTTTGATAATGTTAGTAGCTAACTACAATTTTAATCTTTAAAGTTAGCTACCTTCCATAAACTTAATAAAATGAATAACGGTAAATGCACCTTGCAAACTTGGAGCAGTTTTCTGGTTACGCCAGCTTTCTAAACAACTGCATAGGCTACATCTCTAAAGTGTGGATTTAGATTAAAATTTTGTTGTATAGCTAAAGAGAAAATAATGGCGTCTACCTCTGTTTTCTATAGAGACAACTAATAATGAATTTCAGCTGGCTAAGTAGCTTTGGCATTGCCTGTTAGTGTACTCACAGTGTAACAAACTTTGCTAGTGACATGTGTGCTTCAAATGCATTCGTAATGATACATTCGTTCAGTGATGCAATATAACCTATGGTCGTAAAACCGGAATCTTGCAGAAGATTATCACACACAGATAGTGGAACCCATTGATCCAACTACTGGTTTAAACTCCACAAACTAACGTTAATCAGTCTTGTCAGCTAAAGAGAAACATACCTGGCGCTTATTCATCCGCCGAACGTCATCTAAGAAATCTAAAGACAGCATTTTCACGTATTGTATTTATAGAAAATGTTATACACTGTAAATAATAAACAATTAAATAAAATGGTACTTAAATTAGATACCAAAATTAACTCAGTAGACCGATTTCCGGTGTTCCGCCACCGGAAACTCCGCATTCAAAAAGCTTTATTGATAAAATCAAGAAATAACAGTCCGCGGTGGGACTAAATGTATCTTGGTAGCATGAACGTTTTCGATGGACCATTGGCATTGTTTGTGTGGGGGGAAATAGGCGTTTACTTTGATTTACCGCTGTTGAAAGGATTACTGGAGAAGTTTTTTTTGTTTTAGGTCTGCTGTCAGATTAGCGTGCATTAATTCTAGTTTCTGACAACATTTTTCTCCCCACCACTTCCTCTCACCCTTTCTTTCTCCTCCTCCCCACTTCTTTCCCCTTCCTCTCTACACTTGACTTCATTGCAGACTGGGGATAGATTTTTTCACCTTGTCATGTTAAAAGATTTGGCCTATGAGCAAAAGTAGAATATAAACCATAGACTTCACTTGTTGGGGAGTTTGGGGTCTTCTGGTTATTTGAGGAAATACTCCATTTTGTTTCTTTATCTCAAGGTAAATAAAAAAATACACACATAAACACAAAGAAGTGAGAAATGAGTGAAGCTAAATTAAAAGCACAGTTCCATAAAATGGTGAGGGGAAAAATAAAATTCAAAGAAAACCCCTATAACACCTGCTGTTCAACCTTAAAAAATACCTTCCATTGTTTTTATTGATGTTTTGGCTCATGACTCACCAGAGCAGCAGAGTTATTTTAGCAGTTTTCCTGAGGGGAGAAGATTGACATCTGACTGAAGTCAAAGTTTTTAATTCTGTGCGTCAGGCTAATGTGGTTCTGCAGTGTGAAGTGCTCTGTGAATGCTCTTATCTGTGCAGTTCAGGGAATGGATTCATCAAACACCAACACATGCTGCAGCATGTATAGAGAATATTATGCAGATCATTTAATTATTCATATTTTTATTTTAGTTCCGAAACTGTTGAACAGGAAATCACAAATTTGCTGTATGTTTAAATATACCATAAATGTCTGCACAATACAGAGATGGTAATGTCTTATACAATACAGTCATTTCTTAACATTACACAGGTGCTACTTCAACAGTTTCTGCATTACCCCTTTCACATCTGTGCCAGGTTCTCAACATTTTCCAAATATATCTTTTACATCTTGTAAACTCTCTATTTTTCTTTTATCCACAATTTATATACCCATTCCCTCTGTTTTACCACAGTTCAGTAGAATGAATTTTCCAGACAAAAAATGCATTTGGAAGAGTTTATTCAATGTAAGAGTAGGTTATCTGGACAGGAGTTAGACCTTGGGCTTGGAGTTCATAGGGGGCAATACCATACTGGACATTGAGCTGTGTACCCCTATGGACCACTGGAAAAAATAAAAGGAGGAAATGTGAGAGAACAACATTTGAACAGTGGAGATGGGGAGGACAGATACTGGAAGCAATTAGCACTATGGAAAAAGGGGTGAGGGATTGTCTGAAAAATATGTTTTCCTGAACCTTTGTTTTATCAAACTCCAATAATATCCTCCTTCAATGCACTGAGATACCAGACTGATTTTTGGAGTCTGCCTTTGAACTATAATATGGGAAATATCAGCCCCTTTTCCTTGGGTGAACCTGTTGTATTTTATGGGAAACTGCCACTACTGATGCTGGTATGATCCGTATTAGATTATGGAGCATGAGACGTGCCACTGCACAGAGAATGAGGGCTTTATGTTAACACACCACCCGGCATGGCTGTTATGCATAATTATTTTACTGTGTATGGCACATACTTTATAAATGACCAAGCTTACCATTAATATTGTTTTTCATGTTTCATTTATGTTTTACATTTTTCAATAAACCCTAAATAGGGCTGGCTTCTCTAAAATCACATTACCCTGAGAGATCTGTGACTTCAGTCTACAAATATCAAGGGCTCAGTATTGTCAGTCCAGATACATTGAGTAATGATTAAAAATGATTTAAAAGATTTAAAATTATACTTAGTAATTATTTCACAATTTATTCAAAAAGTAAGCTTTGTGTGGTTTCTCTGTCAGGATAAAGTTAACTTATTATTCACTACTTTGGAATTGAACAGTTGAATCCACATAACTGTCACATTCTACTTGCTTGAAATTTACATTATATAGTTCTGAAATAGGTAGCAAGTACTCAAGGTAATGTAGTCTATTTTGATCCTTAATGGGCAAGATTCTATAATGGTATAAATGTGTGAGTTGCAGAGGACAGGATTTTCTTTTTTCTGAAAACACACAGACACGTGCACACACATACATGTAAATACACACACATGCACACAATTAAACTAAAGCAATGACTATATTTTTGTCTAAGATTCATGGCAGTTCTCCATGCCAGCTTCACTGTGCTATGCATCATGTAGGAGTGGGAACTCACACTTGCAGTCCCTGTTGAGGTGAGGTTTCAAAACACTGGTGCTATAGCATTGTTTTCTGAGCTGTGTGAACACATTCATGAGTCAAGAATATTCAGCAGGGGGTGAGCATGACAAAATGTGAAGCCATACATCGAATAGACAATTGAAAACTAAAAAGACTTACAGGAAAGGAAATGAACAATCTCATGATTATGCGTTGCATTGCGCAGTATGTATTAACCAGCTATGCAGAATACACTGCATCGACATGCATACACACAAATTTATTCTGCAGAGCTGGTTAATACATACTGCGCAATGCAACGCATAATCATGAGATTGTTCATTGTGCACTTTGAGAGTTTGAGAGGGGTTGAAACATCCCAGCAAGCCCCTGTTTACAAGGAATGTAACCAGAGACAAAATCTTGTGTTTATTTCCATCAAACATGTCAGCTCTGCACTGGCCAATTGAGCAATGACCACAAAAACCCCTTGTGCCTTATCTAACTGCATTTACACAGGGTGACTTACGATTTCCATTTTACACCTTAGCCCCTTATGTAGCTGCCGATATACTGAGGCAATTCACATTAGATTACTCAGGGGTATGAGAGCATGTCCCACATGAGAATGAGCCTTCACCCTTCCAGACTGGCCATAAGGCCAAGCCCTTGACCATGTCTCTCTGTCATTGTAGCCCTTCTCTTATTCCATAACCATATGCTGAGATCCTTAAAGATGCTTTGACACATTGTATTACATTCAAAATCTTCAGCATAAATGTTCATTAAAAGTTATTGGAGATAATATGTTTTTCTCAGAAGGACTGGGAAGAAGTGCAATGCCTAAAGGGGTTATATCATGGCACAGATTGAAAAATTACTATTTCATATGATAGCTGAGCTCAGGCAATAGATGGCAGACACTTTTCATTGTCAAAATTATTCCACTGATGAAAATGTAGGGCAATTAAATGCCATGACCACTGTGACAGTGGCCATCTAATCCTTCAGTCTCACTCAACCAGCTCAAATTGCCTAATTTGACTAAAATTGCCAAATGTAGTGGTATAATTTGGTGATATAATTGTGTACTGCAATATTTCCTAATGTGTACCTCCACAACCCCTATTTCACATGGCACAAACGTTTTAAGATGAAAACTGTGCTCAGTTCTATATACTTAGAATGATATATTCTCTGCAGATGAAAATGAAATTGTTTTTAATGAAGGTCTGAATGTAAGACAGGGCACACCCAGTGCAGACATTTTTCAGCAGATCCACATGCCCGGCTGAGTTTTTACTTGTCCCGCTCAGCTGGGCCCTCATTCCGGCTGCCTGCAGCTGCATGAATGTTGGAGCAGTTGACCCATGAGGGTACATAAACTGGCTTTGCTTCCGCACATCGTGTAGCTGTCCCTTCTGTTCCTGACTCCCTTTCATCCACATCGGCTTTGAAGGTGCTTCCGCACTGAAAATGAAGAGGAGCTGAAAATGGAAAAAGTGCTACAAGACAGACAGGGAGCCGATGGGAGCACAGTCAGTGCTACATTAAACTGTGCTACATTAAACTGCAATACCTGCAGGACCAGTTGCAACTGTACATTTGTCTCCAGTTTTTAATCTGGGTAGATCCAGAGGAATTGTTACTGCTTGATTTTCGGTTATCTGTCCGATTCACTTTATGCCTCTCAGTGTTAGGATTGATAGAATTCAATTAACAAACCCCCACACACACAGTGCATACATTTTTCACACATGACAATGTCCTCTTTAACATTAACATGGAGTCAGTGAGTATGTTGCTCTGTTTGAGCTGCATTAAATTGCAGCGCAAGCACTTTTCAGAAAGAAGAAAGCATGTGCTGTCAGAGCTGATATTCATGGTGGGATAAAAAATGACGGATTTCCAGCATGCCAGAAGGTACAGGGTAGATAAGGTCCTTTCCTACCACCTTTACTGGTATTTTGTATCTTGTGATGTTCATCACACATAAAAGTCATGGCTAATGGGTGGAACCATTTGGTATCCATGTATAAGTTTGCCACCTGGCGATTACTTTGAGTGAGTCTTATCACATGTCTCCTCAATAAGAATACCTTGTATATAAAAGGACATAAAATCATATGCCATATCACAGTAAAAGCACCTGCATTTAAAACATTCACATGGGACCAACTAATTAATAATTCATTTGAAGGACTTTTCTCTTTAATCATTACATTTCTGTTCAATCATTTAAAATAGTAATAACACTATATAAATATATTTTTCTCATATGTATTTCATTAATATAATACATGGTGCTAAAGAGACTTTTTACCACTTTTGTGTCTATTTTTGTTCTTTTATCCCAGTTTAGAATTCCCATTTATATGCATAATCCTGGCTGTCCAATCATTAATGCCTTCTGTGGAAGAGCATTTAAGAGCATGTGTCCTCTGTGGGGTGTTCCACCAACAGATTTTTCCTTCCATCCTCTCTATGAGAGGAGTGAGCATGCATGGCAGGTGCTGGCAAGCTGAAGGCATCCAGTCAAATAAAGGGGTGGTTCTTGTGTGATGACATGAGGAAAGTAAGGGCCAGATTTATCAAAGCCTTTAGCACATGTTGAACTGTTGGCATATACAGTTTCAGTGACATGATTTGTGATTGGAGCAAAAAAACTACCTCAACCAATCACAGGCTCTCTTAGTCTTTTTGTACCAGCAAAACAGTTTCGCATGTATTAAATGCCAAAGTAAAATTAGGCCCCAGAGCTGTGAACTGGAACACTCTCATTTGTGTGCAGCCCTGTACAGTTGAAGGCTGCAGTCAGCACTGGCATGCCTTATCTTCAAGACTACACCAGTGAGGAAGGGGTACATCACTACTCTGAAATCCAGTACTTTAGCAAGACAAGCCATCTGACAGCCTCCTACTGCAACCTGTTTCTATTGCAAATGAAGTCATGTAAAGCAAAGATTGGGGACACCTGTCTCTGGAGAGTCAGTGTGAATTCAGATTATTGGTTCCACCAGTTATCTTGGCTACACCAATTACGGCTGCACCGCTGCCAATTTTCATATGGGTTAGACCATTGAAAATATTCCATGTGTTGATACGAGAACAGTATTTGGCTTTGATCCATGATTTGATGAAGAAATGTAGCTAAAATCAGATCATACAAATGTTTGTGCTATATACAGGCATACATACAATGGCCTGGATGTCAGACTTTATGCACATAAGTTATTTGCCTGTTTTTTTTTATCTAAAAGCCTTGCTTTATTTTGAGATTACAGTAACATAATACTTCTGCAGCTGCTACTACTGTCATGTTTTCCCTCCTTTCTTAGCAACACAGAAAGAAACACCTCCTTGCCTACAAAATGTCTGATGGAAACCCCTTTTATATAATACTGCATTCTGCATATCCTGATTTTTAGTTTTATGTTCAATAAAGCTGCTCATTATTTTCACATTACAGACAAATAAATTTTGCTTTTATCACCATCTCTGTCAGGAAAAATTCTTGGTGCACTGCCAGCATTGTTGATAAACATTATTAAACTACTGCTTGAGTCTGAACCATAAGCAGACTTTATGGGCCTGAGTCGTAACTGATTACTCTTTGCATTAGATTATATTTGAGTTATGGGCTGAGTTTTGTGCCTTGTCACCGGTTAAGACACTGGAGGAACATTGTGTTATCAGCCACCATTACCTCCTGGAGCAATGAAAACAGTGACAAAGAGTAACCTCCTGTGTATAATGTATGAAAACAGTAAATAACAGTGTTCAGATTCATGGTTCTCATTCTCAGCTCATTCTTTTGGTTCTTTGGCCTCAGATCAGAAATCAGTGCCAATATATTCCTATATATATTTTTTTTTTACCTACAGACCACTAATCTGAGATGTTCACTAATGTTTCACAATCATTCTATAGAGGATCAGCACGACGACAGGAACAGTTCGAAAAACGGATTGCCAAATCTTCTGACTATCCACTGTTGCACTGTGCGCATGGGTTTCTAAACATCTTTTTAAAAAAATTTCTTTGTGTCGCCCAAGACAAGGAATTAGTGCCATATTTAAGTTATGCTTCCTTAATGTGTGAATAACATGGGGCATTTAAAATGTCTCATTTAGTTTTTTTCTGATATGTGATTCTGGAATATGTGACATATGTGATTCCAGAGTAGTTGAGACAAACTGCAACTGAAACATAAATCAGTAAAATATCCAATCAAGCAAAAATACTCAAAAATGTCATTCCAAAAATATCTCTGTAAAAAGAATGTTATTCTCTCTTCTAAATGACACATCTCAAATCTAGTTGTTTTTTAGCAGCTCTTTCTTTGGGAAATATTTTCACATTTTTCCATGCTGGCCCTTTGGTGTGTTTCAGAAATTGTATGGTAAGATATAGGGTATCTGAAAGACAGCATGGTCATTTCCCTGAAAATTTGGCAATGTTAATGACACAAGCCAGTGCTCCTGCTCAAACAATTAGCTTTGTCACGGTAGCTATTAGAGTTCATCTTATGAGTACATGTACATTATAGAGTAGACGTTTTCTTTTTAAATATTATTCTCCATAAATCAAAATGTGTGTCAGTTCTGTGTAAACGAGTACAAACATAAACACACAGTTTCAGGGTACAAATTGCTTTTCTTTATCAGTTTTCTGATATGTCCTTTTCACAATGTATTCTCATTTCCTCCATTTTAAAATTAAATATTGTAATGACACATTTTTGCCAGCCACTGCATACTGAAGAACAAACATTCCACACATCTTACGGGGCACAGTATGACAGCTGACTCACAAACATTCTCTTTTCCCATCTCCAGTCAATTTGTAATTGAAAGGCAGCTCTTCTATTTGATCTGAGTAACATCCTGGCAGGCAGGTAGGGAATCATTTTTACGGTAAAGCTTAACACATGTTTGGGGACACAAAGTCAAACACTGTGATCCAATGTTTGCTTATTATGTGTGTTTATGTGTGCATTCATTTGTTTCTGTATGTATGATAATACTGGGTAATAACAATGCTGATGAAAAATGAATCTATTTTCCATTAGGACACATCATGGAACACTGTGAAAGGCCAATATCTGGAGCAAGGGTCAAGTTTGCAGTATACAATAATTGTAATGTGGGAGTGCATGCAGACTTTATTTTGAGACAAGGAGGGTGATAAGGCCACACGTTTTGTTGTAGTGCATGGAGTTTGCATCTTTTCTCTACTTATAATCTATTCTTTAACTTATTTTTACTTTAAATCTGACTTAGACTGAAATGTTTATGACTCTTATATTCGTCATGTTAAAATCCTTTTCTCCACCATCTGACATCCACAGCAGTTTACCTAACTGCTCATGCTGAATGAAGAATATTTTGTGAGACTGGTACAGTTCTTGTCATGTATAATGATTCCATTTTACATTTGAATTCCAGCTTGGACCTTGTTCTGAACATACCCACTTCCCACTCCCTTCATAGGTTCAGAGGTCATATTTATCCAATTCTCTGATAAATTTGTCTCCCAGTCTTCTGTAGAATGCATCCTGCTGTCCTATTATTTATGTCTTGCATTTTTAAAAAAGTGATTTAAAAATACACACAAAATATGGTCCTTTAAATGAGAAGAAAGAGTTTACTTTTTAGAGTTCCTTCCTTCCTGTTACATGTTCATTATGACTTGAATTTGGGATAACCTTTGGTATTATTGGATTAACTGGGGAAAATAATGAGTCCACAGGATAAAAGATAAATAATTCATCCTCACAGAGTGAAATTCTCACCCAGACAATGTCTTTGGCAGCCAAATAATAAGGCTGCCTTTTGGGAAGGTAATTTGAGGTAATCTGTGTTCTATCATAATCAATTCAATGCATATTCCCTTCCATCATCAATGCTGTCCTTTTGTCCATGTTATTATCATTTTTTCTTTTCAATTTCATATTTAATATATTCTGTCCAGGTCGATTTTTGTGTGAATACCAGAGGTGGAACTTAGCAGTGTGTCATGATTAATGCTTTTTCCCCTTCGGAAAGATAACAATTCATTTTGTTTTAACCATCACATATTACGCACAGACCTGTTAATTTTCTACATATCAGCATTTTTTTCAAACTGTATTTTTCAGATGCCATACCTATTTTATTGTTTAAATCAGACAAACTCACAAATTGTTGAATTCCTTCACAAGTTCCAAAGTCCACTTTTATATGATTTCAAATGCTACCCCAGTGCAGCATGGTAATGCTGAATTTACTGCACCACAGAGATCATTACTCTCTGAGCGACACCGACAGGATGTCCCTTAAGGCTGATATGTGCCTGACGCTTCCACACCCCTACATGTACATAAAGATGTAAGGTTGATGTTACAGTCAATGCACTGAATTAAAACAAGCCAATGCATGTAATTTCTCTACAATCCCAGATCTTTGTAAAGGTGAAATACTTGCTTGCCTGTGTCAATGTGTTCTTGATCAGCTTCAGAGAAATTGTGACTCTACCCCCCTTCCCACCAAAGAAATACAATAGAAAAAGTCTCAAATGGGTTTTTCAACAGCTGTATTTGTTGCCTGAAGGCCAGTAGGAGTGATGTCTGACTGATGGTGGCAGCAGTGAGTTACAGTTATGGTTCAGATTCAGTTGTTTGTAACAAGAATGGAGGTATTTTCCTACCATATATGAAATTACATAGAGAACTGTGTAATGATAAATCAACAATATGTTTGCAATGTAATTTCCTATTTGTGTATACATGATTTCAGACATAATCAAAATCCAAGATCAAAAATCAAAAATCAAAGTTACATGTTCTTTTTTGTGCTTGAATTTGTATATTGTATGCTGCATTCAAATTTAAACGTTCATTTGATATTTCATTTAAAATGTTTGACTAGATTGACTAGACCACTGCCATATAATAAATTATTAAGGGAAAATTCTTGAACAAAACACCATTGTGCATATTTGTAATCTTCTTCCTCATTGCTATCACATGGTTTGTGACAGGAAGAAAATGGAAACTCAATATGCAGTTTGTCATTGGTTTTTCTTCACCAAAAGGTATTGACCTGCCAAAGCTGAAATGCTGATTGGATAAACCAGCAACAACACTCCTGTTTGCAATTTCATCCCCCCATTCTCATGTTGTGTGTCGTGTGTGTCATGTGCTACTCCTGTTGCTCCGAACATGTTAGGCCTTTCACCACAGCCACAAGGATGTCACATGAAGGCATTTTACCCTAAATGAAGGGTATTTGTGGAGGCCCAAGGCACAGTTTAGGGTAAAGGGTTTTTAGGTTGAAGTGCCTGGGTGCCTACAGGAGGTGCCTTGCTCCAGTGGTTGCCATGGTTGTATGGTTGTACAGTAATTTGGTCCAGGCTCCTAAATGAGTGCCACTGGATCAGCTGCAGACCAAGGTGGCATTCAAGGTTAGTAGTAAGACAGGTTGTGAAATCTAGCAATATGTTATCAATGAGATTTTGCTTTTCAGAATTGGATTTTGTAGGGCATTGATGCCTTTTCCCTTCTAATTATCAACATAGCAGTGATCTATCTGGTAAGACATGAACAGTGGACATTTATTTTCACAATTTGGTTTGCAGGTTGTATGTATATAAATTACATTGCAAACGATTGATTAATTGTTTTCCAGTTTAACATATGGGAGAATACAATTCCATACCTTTGGTTGGATTGAGCATTTGTACATGCAGCAAGACCTGTCAGCTGGATCTCACAAGTAAACATGAGTATGTAAATTAGCCAACAGATCCCCAGAATTTCAAATAGCACACTGTATACCTGCAACAGCTGAGACTCCAAACCAATAAATCAAAAGAACATTAGAGGTTCACACGATTGTGGTCTCCATGGAAAAACACAATGATTTGTTTCAACCAATGTGTCACTGATACCTTATAATAGCTCCCTACATTTTTGTTTTCATAATATTTCATTCTCATATCACTCACTCAGTCAAAAAGAAAATTTCAATGGTAGAATTTTTGTTTGTTTGCATCTGCAATGAGACTGAATTCCAAAGCAGGTGTTTTGTTATTTTTATTAAATTGCTATTCCTTCATTAAAAGGCAATTCTCAGTATCCCACAGTCCAGCTTTGTATCTGATTCAGTACATACACAACAGGAGCATGTTTTAGACTCCAGACTTTAATAAACTCATTACTGCATTCCCCTTATCTGTAGATACGGGGTTTGTAAGTTTCCCACTATAATCGAGCCAGCTGGCACCCGCGTGGTGTCACGTAGCTATGAGTCAGCTCCACGCCACTTCGGCCCCGCTGTCAGTCTGTGGTCCCGCCATTTCTCTGATAACAGTTTGCTCCTGTCTACACCTCTTTATCGTCACTAACTGCCGTGCCTGCTGGCTGTTCTGTTCTAGAAGCCTTGTACGCAGGGCCTCTCTGACGTAAACTGACACATAGCCACTGGGTTGATCAGGAGTGACGACACATGTTACCATGTGATTGATTGTGTCATTGTGGGTTGGTACAAATATTATTTCACCTGTCCCTACATACCCCATAAGCAGTAATTTACCAAACAGCAAGTACATTGGCTCTCACCATCAGAATTGGGGAACTCTTTGTGTCCTTGAGTTAATTATAGCCCATTTTTGATGAACTGAGATTGTTGAACACATGAGACATCCTTGCATATTTTTGAAGTCCTTTCATACTGTTCCCTTATTAACTCAATAAATACAAATCAGATTTAGCTTATTTCTATTTTATGTCTTCTATCGTTTCATCATGTAACAAATTGCATAGTTTAAGTGACCAGGAGTTCCTGCTTTTACCAATTAGGACCCCACTTCTTTGCCTGTCAGTTTATAATTTAATCAATTAAAGGTCTCTTTATAAAGCAATCATTTGTCATATAGCATGATAAAAACGACATCATTACTTGTTCTGAGTGATGAAATGTCCTGAGATGTGAATATTGGACATTTATTCTTCATGACATGCATAGATATAGCTGACATAATGTAGCTTAAGAGACTAAATCATCCCTCAAGGCACTAAGAGTGTCTAGTTACATTACATTACATTATAGGCATTTAGCAGACTCTCTTATCCAGAGCGACTTGACAATACAAAGTTTATTTCTTTCGGGAGAGGGGTGTTAAAGTGCTAGAGGGGTATCAGTCTCAAGTGCCAGAAGGGTTAGCATGAACTAAGCCCTGTGAATGACCTGTTGAAGAAACAAAAACGAAAAAACATTAGTTATGTCAACAACAATCCTAAGCCAACAACATTAGGTTGTTACAAGTGGAACTATACTTAAGTGTGGGAGCTAGGGAAGGAAGGAGTAGTTAACAACAATTATCAGCTTTTCACAACTCAGTGAAGGCAAATGTGGATGGAATTTACACCAGTGTACACAGTGTTCCCCATTGACTGCAGCTGTGATTATACACAATTTCAAGTGTGTGAATTTTAGCGTGACCAATTATGTTAGACATAATGTTATATGAAAAAGTCACCCATTTAGTGGGTAATACGACATTTCGTATATTTGAATAATGTCCTATGTTGAAGTTATGTCATGTTTTTTCTAATTATCCACACCAAAACCTTACCTTCAGACAAACTTACAACTCAATAGGAGAAGGTACTGTATACTCATGACTGTTTATATTAGAATTTTTTTCCCAAAAGTGCATTGAGGAGGTAGATATTGAAAATTAACACGTGTGATGATTGTTCTCTCAATATATCAATGTGTATTTCTAATTATATATAACAAGCAAACCATAAATTGGTGAATACCAGTCCATGTTGTGCGATTGATAGACCTACAGTAATGTTTATGTATTACATTTATGTGAGGGGGAGGCAACCTGGAGGATATATTTGAAAACCTGGGTTACCTTCAAATATTTACAAAACTTAGCTAAGTCCTTAATCCCACTTCATTGAAAAGGTCACTTGCCTCTTCGTCTCATAAATGCTGGATATAAACATATCAATAGGCCTATTAGTTGCACAAAATGGACTTGACCTCCAAGAGCTGAGGTCACTGGTTTAACTTGTTCATCTCAAACCACATGCTCTTACTAGAACTTTGTTAGTCCATGTTGTGTATGTGGAGACTACAGGTTGTGCCCTCTGTTCCAATAACAGTAAATAAGGTGTGATGAAGGTGTGAGGAATCTGCAGTTAAATAAACTTTGCTACAGCTGACATGGTTATCGATAATCACAATTTCACAACTTTGAAATGCATGTATGTGCATCTGTTATTACTGCTGTGTTTTTTCAGAGGAATGCTCTCCTTTTATGGGAAAAAGTAAGGATCGTTGCATGTTGCTTGGGTGTAGAACAGTTACAACACAGAGCACAGATACAAATATGAGTCAAATGAACAGGCTTAATGCAAAGTAAGGGGTAAGGAAGACAAGAGCAAAATACAAGGTGTGTTTCTGAGAGAGAGATTATTTTAAACCAGGAGATGAACAGAGGACGTGTATGTCAGGTAAGGGAAAAGGTATAGCAAGGAGAATGAAAGTTTGATTGTGAAATCCAGATTTTAGTGGATTTAGAGCATAAATGTACAGTATAAAGCTGTAGCATCATGGGAATCAGTTTGCTTTGAAAAGTGTTGGGGACAATGGTGGGTTTATGGTTTTCAAAAACTGTACGGGATGAAATGGGCCATGTCAAAAAGTAGTGGGGGTATGTCCCCAGTGTCCCCAGTGTCCCCAGCGTCCCCAGCGTCCCCAGTGTCCCCAGAGTCCCCAGAGTCCCCAGAGTCCCCAGTGTCCCCAGTCCCCAGTGTCCCCAGAGTCCCCAGCATCGGCAGCGTAAATGAAACCGATGTGTAGCATGAGAGTGCATTGTGTTATTATGATAGCAGAGTTATGGAAAAAAAGACATCAGCCTCTCCATGGGTAATCTCTCTGAGTAAAAGGATACTACAGCCTGAGGGATGTTACACTAAATAGCCATTGTTTGTATCTATACTTGAACTGTTTTGTACAGATGTATTAGATTTGTAATAACTTCTGCAATCCTTTATGCAGGAAATTTGGATATCATTTTGCATGTGCATGTTTAGGGAGGAGAGATGAGGAGTAGCATTACCAGAGTATGGGATCTTTGCTGTTTTTATACAAGCGAATAATGTAAACTCAGTCAATTCTTTGAAGATTTGGTGTCAAATTTTACCATGCTGTAGAATGTAGAATGTTGTGGATTGAACATCTCAAAAGTAATTCTTAAATCTAACAGAAAAGCCAAATGGGATTCATCAATGTGCTATTTGATATAATGTTTGGATAAAAAAAATACTCTATACACCTGTGTAGTAAATATGACTTTTTTTTAGTATATATGCAGCAATATGACATCATTTTGGAAACCCAGTAAAGGAGGAGGTACCAAAATGTATGGATTGCTGTATTTGTATTCTGATTTCCAAATTCAATTGAGTCAGTTGCCATGCAACTAATAGTTTGTCCCAAATGAATGAGTAAATGAATGGGTAAATTAATGAGTAAATGAATGGGTAAATGAATTTGTTAATTACTAGATGGGTGACTGAGGTCAGGATCATCACTGCCGGCCCTCCAATGCACCCATGTGAGGCTGGATCAGTGGGCTGGGCAAGATGAGCCGAGACAGGCCATGGGTGAGTGCCATCCCCCAGCCGTATGAGACCAGTATGAGGAGACAGGCAGCTTAAGACCCAAGCAGACAGCAGGTTATTGATGTGACTGAGGGCTTATGGGGCAGAAGGAGGTGCCCATTCAGAGCTCTTGAGTTGCTGCCATTCACCCCAGACATCCACTGTAAACCTGTCCAAAAAAACTTATGACTCACAAGCAATAACCACTGATTAATCATAGGTTAGAGATTTGCATCTCAGAAATATAATCTTCAGCTCATATGTTTCAGTGTGGTTTATCCTGTGATATCAAATCATGGTCATGCCAGTAAATTTAAGTATTCCCCTTTGACTCAATGTCTGTGCAAAGTTTACAACAGTGGCTTAACATAATGTATGTATGCTTGTCTGCACTTTCCATTTTTATGTTTCTTTTAAAAAGTAAGGTATCTATGTTTATTATATTTCTCTCATTACCATAGCAGTGGAATTACAACATTCAATATACATTTAAAAGTCAGAAAGAACAGTGTTTCAGAGGAAATTAGCATAAACATTTGTGACTTTATATTTTATTCAAGCACAATAAGCATTTTCTCACAGGAGCAGAGACCACATGATGTCAGTGAGATTGGTATCAGAATGTCATTATTTCAATGTAAGGAGAGGTAGACGTGGTCATTTATCTCATGCCGTGAAAGCCATCTTTGAGATGTCGGTTTGACGAAGACTGGCTTGGACTTTTTGGAAACCAGAGATAAATGTTCCTGAAATGCCACCCACGCTGTGACATTTACTTGCTTTTGATTTCCTCCATATCATCCACATAACTGGACAGAATTACAGCATTTAGCCAAGCATAATATGAATATTATATTCACTTTGTCTAAGTGAGATGGTACATTTCAGCAGAGATCAAATTTCAGTTATGTTTTTGGCTCTTTGATTGACTCGATTGTGACATCACAAAGTTGGATTCTGAGCATCATTTACATATTTTAACCACAGCTTAACTACATACAGTATGTATGAAATATGTTTTATTGTCTTATAGGTCCTTGGTTATGGTTTCACTTTGATATATTGAACATGGTTAGGTTTTTATTTTTATTGAATTTGCTTCAAATATGTCAATATTATTTTAAATCTTCATAGTTTTTTCTGTCATGTTCTCAGACATCTTGGAAATGTCCTGGATAGGCTCTAACAAGCCGTGTATGGTCAGTCTTTCAGCCAATGAGAGATGCTAGCTATACCTGGACAGCCTATTGACAGCAGAAAAATCTATTAGAAATCTGAAACCAGTGCTCCTCCTTCATTTTGAGAGCAACACTATAGTATAATGGAGCTGGTCCTCCAACTCCAAGGGGATGGCTATGGATCTCTGGCAGGGCACTGTAGCTGTACCACTGTAAGGTAATTATTCCAGATTGGGCTATTCCAGAAGTTGCTCTGAGTAAGAGCTTCTGCTAAATACAGACACACCTGTGCTCACTCAGGCAGGACACACAAGGATTTCCCTTCCTGTGGGGATTCTTACCCACTGCAGCAGGCAACATTCACTTCCCATTATAGTGCACAGAACACACGTCTGGATCTTATTTCAGTTCCACCTCCTTTATAAAAATCTGCACTTACAGAGTGAAAACCACATTAAATTAAAACCACATTTTTTTCTTCATTACTTCCAGTAATACACAATTTCCATATTTGTTAAGATGAGTAAACTTTACACTGAATTGCTCAGCCTGGGGACATCTTGAAATTTCAAGTTACAATATTTTCCTTCATTCCTGTTTTGGGTTAGTTCATTTGGCAATTATCAATATGCAGTAGCATGTTGCTAAAATTAGAGGCTCTGACTGTAGACAGTTAACATGCTTTGTCATGAATTCTGATATTCTGATTATACAAAATGATGTGAATCACAGCTCCTTCCATCCCTCAATTGCTTATGTTCACTGAAATATGAGAAACCATGTCAATGAATGCCTCACTATACATACTGCAGTGGCCCAAAGGCTGTTTATAGACAGACAGACAGACAGACAGACAGACAGACAGACAGACAGACAGACAGACAGACAGACAGATAGATAGACAGATAGATAGATAGATAGATAGATAGATAGATAGATAGATAGATAGATAGATAGATAGATAGGACTTTGATCATTGTTTTATTTTTTATAATCATCACTTATGTATTATGAAAACCCCTTGTTCCATTAGACCTGGACTGGCCTATTGTCTGGAAATGAGAGCAGTGGATAAGTAATTTCGGTAAGTAACTTAGTTTAATTAGCAAATAAACTTGAGAAAGCCATAAGTGTAACTAAATAATGCATGGTAGCTGAATTCAAGAAAATTAGAGAGGGAACCAATGCATTTATAAATTATGCTCTAATTATCTGTAATTATCATTCATATTTAGTTGGTGTATTCCTTTTCATGACATGTTGAGGGTCACTGTGCTTCTCAACATGCACTCAGTGCCAGCGGCGCAGGAGAGATTTTTGAAGTGGGGGGGCGACCTGTGGGCAAAAGGTCTCAACTTTTAAACTTATACAGTATGTATATATATGTATATATTAAGAAGTGGGGGGGACGGATCGGGGTCCCTATGAAACTGGGGAGGACGTATCCCCCCGTCCGCCCCGCCATGTACGCGCCTGCTCAGTGCAGAATTTTAATGGGTGGATTGGAAATTACGAAGTCCCTGTTTAACCTACACAACCAGATCTCATACTTCACCAACAGGAAAAGCCTGCATGTCTTCCTTTCGAAGTCAGGGATAAAACCCATGATAACAAGAAAACCCGATTCCTCTCACAATTTATATTTTTGCATTTATCCAGAATATTATTTTTCGATGCTACACATTTGAACTATGCACTCCTAATTAAGCCGGCAGCCTTCCCTTAGTAGAAAGCTGTCAACTGGAGAAAATGACGGGGCTAGTTGATCATGTACAGATTTGTAAGCACAATCAATACCACACTTCAGGGTAGACATTTTGTTACGTAAACAAAGTTGGTGTGCTTTAACGCTGTTCGTTGGAGAATTGAAGTTTTTAAGTTACAGTTAGTTACTGCAA
Organism: Albula goreensis; assembly: GCA_022829145.1. NCBI lineage: Eukaryota > Metazoa > Chordata > Actinopteri > Albuliformes > Albulidae > Albula > Albula goreensis. The sequence continues at coordinate 11,365,897 of CM040755.1, forward strand.
CTACACTTCAGAGCTTGAAATTTATTATTATTATCTTTTTCACGTGGGCATGGCATTCACTTGGATTTCCAGGGAATATTCTCGCTATGAAAGGAAGACTTCAATCGATGGTGAGTTTAAAACTTAATGACATTCCGTGTAAACCTGAGTCCGTTTGTAGTGTATAATTGTGCAAGCACAGGTGATTTCTGCTTCAGAGTTGTGTTGCCCTAAATGTTTCGTCGTGCGTGGTCAGCAGTCCATCATCCTTGATTGGTCAAAGTTTCATCAAAGCTTGGATCGAAGATTAATTCTTTTCTTCGAACAAGCTTCTGAGTCTACCCGCATGGGTATCTCAGCAATTACTACCAATGTTTGTAGGTCGAGAGGCCTTGCATCGTGAAGGACGTTGCAGCGAGGGATGAGCCTACAGCACTGGATTTATCATTTAAAAATGGGAAGAGAAAGGAAATGCTAAAATATGAAGATATTCGAGTTAGAGATCAGAAAATATTAATCAAAATTTGGTATAGGCTTCTGTAGTTGTTCAGGTATTAAATACAAAGGAAAGTGTTTAAATTTCAGTTTTCCGATATACAGTGTGATCTGAAAAAATACAAACCAGGTTACATCTTAAACAAATACTTTAAGATGTAAAAACAAAGTATTGAGTTGGCTTGGAGTCTTGGCTGCTGAGTAAGGAATTTGGGGTTGTTACGTAAAGATGGAAAGCTCTTAATTCCCCGTTGGGTAATACGGCATTAGGTATTGAGTATAATAATAAAGTAGCCAACTGAATTTCCGTTTATTTAACTGGGACATCAGATGCTTCAGCGCAAAACAACTAGGTTTCAGCGTCAAACAGGGCGATTCACCGATGACACCTCAGCGAATCTGGTAACTTTTAAATCATCTGAACATTAATGTTTTTAAAATATGATGTTCTTTAGCTCTGTTGCAACATTCGCCTCCTCTCACGACTACAGAGCAATGGATGCAAGTTTTTGTCTCATGCCTGCAACAACGCATAAATACATCACAGGGAAAGGGAGACAGTGAGGAAAAGTATTACATCACTTTCCATTCAACGGTTTCTTTATTGTAAAATACTAATGCTGTTATTGTGAAGGAAATACATCACCTGAGACAGGTACACTAGGGCTCTTACTGCAGAGGACATACTAACAGAAATCCCATTCAAATTCCTGACTTTTTGCAAGGTGGAGATGATCCGATTGTCCTTTAAACCAAAAACTATCTGATAAGATATAGAAAAGTTGTATGGAACATCTTCTGACACATATGTACATTGTGGGTTGATGGATTAAATATGAAAATTAGATTTCATTTTTTTTTTTTCTAAAAGTTACCCTTTATGATAGAGATCCCATTGACATTTTGGGAATGGCTGAGTCATAATGGAAATCAGCTTTGTAACATCTCAGTGTTTTGTATCCTCCTGTAGTGCTGATTGTCCTTATGAGAAAAGCTTGCCTGTCACGCTGCAGAGTCAATAGTTTATCTGGTTTACGTCGCATTGCAGAAGCCTTTTATACAGAGAGACTTACACAATTTATTGAAAAAAGCTCATAATTCTGGAAATATTAACCATCCATTCTTACAGGTCAGTTTGTACTTTTTAAGTACTTTTGAAGTTAAGCACATCAGTGAAGGGTGCACAAATGGTGCCCCATCTGAGATTTGACCCTGCAACCTCCTTGTGGTCTGCCATTGTGTGGAAGCATATCTAACTCCTTTTTGTTTTTGTTGGTATGTTATTGTACAGAAATGCAAGGCTCTTTAATGTACAGCGCTCCGATCAATTCAAGAAAGGTTTTTGCCCATATGTGTGGGCATTAGCCCTATCCTTTGTGACTGGACAAAGGAGTGTCGTCTTCCTGTTTTTAATAATCTTTTCTCATATGGGGTTTCTTATTAGATAGAGACTCGTAGTCATTTACCTCCTGTCTAATGATTGTATTTTGACTTTTTCCAATGCGGGAATAAAAAGGAAGGTGAAGCATGTGAGCATATGTGTGTGTTTGTGAGTGTGTGTAAAAAAACATTTTTTTCATATTAAGATAGTTTGCAGTATGCTTTATGTACCCCTAAGATGTTTGGCTGCAGGAGAAGCAGCATGAGAAACTAAGTTCTTAGGGATTGTGAGAAGTCCGGGGGAGGGAGAAGAGATTTGAGAAGGGAGCACAAAGTTAGGTGGCTAGAGGTTTACATCGAATACAAATCACAGATTCATCCATAGACCGAGAGAATAGACTGTTCATTTACATTTCTGTTTCTGTTCAAATCATGTAGCAAGGGTCAGGTTTTGGAATAATTTCCAGTGTGGAGTCAAAGGTTTGCAGCATCTACCCATATGATGCACTGATACATACAATATTCATGAATTTTTTCAGTCATTTCTGTTAAATCCATGCCAATTATTACAGATCAAATTTCATTTATTGATTCACTAATCCGAACACTGAAGGATACTATTTCGTTCAGTGCATGAGGTTGCCATGGAGAAGTCAGATTCACTTTCTGAAGTTTGTGATTGCTGTAGAGACCTGAACTTTCATCTTGGAGGTGTGCCAAGATAGTGATAATAACAGTCATTAATAGTTATTATCCTATTATGCTATGCATAAATGTAAAGCAAATTTTCAGTTTAAAGAACATTTGACAGTTTACATGGTTGAACTTGATTATTAACTGTAAATCATGGCTCCTGTAAATCATCAGATTTCTTTACTAAGACTAAAAAGACACAATAAAGACACAGGACTGCAAAACACATAAAAGCCTAAGTTCAAGTCAGACAGAACCAGTAATCAGCTCTTCCTCATTAATAAATTATGACATAATGACATAGTCATGTCTACAGACAGATTTATTAAGGATGCATTTAGTAACAGTTAAAACAGTTTATGTTTTATGATGAGAGATTAATTTTTCTGGAAGTTTTTAACAATGCATATTAAAATAAATATGTCAGAAGGAGACGACGTGTTTTTCAGCATGTTTCAAGTAGGTCCCGTGCCTTCACTCACTCTGTGCTTCTTCTGAGAGCAATCTGGTAACAAGGCACCATGAAACTGTGTAGCACTATCCAACTTCCACTCCTCTTTCTAATCTTCCTCACCCCTCTTTGTCCTCTGTCAATCCCTGGGTGAGTTATGGATCCACAATATTTAAAGTGCAGGATGTGATAAATAGCTGAAAATGGATGGTCAGGTGGGTGACTTTGGCTGAATGTGATAAAGTGTGATGCAGTGGCAGAGGGCTGTAAGGCTTTGTACTCTGCAGGAAGAATGATGAAGAGCGCAGGTATGAGCCAGCTTTTTGCTATTCATTTCTGTTTATTATCGTCAACACCACTCCTGGCCACCAGGTGGCACTTGAGAATGACAACTAGGAAAAAGCAAATCAGACTACCAAAATGACTGCAAAATTACAGACTCAATATTTGTTTTACTGAATACACAAAGATATCCATAAATGGAGACTGTTGTCGTGCAAACATGTTGGTATGCCTCTTGCTTTAAAAATTGTTTGTCATAAGTGAATGTCAGAAGTGTCAAAATATTCACTTAAGACAACAGTATATCAAATAAAGTATAGTAAATACATACTGTGTGAATTAATGATATGTGAAATTACCTGATATTGTATTTGTGTAAGTAAGCTACTTCTTTGCCATGACAAAACTAAATCACATCACATGTAAAAAAAAAAGTTACCTTGACAGGTTTTACAATTAGTATTGCTGTGTGCACAATTACAATTAGTATTGCTCACTCCACCCATATCTCTAAGGCCCCTCAGGTAGTACATTTCCAATAATGATTCAATGGTGAAGAGAATGAAGGTGAAGAAAAAGGAGCTTTCAAAGTTGGTCAGAAATGGTATAGGAATTATCTGAATTATCTGAATATCACTTTGAGCGCATCGATTCGATCATTAGTAAGTGGAAGGCATGCCAGGCAGACTGCTGCTTTATAACGCTTACTGAGTTCAATGGCTAGAGGCCAATTTACATGACTGGGACGACTGAGGATGAAAGCCCAAGCCCCAGTCTGGTCATGGCAAGAACACCATTGCACTTTAAGCAAGGCCTTTAACCACACTTTGCTCCCAGGGGGGATTGGCCCTTGGTTAGCATAAACATTTTTTTAAGAAGGGCAGTGTTTATGGAACCACCTTACTGAGTACTTAGTGAGCAATCTATGCTGATGTTCATGTTTTTGTCTCCTGTCCCTTTGACAGGTTGTGACTGACACCTTATCATCTTTATTCTGCTTTATCATGGTAATTAACCACAATAAATTTTGTCATTAGATTCCAAGGAACATAGTCTCCTTCGATGATCTGATTAAACCAGCAATAATGGCAGCTGTTTACTTCTCCTAGGAATTCACCCAGTGAGTTCCTTTGCAGACAGATCATTTCTTTTTCGTGACAATAAATCATTCTCCCTTAGCTTGGATTGGAATTTCATGTGACGTGGTTATTTTTGTTTTCTTTTTACTGAGGATCTATTCACTTCTTACTGTTGTTTGCAATGTAGGTGTTTGGCTAATGACTGTTGATATTTGCATATTGCACCTAAAAATGTCTATGTACATCTGAAAAAAAGACCAGTGTAAGTGGCTAATTTAAGACCCATAGAGCGTTTTAGGTATGTGAATTAGTGTGTAATTAATATGCATTGTGACAAAGTAAAAATAATTGCTTTGTTATACATGTCCAAGTAATAGGATAGTCAAGGTTCAAGTTCATGCTGAACTTTTTCCATTCTGGTCTTTGTAGCTGGTAGTTTACTGCCCTCTGGTGTATAAAAAATGCAATCGTAAAAATCTGAACAAGTTTCCCGCCATTTTTTAGTGGTATTAATTCTTGGTTCAATCAGTTCCATCAGTTCCGAGGAACACACTCCAGGAGGAAGTGTTGGCTTGGAAAGAAATTGTTGCCTTGGAAGTCCCTGTCAGACTCAAACCCCTATGAAGGATAGTAGAATTCTTTGATATGACTTTGAATTGCACCTTAAATTATTTAAAAATACAGACTGCAATGAACTGTTATGCATAATTCAGGAGTATTATCTGCAGTTAACCTAGGGCAAAGATACAACAGCATTGCGTGATAATAGTAGAATTTCATGTTTTATTTTATTAGTAATTTGCAATATTCATACAGTTTTTTTTGTTTGTTTCATAGTTAAAATGTTCATGTATTTTTGTTATTCTTTTTTAAATGTAAGTCCAGAAAACACATAGAATGAGTCTCTTTTAAATTAGGGATTTGTTGCTTTCTCATGGAAGAGTAATACACTATTCACCACAAATCCAGCAAAGTATGAAAAAATATAAATACCTGTTGAAATTATCCTTTCTCTTTTTTGAAGTGATGTCTTTGTCGGCTGTTTGTTTCCAGGTTAATATTGTTACTTTTTAACTCCTGATGCAACACTCACCGTAAAAAAACTCTTAAAATGAAGGAACATAACTCATATTTAGATGTCTTTGCATGTTTTAAAATTCTGTATATGAATATGTCCTTTTAGGAGATCAAAGGTTGCACATGGTAATGGGCTCAGGCTGCTCTTCATTTAGATGTAAAAGTATTTAAAAACCATGTTACATATTTATAGGAATATATAGTAATGTGTTTTAAATTCATTGTTTTAAAGGAGTTTTCACTTAAAATATTCTCCATGAAACCAAGTCCTGTGTGCGTGTGTGTGTGTGTGTGTGTGTGTGTGTGTGTGTGTGTGTGTGTGTGTGTGTGTGTGTGTGTGTGTGTGTGTGTGTGTGTGTGTGTGCAACTGTCTGTATTTATGTGTGTGTCCAGAGGGCTGGGAAGAAAGGTGCGACTGTAACATGGTTATCAGTTTCTCAATAAGACCCTTATCTTCTTATGATACTGCAATTTAAAATTGAAACTGGAGTCAGTAAATGTGCATGCTGTTATATTTTGCAAGTCAGTGTTTTACTCTGCAGTCAGAACCCAACCCAGTAAAAGCCAATTGAAGCAGCTGTGTGCCTCTGTTCATTAATGATAAGCTTCACCAGCGAGGGCAGAGTATAATTTCCAGCGTTATTTTTCTCTCCCCACATTGCAGTCTGTCCCTGACACTCTGAAGACTCACAATGAGTAAGCTATTAGCTTGCCTTCTCTTTGTTTGCTGGCTTGTTGAAAGGGATCCAGATTGTTTTTTTTTCTTCATTTGCACTCTGCACTCCCTAATATGAACAGGGCAAAAATGGTGGAAGGCATTAGCTTAAAGTATAGCACCGCTCTTAATCTGATATGTGGAACCTTATGAAAGTGGGAATGTGAAGTTCTTTTCACTCATATTTTTCACACCTGTGAAGAGGGAGATGTCTGAGCACTGACAGAGGAGGAGGCTTGGACTGTGAGCCAGCGTAGCTTGAACAGAAAACGTGCACCTGTCATTCAGTTATTCATGGAGAATTAACATGTGTCTTAATGCTTTGCAGCAGAAAACAGTGACATCCAGCTGAAAAGTGTGACTGATTGCAATGGTAAAGGTGTGGACAACCCAGCGTTTCAACTGCAGGTAAGAGGGAACAAATTGTGTATAACTACAATTATGTACATTTAAAAACCAAACATGATAAAACAAACACTTTCTTTCTTTCATCCTCAGGAAGAAAACTTTTATGAGGATGTCAAAAAAGAGCCAGATAATGGTTTTGCGAAATACACAAGGTATTGTGAAGTGAATGATTAAATAAAAGAAATTAGATCTGAATGTGTATTTATTGGTATGTTTAGGTTCGGGGTATGTGACTATAGGCTTCCAACAGGTTTAAAAAAGCTCTTAAATGTAACTTAATTTTTTTTTAGTTTGTGAACAGTGAGAAGGGATAAGTTAATGGAAAATGGTCAAGCAGAATTCACGATTGACTTGTAGAGTTTTCTATCATTCCATACACATTGCAGTGTTTGTCCCTACTAAATATTTTATCTTTGTTCAAATTCCACCTGCCTTCCAAGCAGCAATTGTTTTCTCCCTCCCTTTTTCAGCAAGGTCTCTAATTCTGTCTCCTGCGTGGAAAATTTCTTCAAATCTCATACACAGACCATCAAATACATTGTACTGGCGGTGCTAGCAACAGGTAGGTACAGGTGATCTTTTCTGGCTCTTGGCAAGCCATGTGGACTGGACAAATGACTTCCTGCAAAACCACAGAAAGTGTTTGACTCAGTGATCGTGTGGCTGAGGACAAATTATTTAGTCGTACAGGATGGCACTTACCTGCCCATAGTGTTGCCCAGGAGGGAACAGTTTCATTCAGCATAGTGCACCCTCCCATATGTAACTACACCAAGCCTTCTGGTTGAGTAGGACCCACAATTTGCGGGACTAGCTGCATAGGAGGTGTAGCACAATAGCAACACAATGCACAGCTTAGCTAGCAGACAGCAGTAAACGATGCATGAACTGGTTTGTGTCTTCCCAGAGAGACTGAGGATGATGTAATTATGGAGCAGGCCAGGAATATTGACTTGATATTCCAAATTGTCTTAAAGAAAATATAAAATTAAAATTTGATAAAGGTCTTCACATTATGAAGGAATCACCATAATTTCAGATTCATTCAACACTAGGAAGGATTACAGTTGTGTGCTAAACAGTTCCAGGTAGACTGCAATCCGAGGTAAAAACAACTTTTATTGCACATTGCATAATTACGTAAGAGTTTTTTATAGGGTTATTAGTGCTGATGGGGTCCATTCTTGTCAGTGTATGATGGCTCTGCTGTCTGTGTGCTTTCTTTTAAAGGCTATGTGGCGTATTTCATTACTGCCTGCGTGCTGGACTTTAACAGGGCTCTGGCCCTGGTGATCCTAACTAGTCTGGCCATCTTCTTCACCCTCTATGGACTCATCAAACGGTACAAGGGGGACAGCATTAACGAGTGCCTCAAGCCTGCTGGGAGATGCTTCAAGGCCAACCTGAGGTGGCTGAAATGGTGAGCAGATGCTTGTTAAAAAGCCCTGGAAATCATTTCTCACTATTAACTTTTAATAGGCAGAAAGAGATACTTTATTGTTTATTAAGAGGATACTCTTTACATAGATTACACATGTACCTTAACTAAAATACATTACCACAACTTAAACAAATACACATATATGGCAATTTAGTACAACAGTTTCACTACTGACAGATGGCATCTTGACAAACACACTTACATTGTCTGCCCAGTCACACAGATATTTACGCAAGCAACTCAGGCCAAGTAGCTTGCCTGAGTGTAAGATGGCAGTGTCACACCAAAGGATTTGAACCTGCGGCCTTGCATTCGTAGGCCCAGCTCCCCAGGGCTGCCTGACTCTGTCTGGTAACTGGTTTGCTGTGACTTCCGTAGGGTGTTCATCGTGGTGGTTTTGGGGCTGCTGGTGACATGGCTTGCAGTGGACACAGCAAAGCGACCGGAGCAGCTCATCTCCTTCGGTGGCGTCTGCATGTTCATCATCGTGCTCTACATCCTCTCTGCTCACCGGCGAGCGGTAAGCAGGAAGTGGCGTGTGCCAGATATCACTCGATTGAAGTGGGGAGGGGCAGGGAAAGGCGGGCAGCTGTGGCGGTGAGAGGTAGGAAAGCTTGAAGAGGGTTGAAAGCCTCCCCACGTGAGTCACCTTTAGGCCCCTTATCTTATATTTTTAGACTTTGGATTTACTATAGCCTTATATCTGTCTCTGCCCCTTTCTCTCTCTTGCTGTGAATTCATATGTTTTTTTCACACTGTGAGCCACTCAGTGCTTGGCATATGTATTATATTTCCTCCCAAATGGTATGACGTTGGGTCACATGCAGAGACACACACTTTCCATTCATTCCATTTTCTATGCCATATGGATTTAAAATGGAAAAGAAAAGCATGCTAACTCCCTGCTCATTCATGTGTTTCCCTCATGTTTCTGTTATCCAGGTGTCATGGCGGGCAGTTTTTTGGGGACTTGGTTTACAGTTTGTCATTGGCCTGGTTGTTATAAGAACTGAGCCTGGTCTTATCGCCTTCCAGTGGCTTGGAGCACAAGTACAGGTAGAATCACTCAGCTTCTCTATTTTTCAACAGATAATATAATTTTTGCAACAAAAATTAAATATAATTAATATATAGATTATATATTATATGTAGTTAATATATAGATTAATACAAGTTGGTTGTTGTTGTCAATTGAAAACATACCTTTATTTCTAAAGAGCCTGTACTATGTGTAGAAAAACACACAGAAAAGTCATTGCCATTGTATATGAGTTACTGTTGCAATAAAAGACTTGCCATAAAGATTTTTAACCACCAACTTTTCCCTAATGTAAGCTGAGAGGGGACAATGATTATTTGTCACTCAATTGATATAAATTAAACTGGACTCATGTAACATTCTCCCTTGCTCTTTCCTTTGTCAGACGTTCTTGAACTACACCATCGCTGGATCATCGTTTGTTTTTGGGGAAGAACTGGTCAAACAAGCCTTTGCCTTTCAGGTCACTAGTTTTTCCTTTTTTATATCAAAAACCAGCTAGAGAGAATTGCTGCTATTTATCTATTCATGACATACTTTGTAGTTGTAAATGATAAGTGACATTTTGTGTCTGTGTTTACGTTGGTGTAATGTTTCTGTTGTCTCTCACCAGGCATTGCCCATCGTGGTGTTTTTCAGCAGCATCATGTCTGTCCTTTATTACCTCGGGATAATGCAGTGGCTGATTGTTAAGGTAAAGAAGTTTTCATAGCTTTTTTATTGCCAGTGCAAGGTTACATACAGCTCTATTCATAGCTGCCGCTGTTTTGTCGGGGCTCCCTGGTGACAGAAAGCCATGTGATCTCCCCCCTCTCTCAGATCGCGTGGGTAATGCAGATAACGATGGGCACGTCACCCACAGAGACCCTGAGCGTTGCGGGCAACATATTTGTGGGACAGGTATGGCTATGTTTCTTTTTATAGGATAAATATATTAAGTGGATGTTCCTATCCACAAACTGCACTGGAGAAGAACAGTAATTAAAACATAATTGGAGGGAAATTTTATGCTTTTTGTGATTTTATCCTAAATTGGACCAGCCAAATGAATACATAGGCTCCAAAAATTGTAGCACACCAGCACAACCATTCTTTGTTTCAGCATGTAAAATTCATCCTCTTGATTTATTGACTCAGTAAGTTATTTCCCCATCTGCAACACAAAAAGCCAAGAACTTCCTGTCTCCCACACCAAACCTGGACATGAGCCCCTCAGTGCAGTATTAGTGTCAGATCCCTTATACAGTGTCCACCAGCCTTGTGCACCCTTTTCTCTGGTTCATATCTTATCAGCTCAGTGAAAAGTGCAAGGGCCCGTGCTTGTCTGTTGCTCTGATGTAACTGACTGGAAGGCAGATGCCTGCTGTTTTCCCGTGTGTTTTCCATAACATCATTTTCTAAATCCTCTTCCCCAGACTGAAGCTCCGCTGCTGATCCGGCCCTACCTGGCGGACATGACCAAATCTGAGGTCCATGCAGTCATGACCGGGGGCTTCGCCACGATTGCCGGCAGCGTGATGGGGGCCTACATCTCATTTGGGGTGAGTTCATGAGTGTGCGCACCTATTTCACATTCCGCTGTGTCTTGTGTTTTTTTTCTTTCCTCTCTTTTGCTCAATTTGGAATGCCCAGTCAAGCTCATAAACCTTGCTCATCACTTCAATCCCCTCATAATTCGGTAAAATAAACAGACACTCTCCTCCAGGATACATGTATGCTGACCATTCCTTTCATACTACAGTCCACAAGTGCAAACTTGCACAGATAGTGCAAGAGGAAGAGCAGATAGAGTCAGAGGAAGGGATTTAGAAGCAAGCTTGTATTATAATATAATGTAATCTAATGTTTGTGTTTCAGCAGGGTAAATTCTATATTTCTATATTGTATATTTTTATGGTGACTTGGATGATATTCCTGCTGCTTCCCTTTCCCCCTCCCCACAGATCGATGCTTCATCTCTGATCTCAGCCTCAGTGATGGCTGCACCCTGTGCCCTCGCCCTCGCTAAGCTTTCCTACCCTGAGACTGAGGAGAGCAAGTTCAAGACTGACGGAGAAATCGAAGTGGCCAGTGGGTATGTGCTGTACTCTGCATAAAGGCTCTGTCAAAGTTTTCAAATCAGGAAGCCCAACTATCTGAGCGTGTGCCAAGTACTACTCTACTAGTTTAGTAGTGATGGCAGAACAAGGTTTCATGATCTCCATAGTGGATGGGGCTACAAGGAACTGTCAACCCCTTAAATATTTTAACCAAACAAAAGGTTTTGCTAACCAAAGTAGGGCACAATGATTGGATCGGCCCTGTCAAATACTGATCATATATGACACCTGCATACTTTTGTAGTGTCATGAAAGCACATTCTCTCATGACTTGTTTTGAAGTCAGTGGTTTTTCACCGCTGGTCCAGGCTGATTTTTAAAAGCTCGATTTAAAACTGTTTGTGTGTTTGTATCTTTCTTTCCTCTTTTCCTTCACTCCCTCCTGCACAAGATTTGATGAATGAGTTTTTTCTCCTCTCACAGTGGTGAACAGAATCTCCTGGAAGCGGCCAGCAATGGAGCATCTGCTTCCATTGGACTGGTGGCCAACATTGCCGCTAATCTGATCGCTTTCCTGGCAATCCTCGACTTCATCAACGCCTCTCTGAGGTGGCTGGGAGGCATGGTCGGATACCCTGACATCACTTTTCAGGTAGAGTTCCACACACCTGTTCACAGAGCTTCTGTTCATCAGGAGAAAATGTCATGGCTGCCCTTTAAGGTCCATGTGTAGTCTCCTAAAAAAACAATAAGAAATGTTTTTGGCATGTTCTGCTTATGTTTGCTTATTCATATTCATACCATTCAGTAATATAGCTGTCATATCCTGGTCAGTTATGTGACTGTGGTCTTTTCCCTGCAGATGATCTGCTCCTATGTGTTCATGCCAGTGGCATTTATGATGGGGATCCCGGTTCAGGAGGCCTTCATAGCAGCTGAGCTTATTGGCACAAAGCTGTTCCTCAATGAATTCCTGGCCTATGAGAGGCTGTCTGAGCTGAAGAACAACAGAATGAATGGTTTGCCTGTCGAGGACGGTGGAACCATACAGTGGATATCAGTAAGGATTTCCAGCCTGACACTTTGTCATTGTCACTGCTGGCTTACCTTGTGCAACTCAGCCCTGATCCTTAAAGGACATAGTTTAGACAATGCAATAACGTACTGCAAGACTGAAGACTTCACTCAGTTGGCTGGCTAGTTCCTGGCTATAAATCCTGTTCTTCAGGGTTTCAAAGGCACTAAATGGAACCCAGTATTGAAGCCCTCAATTGAGTGTAAAGGTGCTTCTCATTTCTGGCCCAAATGGTATTTTTTCGATCTGTGGAAAGACTAAGTGTACTGCTGTTGGGGTGGCAGTATGAAAATGTGGTTAGTGATTTAGTCTTGTTACATGAAAAATACCCATTCAGTTCCCAGGTTGGGGTGTTGTTTTTCTTCCCCTACTCAAGGTACTTTGAACTACCACAGTAAAACATTCAATAATGGGTAATATCTGTGAAGAGAACCTATGTATATCACCCTGGTTCAGGCTATTATCTTAGCTTCAGGTGTCATATGGTTGTTGTCAGATAAAGTATCAAAAAATGTTATCACTGGGGCTTTGGGGAGCCCACATCCTCATGTCAATCTCTTGTCATGGCAGGTGCGATCAGAGACCATTTGTACTTTTGCTCTCTGCGGCTTTGCAAATTTCAGCTCACTTGGGATCATGATTGGAGGGCTCTGTGAGTGACAAAATACCTTATTTCAAAATCTACCTCATTCTTACACTCTCAAATGTTCAAATTGTCTCATTTTAAGATTTTTGGAGACTGGCTTTCTGCCCCTTCCCTTCTTGTTAATGAAACATTTGGCATTGATCAAATGGATCTCATATGTGTTGTTTTCCATGTTGGTTTTTCAGCCTCCATATGCCCAGCCAAGAGAGGTGATGTCTCCAAAGCAGTGATGAGGGCCCTGCTGACTGGGACCTGTGTGTCTCTAGTCAACGCTTGTGTTGCCGGTAAGAATTACTTCAACTGCCATTAAACCACTGGGATTTGCCAGTTAGGGAAGGCACTCGTTGCACCAGCAGGCTGTGCCATGTGGCTGTAGGATTTTCTGGCTGTGACATTAGCCAAAGTATCCCTGCCCAAGACAGGGCACACTGGTAGGACATGTCCCACTAAGGGTAGGGTGGGTTTCGGGTTACCCGAGGTTTCTCAGTTTACCACTACGTTCGTTCCTTCAAATGCCTGGCCCGATGCCCATAGGCTATCAGCTGTCATCAGTGACAGATATGCCTCACCTCCACTAGCTCTCATGCAGTAATGTGTGGCTTGTATAGTGTTGAAAATAGTCACCAGCTTGCAGCAGAGCACACTGGGGCAGAGCACACTGCAGTGCTCTGTGTATAGGCACCAGTGGCATAGCAATTTGATTTGAGAGGGACAACTGGTGATCCTAAAACGGGGGTAGAAAAAAAGGGGGAAAATCATTCCAGAAAGTAATTGCCCATGTGATTTAACAAACACTTGTGATACCATGAATATATTTGAATCATAAAATTAGGATACACAAACTCCTCTCTGATAATAAGTAAATTGCTTCTGCCCTTAGTTTTATAGATCCACACAAAAGCCTGCCTTAACTTTCATTCTGAAAGAGGAGATATTATAAATATCTTGTTTAGTAAATGCAGTTCAAACAGACATTACATATTCTGGAAGCATCAGCTCGGTGAGTTATTAACCTGCTGTACTTGTGTTTATCCATGATAAATATTTTGAAGTTTAAGTAAAAAAATCAGGACTATAGAGATGTGAGACAGTTTTTTTTTTAAAGCACAAAACTTTCTTTGGCAGGCATTCTTTTCGTTCCCCCACTCGACTGCGTGGAGGTTTTCAGCAGCTCCGATTTCAACACCACAATTCCAAACATCCAAACCTGCTGTTCAGACCTGTTTAAAAGGTAAAAATGCTGTGTATTGGTGTAAATAGAATTAATCCATTAACAGCTAAACATGCCCTGGTGGGAAGTCCTGAAGAGGGAAGATGTCACCTTTAGTTGCAATGTTAAAAAATGTGAGAAAATATTTTACTTGGAATATTTCATTCTTGGAAATATTGCTTTTATACAGCTGTGTAGCTTTTACGGTACCATTTAAGAAACACAAACAGGAACTGCGAGTGAGGAAAAGCAATCAAACCTATCAGGGAAGGTGTTTGGAAATTACATAATCATAACCTTTGACAACCTTTGGATTGTTATAGCCATCAGTGTAATAAAACTGAGATTGTAACATCATAGTAAGGAAGTCCCAAAGAGAACACTTGTGCCTCAGAAGCATTGGATCCTAAATTCTGCATTCTTTTGCAGCACCTCTGTGGTCAACGGAACTGCTGTGTTTGAGGGAATGTGGAACTCAGCGCAGAACGCCACCCTATACTTAACCAACTGCTGTAGCCTTTACAGCAATGCAGTATGTCTTTAGACCTCCATGACAATAGGTCATCATAAGGACTTGTGAAAAGTGTCATTTCAGGAAAATGTTTTTCAGAATTACAATTTGATTTGAGATCAGCATACATTTCTCTCTCAGGGTTTTACTTTTACATATATAATGTTAATATAATGCTGTATTTTTCTAGCTAATGATATAAAATATGTGTATCTTATGTGATGCAAGTATTTTATATGTTGTATATACTGACTTATTTATATAGATAATAATGCTCTCTAAAGCCTTACTCAGTGAGTAGATTAGCCTGGCAGGACCTCTCTGAACAACGGACCAAGTATATGACAATAACAATGTGAAGTAGTACACTACAGACTCTAATGGGTGACTCTAAGGCCAACAGAGACCCATAGCTGCAGCCAGCCTTGACAATGATAATTGGTTAAATAAACTGCAAACACATTTTTATGTTCTCAATCCAACATTTCATTCAGAAAGGGGAATTAAAGTTGTATGTATTTTTAAAAATATTGTAATATATCACTAGCAGTAAAGTGCATGAAATCATTTCCCTTTGTCATGGCTTATTGCTGATTCTTTTATTTATTTCCTTCATTATTATTATTTTTTTTGCATTTAAGAGACATCTGTAAATGCAGAATAGTATTATGACAAGTTGATATGTACATTTTTAATTTACAAAAATACAGGCACTACATTTTTCCTCACTGTATAACAGTGGCATGGACTACAGTAAACAAAGCCTCCTTCACCCCATGTGTGTGCACACACACCCCCATGTGTGTGCACGCACACCCACACACACACGCACAAACAAGCAAAAACAGTTCTGTTCAGTTTGGTTTGGTTGTTTTGGTACTACCATCTATGTCCAAACCTAAAGCAACAAAAATTACCCTTGACCATATATCCTACATAAAAATACAGTGATTTCCAGAATACACCCGTTTAACAAAGTGTGGACAAATAAAACAATTTTTATGGACCGGTAAATGCACAACAATAGCCAAAAATTACAAACAAAAAAATTAAATAAATATGTGATGCTAAAACTGCTGCTCAGAATGAACCCAAAAATATTTTTGTTGAAATCATTGGTATTTTTGTTGTACAATAGTGAGGACTTCATAAGCATTAAGCCTATTAATTTTACACATCAGCCCCTATCAGAGTATAATAAAGTTAACAGTTTCTGTTATTGTAGTGTTCTGAACAGGAGCTAATTTTCAGTTCTGAAGCTACCCTGGTGCAACAACAGGAGACTACTCCAATTCATCGCATGTCCAATAACATGAAAAATCCATCAAAACAAATTTCACCAGTACACAAAAACAAAAGGAATCACATTAACCACAAAAGTCATGCAATAGTGTGCATTGGCCGGTAGAATAGCACACACTTACACAAGTAAAACAGCACCGCAGGCTGTTCTCGTAACAATTTTACATTTGATTTGCATTAATCGCCGCTTGACGTATCATACATACATAACAAGTTTTTCAGAAGGTGCATGAAAACGAACTCCCAGGGGGAGATGTTCAGTTGAACATGTTGTACCAGGCACTGGACAATCAGTGGGCCCTATACAGGCGTATTAGGATGGTCTAGGACTTGAACATCCAACCAAACAGTTTTTGCTGGATTTTGTTTTCTCATAGGAAACCCCTTGGCGCTTCTATACGTACAGCTGCCTTTGTGTTTTCATAAGACAGGAGGCCCTCTTCTTCCTGTGTTCTTCCCACCATTAGACCATCAACACACAATAATAATGTAATGTACAGTGTCTATGAGAGGAAACTGAACTGCAACATAAACAGGCAATTTTGCACCAGCATTGGGGAATACCTCCGTCACACCTTGGCAATAGAAGAAATAAAAATTGGAAATCGGAGGGAGGAAAAATAATCCAATGCCCCGACTTCAAGCAATGTACCTAGGAATGGTCGTTTTCTTTCTTTTTTTTTTTTTTGCTGAGGATTTGGAAGATCCTTCTGTAAGTGCAGTCCAGCAACACAGCACTACCCTGACAGGGAAACACAGACCAATCTACCTAAGCCAGGTATGAAGTCAAATTAGCAACAAAGAATAAAAAATGAAAATTTCTTTAACAAAAATCCTTACATTTCAGCAGCACATAGGACATGAGCCCCAGCTTTTGAATAATGAATTCATGCTACGTTGCTGAGGGCAAATCACCGTACTGCAGCCTTTAACTGCGAAATCATGTCTCATCCCCAGGCAGGCAGGTACCACCTTCTACTACAGCTTAGGATAATCAGGAACGAAATATGATAATCACACATGTACAGTGTTCCTGCTTTAGCTGCAGCTTGCATACAGTGTAATCACTGTCTTTCTACATGACATACACACATGTTTCCTGCTCATTAAAAAGCATAATATATATGTTGCCATGGCATTGTAAGTTCCTCTGAATAAAGGGCACCTGCCAACCAAATAAAAGTAAGGGATCACATTTGTTTCTTCACATCCACCCTTCCCTTTCTCCCTCCATGATCTCACACAGCTGAGACCCCTGTTAGAGGACTACATTATCATGAGAACCATAACCTGAGCTCACTGTGCAGAGGTTAGGGCCCTGGGTCTAGAGTCATACCCTGGAGAGAGTGAATAAATGGAGAGAGACCTTCTAATGAGAAGGGTACTCTGTTTCATCACACTTCATTTTAAGTGCCTGTTATGTTTAAGAAACTTTAAAAATCTTCTTTATGAGTAAGAGGAAGTAGTTATGAAACTGGTAGAAAGCACCATGACAATAAGTAGTGAGAGTTAAATTTAGTTTGTTGGCATAATACTTTCTTCAGAATGTGACCATTGTTTATTGAACTATATGTGTGTAAGGTTAGAACTTTCCATTAAGTCATAGAAAATGTTTTTGTTTTTTAAAGTAAGGATTTCTAAATGATTTCCCACATTCAAATGGAAAGTTTCTGTTTCCAGCTCAAGTATCTGTTTGATAAACTTAAAAATAAGTTTAACTTATTTAATAGGTAGTGAAGTATTAGTTAATGATTAACTAAGAGTAAAAATAGGTCCATTAAAATAAAGTGTGAGAGTTACCACTGTAGCTCCAGTTTCAATCCAGCAGTTTAAATATTTGTTTGAACGTGCAAGGCAGATAGCTATAAGCATTTTGCTAGAAAAAAGGTGGACGCTTATATGCAAATAAATGATAGGGTGAAGGTAACCACCGTGAAATGCATCTGGTGCCACCATTCACTTAATCCCTTTGTCTATAAAGCCTCAAGACATTGGGAGTTTTCCATTTTGACCGCTGACAGAGTCAGTCTGTGATATCTGTGAAACTCTCAGCTCACACCCAGTTCAAACTACAGACAGAGATGACATTATTAGATGAGGAAAAAATTACTTCAGTAAGCCATGCTGTTAAAGATGTAATATGTGGTCTTACACATTTTTTTTTTCATTTGGTATTGACTTGCTCTGCAAAATCCCATTCTACCTTGTCCCAACTGATTTGGGAGCCTCCGTGGTTTTTGGTGTTTGGGTGCGGTTTTGCTGCTGTCCTGAATCAGGCATCTTTCTGGACACCTTCGGGCTGGATGTGGCCTTACGGGCGGCTTGGGGACTGCTCACTCCTTTCCTCTGCACCTGGGGGCTGACTGAGCCGGCACCAGCCTTGCGGCTCAGCAGGGGGCTCCTGGAGCCCTTTATTTTGGCTGCCTGCTGCAGGGAGTCCATGGGCTTCAGTGTCTTCAAGCCAAGGAGTCCACAGTAGTAATTACACTGGTGCTGCATCGCAAACTGCTCAAACACTTTCGGGTTCCCGCTGTCCGTGAGACCTTGATACCTGCAACACAGAGCCCATACTTAAATGACAGAGATCGGATTGCAGACTACAGTGATTTTGTACAGGAAGCTGATGTACACATTATGAGTGCTAAAGTGTATGTCTGCTTTTGCAGAGACTGTCTTTGTTTGCAGTAGAGCACAGAACAGTGAAATTTTGTTATCTTTACCCCTTCGACTTGGAGACGATTCCAACATTCGTGATCCTCATGCCCACTCCTGCAACATACAAAAAGGTTGTTAAACGGGCGTAAGTGGAAATTAAAAAGGTAAAATCCGCACTGATATCAAGAAGTATCATTTTTACACATGAAGGCAAGCTGTCAATGTTCAGAACAGCCTGCCATGTCAGAGAGACGCTTTGATTGTTCCAGTCCAGATTTAGTACAGTGCTGGGTAGTGGGTACTCTACAGGCCATAGGTATTGATGAACCTAGATGGACTGAACTGGCTATTCTTGTCACTATGTGTTCTGATTTCCCTCAAGCAATTCCACCTTGCAGCTCCCAATTTCTGGTTTTACCTTCCAGCTGAGTGACCAGCAGGTTGCCATTGGTCCACTGGTGGATCCAGTGCTGGAAGGTGCAGCACTTCTGCTCCACCTCTGACGCACTCCTCATGATCAGCCTCCCTGTGGCATCCATCAGACAGTACTTCTGGTAGATACCCGGCAGGTCCACCTCCACTGTGGCATAGGGGATCGTGTTGGCTGGCCTGTACATCAGGTACCGAGGGAGCATTCTGCTTGCAAACAAGGAAAGAGAGAGAGAGAGAGAGAGAGAGAGAGGGATTTACATTGAATTCATTAATAATTTAAAAAATTATGCACAGCACAGCAAATAAAGGATCAGAGTTCACACCATTAAATGCAGAACATTGTTTCAAAATCTCATGTTACTGGTTAAACTTTACAGCCTAAGAGTAACTCTAAGAGTAGTTACATTTCTGCCATTTCTACATATTCTCCATCTAAACATCATTCTGTTAGGGGTATTGGGTTTAGGATCTGATGAGAGATGGTACCGGTAATGTCATCAGATCTGCAATTTGAGTTATCTTACCAATTAAATTATGAAAAGCAAATACTCATTCATTATTGTAAAACTCACTCCAGTGCTGGGCCAAAGCTTTCTATCACCCGCGCCTCTGCTGCAAACACTTTGCAGTACTCTCGAGCTGTGCTCTGGACTTTACACTCCTGGAAGAGGAAAAAGGTCATTCCTTTTAATTATCCATTTATGGGCCAATGAACAACAATAAATGGCTCGAACTTGAAAGACAGGAGGAAGAAATCTTACCCAGACCCATCAAAAGCAATAGTCATTTTCATGGTAATAGTTTTGGCTCCTGTGCCTGTCTAACTTATTTTATTTTGCTGTAAAAAGATTTACGGCAACCCTCAACCTATCCGTTTGCCCTTGTTCAAAAGTATGTTCCCCTCATCTGGCAAAGTAGTGGTGATTTAGTGCTCACCTGCTTGGTGATCTCCAGGTTTCTCTCAGCCAGGTTGCTGTCATCCTTGGTGCTGTAGGCGATGGGGTTGCGCACCTTGATGATGCAGGTGCTGCCTGATTCAAAGACAGGCTCCAGACCATAAATGACCTTCACCCTGCAGGCTTTATGGGCACACCCCTCTCCAATGTGTGCCTCCTTCGTCATGATGCGCCCGAAAAACTTATCCCCCAGCACCCAGGTTCTGCCAGCCCTTTAGTGAAGAGCAGTGGGGTCATCTCGATCTCCTCTCCCACTGCAAGGCGCAGGAGAACGCAAGGATGTTAGGGAGTAACCAAGGGCAAAAACTCATCACAATATTTAAAAAAAACAAGCAAAAACAAAAACAAATCTACTGTATAAGTTTCATTTTACCTTCTAAGTCTTCTCTCAGAAGAAAATCTGACAATACTAAGGACAAGAGGAAGAAAGAGGGAAAAGAGAGAGAAATGAATTCCTAGCATGGTAAGAGATAATGTACAAGTAATTGATTTTTAAATGAATGAAGGGAGGGGAAGTCCATGACTTACTGTCTACGCTGAGTAAGAAGTCAGTTGTGTCTGTACCATACTCATTCTTAATGGAGCAGGCATACACACCACAGTCCCGGCTGGATGCCTGAACAATGGCCAGTGCCACCTGACTCTCATCTCCCGCGCTGGAAAAACAAACAGGAAGTGTTGAGAGGCATGGAGAACAAACTTCCACAGAATCCAAACAATGACCCAGAAAGGCACAGGATTGGCCTGCGTTTGTCTTGCAATTATACTAGACAGCCACAAGAGGACTCCACAATGCAAATACATACAACTGCATGTATGGTTGTTCAGTTGACAGAGTAAGAGATGAAGCAGGTGAAGAGTTTGTTGAAAGGTGCCAGTGCTAAATGGTGGGTGTAAATCATTCAGTGTCAGTTTACACCACAGGTGGATAATTCTGGTCCAGGAGGGGTGGTGTGCATACAGGTTTTTTGTTCACACTATTACCATGGCTCAATTAGGTAATTAACTTCATATACCAATGTGTTTATCCAATTTCACATAGAGATGCAAGATCATCTTCTGCTAAGAAGTTAAGATATAATGTCAGATGACTTGAATAACTGGATGTATTAAATCAATTTTAAAAAAATGGTTGGCATGGACACACACATCTGATTCAGCACGCCTTGCCCACTACCAATTACATTAAAAAGTTTGACAATTTTAAACAACACAAATTTCTCTATCAGTGTTTAGACAAAGGCTAATTCAGACTAATATTAGCAGTTAATATTAGCATTAATACTAGTAGCAAAGGCAAAAGCAGAAGGTCTGACTAAATAAGTGTAAATTATATCACATAAAATGCACCATCACACCTACAGGCCCACCTTCCTTTTGGACCTCTATGTTATTGTGCCTATCTCTATCCTACTTGCTGTTGCTCCACTTTCCATAACATAACTTGAACAGCAGCCCAATAATATTAGTGTTAGAGCACTGATCACTGTACAATTTAGCACTAAGATCTGTCAATGGCTAAGATCAGAAGCATGTGAGATCTGGTTGCTTTTTTGGTTGGTGATCCAATAAATGCATTCAGTTCAACTTACTTGATTCATGTTCTTACCAATGGCAGTGGGATGTGTTTAATTTACAGCAATAATTTCATCATCATTTACATTTTTATGAAAGAAATTATAAATAATATAGTGTTTTAAGAAAATATTTTACAGATGAAGGTTTTGAACTCACTATTCTGAAAATACAGATATCGGTTCATGAATGGTGTTTGGATATTTAGGAAAAACTAAAATGGTACAGTGTATTCCTGAATTTCATCACTCTGTTTTTAAGCAAACATGGTGTCCAACAGCTTTCAATATCAATGTCCCAATGATGGGTAACAAAGGAAATGACTGATACTAGCAATGATGATAAAGGTGATCATGATAAAAATATTTTCTCACCACCCTTTGCAGAATAATGAAAATGTCATATTTTGCAGTCTGCTCAGAGGTTTACCTCCTTTTAACCTCAGTAATCTCCACTTCATCTCTGTACCACTTGATGGTGGAATCACTGAGCACATTGAAGAACTGGCACCACAACTTCAGGTGTCCTAAGGTATCTGGGAAGGGCTCTCCCCTTATCTTTCTTATGACCTGAGGAGCTGTTGGAAGAGAGAAGGAGAAAGAGAGAGAGCAAAGCAGTCATAATGGGATAAGAATGTTCTAATGTGTCCATTTCCTCTGTAAATTTCACAGCCGTCCTCTTTTCAACCACCACTCTCATACCTTTCTGTTTAAAAATATATAATATGGAAGAACTGTTACCTTTGAAGGGGTTTAGGGTCTCCTTCTCTGCTGGTTTGTCAGTCTTGGTAGTGTCCGTCTCTTCTATCAGTTCCTCAGGGCGTTTGGGGACCTCCAGGGTGGCTTTCTTGCGGCTAAGGAGAGGAGAACGTCTCTCAGTAGGTGGGGTCTGTTGCCCTGTGGGGGGCTGGAGGAATGCTAACTTCCTGGACTGGCTGGGAGACATGTAGGGCACTTCCTGCTCCTGGGAGAGCGTCCTCCTCTTGACTACCTCATCCTTCTCAGCTCCCTCACTGCCTTCCCCTTTCGATTTGGAGACAAAGATTTTACGGCGGGCCCCTGAGGCCAGCTCCTGGGGTGTGGCAGAGGGTATGAGGGTAGGACTGTCTCTCCTCTTCAGCCGGGGGCTAGTCTCACAGGATGGGACAGATGGTGGGGTATCACCTCCGGTCCCCTCCTTCCACTTCTCATCCGTTGGGGAGTTGTCCACCCGAATGGCGGGGACCGCCATCAGCCCTGGAGCCTCAAGCCCAAGGATGCCCTTAGCTGAGAACCTTCGCAGAGTGGTGGGGCTCAGCATGGGTGCCTCTGGGCTAATGGGGCCCAGCTTTTCATCTTCTGGTTTGTCCTTCTGGAGTTGATCCATGAGGGCCTGTGGCTCTTTTGTGGGTTTTTCTTTGCCTTGCTCTGTCAGACTAATGAGTGGTTGTGCATTTTTGAGATCAGTTGCATTAGTGGAAAGGTTCGGTGTGTCTGTCTTGTTGCATATGGGGGTTCCTGGTAGCACATCTGAAGCTAGCACGTTACCTGCCTCTTTGGCATCAATAATTTTCTCATCATTTTGAGAAGGAGGGTTGATGTCCTCCTTCACTGCCTTAATAGGAGCGACACACTGTTTTCCTGAGCTTGAATCTTTGCTGATTTCATGTACTGATTCCACCTGCTTTACTTCATCTTTAGAAAGATTAATGATTTCAGGAGGGTTGTCCACACATGTGACAGAAATAGGAGGAACCACAAAGGTAGGAACTTTAGGTGGTGCTTCTACTGTTGGGGCAACTGATGTTGGGGACTTAATTTTGTGTGGTTCAGGGTCAAACAAAATTTCACTATTTTCACTCAGACATATGTTGATTACTGGGATGGAATTAGTATCTGTCTCTGTTTTGCTAATGTTTTCCTCAGCAAGCTTTTGATTGGACACTATCCCTTCTTGATGTTGCAGTGAAACCTGCTCTATTTTCTTCGGTGAAGTGCACATCTCCTCATTTCGTACATTCTCTGGCATGGAGGTTGGAACTGGAACAGGATGTGGACTAGTCACTGCTTGGTCACCTTCCACGACAGCTATGTCTGTAACTTTAATAGTGACCAGTTGAGAACCAGACTGCTCATGGACAGGCAAGTCTTCAGTTGGCAATCCCAAAATTTCTATCATTGGTGATTCTGAGATTTCTATCTTTGGAACATTGATTATCTGATCATTTTGTGGTAACTCTGGAACAATGCCTTCTTGCTTAGGGCATGTAAGGTGTGGTGTAACCATGTCTGAAGCCTCTATGATAATGCGCTCTACAACCTGCACTTCAGGCACAACCATCATTGCTTCTTTCTGCTGAGAATTATCTGTTGGCTTTAGTTCTTTGTCTTGCATCTCCAAAAGACTTCCAGCTTCTGTTTTCTGAGCTATACTCAATGCACTTTCTCTCTCCTTCATTTCAACATCTTCCTCTACAAAAGCTGAGGAGTTCACCTGGGTATTCTGTGAAGTATCCTCTCCACTTTCCATGACATTCATTTTCACATGCTTGTCCTCCTTCACCGCATCCTGACTTATATCCACAGGGTCACCATTGACTGTGGGTGAAACCTTATAATCTGGGGAGCTGTCATGGCCTCCTATGTTTTCAGGGCCCGACTTCTGAGGATTGGCCTTGGTTTCCATGGAGATTTCACCTGATCCCTCGGAATGAGGCTGTGCACTGTGTGTCGGCTGGCCAGGGGCAGTCTGGCCATGATCGTGCAGGGTATCCATTTCGCCTGCATCTGTTGTGACCTGCCCCCCAGCAGATGTAAACACTCCTGCTGCTGGTGCGTCCGGCTCACATGGAGGCGTGACAAGGTCCTGCCCAACAGGTGCTCCATTCCCCTCTGTCTGCATACTGTCTTCTGCAACCTTCAAGCACAAACATCAAAATAGTTTCTATACTGTGCAACCTGTCACACATGTATTCATAAATTCATAAATATATGTATATATGGTGCTGGAGGTGGTATTGATTGGAAAGTAAGTAGCACTCTTGCCTCTGGACTCAATAAAACCCCAATGCCCTGCTACAACAATGGGACACTGTGCTGTTGACTGTTTTGTACTGTAATACAATGCTACTGTAATATAATACTAATTACAGTCATAGATGATTGTTAGGATTTGTCTTAAATTAAGGCAATCATTACAGTTTCTATAAAGATAACTTTCATTAAGTCTGAGGCTGAATTCACAGATATTTCTATTTGAAGCACAGGGGTATAGTTTGCTAATGTGCCATAATTTATTACAAGTGAGAAAAGATTTGCATGATTTGCTGTGTAGTAGTGTTTGACTGAGAGCACTAAACATGTTTCCTATTGACAGCACAGCATTCCGTGCCATTTTTAGACCAGGGAAAGTTGTTTCTGATAATAAATCAACATGTATATAATGTCAAAAGTAGTTTTGTCAAATACCAGTTTTTCAAGGCTTAACTGTGTATACTCAAGCGAAATATCTCTGTGGATTGTCACTCTTACATGTCAGAATATATCAAATTAGCTGTTTTTTAACCTTCTTTGGGTAAAGTCAAGCGATGGTGACAATGTGAACATAATTTCATGGTTTTTCACCAAGATTCTGGATCACTTTTTTAAGGAACATATTTGTGTTGAAAAACTCCTCTGCCAATAACTGTCAACATGGTAAAACCTGTGAGCTTTCAAAAAGATTTCAAGAAAAGTGGTTGTTGGTGCATTGATCTCGGCATAAACCTGTTTCAGACAAGTATTCCACGATAATAAAGACACACAAATCCATATGTATCTCAGGCTTTCTTAAGATAGCATTTTACATTTAAGCAATCTTTTGCTTTCATCAATCCAGTTGTTTTCTGAGTCAGAAAACTAAAACTCATAACTGTACTTTTATCTACAATTCACTGCATATTAAACGGATGTATTGGCATTTCAAAACTTTAACTACAATTAAAATCTGAACAAAGCTTTCAAAATACTGTAGTGGTTATTATATTTTGGTAAGTAGATTGGTGGGGAAACCTATTTTGTCTGATTGGTTGGGGGAATATGTACACTTATTAATATATACACTTAATATACTTTCAGTATTACACATAACAATAACAACTAAAGTGTGCCTGATCTCAAAAACTGCATCAAAATTAAGTTCAGAATAGCACACAACAATGTAATATTTCAAAATGAAACATATTTTGGGATGCTTATACTCTTAAAAATGAAATATTTTAGTACATGGTCCAAGTTCTTCACTTCCTCAGTGGAAATAATTTCAAATTTCCGTGATTACCAGCTGCCGATGAGTTGCCAAATCAAGCAGTGTGAGAACAGACAGGCTTGTTTGAAAGTGAAAGCTGGCAGGCCCACATTTTTCTCAAGCAAAAACTGAATACAGGCTAGACACTGTACGCAACATCATACACAGAAAGCACACCTTAATGCAGTATGCCACGATAGTAATGTAACAGTAATATCCAAGCAGTGTAACCTATCCACCATCCATTTTAATTCTGCCCAGTCTGCACTGATGAAAGCGGGTAAGCATTCCTCATTTGATGTTCAGCCATGCCTAGTCCACATGTAGGCAGAGGTCTTGGTACTTTAATGACAAACTAAAAGAAATGGAGAAGAGTCTAAATATAGAGGTATGACTCTCTTTTTCCAGCTTGGGTTGAGAGCTGGGCAGCTGGTTGCAGCAATCGCATAGGGGACCGGGCTGGTGCTCGACCAGTGGCCACCTCCCAGCTGCACGAACGAAGCGTCTCTCTGCCTTTCATGTGGCGAAAGACAAAAGAGCAGTGAGCTGTTGTGTGGTGGAATTTCCTGCCTCATACTCCCACTCTCATATACTCTTAGTGATACAGTAGCTTGTTCCCCTCAGCAGTGCTCTTGATCTCTGCCAAAAGAAACAGACGGCACAGAATCGGAGACCACCAGGAGCAGAAGCTACTATCATTATTTTTTATACTGATTTTTTATTTGATCTCATCAAGTGTCAATCAATTTTTATTACAGACAGATCAAACAGTTCCGTTATTATTTTCTTGGAAAAAAAAACCTAGCCCTCACCCAAGAGATATTGTCCTTAGTTTGAGTCATTCTTGTAAATTTGAACATTGCAACTATAAAGTCATGTGTCATGTGAAGGAATCAAAATCATACATTTTGAGCATATTTCAAACAGTATAAATGTAAGAGAACATACCAGTCTTACATTATTAACAGAATCCTTGATAATGTACAAACATATTTTTTTAGGGCAGTGGGGTGTACAAATTTTAGATTTACAAATATGAACTGAATTGCAAAGAGGAATTGGGCTACAGACTTATGACTATTTTTGACACCAATTTAGCTCAAATAATCCATACATCATCCAAGTCTGATGTGTCTGCAATTTCTTTGATTTTACATTTTCAGAGATTTCAGCACCCAGCAAAAATGTTTAAGGAGAGCGAGTGCTTTCTAATCCATTTTCATATTGTTAAACAGCCAGCAATAACTCCCAGGAGCAAATATGCTGTAAAAGATCAATTTATTTACATGCTCTAAATATAAATAAATAATAAATGTATCAAATTATCATTCATTTCAGAGAAGATAACTAAATAAAAGTGACTGGTTAACATACTTCATCGTATCAGAGAGGACATCAAAAATGCTTTAATCTCTGAACTTGAGTATGAATTGTCAGTCAAGCAGCAGTCACAAATTATATTTTGGCCAATTTGTTCCACAAACTGAAGAGGAAAACTCAAAGTCAGCTTTAATACAAAAATGGTCATCCCACAACAGTTATAAAATATTTAGGCTATTTAATGTTTAATGTTTAGCTGGCAAAATACTTCCCACATGAGACTTTGCTGACACCAAGGCAAGCTGATGCAGATTGATAATGAGGTACCAAATATGATAATGATACTTCTGGAATCAAACCAGCCAAAGGAGAGCATGAAGCCAAAATGCATCCATGTAATAGGGATGATAAAAGGTATAACATACTCATAAATGACTCAATGTTTTGAGAATGTTGGCGTGTCTGCACATTCCACAGTTGTAGTCTAGCAACATAATAATATTTATAAACTGACTTGAATCAGTAGAGCATTGCAAATATCTTCTTTCTACAGCCCTATGGTGGTATAAAGTTTTCACCTGTGATTCAATTCACATAGCTCCTTATAAACATGTTCAAGGTGGCTCTGACATGGGGGGATATACTGTAGTGATGTTAGGTCAGCCTGTACTGTAAGTTACATGGTTATCACTGCAGGCCTCATTCATCCACAGCAAGGCTGCAATGCTGCACCTGATGTTTTGATGAACAGAGGCCACCCTGATAAGCTATCTGACCATTTAAAAGACCATTAACAGTGGTGCAATCTTCAGACATGACAGCACAGCCCATGTCCTGGACAGACACGTAGATACAGATGTCTGATAACACATAAAACCTTGATATGTGACCATGTAATTCCAGCAATAAAAGTATTTGGAGGCCTCACTGGTGGCTTGTCAAGATAAGACTTGAATGCAGTGATGTATCCCAGGGTCAGCAATCCTGTTGCACAATGCATAATTGTCCAAGGCACTACCAAAGGAGAGATTTCAGCCTCCAAAACAATGCCTGCACCACCCAGCTGCATGACTGCAGCACAAAAAGGAAACAGTGGCAATTTGAGTGTGTTTTAGGGGGAATGAGTGCTAGTCTGTGTTCTCCTAAACTGCAAACAAAACCAGGTCATAGAAGAGGGAAAATTCAATAATGAATGAATGAATGAATGAATGAATGAATGAATGAATGAATGAATGAATGAATGTAGCTTTACATTCATTCATACAAGTGCAACTTTAGATAGAACAGCTTACTCACTCTGTAATGATAGTGTGATCAAAAGCTGTTTCTGTTTTCAACAAAATCTCACTTCAAGAAAGTCAGCTTTGAAGGCAAGATTATGCACTCCTCTGTTGAACTGTACCTAACACCCACTCCATAATTTACCAGCAATAGAGCAACACAGGTGTATCACCATTATGTAGTTTAATTCTTCTTCAGATAATCGTCAACCTCAAAACATCAAGACAAATATCAGATAAATATGCAGAAAAGGTGAATGAAGTTCAATAAAATCAATTAAACAGTTAAAAAAAATGAAATATATATGGCATGGTTAGTGTATATTAAAATACTGAAATTTCATAAGAGAACAGTCCTATAAGACTTCACTTTCAAAACTCACATAAAACCAGACACAGTAAGATGGTTTATGATTTGTTGTGAGTTTTGGAGGCCCCACATTATTTTGAGGGAAAAAGGAATTGTGGTGAACATTTTACCAGGCCAGGTGCAAAATGTGTGTGAATCTGTTTTAAGGATGGTGAGACACTCCACTTACTTGCACATGGTCTTTTAATCTTATGTAAACAACACAGATGGAGGGTGAAATCTGTATGAAATTAACACCAGGGGGTCTAATGGAATCCCTGTGTCAAATGTCACTCCAGCCTTAAGCAAGAGAGGGCATGTGCTTGTGACATCACTGAAGAGATCATTCATGCTGCCCTTCAGTGAGAAAGGAAGTGACAAAAGGGAAGTGATTCTGTCGTTCTGCATTACCGAATTTGTATTTGTTTAATTGTTTAATCAATGTGAAAGAAAGAAGTAGTCTTTTGAACTGTTAAGTGGCAAACACATATGCACACATAGACAAGCACGTACACAGGTGAATAAAGGAAGGTAATTGTATACAGTGTGTGCATGAAGTGAGACTTGCACATACACACACACACACACACACAAACAGTCATC
This sequence comes from Albula goreensis, assembly GCA_022829145.1. Lineage (NCBI taxonomy): Eukaryota > Metazoa > Chordata > Actinopteri > Albuliformes > Albulidae > Albula > Albula goreensis. The sequence continues at coordinate 11,395,152 of CM040755.1, forward strand.
TGAAAAGCAACTTCCTTTTTTAACCTGTGCTTCAAACTGCACTGAAGCTAACATTTCATAAATGTCATGCATGTATACACCCATTAGCTAACACACAGAATCCAATCATTCAATCGTTCAGTGATATCTGATACAAACACAATTTAGCTAGCCTGCATCATATTACTGTGTGTCATAATATGATGCAAGTCAACATATGGATAATTACTTAGCACTATGGGAAAATTGTGATTTAATGTGGATAATGTGGATTTTTTTACAAATTATTGTAAGACTAAATGCTTTCTTCAGAATGAAGCAACTATTTCCCTCTAAAGAATAACTTATTGGTAGTATATTTTAACATTATATTTTTCAGCATGATGCCTCTTGCCTATTACAGGCCTAGATGCTTTCGGCCAGTGTAATTATTGCTTCTGTGGGAGGTAGATATATGTATATGACATATTATGTGACGTATTATCTTTAAGAGATCGTGGCACAGTAGTTGTGTAAGTATGTATTGCGGTAATAATTCCTCCTGTAGGACAAAGTGATCAGTGTAATATGTGTAGCTCTTAAAGGTGAAGATAAAGACAAGCATGCGAGGGTCAGCTTCTAAGGGAGCTAGAGGCAGCCCTTGCCATGACCCTCTGATGTGTCCGGGCTTGGACCAAGTCTGCATGAGGGAAGCAGTTATTTTAAGGCTCCGTCGGTGGCGAGGAATGCAGGCAATGCAAAGAGGTGCTCCTCTGCTCTCTGTGACAGTCTCAGGGACCGCGAAACCCACACCCACGCTTTTCCACCCCAGCTCATCTGTCAAAAATGTTGGCCCGGTCGTGTGGGACTTCGAAAATGGTTGTGCTGGCTTTTCTGTGTGATGCTGTGGCTTATCAACCTTTTGTCACTGGCTCTCCTGCTTTCTCTGGCCACTGTGTGAAAGGACTTTCTGTGGTGTTTTTTTCACAAACAGACATGGACTCAGTGCATGGTCATAGCTCACAGCACACAATAGCTCAGTTTCCACTTCCTGCTTCTATTTCAGCTTGTTGCCAACAACAAAATCCTTGCTAGTGTCACTGCAGAACTACACCTGTTTCACTTCATTACGCAAACTGACCGGCTACTGAGAACTGTTCACCGCTCTGACCCTTACTGCTTGTCACAAGGCACTATTACCAAACACTGCAGACTGCTGTGGAACCCACAATAACTGCTAATTACAAGCAGTGAAAGCACAAAGTCGAAGCAATACTCACATGCTGCCACGGTCAGAGTGAAACAAGCTATGTTTCAACCACTGTGCTCTTTTATTGTGACTGCCATGGTTGATACCAGGACCCTAATGGTTGAAACACCCCTGACGTCTGAGACAAGAGGTGAGAGTAGCTAGGCTTTTCACATTACATTAAAGGCATTTGTTAGACGCTCTTATCCAGAGCGACTCACAAGGCAAAGTGTTTCCCCTTTGCAACACGGCTCATTTGGCACCTCTGTAGTACATGGATGTGGATATTTGATATTTTACTACAGTGGAAGGTAGAACAGGCCTGACTCACAGGAGGCCTCTTGCTGCCACCCCCTGTAAAAGCAGATGGTGAACGGACCCTGACATTCGAAAATAAACCCCAGCATGAAGCAATTAAGTCTTGAGTTCTGCTCATTTTTCGACCCTGCTCTTTTTCAGGGTGTGTTATACACCGTCTCAGCCAGGCCATGTGTAAGTCAGCTCAAGTCTCGTCCCGCCAACGCGTGCTTGTACCCGATATAAATAGCCCTCAAGTGCCTGCCACAGTGTTGGCCCTCCAGAGGGGAAAGCTCCCCATGGGAAAGAGCCTCTTGGTACTCACCTCTGACAGCAGTGTGTGGGGCTTCTCCAGTACACCATTTGGTTCACCTGCCTGTTCCCGGGCCCCGCCTGGTTCATGCAGGGGACAGGTCGCAACATTTTCCATCTCCCGCAGCATGTCAACCACTGAACCAGTTCTCTCCTCATTCTTGGTAATTGTATCTCCCTGGGTGCTGCTGTCTGAAATTGGGCATTCCTGCATTGTTGCATCATGTCCATGAAGTTCTCGAGCTGCAGCATGCTGTGGGGAAGTGCCCGGTAGGCTTGCTCCACCTGAGACAGGCTGATCTTCTGCTTCCATCTTTGTTGTTTGTCCCCTGGGAATTTTAAAGTCCTCGGCTGATTCCCGCCTATCTGCCTTCAGATCGGGGCAGGGAGGTACCTGGGGAGATGGGGGCTCTTTCTCCACAGTGGTAATATGGTTGTGTGCCGGGATATCCTCGACCCTCTCATTTACATTATTATTCTTACTCCCAAAGAGCATGTCTCTGAGGGAGAAGAACACAGCGGTGAGGGACCCTTGGCCATTAGGAGGCTCTGGTTTCTTGTTTGTGTGATTCTCGGCCTCTGTTTTAACCTCCCCTTGGGGCTGCATCTCTGCAGCCTTCTCATTCTCGTGGGACACCCCAATATCTACTTCCATCACCTCGTCCGCTGAGTTCTGCTTGTCCTCGTTCGCCTGCGACTTCAAGGACTCTGCAAGATATTGTGCCAGGCTCATTCCTCCTTCATCACCTGCGTCTCTTTCACTTTCAGGCGCCTTTGCTGGGTCACTGCTTACCTCCCCACTGTCCACCCCATTAGATATCTTTGGCCTCTTTGTAGCTAGGGGCTCTTTGGCAGGGCGCCTGGTTGTGGTGATCTCCACCGTCTCGTAGATATAAGTGAGATCCTGGTTGCCATTCTCTTTTGTGGCCTCCTGACTTGAGTCTGAGCTGGGTGTCACTCTGGTTTCAGCTGGGAACCCATTGGGAATCTCCCCAATGGCTGCCGGCTGCTCAGCTGTGTTTTCGCCTGACCCCTCCTGTAGCCGGGCCTCTGCCTCAGCCTCCTGGGCACGTGTTTTTGGCTCAGTCTCCCCATCCTGTGAGGCAGAGGGTGATCGAGGCCCCGCCTCGCCAGGTGACCTACGTTTCCTTTGGGGACGCTCGGGGCTGACTGTGCGTAGCTGCTCAGGGACGGCAGCCTGCTTGTTCTCCTTGCCCTTTCCCCGTCGCCAGTTCTCCAGTTCCTTCCGTTTGGCATCAGCCTTCTGCTTGAGCTTGGCGAAAAAGCGCTGGTGGATCTTGTACTCGTTCATGGTGCCGACCTCCAGCACACCCGAGCAGGAGACGATGCCCTTGCTATTCCGGGCCGACGCCTGATAGATGGCAGCATCTTCCAATGTGCAGCTGCAAAAAGGCAGAGGCAAGAACTTTAATCAATGCATTTTAAGGAAACCAATGAAGGTACCATGAAATTCACGCGACAGTAATGGATAAGCTGTAATCATAAGAATGACAGGGATCTCATTGTAAATGGAAGATTTAAGGAAGATTTATTAAAAATGCTATTACATCTATCATGATGCTAAATTAGGTTCAGTGAAACCAAGGATTATTGGTTGAAATTGATTAGAATGGCATTAAGCATCTGAAAGTCATAAGTGAATTTACAAAGATCTAATACAAAATACTATGTTTCAAAACTTGATTGCACTATCAATTTTGAATGCAGACATGATATGAGAATACCAAGACCATAGAGCAGGGAAATCTAAGCCTAAACAATATGGCGCAATCAACACTTTCAAATATCTTTCAACCAAAAGTGAACATGAAAAGCATTACTCATAAAAAATGCCACTCAAATTATTTTTATGCAAGAAACAAGGAACATAGAGAGGTGTCATCTTCGGTACAGGAGTCAGTTGATAACACACAAAACTGGATACATCAAAACAAAGCTTTCTACAGATATAAAATCCACTCTCAACCCACATGTCCACCACATGAAGTAGAAATAACAAATAAGCACTGCATGAAAAACACAGAAAAAGGTTGCACTTAAGATCTAATGGAGTTTAGCCCTGAGCCTCCTGCAAGGATTATAGCATTTTGTGACATATATTTCCTGAAATGTGCTATACAAATTCACACAATATTGTGAAAATGATTTCATTTGCCTGGACCACTAAACAAGCCTACATAGGTGGACTCTTTCCTGCTACAGGACATACTTGTAAATGTGTAGTGTATGGACCTTTCCGTTACGGAATATTTCATATTTGGGAAGGCCACAGTATCGATCCATCTCCACGTCATCTTTGTACCAGGTTAGTTCAGGAACAGGGTAACCTAGGAAGAGACGCATCAATAATGTGAAAAAGCATTAATCATTCAGAAATCAGTTCTTGTTTTAGAGAATCAGTTTTTTTTTGGTTTTTTTGCTTGTATTTTACCTCCTTAAATATCAGCTCACTGTGATTGAGTATAATGTAAATTGTTAAAATGAGGAACGCCTTTTGTGCAGCCAGATTGTGGTCTGACAACAATCGTCCATTAACAAACAGTGACGTCATCATTGCACGCAGGTGTGGTTAACCAGCCAGAGGGTTTAATTCTGCATCTTTTCTCCATTTCTGCTGCTGTGTTTCTGGGTTTGAAGAGAGTGCAATTCATGGCTGGGTGATTTGCACTCTCCTCACCCTACCTTTAGTGACTGAAGGTTTTCAACAAATTACCTAAGTGCAAATTGAGCATTCTTATCTTACATCTTTATACTGTTGGTGAAATTTGGTCAATTTAGTAAATCAGAAATGTGGAGTTTATAAAACAGTATTGTTGAGGTGACTAATGGAGTTATTTAAAAAAAGAGTTTTAATAGCATACCAAAGAGATTTAAACCATAAAAACATATAAAGGACATATGAAAGCCACATAAAACCATAAAATGCTTAAACTAATTTAATGGAAAAGACCTGAAAAGAATGTAGTTTTGCTTGCTTTAAATTATAAACAAATATGTTCAACATTACATTTTAATGGTAATAAATTTTTGATTCCAGGATTCCTCTTTTTCTCTCTTTTCTTAATTAACTTCAATTTGCTTAATCTTCTTTTGAATTTAATGTAACTATGATTTACTGTTTTGTTATTTTTATATATAACCCATATTACCAGAGACTTGGAAGTAATTATTATAAAATGTGTACTTGAAACGCATAACAGTATACACCTATACCTGAAACCTCGCAGGTGAATTTGACATTGGAGTCTTCAGAAACAGCCTTGGATTTTAAGGTAGTCTCAAACGATGGCTGAGTCTCCTCTGTCAGCTGTGACATCACACTGCACAGAGTGCTCCTGGGGAAAAATAGGCATTCAGAGATGGTGGGACCTTAAAACCCTCTGTTCTCTATCCCAGAGAACATGTGGAATCAGCAGTTTTCCTTGTGTTTTTCCAGAACAATCAGATCAGTCATTGCAATAAGATCAGGTGCACACATGGGGAAAGATCTCATGTAAATGGGAGAGAAGTGCTTTTGCTCAATAAATGAATCAATCAATTAAACAAACAAAAGGGAATATAATAATAATAACTATTATTATTATTATTATTATTATTTTAGTGCATCGTCTGAAAATATACTGGGAGAGGTGGGGTAGGGATGGTTAATTCACTAATAACACTTTGGAAATTAAGCGTTATTGTTTTACAAAAACCATTCAATACAACAGAAAACCAAAAAAACTTTCTTCAAAAACACAACTCTTCCAAGGTACTTCAGCTGACATAATGAAGGAAACAAGAAAAGGTAAACACATACTCTGGCAAGTTACCTTGAATTTGTTTAGACAGAAATTGTGAAACATTGATGGATATTATTTAGCATTGTTCCAACAGCAAAGACACAAATGTCATTCCTTCAGTTATGGAAAGTAGACCGTCTTCCAATTATAGCTTTAAACATAAGGCAATTTTTTTTTAACACATAATATCATCAAAACTGCAACTCCTACGTGGTCTCCAGGTGGTGTCAATCATATGCAGAACTATTTGATGACTTCAAAACACTTGGCATGAATCATATGAAATTGTAATTTATTTCAATCACATTTTATGTGGGGAAAAAATATAAAAAATGTGTATTAGCATGGGAATCAAACAGAAGCTTACTGGTTTAGTGCGAGCCAGATGTTAGTTCAAATGAATGCTAAAAAAGAATGGATTACCTCGATGGCTTGTAGCAAGAATACCTGTGACTTGTGTAGCTATGCAGAGAGAAGGCAGACAGAGGCAGCTCATCAGGCAAGAACACATAAATGCTTAAATATGAATGAACTCATGTCATATTAGCCACCATCAAATATGGGCAGGATTCTAGTCATCTGTATTTGAAATTTGAATCATTTTTGTGTATTTTAACATTTGTATTTGAATAGCCTAGGAAAACCATAATGTATTTTGTATCAAAATACACTGGCAATTCCTAGTTTGCACTTGTCCTTAATGTATAATGGACAATCTGTGCATTGCAAGTGTTGTAGCTAACTTCCTCTCCCATGTGAAATTACTTGTTTCTTGGCTGGAGCCTCAAAGAAGTAAACAGGCCAGAAAAGGAATTCAGGAGTATATATAACTAGAAAGTGGTGTACGAATGTACCTTTTCATTGATTGCAATCAAACACTTACTGTAGCTTTTACTTTCTAACTATAAACCATATTTTGAATTAATAGGCAAAAATCAAACCACTGCTATCAATGTTGGTATTCCAAGTAAATACATCTCCTTTTCTATCTTTTGTAACCTGCTTTACTTTGTTTTCACCATTCGTCATATCAGACATTGAAATAGTTACTACGGTATTGCAATGTAATACATACATTTTTATAAGTCAGGATTGTTTACTCATGTATTTGTACAAATACAAACTTATATTTTTCACTAAATACACTTCCAGTGTTTTTATTCATCAAGATCTGGCAGTATTTGGCATTTTGAAATTATACTGTACTACACGCTCTGTAGAGCATCATGAAGTATTTTTGTTTTATACATGGCTGTTGACTTACAGCAGTTCTCTGCGTGTCTCAGACAAGTAATCAGATCCTAACTCTCTAGCCATATTATTTCAAAACTGCATTGCAAACATATGAGATGATATCTTCATGGCAGTCAATTTTCCCACTGTAAATAAAGCTGATCCTGAGCAAACTCGTTATAGCCCTCAACTAGATTCCAGTACAGACTTTGTGCAACAAAGATACTTGAGACACTCTGAAACAGACTACACCATGCCCGTCAGTTCTCATCTGGCCCATATGAAATATTCATTTTTGAAAAAGAAAGCACACATGGGTTTAATTGAATTCATAAATGCTGCTATGTAGTTCTTGAGCATGCAGGTGCATCACAAAAGCTTTGATTTGAATAGCTAGAGTGAAATACCATTTATAACACATTTCAAATCATTATATTTTAAAGCAGTCATCTGCAACGAAGATGCAAAGAACTTATTTCCAGTGATGTGAGTCAAAAATGTGAAAATTCACATTTATTTGTGTGTGGGGATACAAACATCTTTCCCATATTATGTAAATGCTTCCAATGTGATCAGAGATAATAATGATGACATCAAAGAAATATAAACAGGCAAGAGTAAATCAATCTTTAAACTTCAGTGGTATTTAAAAATAGAGAGAATAAACTATTAAACAAATTACTAATAAATTAAATAAACAACTTTCTTTCCAAAACAGCTCTCTCCTCTGCATTGATTGTTAACCAAAATGAACAAGACATCACATGCCTGGATGGAAATAAGTTTAAACAGACAAAGATGTTTAACTGACTTTGTCTACAGATATTAGACCACATGCTGAACCTAAATCTGTGTTTGTCTGCCGAATGCCTATACCCATAGATAGCATCTGTTTTTAGGTTTTGAGAAATTCTGTACTAATCAGTTAACCTTGACCATAATATGGCAAATCCATATAAAGCAATTGTGTCAATGGCTATTACCACCTTCTTCAACACAAAATGTAGTCTATGTATTCTGTTGAATGGGATCGGGGAGGAATGCTCTTTGTATATAAATATGGATGATAAAAAGTCTGTTATTATTTAAAAAGGTCAGCGTTAACCATTCCGATATTTTCGGGTTGCTTTGCAACTATCACAACACTCATATACTTTCCCCCTTGCAAAAAATGGACCTTAAAACAATAAGATGTCCAAGAAAACTCAATGACTAGTGACACATCAGCTTCTTTTTAAACTTTCAAAATATTAAGCAGTAATTTGTAATTTATTACAACAACAAAATAAGACATTCATGATGGTATTTTTTTCATAATGTGTCATCAGAGCTCTTAATTTATCCACCTATACATTTAATTAGATGGAGGCATAGCTCTGCTCCCCATGTATTTATAAAAATCCATTCATTAACCTACCATAAAAAAAAACATACAAGACACTTATAATGTAATTTTAACCTTCATTTTCTTTGCCATTTACACTTGAAACTGTGTTTAATTGCTTTCGTTGCTGTTGTTGTTTAAGTTGTGTTTCTTTACTTCCAGAGGCTTGTGGAGTGAGATGCGGTTTATTTTTAAACAGCTGACCTTCGCTGGGCTGTTTTTTACTAGCCAGTAAGTGTCCTCTGTCAACTGCTGTTAACAATCCATTACAGTTCTTCTTGCGAACTGTATTTAACCTGCAAGAGCAAACGATTTCTTCACTTGGAACAAATATGATGGCCAGTTAAAAGACAATTTGCAAGGGATACCATGATCCGCGTGCAAGCAACACCTTATCAGTCTAAACAATGTGAATGCAATATACTGTGTAACAATATTATGTTTCCATGGAAACGAAGCAACGAGCCGTCAGTGACCTAGGAAGCGAGTTATCCTACTGAACAGAGAGAAACTGGGTGATACCTGTTCTCCGGGCGGACGTTTAGCAAGTAGTTTCGGGAGTCGGGTCTGCTGCTCGGTGCGGGTACATCTTCATCATTTAGGCTACCAGACCTCCCGTTACCGGAGAAAGAGCGAGTCATCGGCCTTCTGAAACTCATTTTCAAAGCTCAGGTGCTATGCTAAACCGCAGAAAATCAAGACAAAGAGATCCGTATGAGCACTGCAGCGGTCGGGGGTCCTTAAGTTCGACAAAAAAGCTGTATCGTTTTCTTCACCAAGTAGATGCAGTGTTTCTTGGTATACAGACAGCAGCTGAAACGAGAAGGCGAAAAGTAAGAAAATAAGGAGTAACAAACATACAAATGGAACATTAGCCAACACTACATAACTAGTTTATCTTATTTACTGTAACAATCAAAGAAACAAAAAACTACCGCTGACAAAAGCTAGTGAGTTTTCTTCAACTGAGTTACACAGTCAGTCATGAAACATGTTGCGCTCATACAGCAATGTACTTTTTAAAGGGTTAGTCCCCAAATGCAGTTAAACCTTCACATGTTTATATTGCATACACACGTTTTAATGAGTGAGCCACATTTTAGCAGGAACTGCTCAATAAACTTACCATTCATATGTTTCTGGTAGTCCTATTTGAGTTAGCCTGCTCTCCCAGCGCAAGGCTCTGTAACTGTCAATCAAACATGAGCACGCGCTTCCAGAGGGACACTATTTATAGCAGGCCTACAAATAGGCACAAGTCCCCATCAGTTTCCAAAAACTAGCCTTCAGGCCCCTGTCTGCCACTAGGAAAACTCAAGCAAGCCAACGATTGGAACTACTCAGACTTCCCAAAAATAATAACATGATACATTTAAAATAACAGTAATAACAATAAATCTACTTCATATCAAAATATTGACTGTCCATGCTGTTAATCACTATCAGAACAGATAAGGACAGGCATCTCTCAAACTCATAACCCCACCGCATGTTTACTGCCACCAATGGACTCACAGCAACCTAGGAGAGCAGGCTGGGAAGGTGGCTATTGCAAAATGTTCACATGTGTTCCAAAGCTAAAGGGTTTTGTCACTGACTGACGTTTAACTCCACTTTGGACGAAAAGCAGGCTCGGCCTTTGATGAGGACAGCTTCTCATATGATACTGTCAATCAGAATTAGGACACCACCCTTGAAGGTCCATAAATTCTGGTCACGTTGGTTTTATTTTCCAAACATAAAAGTTCTTTAGTTACACTGACCTGACACACTAGGCCACTTAATCCCAGGAACTCCCAATACTCACTAATATTTTTGTGTTCTGGAGAGTTTCATTTTTGACAGTTTGCCATATGTAGAGAAATATTTTGGTATTTGTACTGTCTGTCAACAGATGTGTAATACAACGAATATCTCAATTTTGAAAACTCACCAAGCTTATCCTACACTTCAAACATTCAGTTAAGCTTTGGTGAAGAAAATGTGTTTACCATTATTTGAATGAAAAACATAGATAAATATAACCACAGAAAAGCTGTATGCGACACATGCAATATGACCAGGTTGATGTTGTTAGGCAAGAATATCCCAATGACTTCCACATTGCCCATGTAGATCGCCGTGATCGTATAGTGGTCATTACTCTGCGTTGTGGCCGCAGCAACCTCGGTTCGAATCCGGGTCACGGCATTGTGGTGCAATGACAACATGGGAAGTTTTGGTTGATAAAGTGTCGAGTTCGTAAAACTGTTGTTCTCAGCTCGGTCATTTGAGACACACACTCAGTGTGCTTAGAGATTGGTACATTCCTCACCAACACATTATAATCAAACTTTAATTAAAAGAAAGCTGTACAAACAGAATTTGAATTGATGCATCATGCACTGTTCATACAAAGACAATTAACAGTACATGCTGCTAATCAACTCCAAATTTACCAGCAATTTTCTTTTTTTTTCTTTGGTACACCATGTATATTTGGATTGTAGTGTGTGTGTGTGTGTGTGTGTGTGTACTGTGAGACAGTATTGTGTTTAGCTACATGTTGTTTATATGTTTATTGCTTATTGTATTTTTTTATATTTTATGTGAATCTTTTCATGAAAGATTCTCTGTTTTGATGTATGTACACTGTTGGTCTAGGAGGAACGATATTTCATTCTTGATTGTACCGAAGTGCAAAACAAAGAAATCTTGAATCTTTTTTCTTTTTCCTATTGGATGGTTTTATATTTGTAGAAAACCAAAGGTAGGCTTCAATCCACATTTCAAAACTGTCACAGTGATCGGCTGAAAATTTGTATGCAAGGGATTGCTGAGTGTATTTTCTTCTCCATAATCTTTCAAAAATTGGGTGCTTCTTTCTTAGTCCAATATCTCACCAGATACAGTTCCAAACTTATAAAACAGAAATTTGGTTATTCCGAAGAGTCTCAAACGACTCATTATTAATCACAATTGTGCCTCACTTCAATATTCAAATACTGAACCGAACCACAATAACTGGTAGAACTAAATCAGGTCCATTACCATACAGTATCTTATCTCATTGGTTATGTCGTCATCACTCAATCCCTAAACCACGATGTGACTCCCCATGCCCATGTAGCTCGCCGTGATCGTATAGTGGTTAGTACTCTGCGTTGTGGCCGCAGCAACCTCGGTTCGAATCCGGGTCACGGCATTGTGGTACAATGTCACGGCAATGGGTTTCCGTTTTGAGATTATTAGAAATCAACAAGTAGTCAACTCCTAAACATTGGTTCTCTATTCATTCCGAACAATTTTGCGGATATTTTAAATTTAAGGTGGCCTGCGTAACCAGTTCATTTACAATAAAATGCCTGCAGATATATACTTAAAGCAACACATTGAGGCGTAGGCGATAGCAGTCAACATTTGTGAAAATTATTACGGTAAGAACTTTTACATAGGTGTGCGTATTATTATTATTATTATTATTATTATTATTATTATTATTATTATTATTATTATTATTATTACCTTACATCAAAAATATAGTTCTATTATTAGGCATTAGGCCTGTACAATATTGCATGAAATAGAGAAAGGGGAATAAAAATGGGTACATATATACCATACTCTACGGTTGTGGGGCAGATCTCGATAGTTTCCGGAATTTTAATGGGTTAGAAGGAGAGCATCTGTAGTTTTGGTCGAACTGAGTAATTAGACGGCGGAACTGTATTTTGCATTCTCTGTCAAATGCGATGTGACTTTGTCTTTACCGTGATGGTGTAAGGTTCGCAACGCTATTTCCTGAGTTTACGGTGTGGCTTGCGGTAGTCAGGTAATTTCATCTGTTGATATATATTAAAACAGCGAAGTGCAACAAGCACCTCATAGCAGCTAGCAGCAGTCCTCTGACGACCAGGCAGCTGTATCACTTGTTTAGTTTGCTGCTGTCCTTCAGAACGTCAGATGGAACTTATTTTTTCGAACAATCAATACATATGCGTCAGCGTTTAAGGAAATTAAGTTACAATAAGTTAATTTCACTTAAATAATTTAATGACTACTTTTTAAATCAGTCACTGATTTACGAATGCGTACAGGAATATTCCTATCCCACGCGAACTAATTGCAAACAAAATCTCATCCCACTCTGTGGAGAGTTAGATGATTCTGCTTCTGTGGTGCTGCCATTTGTCCATTTACAACAGTCAGAATAATAGAATGACGTATGGTTTAAATGCTTATGGTAGGTAAACATATTCTACAGTGTGTTTGTGCATTGGCATTTTGGAACTGTATATATATATATATATATATATATATATTGTGACAAACGGATTTCTAGTGAGCTTCAGGATAGCTTATCCAGAGTGTGTGAACGTTGTAATACACGACTTGTGTGTTGGACGAGATAATTTATCGTCATGTAATTAGGTCCGTGCCACCCGTTGTTTATTTTGCTTTGTGTTTAGATTAGAATAGGACATATGTGGAAAAATATGTATACATGCTGATGATGTTATTTACTCTTTTGTTTATTGTGTAATTTCATCAGGTTGTGTGCTACAGAAATGTCCGACTGTCAAAGCATCGTAGAGATTACTGAATCCAGTTCCACACAAAAGTCCTGAAAATCATGATCAAACGTATGTATTGTTCCACATAATTAAAAATGGGAATGCATCAACCATACATTTTATTTTCATGTTAACCAAAAGCATTTAGCAGGATTGGTTCTTGTTATTTTGTTTTCAGAAATTGTAATTCTGCAGCACCCTGAGTCTGTGTGTGTCCCTCAAAACTACACCGTCACTCTGAGCGTTCAAGCTGTTGGTACAAGTTCACTAAATTACCAGTGGTTTCAGCCTGAAGACGAGGAGGCAAGTTGTGTTGTGTAAATGCAATTTAAAAACACTCCTACATCTAAAAACCCTCTGTACTTGTAATTTTGTATTCAAAATGGTTTTCATTTCTCATTTATTTGAATAAAATAATTATGTAAGAGAAAAATATGATTTTTTTAGTATGTAAAGTATGTCCCTGAAATTGTGGGTAGCACACACTGTAACATAAAATCAGATTAGTGTGTTTTGTCGTTTTTATCTTGGGCTGTTTTATGTCAGCCTGTTATTTCTCATTCTTTAACATCCCTTTTCATGAGACATATCTCATGTGTTTAGTCACTTAGTGAAGAACTTTGTGACAGTATTTTCATTAAGAGTGTGATATTTCATACAATTCGCTCAATAGGTTGTAGGTGCCACTGGAGCACATTTGGTTGTATGTGCTAAGAAGACCCAGCTGTATGTGTGCCGGGTCAACGACCAGAACTACAACTGTGTGTTCAGTAGATGGGTAAAAGTAAAGGTCTGGGACATTGACGGAGCTGCTGCAGGTAAGTGGCAGTGACTGTCTTTCTGTTAGACCGCCCACAGCTCACATAGGGAGGTCATTAAGGTTAGGTTGTAGTTGTCAAAATCCTGTTGTTTTTTGGTTTTATTGCATTCAGGAGTCAATTTAGGTCTGAGAAACCAGGTGTGTGGACCCCTCAGGGAAACAGTGACTTAAGTGCAGGAACACACCAAAAAAACAAAAAAGCACTTCAGACAGAGAATTGGTGGCTGACATCCCTGGTCAAGGGGTTTTTCATTGGCTTGTAAGGGGTATGCATTTGTTTCTGAAGGAGAGGAAAGGACATACCATCAGTCTGGGATGCAGTTCTGTTCAACACGTTATGAAACAACAGAGAAAATATGTAAAATGAAAATATGTACTAATTTAATTATGTATTGCAATTTCCATGTTTTTAATACCTTGGTGTGCTTATTCAATGTACGGCTTACACAAACAAACAAAGTATACATTATCAAGTTTTGAAAATTTCTTGAAATACATTTAGTTTTTTGTGTGAACTAATTTGTATGCACGATGTGTTTGCACTGACTCATAATAGCTGTTGAGCTGCTGCCCATGTTGACTTTGCAATGTGAGCGGAGCTGTTAATGACCTCCAGCAGGCTGCTGTGCAGCTGCAGTTGTGTCTCATGGCCTCTGTGTGGCGCAGGCCTCCCTGAGGCGTGGCAGGGGGAGCCCTACATCGTTCAGCAGCCTGCATCCCAGACTGCCCGTCGGGGTGAGAGGGTGACGCTGCGCTGTGCTGCCTTTGGGATCCCCGCGCCCTGCTATCAGTGGTACAGAAATGGAAACCTGTTGAACGGGAGGACCAAAGAGACGCTGCAGGTAAGCAACCCCTTAATGTGCGTGTGAAACGTCGCGGTTAATTAAATGGACCCAGTGCTGATGCTGTCTGCAACTTCTCAACCCGCACTTCAGGTGCTCTTCATCATTTCCACACAACATTCATCAGGCTTGTTTAGCAAATGATTCAGCCTGACTAGATGCTTTAGCAAATAATTGGAGTTGCATCGTTTCCACTGTTATCGGAATGTCGACATCTGTACTATGCCACTGGTTTGCAAATTTTAGGTTTTCAGAAAGCAATGCTTTATTTCAAATCATGACCGCCGATGTTGCCCCACTTTTCACACCTGATCAGTAGTTTGTAGGATGAACCTTGTGTCCTTTGTTTGTCTTAACTGAAAGGATGCACATTGTTTTCCTAAAATGTGTTCATATGGACATACAGATTTTACCCTTGGACGCAAATGGATTTATGCTATAGTGTATTGGGTTCTGTGCTTTTTGACTAAAAAAATCTGTGCAACTGTGTGTAATTTGGTTCTGAATAAAGGCATCAGTTAAATATTATTAAATAATAGTATAAACAATATTATTTTCTGAATATTTAACAACCATTTCTGTTATCCCTTGTGAAATGATCGTGTTTGGTTTTGAGTGACTAATCTGCTGTCTTTAGCTGGAAGGAGTATGTGTTTCCCTGGCCAATCAATCGTGTCTGTACATTCTCAGTGTCAGCAAACATTCCTCTTATTTTTAACATCTGGGTAAGGGCAGCAAATTGTATGCATTCTCCTTCCCTCTTTCACTGGGGCTTCTTAAGAGAATCCTCAGGCTTCATTTAATACTTATTTTGCTGACAGGATGATCAACCACGTCTGTCAGATTAGTTGATTGTTAACAGTTTTAGTTGTTTTTTCACACTTCTTGCTTATGCACTGTTACAGACATTAACTGTCCTTCTGTTAAACTGCTGCCACACTCATTAACCCTACCTTGTTTTGTAAGATTGTCTGAATAAGAGAGTCTGCTAAAAGTACATTCTGTAATGTATGATCACATGGGGGTTGCTCTATGTTTTACATGAACAGACTTTATTATTCTTGCATTGCCTGCAGATTGCAAGTTTAGACAGTGACCATGAAGGCTCATACCTCTGTGCAGCCTCCAATGTTCTGGAGGAGAAGTGGACAGAGTCAGCAGATGTCAGTATAGGTAAGAGACACAGCTTCAGTTTACAGCATGGGACATGCAGTAACACCTGAGTAACTGGCTGCCCCCTTGTTATGAACGCAAAGAAACTCTCACAAAGAAATATTTAACTTGCTATTTATATGCGGCGTTTCATTTTCCTATTCACTTAATTTAAGTCATATAGCTAGCTGACTGATCATTTGTGAGTAAAGAGCTTCAGCTACATGGTTGATGTTACTAAGATTCTGCATTGTTTCTTTTCCTTCTTTTAGTACACCCCACTGATCCCCCAGTAAAGAGACTCACAGGTAATATTTATCACTCATCCAAAGGTGGTCTACACAAATTTGTATTGCTTCAGTTGCAGATCATCTGTTTCAATGATGTGATATAAGTTGACATTCATGTTACCATAGGCAACTCTGAGATAAATTGCACATACCTGTGTGATAACAGTACACTTATTATGAAGTATTTATCACTGTGCTCTCATTTTCACATTTATGACATCATTCCCACAAAACTTTATTATCAACATATACTGCTGGATACATACTGAAGTGGTTCAGGTTAACCATCTGGCATCACAGGCTTCTCTGTCTTCAGTTTGGAATCAAACCAGAGGAGACTTGGTTACTTTCCCAGCCGTTTAATAATTCTCTTCTGCCTCACTGCCACAATTACACTTTGGCATTTTATTCATTTATATTTCTGGATGCTTGCTGATGCAACCAGGTTACATACATTGCAAGAGTTTAAAGCCACACCCACTCCTGACTCAGCCTTGCAGCTGTCTTGTTACACTGGCTACAAGTCTATTTCTCTAACCGCTACGTCACATTGCTGTCCTCCTCAGCAACTGACAAAGTAGCACTGCTGATCGGGAACCGGAATTATGTCCACCACCCGTCCCTCACGGCCCCCATGATGGATGTCCATGAGCTGGGCAACCTCCTACAGCAGCTGGGCTTCAGAGTGGTGTCCCTGCTGGACCTCACCCGGGCTGAGATGCTGGCCACTATCAAGGCCTTCCTGCAGCTGCTTCACAGTGGCGTGTACGGTGGGTTCACTGGGCCCTGGCAGGATGTGCCGCAGCTGTGTGGTGGTGTGGACTTTTCCAAAAATTCATAATCAATTAGATGGATGGCCAAATGTTATATGTATGTGACAGGCCCTGGTGCCTGGAAGTCAGTGCCAACTGTATGTGACCTGTGGGGTGGCATATAGTTGGCTGCAGCACCATGCAAGGAAGAGAGGATTTCAGATCATGTTCCCTTCTGACAGGGTGTCGCAGGCTGCCTCACAGCTGCCATTTTCAAAACTGAATGAATGATTTAGTGTATTCAGCCAAAAAAACTGAATAATTTTCCATGAACCCTTCTTAGGGAACTGCAAGATTCTAAAAAATATATCTTTCCTAAAAAATCCCAATTTCTCATCAATCTGATTTCCTCGGTGGGTGATGGTTAATCTTAATCATGTTAAGCAGAGTTTATTGGCAGTTTAATGTTCAGGTTTGTACATATCCCTGTTGGTAGACAAATGACCGTTCAGACCCTTACTGTTTTAAACTTTGTCATTGTTTCCCTGCTGTTCACTATGCTGTTTACACTGCTAATTTACCATAGTGATATTTCTCCAGCTTTCATTGTTAGTTTATTTTACTGGCATTTTTTTTTGATCGATGTGCGATTGTCCTGTTCAGAGCTGTATTATGGATCTTATTTTTTCAGCGAAAAGCCAATTTTTCTATGCCATTGCTTTTATATTTTGCTAGACAAATACCTACCCTTCATCAGTACATACCAGTATATATTTAGGTGTGAATATGTGACTTCATAAAATTTTAGATGTTTGGAATGTTCATTTATATGACCCCCAACATCAGGAAATCAGTGTAATGTTCTTTTTGAGTGATTAGTCTGGTCACTTAACCAGTGTCAGGAGCTAGTGGCTCATACTGTACTGTTAAAATGTTACTCTCCTCCTATTTGCTCAGAGTCTGTTTTAAATGGCGTATAAGTTGTGTAAAGAAGTAGCTGGGTTCTTTAATGTTAGGAGGGTGCATGCCTTGCTATGTATAGCTGTTTCTAAAGCCCTGTAGCATTTCTGCCCGACAGATTTATTGAGCGCCTGTAAATGGTGTTTAGCACACACCGGTGGCACCCTGTTTACATCATTTTAGATGTCTGCTGAACAGCTACAGCACTTGTATATTCTGTTGTCAGGATTAGCCTATGTGAGGATGTGGGACATATATGTATGGGTGTGTGGAAAAACTGTGACCTACAGCTACAATTACACATCCTAAATTATCATTCTGTGCGTCATATAAAGTAGTGCCTATACTGTAGTCGCAGGTTATTGTTAGGGGGTTTGACGCAGAAGTTGAGGACCCAGACTTATTACCAGGTGGTTGCAGGTTCTATTCCTGTGTGCAACAAGTAATTGCCTTGGATATGGACAGAACTGATTTTTTTATCTGAAATTAATAATATCATGACAGAAAGTTAAGAGAAGTGTTTTTCTTCAAGGCATTCTTTGACCGCTGCATTGTTACTCCCCATTGTAATCTGTCAATTAAAATAATCTGACAACAAATAATACACAATGTGTCGCCCTGCTACTAACTTCTTTAAATTGACAAATGTGTAATTTGGATAAATTAGAGCATAGGTGGGATATTTCTGGAGGGCGGTTTCTACACAGTGCGCTCCATTGTGCACACATTGCAGGAATGCACATAGTATGAAGTAGGTTAGAGTAATAATGTAGCTGCAGACTCCAGATTCCATAGATACTGTGCGATATCATTACAGCATTAGTTTACTCAAGGAAAACAAGATCTCTGGAACTATGCAGGGAACCCTGGCTGGGTATCGTATGGACACGGCTGGTCGTGTATCTTTAAGCTCAAACAGCACTGGAGCTGGTCCAGGCCAATTAAGCCCTGGTTGCAGCATGGCATGTTCCGAGAGGGCTTTTGTGCCCAGAGATGAAATCGACACCAGCTGTGACGGCAAGCCACAGGAACAGAGCCGTGTCGCTGCCACTGGGGCCCCGATCTCTTCTTTGAAAAAGCTGAACACTGTGACCTTTACTGCGCCATCCTGAACTCTGTACCCACCTTCTTTTCTCTCTGTCACGGCTGCAGTCCGATAATTAAGGAAACTTATCTGAGAAGTAATTTATATTTGATGTTTTTTTTGTCCTGCTGCAGGAACAGAATGTAAAATCTTACATTAGAGCGCTGGGGAGTGGAACAGATCATGCGGGCCATCTTGGCTCATTTTCTGTGTAGTTTTCAGAGCATTTGTATTGTTTGTACTTGCTACTTTCAGCAACAGGTAAATATTGAATGAATACCAATAATAACCTGTAACGGAAAGCTGTCACTGGCCTGTTACCAAAATGATATGTAACAGCACTGTCATTTTATTTTACCAGCTATGTTTTAGGATGGTTATAGATTGAGTAATTCATATTTCATGCTTGGCTGTTGTCAGGCAGTTGGACTCTGGCACGTGCTGGCTTGGTGGATGACGTCAGAAAGTGAGGAGATCCCTTTTCTATTTCTGCCTTAGCTCCGTGTTTGGTAATGCGAGGGGAGCCGGAACATGGTGCTGTCTTTCATGTAACACTGTGGGTTTAGACCTGCTCTCCAACCTGATGTGTTAACGGTTTTACGCTTTAACCGCCAGCGACCGCCAGGGTCCCATGTCAGGATGCAGGGTGTCTCAGGAGGAGCTTGAGGATGCGCAAGTTGAGATCGGTACAGTAGACTGCATTTAGTCAGTCAGTCAATCAAACATTATTTGGCATAGTGCACGAAAACAACAATGAGGGCCTCACAGAGCATATTTAACAGAAACCATTAATATATTAGAGAACGTAACGTTGAACGAAAGTATTGATGTTTTGTCAACCAGATACTAATCATCTCAAGTGATAATCATCTCTAGTATTGCAGAAGCAGACTAAATCATTACATTTTCATTTATTACGTAACAGACAGTGTGGTTGAGGACCCTTGTCCTGGACTTACACAAGAAGAAATATACAATAAGGAATGTGGCACAATTAGGGTTAATTACTCTCTAAAATACTTATTTTTCCATTTCGATGAAGAATTTCAAATAAAACAATTGATGTCAATCCATTACATTAGGATTTCCAAAATGTGTAGGGAAATAATGGACTTTTTATAAAAAAATACATATTGCAATGAATCTGTGTTCTTCTAAATTTAACAGACCCTGTCACAGAAAATTTTAGAGCACGTCACATCTGTAAGTGGGATGGAAAAAGCTGAGGTGTTGCACATGATTGACTGGTCTAGTTCCTCTCAAAATAATTGAACATGTTGAGTTATGAAACCTGACTGTTTGCATGACTGACGATGTACTATCGTTTCTCCCTCAAACCAATGAAACTGCTACACTTATATTAGGCATGCATTGTACACTTAGTCATTGTTGTATTGCTTTTTGTTTCTTCCTTCCTCAACAACTGAATCTCTCATTTGTATGTTCAGTTAGTCTTTCATGACGTTTTTCTCACTTGTATATTTGATACACTGCTAATCCACCACTGATTGCTTTTGCTCATGTCACTGTTTAGGATCTGTTTTCCTCTTTTTTTTTACATGTATTAATAAGCCCCTCATGCTGGCATAAATGAGTGACTACACTGGTGTAATCTCAAGTGTCCAGCCTTTTCTTCCTTTGGCCATTTAATGCCGTGTGGGTAATTTTAGAGTGTCCTTGAGGTTTGTCTTTCTGTGTCTCAGTATTTATATGTCCTAATATATTTTTTGCTGATCTCTTGTATCTCAGAATTGACACCATGAATAGAAATGAGTGTTGACAGCCTTGAGTGAAATTCTGATGCCTTTTCCCTCCCATGCCCACCCCGGCCCCCTGCAGCCCTCTTCTACTATGCTGGTCATGGTTATGAGTATGCTGGGAGGAACTACCTGGTTGCCATCGATGCGCCAAAGCCCTACCTGCGGGAGAACTGCATCAGCGTGCAGAGGGTGATGCACAGCATGCAGGAGCGGCGCACTGCACTCAACGTGGTTCTGCTGGACACCTGCAGAAAGTGGTGCGCATTACGCATCTGGGTGCACCAAACACTGGCTTAACATTATGAGCAACTAGGGGGTTTCACTAGGGGGTTAAAGCAAATACAAGTGCATGCGTGTTTTTGTGTGTGTCTAGAGGGTATAATATTATAAAATAAAAATAAAAGGCTGTAGTTGTGATGTATCTAAAAGATCATTGCATTTTTCCCTTAAAGGTACAGTCAGCCAGGTTTGCCATCAGAAGTAATGTCACTGGCCCCCTTGGGTAACACAGTCTATGGATATGCCACGTAAGTACACTGTCACCACAGCTTCAGTGGCCATGCTGGGGGGAAAGCTGAGTGAGAAGTGGATGTACCTCTCTAACCTGTACCCACATCACAGGTGTGAAGATGCTGAGGCATTTGAAGTGCAGGACGGAGAGAGGAGCTCCGGGATTTTCACCAAGTACCTGAACAAGCACATCCTGCGGCCAGAGAAGATTACACATGTCCTGGAGCAGGTATCTGAAGGTGAGGCCTCTTGATCCCTACTACCCCCTAATGGTGACTCAGGAGGTCTGAAGGGAGGGGGCCCTGAATCAAAAGGGACATGTAATTGTGTTTCTACTGGGTTTCATTCTGTGACCTATTTATGGATCAAAAAATATGCCTGTCTTACCTGCTCTATTTTTCATACATGGTTGTTTGTATTTGTCTGTAATGCACAGCATACTAGTGTTTCCTTTAATTCTATAAAGGTCAAATAATAAAAATTTTCAGTTCTGGGGGGAAAAGGTGGATCTATGATAACAATAACCACACACCTAATGAGAAAAAATGTTGAAAATGATTTAAACCCTTAAGGAAAACAAAATAATGTAATAAACATTGTAGAAATTCCCTTGATATACGGCTATGGAAAGTGTGTATCAAGAGACAGCCATTTGAAAGGCACATGATCCAGTGGCAGCAGAGCAGAAGCCATGGTGGGGTGGGGTAGAGTGGGGTGTGTCCTGTGATATGTAAACATCCACACAGCTGACCCGGTAGTGGGGAATGGGACATGTTGTTCCAGGAACATGTTAACACAGCCTTTCTGGCAAAGTGTGTTGACATCTGTTTACTGTTTGGCCTCCCTCCGGTCAGTGGTCTTCCCCTGGTGTTTATGACCAGGTAAGTGTGGGAACGGCTAACTCTATCAACTTGTGTTGTTGCCTGTGTCTGTGTTGCATGGGTTGCGTTGCTGGAGGAGGCAGGCCGGTCAGCTGATTTGGCTCTGTTTGGGATCTGTGTGTGTAAGCTCTGACCTCACTCTTTGGAAATGTGAGCCAGCATTGGCACCTGATTGGCTGAAACCAGAGACCTCTCCACCATAGGGACAGCTGTCCTCTGTGTGGAAGTTCAGACCAGATCTGTCTATTTCTTCTTTTTCAACTCCTCTTGCATTTCTTAACTGTTTTTTGGTAATTTTAGCATTTTCCCCAGATTGTAAGTAGCCTGCCAGCAGTGAAATGCAATAAAATTGTATAAATGACATTTCCATTCTAAGCTGATTCCTTCACTGAGGGCACCTGTACATCACTTGCATGAGTGGATAGAACCAGGACAAGTTTATTTGTTCTGTATGCTCCATAAGATTGTTCTTTTTAAGAACGTAACAAGGGGAAAGGATTCAACATTGTTTTATTACAGTAAGTAAAGGTGTGTCAATACTTATCACAAAGACAATGTGTGCTATGGTATGGGATTTGAAGTTAAAATTAAAGTTTCACATTGAAAATGTGGATTTTTGTGGATAGATTACCAACATTCTACTTACTAAATTATCCATTTAGACAACTAAATATTTCAGCAATCAATTGCCTTCCTCCTCTCCATCTTGGGTCCCCATCTGAGTTGAACCTGCACTCTCCTCCTCTCATGCTCAGGGCTGAAATGAGATTGTGCTGCTGAGCAGAGTGATGGTCTCACATCCAGCACAGCCTGTTTTAACAAGGTGTAACAGAGAGTTCCCAGGTCACATAGCAGTCTGGGATCTGACAGCTTATTAATGGCAGAGATGCCAAAGGCTTTCTTTGTGTGAGACGGATGAAGTGACGTTTATTTATAACTGCAAAGCTCTGCCAGCCTTCTCTCTATGCAAGCTTTTGCAGCACCTGTCTGTTAAAGCTATTGTTTGTTTGTTGTTTGGAGATATAGCCAGGAAGCCTTTGAATGGATTGACACCCCCACAATGGGCACTCTGCTATAGGAAATGCTGTTTTAACTCTTTTGAGAAAACGTAAATGACAGTGTGTGAAGTATATTAATTCCAGGGGAACAAAGTGGCTGAGAGCTACTTATTTTAATCAGTGCTAAGTCTGGACAGCCAACTCCTTTTAAATGGAAAGTTCTCAGTTATTATTTAGCTCTGTTTTTTAATTAAGCATTTTATTCCATAGTTAGCCCTGTTTTTTAGTTACCAGTTAGTTACCAATTAGTCATTTATTGACAGCCTGTAAGAGATTCTACCTCTGTTTTCAGATCACCCTGATCCTGTTTTTATTTATCGTTTTATACAGGTAATAAGCATGCACATATAAGTCTAAGAGGATCATCAATCAGTCCTTTGCAATGGATTCCTCTCTGTAATGGATTCTTTTTTATCTTACGTATCTCACTTGGTAGATCTGACCTTTTTTCCACTTTGTTTGAATCCTTTTCTGTTTATATGAGAAAAGCTATTTGTTTTAACAAAAATATCTTTGAATTACATGAATTTACACCAATTTACACCAATTTTTAATGCAACACAATCTCTGTGGTATAATTAATGATCTAATGTAACGTTAGAACAAAATTGGAGATAACATATTTGACATAACTAAGTCAATTGTCATTTGGTGTTTTTGGGTGATTGGTATTGAAAAGTCTGATCTTGCTAATCAGGAAAAACAGCTTTGTGGTCATTAGATTAGGTTAGTGAATTTCTGTGCCTCTGCTATTTGTAGCGTACTAGCTGTCACGGGTCTCATTGAAGCAGTTGGATTCCTTTGATGATCCTACGCTGACATTAACAGATCCGTGTCCAGCTTGTCACGGAATGATTTATAAATGGAAAAAGCACCGATCACTTTCCTGTGATGAGAACAAAGTGAAGACAGCTTACTTAAAATATTACCGGTGCTTGTGGTCGATACGGGGAAATACACGCTCACATTTTATAGTGAGCCAGTGTAAGGTTTCCTGATTTAATCCTCAAAGCAATACTTTTGTCCTGCCCTCAGTGGTGTTGGGGATCTATTGAATAACCACCATTTATAAATCATTTAAAAAATCACATCATGATAATTAACCTTATCTAAATAAATAAAACAAGTAAGATATGAGTCAACATATGTATTGTACCTAAATTCGTACAGAATATTCAAAAATACATTCTAAATTCATAAACATACCAGAAATATGTCAAATTGCACCTTGATTTGTCGTGTCAGTTTTGTGTTATGCCCTCACATGGAGGAGATATGCTCATGTTCAGGAGAAGAGCCTTCCATGGGTTGAGGGGACGCTGGTGGTTGAATATGCTCTGCTCCAAATATGACTGCAGTCAGGTGTTTTGTCATGTTTCATAGTGACATCCTGGTACTGTGGGCTTCAGCAGTAGGGTGGTGACTGCTGTTGTGAGGCACCCATGGTCTGCCCTGGCCTGCTGGGCAGCTGTGCAGTCCTGCGGTGCAGCGGCTCAGTTAGCGCATTACAGAGTGGAAAGAAGGTAGGGGGTTGGATACACACATAGGGATGTACACGCAAGAGTATCTTCTCACAAGCAAGGAGGAAATTCAAGAAATAGGTGCTCCAAATTGTTTAAAATTTTGAAAATAACAATCACCGAGTCACAAACATTGGGCTTCGTATACGCTACATGTGAAAATGAATGTCTTCTATTTCACTCTAAGGTTATATTATGCTTGCATAAGGAGGTGAGCTGGGTGCCAGGCCTGCACACCAGGGTGTTTAGGTTTAACATGATAGTGACAATGGCAGCACACCATTGACAGGTTTACTTCAGCAAAACATCTGACTCTATCAATGCCATATACATAGAAATAGACTATGCTCTTTTGTATTGTTGTCTCTGGATCAAATAAAAATTTTAAAAGTTTAAAATCTGTCACAGATACTTTACGATAATAGGTGCGGGGGAAGGGGAAGAGAGGTCCTTTACCTGCTGTCACCAGTTTTAGTAGATGTTGTGATTTAAACATTAGAGTTGTGCCCTTTTTCAGATCTGGGTCGAGACCCTGTGGTGACTGGGAAGCAGGTGGTGGAGATCAGATACACGCTGAAGGACCCACGATCCTTGGCTGATCCTGTCAGGTCAGCAGGACACACCAGAGAGCTCCGCCTGAGAGAATTCTGTTGGCGGCAAGCTAATGGTAAGTCTGGATCCAAACCCAGAATTTCGGAATGTACTGTGATTAAATGGTTCTATGCTCTACATCTGGTAATAAAAAAATGCTAATTAAAATAAAATTGTGAAAAAAAAGATGATCATTGTCAAACCAGCTCTGATAGTGCATATCTGATCCTTGTTAGATTCTGGTGGTTAAATGAATCCTGAACAGTTTGCAGTGTTGCCTGCAGGAACTGAAGGTTATACCAGACATTCTTACAATCAAGGAAAATAGTGGGCCTGGGTCTCTTACTGTACTGCAGTGTGACAGCTGCTTGAAAATTACAGGGTAGACTGAAGGCCAGAAAAACTGAGTGTGCACTGATTGTGGATGCCAGGGCCAGGATTATGCTAAATTTTGACAAATGTGATCAACACAACAGCTGTCTTTTTTTGTTTTTGAGATGTCACGCCACTTTCTTGTTTGTATATAATGCCTTTTTCTATGTAAATTTAAACAATTGTCAATCAGTTTTCATTTTAGAATAACAGTGTCTGTTCAAAACATAATGAGTATTTGTGTCCCCTTGTAGAGAGAGACTAAATTATACAGACATGCATTCCTTTTCTGTGCTGAGCAAAAGAGCCAACTTCCTCTTTTTTATCGTTGTTTCGATTGTTAAAAATAGAAAGTGGCCATCAGTCTAACACTTGGTGAAATCTTGGCAGATCTTTCTGTCATTTGACTGAAAGGCATCTATGTGAGAAAGAGATTCTGGATGTAACTGCTGTGTCTGACACTGACAAACATGATTTAAAAAGGCTAAACAAAACTCACGTTATAGCTGGTTAAAATGACAAGAATTCTTCTGGAAAGATAAGTTTCCTCCTTTAAAAACTGGCAAACACACCTCACACACTCTTCCAGAGGGCCTACCGCTTTGTATATGCCATCCCACCCCCAGTGCTCCCAGTTTCCTGCCTTTCCCCACTGCACATTTAAGGTTTAGCTCAACATCGTGACCCAGGTTACATTTCACCTTACAGCAAGGTTTCTCAACTTCGCTGCAACTGTTCACAAGCAAGAATTTGATATGGTCAGTATATAAAATGAGTTCATTACAAAAATCATGATTTTTTTTTAAATTAGGGCAATCAACAGCGGTCTGTGATGCAGTTGTGTTACATACTGTATTTTTTTTTTGTCATTGAGTGGTATTTCTACTCTCCAGTTTACCTAAAAACGTACCATCTTTGGAATGGCAATGCTTTTAAACTGCTTTGTGTGTTTGAACTCCCCATTTTCTTTAAGACTGACCTCCCAAATGCTGATATGTTCAGTCCAACCAAATGTCACTGGAAAATAATACAATTGCTGGATGATACAAGAGACAGTCTGACCAAATGCCACATGTAAAACAGCAACACAGTGAATGATGGCTTGAATGAATTCCCTAATTGTGGGTTCACCCCTGGGTCAGCTGAAAATGGGTAAGGTTGTAAGTGGTGTAAAAAGTTAAGGAAGTTTCCCTTGTAATCACCACACAATCACCACAGGAAGTGCCGTGTCAGTATGGTGTGTTGAAATCATTTATGATGCGTGCAGAATGGCGGAGTCACCCACAAATGGAAGGATGCATGCAGTACATGCAGTGGCAGTGGCCCAGGGATGGTGTGACTCACATTCTGTGGATGTGACAATGACTGTGTTCTCTTCTGTGGGGCACCCTTGTTCAGAGTTGCCAGAGCGGCAGAGACTGGTGTTTCCATGCGGCGTGGAGGTGGAGCTCAGCTTCTCGGCCCTGTTCTCCAACATCATGGTTGTCTTTGCCACAGTGAAGACCAGGAGCCCTCAGGTCCTGGACCACAGTCTCTCCCTGAGGAGCACCCCTGTGGGTTTGCTTTGTAAAATTAATTTCTGATGCATATTTACGTTTCTTCCACATGGTCTTGCTAGGCTCCTAGAGCTGTTATAAAGTCCAGTTTATTGTAGTTTTGTTATTGCATAATTATAGTATTAATTTAAATATAAACATTTGAAGTTGAAAATGTAAATGACAATGTTGATACGGACTGTTACCAGATAATATACAGTCGGCCTCAGTGCTGCCAAGGGATTTCAGTTGCCATTATATTGCCTGCCATTTCACAAAATAGCAACTCTTCTGGGCAATTGGCCATAATTACCCAAACCTCATCCAGCTTTCTTAGTTGAGGAGTCCTCCAGTGCATTGACTGTTCAATTCAGCTGATGGGCTGCAAACTGCAAAGAAGCACTGTCAGATTGTGCGCCCTGTCTTATTGGAGGACATTTTAACAGGGTTCCAATTTAGGTGATGAGGAAAAAGGGGTATAGCATTTAGAAAAAAAACCTACAGAACTTTCTTCTCTTTACCCTTTACAAATACACCTATACACCTTCAGCTCTCTTTTGGTGTAGAAAGTTTCGATAGTATCACCCCAATGGTGTGGTTGAAAGAGCTAAAATTATGATTTATTTCAAGAAAGACAGAATGAAACAGTTCCCCTTGGTTTCCTTTTGCGGACACAGCTGTTGAGACTGCCACAGTTGTAAGCTGCCTGAGATACACGATTTTGTCCCAGCCGGCACTTTCTTTAATCGCAAGGGGACAATTTGTTCCATACATAAAGTCATTTGCCTTCTCATAGCTATCCTGTCGGTAACCCCTTGAGGCCTCTTTTACATTGCCTTTACTGCTCATAAAGTAACGTATGAGTAGTCTTGGGCTTTGCTGAAATAGGTACTTTCAGCCTCAGTAAAAGAATTATTTCCTGCAGAAGGCACAAAGGTTTTCCACAATTCCCCGCCTCCGTCTCCCCCATGGGGAATTTGCATTCAGCTGCACAATATCTGCGCAGGATTGTCCCCCACCTAGAATGGAACCCACGCAGTTCTCACCAGCACACCCCATCCAATCAGTATGCTCCATTCTCTTGTTATGCAATGGACATAACATGAATGCAAGACCTCCAGACAACCTCATACAGTCTGCAGCTATGATAGCAGACAAATAAAAGCATACTGTTACAAAACACTCGATCTGCAATATCATCAAAACCTATCCTGTATACAAATATTTTAATCGCTTTGTCCACAGTGACCTCTAGAGGTAGACAGCAGTCAAATCATTATGGGGCTTAGAAATGTTTTAACAGTGAGCAGAGAAACTGCGCATTTGGCTTGAAGGTATTTTCATTATCTATGAACAGTTGCTCTCCACCCAAGCCTCAGGGAAATAAATCAGTCTCTGGTATACATAACAACACTGTAAAATAGTTCTTGTCATTTCTCTGTGTTGCCCTTACAGGTAATGGAGGATGTTTTCTCAGATATGGGAGGGTCAGATGGAATGGACTCCCTGTTGCTAAACAGTGCAGATAATACCGACTGCAGTCTTAGATTGTGCGGCCTTCAGAAATTGCAGGTTTGTTCACTGAGGAATGATGTAAACCATGTGAATCAAGTACAGTACATGCAAAGTACAGACTTATCTTGTCACTCTGCACTGAGTCAGACATTTACTAATGTGTTACTGTGTATCTGCTATACCAGTCAAAAGTTTGGACATACTTGCTTTTTAATGATTTTTCTCTGTTTTAGCTATGTTATTTGCCTTACAGTTACAAAAAGGCCTTGAAACAATAAACTAGTAATGCAAATCAAATATTGAAAGTCAAAATTATGTTTAATTTTACACTGTACCTATAACATCTTTGTGATATTTAAAGCAAAACCTCAAAACTGGGGTACTGGCTCAAAAGATCTTTTTTTCAAGAAAAACATTGTGGATGGAAATAAACGTGATTATATTTATGTAAAAAACAAAATTCTGTTATTTTAACATAACAATTCAGGTGAAAATGGCTATAAGAAAGAGAAGTATATGATTTTCAGTAGGTGTTTACAAACTTTTGACTGGTAGCCCACTGTACATTGACATTGATTCGATCCTGTTGACTGTTGTATGGTGCTTTGACTCTTCTGTAATTTACTCGGATGTTTCACTTATGGTGAGCTGACACTTACATTTTTACTCAAGCTTCACTGCATTTGACTTTTGCATTTCTGTTCTACAGAAATCTTTGACGATCCTGGTGGATCTTCACTACACAGACGCTGACAGTAAACTTCGAAAGACAGAGAGTAGACAGCAGGATGTGGGGCGCCCCCTGATGGCCCATTGTGAACTGCATAGTAAACTGCCAGCTGACGCGACTGTGGTGCGGGCAGGGGGAGCGGGCATCCCCTTTCTGAGCATGAACAAACCGGCGACGCACAGGCAACAGGACCGTCCCTTCCGCCACTCCACTCGCAAAGCAGAGACCGCGTGGCACTGCCCTGCCAGACACACGTCTACCAACAACAATGAACCGGAGGAAAACGACGAGAATGAATCGTACCCCGCTTGAAATTATTTATCTTCATTTCAAAACAGTGTTCAAACAACGACTTTGTTTTTTAAAATTGCAAATTGGAAACACAAATTACACAACACTCATTTTTTGCCTGTTTATCAGTACTACATTTGTGTCCACTGAAGTCATGTGTCTTTAAGGACCAATTAATAAAGGTTAATTTGGATTGCTTGTGTGTATCACATACTAGTAAATCTTTATAATAATTTCTTACATTTTTTGTTTTATTACCTACTCTGTTACCAAATAATTATTTCAGTCCTCGTCACAGATAAAATCAAACGGAGGTGTGGATTGGTTCAGTGTGTTTTCTGATGAAGACTATGCATTATATCAAAGATATTCTGACTCCCTAATCAGACACACACTGGTGTGCTTAAATACACAGATATGACAGACTGAGCAAAGCAAATAACTACTGTCAAGTGTTTCCCTGATTGACCTTTTGTTTTAAGCAGTAATTATGTGTGATTAATTAGTATTATGACACATCTTCACACAAAACCTGCATCAGGTGTTTCATCTCTACCTTGTTGTAATTTAAGAAAAATGGCACCAAATTATGGTAGTGTTTTTGATTTAACTACAAGTCTTAGGAAACACGTCGCTAATGCAATGGTTTTCAGTGAAAAGGGCGGAAAAGACAATGTAACTTTGCGACCAAGCGATATCCAATGACGTATGAGACACAATGCCGTGAGATTCTGTTGGACGTAAGAATAAATTCGAACGAATAACAAATTTATCGATAGCTAAATGATAGCACACCGCTACATCAAACCAGCAAAACACGATCGAAGATCACTACAGGCCTATCAACTGTTCAAGAGAAATAGTCCGATAACTGTGTTAACTTGACTTTGTTTTAAAACTCTCAGAAACTGGTAAGGATCAACAAGAAACAATAACTTGTTCAATATTTGCCTGTGTTTGTGGGCTTGTCTTATGAATTCTCAACTGTTAAACTATTGATATGATGTAAAGCAAAAAATGTTTTCCAGGCCAATGAGCCAGATAACCTTAACAGATTGTTAGCAGAGCGACCCTTGTCATTTATGTCAAACGGAACTAATACAGTGTCTTGAAATAAGGTGATGTCTGTAGTTTTTAGTATGTTTTATTGTTGTTTCAGTTCGGCTACGCTGTAGGACCAGCTGCTTAAATTTTAACGTCAACGTTTTAAACAATAACTGAAATGTGGCCGTATTGGAAAACCAATATCGCTAGTACAGTGAAATATTGTGAAGTGAAACCAGGATACTAAATTCTGTTTTTACTCATTTTCACATTAACAGTAATGTGGGATTGAATTTTTGTCTTTTCTGTGTGTTATGTTGTAAATGGGTTGATGATGGTCTTGCACTCAGTCTTACGGAGCAAAAGGGGTTGTTGCGTGTCACTTTCCTCATGTAACCCGGGTTTATGTTTTTATCTGACATGGGGTTTATTTAAGAAAACTTAAAAGAAGAATGTAAATACAACTATCGGAATAAGGCAACAAAACAGGAAAAATTTTATCAGCTGTGAGCACAGTAAAAACAGTCCCTACTAACGCTATCTCAACTGACTACTGAGGAAGCGTTTTCGTTTGGCGCCAAATGTTGAATTTGACAACATGACAAACTTAAAACAGGAGGGTCGCTTCAATCAAATGCAATACACATAGAAGTTGCATTGCCATACGAAGTGATTATTTAGACACACATATCTTTTAAGATAAAACTTGTACCATTTTGTTCTCGCAGCCCACATGGGCATTTACCGGATTAGTCATTTTCACACTGAAGGTTCAAAGAAATGAAAATAATATCGGCAGTATTTATTGATTGCATTATTTGTAATTATCTTGTCGTGTTTCAGATCACATACTATTGAGCAGTTAGTAGGCTGGCAACAGTTGGATTGTTAATCAAAAACGACGTCTGTAACATGAAGGGCAAATACATATGACAAATATTGCCTAACTTTGAGAATTTTGTTTTTGCATCTAAGATTTAAATTTAAATGTAAATTCTAAAATTCTTACAAGGCAGTTTGCTGGGTATATTTTCAGGGATTGTTTTACTATCAGTCAAGGATCAATGAAGAAACTAAAGTCAATTGGGTGTGGAACACTTATTTGGTTTTAATTTCTCTCTTGCATGAAAGGATGACTTCCCAGTTCTTAAAAATCCTTGTTTTGGTTGGATAAGCCTGCATAGATTGTGAAGTTGATACAGTATGCATCACAAATTATACTTGCATATAGCAAAGATCTGAAATTAAAAGTGTAATGGGCATATTTTACCTTGAAGATAAAATATGTATGAATGCAAGTACAAGGAGAGGCTATTCTGTTCATCAAGCCTGGTTTAGCCAATTTAGAGTGACTATCCAGCACTGAGTCAGACATCTGGACTTGAATAAGGAAAGGTCTCTTCTGTCCCTACGTTACCGGCCAAAACTTATACCCACGTAAAAATATGAGACCTTCAGAGTGTTTTGGTCCAGGCTGGATGCAGGACTGGATATTCTCAAAACTATAGGCAAATGGCAGCCCTAGATGGGCTGAATGGTATGGTCTCATCATTGTGTTGTGTTCCCTTGTTCTCTAAAATGATTTTATTAACCATACATTTGTTTTTGCAACATTGCACTAATTAGCATATTATTTCAGTAATTAGCACAGTAATTACACTAATGCAGTAGCAGTTGGTATCACCCAATGAGATTCAGCTAAATTAATTCCAATTCAGCTAAACTAATTAGCGTTTATTTGTAAAGTGTTGATTTTTATGTTTGTCGTTGCATTTATTCCAAAGGAAAAATGGCACACATAATATTTTCTGAGATGGGCTTCAGTGACGTTTTTTCTGTTCCTATGGCGAATGCTGAAAATCAAGCATTGGAGAACAAGGTGAGGCCCTCTAAGGTTTTTAGGTAGGTATGTAGCTGAGGCCGAATAAAATAACAACCCTTTGTCTGAGGCCTCCCAGCCCAGTAAAATAGTTAATATTTTACACTTTTATCCAGAACCCACAATGAACTGCAATGAGGCAGCTATTTATAACCCCAGTGCTCGGAGGCATATACACATTTATCAAGGATTTAGAGAAAGGCATGTAGCCTTTTAATAAAATGTAAATATCTAAATATTACCAAAGATGTGTAAAATGATATGTAGTTATTTCCTTATTATTAGCCTCTTTCAGTAAACGCCTAGGGGGAAACGTATCACTTCATATTCAGTCTGGCATTTCAGGTACGGTGCAGTAGGCCCAATGCATGCCATCCTTTTCCGGTTCATGATATACACTCATACTTTTACAGCCTTGAGAAATTGAAACTCTTGTAGGTCTATTTTATAATTGATATTTAGTCCCTTACATTTGCCATTGTTACAGAGAGTTTCAATAGCCAAGTTATGCTAAGGAAGAAAGATGATGGTGCTGTGTGTAAAAGGACTGCTCTGTTTCTCATTCATGGTTTTTCCTCTGATTTAAGTAGCCTTTTTACCATCAAATAAAAACATGAAATCAGATTAAAAAAAAAAAAAGATTTGATTCATTCAGCCTGGCTAATTGGTAAAAGAAACTAGACGTAACATTTTTGACAAATTTTTTACATAATAAAAATTTCACAAGGTCCTAATGCACTTTAACACAGTAGATGTTATTTAGAGAAATGTGTTTAGTCTGTTTTACCCTGACTCTGTCTCTGCTCTTCAGCTGCAAAGGAAACGAAAAGAGAAAGCTGACTTGGAGAATAAAATCAGCCAACACAAAGAGGCAACCCAAGCTTTAACTGACTTTATGAAAAACCTCAAACAGGAGCTGTCTCACATCCAGGTAGTCTTCTCTCTGTCTCACATTTTCTCAAAAGAATGATGTGATTGGTCTTGAAAATAGCCTTAATGATGAATTATTTGACTGGGTGACCTGTTGCCACCCTTTGAAAAAATTTTGTATAGGTGTGTGTGTTGGAGTGTCATTGTTGGTATGTGTAAGTGTGTCTGCATGATAATGTTTTTATGTGTATGTGTTTTTAGGTGATGTGTTCAGATTGTCATTGTGTTCTTATATGTGTCTGCATGTGTGTGTTTGCGCATTTATACTTGTTCTCATTTTTGTGTGTAGGCACTCTCTGAAGCTGTGGAGAAAGAGACAGAGTCTGAAAAGCATTTAAAAGTGCTGGCAGACAGAGAGATGGGTTGTCTGCAGCAGAAAAGCACTCAGCTGGAGAAGGAACAGCAACTGCTGAGGGAGAAGAAAAATACACTGGAGGTGAATTTCACGGCTTCTTTCATTACTCAAAACACAAAATACAGCACTGTTCAGCAATGTTTAACTGTTACGTTAAAGTATTACACAGCAGGCAGGTTCTCCAATCATTCACTTTTGATGACCTTTTTTTAGGTAATAAGTCTCTAACAAGGGGTAATTGAGCAGTACAAACTGGTGAGATAAAGAGTTCTCAGAGAGCAGATCATCGCTTATTAAACTGTCCTACATGAGCAAAACAACAGAGAGAATTCTACAGGCCTTTAAGCTGTAATTTTGTTGAACTGCTCTGAAGTAGATAATATATACTACTTTTAGAGTTTTATGACATCTGTCTCGGCTTCTGTCGTTTTGCCACAGAGCAACCTCTTGAAAGGCTCTCAGAAGCAGGAGAAGATACAAGACCAGCTGAACTGGGATCAGCAGACGCTGGATGCCTGGCTAACCGAGTGTGCCCAGGATGATGAGGACACCATGGTCCTGCTGAAGTACTGCCGTCAGGATGAGGCCAAGATAAAGGTCAGACACACAAACCAATTACATTGTGTTAGGGCACCTGTCAGGGACATAAAGGATTAGATATTGACTATGGCATCCAAAACAAGCTGAATATTTGTGTTATACACTACAATGTTAAGTACCTGTGAAACTGAATCAATTAAAATTGAAAAAAGTGTCTCCTTGCTATATAGCACTGTTGGTAAGTGATATACTGCATGCACCAAACTCTTGATGTGAAGGTACACATGACACACATTTCCCTTGCTGCTGCAGGAGCTCACACTGAGCATCGACCGGGCGACAGAGGAGGTCAACCAGAAACATAAGGCCCTTGAAAAAGAGTGGACCAAGACAAAGACGGTTCAGGTTCAAAGCACAAATTCTGTTCTGCCTCCTATTGCCTGAGATGGTGTCAAGCCAAACGGGGTTTGTATGTTGTTCAACTTTCCAGGCTTGTCTGTTTTTATGCTTGAGGCATGTTTTGAGAACAGGTGGAACTGGATCGAGTCTCTGAGGATTTTCACAGAGCCCACAGCGAGCGGCAGGAGCTCATACACCAGTGGCAAAACGCCATTGAGCAGATGCGGAAGAGGGACAGTGACCTGGAGCAATGCATCATGGTAACAAATCAAGGGTGCTAGTGAGTTTATAACCAAGAACTTTTAAGCAGCATGGTGTGTGTCAAGCAGGTCTTTATTGTTGATACTCAGGCTTTGTTCTGGCCTTTTCTCTGGGTTTTCAAGCATGACTGTGACAATAAACACATGAGATGTATGAACTGTGTTGCTCTGAAGTGCAGCTTGTATGTTTGTAAGAGGAATGCTGTCTTGAGGTGGCAGTGCTGGCTCTTGGTGACAGCACTGGACTAACTCATATATTGCTGGTTAAAATCCAAGGAATCACCTGAATCAGAAAAAAACAATCAGCTGTGTCAATAAACTCTACAAAAAGTCATAAATCAATAAAATGTAAGCTGTGTAAGTTGCTTGGATGAAGACATATGCCTAGAAAATAAATGTATATGCAGTGTAATATTAATACGATAACCTGCATCCTCCATCCAGTCTCTTACACAGCTGAATCAGGAAATGCAGGAGAGGCAGGATTCTATAGCAGAGAGGAAGAGCCAGCAGGAACTGCAGGAGAAGGAAAACCAGGAGTGTGAGCGGAATGTCGAGGCCACCAAGCAGCTGGTTGCCAAGCTGAGGGTGGAGTTCCTGGAGAATGAAAGGTGCTGTGTTGAGCTGAAGAGCGAGGTGAGTGTCCAGCACCACTGATGCTGTGGTGGAACACCACCTCTACCTCACAAGTACAGCCACACCTTTAAAGGCCCACTCCACTCATCCAGGTGTTTTTCTGTTATAAATTACGTGCTGTAGTTTCAAAATAGTGTGGTTTGAAAATGGTGTTGCATGTTGCACAATGATCCAAATCTGAAAATCAATATTAGAGAAAGAACTTTGACCATGAAAGTCCATTATCTGACTCATTCCTGAAATAATTTCCAACAAGATATGTTGCTCGTTTTTGCATATATTAAAATTGTGACAGCTATTCTGTTCGTCAAAATCACTAAGCAACTAAGTGATTACTTTACCTACTCTTTTACCTACTCTCTTTTTGTGAGTACTTCTGCAAGTTAAATCATGAACTAAGACTGGCTGGAGTGGGTCTTTAACATACATATAAGTTCATATTGTTGTGCTGCAGGTAATCAACTGGTAGAAATAAACACCTGGAAACAAATATGGTATCATATGGTATGATCAGGAAATAGAGTGATTTTTTGATTAACTCATATCTCTTGGCTAATCTGCAGAATATCAAGACAGCTCAGGGCCACAGTCCAAAATGTTTCTGACAATCTTACTAGTTTCACACCTTCATTTATATTTCCAACTGTGTCAGTATTGGACAGGAAGTCTGGAATGGCTGTATCAAAGCAGTGATCTTTTGAACTGGATGGTCAAGTTTCTTGCTAAAATGAAAGCCTGCAGATGCTTTGATTCTTTAGGGATCTTAGGTAGAGGGTTTATAAAGGGTATCTCATGTTCTCTTCACTTGAGTTGTTTTACTTTGTCCTTTTTTGTTTAGTTTGAAGGCTTGAGAATTACTGTGGAGCAGGTGGCTACTGAAGTAGAGACTACAAGGTCCCAGCTGACCAGTCTAAGCAATGACAACAAGGAAAAGATCTCCAAGTAAGCAGATTTCCTCACATTTCAGTTCAAATCCAGCTCCAGGGCCAGAAATCACCTGCATCACATCCGCCTTCTTTTTGTTGAGAATGAGGAGAGACTGAAGAGTCAAACAAAGCTGAAATGCACATCTTAAAAAGCCTACACACATCTCCTCAGCTCTCTGTCTCTCAAAGCGCTGCCTTAGTGTACAATGAATAGCAAAAAACAAAAAAGAGAGTTATTATCTATGAGCTGGTTGTGAATGCATTTGCTGCCCAGTTTCATGGAAGTACAGAAAAGTCTCATTGTTTTGTACTAAAAGTTATTATAACCAAGGAACAATGTCTGACATAATTAACATTTGTAAATCATCCCAGGAAAGGTCATTGACTGTGTTGCATTTTAAATGCTCGTTTACTCTCCTGAGGGAGTGAAGCTAATTTGTCGCTGATGGGAAATAGAGGTTAAATGCTGACTGTGAGGCTGCAGTGCGGCTGATGAATGTGTGCTGATCGTGTGCAGGCTAAGGAACACCAGGGCCACCAACGCCGCTCTTGAACAGAAGCTGAAAGGCACGATGGCGTTGGCCATTGGGGTAGAGGGAGTTGCTTCCAGGACAGAGAAAATTCTGGAGGAGGTGGCACTGTCCAATAACGTGAGTGTCTGCTAACACCTTCATATGTGCTACAGGAGCAAAATTCAGCGACATCTTTTTGTCTTCATTTCAGTCACATTAATTCTTTACTATCCTGTAGATTTTCAAACAAATTCCATATAAAAGCATAATTTAGGTACTTACACTAGTAATAAATTAAATAAAAAAACTTGAACACAAATGATGTTCAGTTCTCCTGTAAGATTAACAATTATCTTAATATTACTGATACATGTTATATATGTTCATAAAATATTTTGATTCTTGTCTGTAATGTAATAATGTTCTATCACTAAAAAATGAAATTGATTGTTGTTTTATCAAAGAAGCCAGGATCCTTATATGCATTATTTGTAGGTCAAAGTACACTGTGATATCACAGTCACTGCCTTCACAGAAAAGTTTTCATCATAACACATAGGCTTAATCACTTTCCCTCTGCTGTGCTGTGTGGTATATGCCATGCTTTGCTGATGTTCAGTGATCTCTTGCTATTTTTCCATACAGGAGCTGGAGTCTGTGATTCACCACCATCACAGGGTGCTGTCACAGAAAATGCAGGAACTCCAGGCCCTGAAATCCAACCAAGAGAGCTCAGTTGCCGTGATCTCCAGGACTCGAGATGCCCTGGGGAGCCTACACAACCATTTCAACAAAGTAGAGAAGGAATACATCAAAGGCGAGGAGCTAATCCAAGTCAAGGTTAGAGATATGTGTGAATATCATCTCATCTGAGTCATTGGGTCCAAGTATTACTCTGCATAATCAAGTCACAGACCAGGAATATAGTCAAGGTAACCAGGTGCACCCTATGATTCAAAAAGTGTTTCACGAGTGGTTTCTTGAAAGCTGGGATTAAGTCAAACAATGTGCTTGGCCTTCACAATCACCAGATCTTTAAATTAATTTAATTACTTTAATGGGTGTTCTTGAATCAAGAGAGTAGAGTATATTTCCATCATCTTCATCCCTCAAAGACCTGGAGGCACTTTCTGTCCTGAAGAATGATCCAATAGTTAATAATATATTAATATACAGTTTGGTGTCTCTATTATTTTGTTGTCACCTTTATGTTTGTATATGGGTGTGTGGGAGAGCTTTCTTCTGACAGCTACTTGCACTTGTGCTTGTGACAGGATTACCAGATAAAATTAGCAAAAGAGAAGCTGAAGCGTCTGAAAGGGGAACAGCAAGGGGAGGAAGACCAGGTCCTTAAACGAGAGGAATCTCAGCTCCTTAAGGCCTTGGGGGAGAAGAAGAGAACCACCATAATGCTGTCACAGCAGCTGAGAACTTCGGAGGTACCCACTGTGTACAGTGTTGAATGATCACCCTTCTGTGTTTTTTAAACCAATGTTCTTTCGTGTTTTTATATTATTGTCTTATTTGCTACAGCAGATTATTTGTCCCCACTGGGGATAATGAAGTGAACTAACTGAATTAACTGAACTAAGTGAATTACTTGCAAGTGCGATGCTAAATCATATCAGCACTAATGCAACTAAAGGAAACAGAAGCATAGTATAGCCTACAGTATAATGTGACATTATTCCGCACCTAAGTCGAAATTTTCCACTAATATCAAAGTGATTCCTTATGGCAACAGCCAACCATTATGGTACAGGACTGGTTCTACATCAGGTAATTAGGTCGAATACCTGCCTCCTCATTCCATGTAGATGTGTCTAGCTGTATGTATGTATTTTATTTAAAACTTGCGTAATGGTGTGGTCCCCAAATAAACCTTTGCTGATGTGTTTTGTTTTGGACAGGTATTGAATTCTATCTTTGCTTTCAGGTGGAGACTCGGTGTGTGAAAAAAGCAGTGGAGAGGGTTGAAATGCAGAGGAAAGATCATTCCTCCAAGCTTGTGGAAATGGAGCTCTGTAATGAAATGTCACAAAAGGAACTGAAGAAACTCACTCTCAAAAACCAGGTGAAGACACCCAAGAAAAGAGAAACACCATTCTCCACCAGACATTTAGAACAGTACTATGTCAAAATACTAAAGCCTGGATTTAATTACTTTGATGCATTGTATTGAATCAAGGTTTAAATGTGGATCTAGTATGTCAATGTGTGAAGTTCAATTCATATACTTTTTTATGAGAGCAGCTAGAGAAACACTTTAACTAGTGGTGAACAGGTTAGGTTATACCGCTGTGCTCACACGTGTCAGATGTGCCGTGACAGGAAAGCTTGGTGGACCACAATCTCCTGAAGTTGGATGCAAAACGAGTCAGGGATCGACTTACAAGTGAGAATGATTGTGTAATTGCACTGGAGAAGAAGAAGATGAACCAAGAGGTAGCAATGCGGGAGAAGGAGCTTGAGATCGACTTTAACAGAGACGTGCTCCAAACCCAAGTTAGGATTGGCAATCAGGAGAATCAAAGCCTTCGGTAAGAGCCTGAGGATTTAAACTGAAACACATGATTTCCTGTATCACAAATAAGTGTTGTTAAGCAATCAAATGTATTTATGTATTTATGAATGTGTTTATCAGGAAAATGGAACTGGACACTTATAAAGTGGACATATTCAGTTCAAACTCACAAAAAGTTAATCATTTGTAATAATTAAAATATAACATTTTCACGAACATGCATCAGTTTGAATTACATATTGTGAAATTTAAATCACCATTCAGAATGGAGCTGAATGAAATCTTGAGTAAAGTTGAAAAGATGAAGACAAAGTACGAGACGTTAAGAGTACCCATGATGTCCCCTGATGGAGACGGGGATCAGTCGCTGGAATATTACATGATCAAGGTGAGCTTCCCCTGGCAAACCCCATCTTAGGGGTTAACATCTTTTTTTACGAAAACATTTTTGGAGAAACACCATTCGTTCAGTGTTTGAAAATGTTCCACTTTCTCCAGGCTGCTCAGGGAAGGGAGGAACTCAAGCGCAGAGGCAATGAATTGGATGAAAAGGTCCGTAAGAAAGAGACGGAGATCGAGGCTTTGGAAAACACCCTGCACGCAATCAGAACTGAGCACCGCAGGGTGTCTGGCATGCTCAGCGATTCCAGTGCGTTTCTGACTGTTATTTTGAGACCCCACCATCCAAAGCTCCTCATCACAGTCAGCCATTTAACACTTCTCTCTTTTTACTGAATGCAATCTCCTCACCATTATTTCTGTAGAGTTTACTCTTAAATGAAACCATGGAAATCCATCATTAGGCTGAGTAAACCATCCCTATATTGGTAATGTTGACTGTGCCCCACATCCAGCAGAAGTAAGGTGAGGCAGAGAAAAGATGAGTAGAAATAATGCTTTCTCCCACTGTTTTTCAGCTGAGGACTATCCAAAGCTTATGCAGCTGGAGGAGCAGAAAAGGGCTATGGAGGAGAAATACAGACTGAAAACGAAGCAGATCAGAGACCTCCAGCAGGACAATCATGTACGTCTGTTTTGGCAGTGTCTCATCAAACTTCATTTTTAATTCAATTATTTCTTGCTGTCATTAGTCTAATGGGGAATAGATTGGCATAGTGATTGACATGCAACAGAAGAAGATGAATTCTGAAAGGGAACATAGATTATCACAAAGAATCATGCCATTTCTATATGATAATTCTGTGTGGATATCTGTGAAAGAATGCAAAAATGTGAAGAATACCAAGGATTGTACTTCCAGGCAACGAATAACACTCTTGATAACCTTCAACAAGAAGAAACCTCAGCAAAGGCTGGGAGGGATGAAAACCGTGCACAGATCCTCACCCTGAAAAAAGAAGTGGACGTTCAAAAAGAAAAGCTGCAGAGGGTCAACAAGCAGGTCAGTATTTTTTTAAATCATTATTCTTTATTGTAAATAGTAGAATGCTTCCTTGTTGTAAATGCAAGGATGGGGAACAGAGTGAGAGTCACCTGTGAATTTTGTTTGAAGCTCTTATTCCTTACAGAATGTGAGGGGTAAATTTGCCATGGTGAACCTTACCATAAATTTTGCATTGTTACACTTGGGTTACCACAGCACATTAGAAAATGTAGGTCCTCCAAGGAGCCCTTTACACATACACATAGTTCTTAGTGCCTTATTGTGAAGTCAAGAGATGATTACATGTGGACAATGTTACTGCACTCTCTAAAGCAAAATTAACTGTGAATGAGAAATGGTTTCGTGCATGGTATCAGTTAAGTAGCACGCACCCAAACTTAACGTCTCTGCTCAGAGCACAGTTCATGCCTTTGCTTGTTAAAAGGTTTTTGTTTCGGTCATATAAAAGTGTTATAATACAAATTATGTTAGTGCTCTCCCTTTTTTAAGATATAATTTTTGACTTTGGTCTTTCGAACTTGCATTGCAGCATTGCCTTTTACAAACCTGTGTTTTGATTGTCATAGTCAGTTTTAGTATGTATGCTGGTGTCCATCTAGACTTTCTGTCTGCTTTATGTACTGTATGCTTTATGCTGTCCTACTGGATAAGAGTATCCACTAAATAAATTACTATAGTAAATGTAAATTGAGGGTCTGAATACAGTGACTCCATCCTTCCCTTTGATAACGCAGTGCTTGAAGCTGACTGCAGAGATTCG
This sequence comes from Albula goreensis, assembly GCA_022829145.1. Lineage (NCBI taxonomy): Eukaryota > Metazoa > Chordata > Actinopteri > Albuliformes > Albulidae > Albula > Albula goreensis. The sequence continues at coordinate 11,436,774 of CM040755.1, forward strand.
GTCATCCAAGAAAACCAAAAACAAGACGGAGGAGGAAAGCGATATAGAGCTCTGTCAGCTGAAGGACTTTGACAAAATGGTGGAAAGGATGCTGCTTGAGGCCATGGAGGAGAACCCAGAGCTAAGATGTGTCCTGCATGAACATTTTCGAGAGGTAGTGTTAGCTTTTAGTGTATGACATGATGGGAATCCACTAATGCCAGTATCAGATACTGACACCCAATAGAAAATATGACACGTGACACAATGACACATAGTCAAATGAGACAAAAATAAACAGGCAGACGCTGCCTGGCGGCTTATCTTGTTAAAACACTGTAATTATGCTACCACGACCAACGGTCTAGTACTCATTCCAGACTGCTGTGATTTTCAGTGTACATGTCTCATTACCCATCAGTGACCTTCTCTCCATATTCTGCCGCGTCCTGTCTGTCTTATGCTGACCGTATATAAAATACTGCACACAGATGCCAAAACTATGGAGTGAAAAGAGGCAGTGACTGGCAGCGTGTGCTTCAGGGCAGAGCTTGCACTTGCCTGGGTGCTCCTGAATTGATGGTGATTTTTGAAGGCATAAGACAGACGAATGTACAGCTGGACATTCCATTGGGTGAAAATGAAAAAATCGGGGTTAAAACGATAAAAAGAAAATGCATTGCCTCTGTGTGAAAATGTTAAATCATAATCAATACATAAAACCTTAAAACTTGATTTGTTATTTGATTAACCATTTTTTGTCAGAGGAACCTATCCCTGCCAGTACCTGTGTTCCCAACAGCCATCCATCTGAGCCCTGGTCAAAAACCTGTCCACTCTCTCAGGTAAGAGTTATTAATGCTTTACTTTCCAAACTAAGTAAACTTGACAGGCATAACACAAGGGGCACAGCTGGGTATTTAGGGAAACAATTAAGCTCCAACAATAATACAGCAGTGCACCACCTCTGATGTAAATCTGAACCTATACCAAAATGTCATGTTACTACTTAAGAAAGACCTAATCCTTAAATTTACTGTATAAAGTAGTTATTGAATTTTGCAGTTATGGGTAAATAAATTAATTAATTTAATTGAAGGTAGAAACATTTAAACCACCAGTTTGCCTGTATCTAGTAACAATGAAGGAAACATCTCCTTAAAAATATATTTGACTTTTTGCATATTTGCTGTATGTGTACATCAGATCTGTTAGATCTTCCACGAGCAGCATCAGAGTTGATTCTCCACTACCTCCACCATTTAAACCAAGCAGTTTAATAAGCTCCACTATTAGCTCCTCCTGCCCCATCAGGTAAGTAGGACATTCAGAGCTCTCATGGTCCAGCAAATTCTTAATCCTGGCACCCATGTTTAATTAAATGTACTCAGAAAATGTATTTCATTGGCAAGTGGCTAACTGATGCAGCTATCCGGTTTTTGCATGCTCTGCACTGAACAAACAAATAAACTTGAACTAAAAGTTGAGTCATAATAAAGTCTATTAGGTTTTTTATTTTTCATGATGCTTTAGTTTTGGAAAGGTGGATGTCTTTCCACATCTTTGTGTGATTATACATCAGGTCTGCCAGATTTGCTGGCAGTGTCGTCCCAAGGCCCGGCTCTCCTACACCACAAGTACGCAAACCAGCCAGCCAAGTAAGCTCTGTGCAGAGCTCCATCTCCTCTAACAGGTAAGCAGTGAAGTAACTCACACCTATGAGCCTGGAAAAATACTGTGTTGTGGTATAACAGTACCTAAATTATTAGGGATGTTATTTAGTTGCTCAGAATATTCTCTTCCTTGAAAGATATGGAGAGTGTTCACAAATTCCCTCTGCTCTTCCATGAGTCCTATACAACTCACAAAAGGTTTTCTTGACAATCAAGTGGACCGATGTCATTTACTATCACAGCAAGTTGTCACTATGCAGATATTTCTATAAAATTAAAACCAGGCTAAACCTTGTACATGGTCTCTTTTGTAAATTGATTTTCTGATGAAATGGTCAGTCCAAAACATTTGTGCTTAAATATCAAAGTTTGCAAGAATAACAAAGTGCAGGATTTCCTTGTTTCATTTCACTCTTAATACATCATGTCTTATGCACTTTCCGTATAAATTAAACTTTGCTTGATGTGGAAAAGGTGATTTTTACTTACTCAGTTCCAGTCTGAGATACAAATTGCTGGAGATTGAGTGTGTGGCTGGGCATCTGAGGTTGTCTCTGGCATCAGTATGCATTGAGTCATCTGGTTCTCTGGACAGCGGCAGCCCCAGGACCTCAGGGCAACCATCTCCCCGCTTGAAGACAGTGGATCTGGGCTTGCAGCTCAGAGTGACCAGCGCCCTCTGTGTCCCATCCCAGCGGGATCCCAAGCGGGCAAGCTCAGAGACCAGCAGGAGCACTTCCAGCAAGAAGTCCCTGGGGAAAGGTCCATAGGGACAGCACTGTGTTTCTGCAGCACACAGCACTCTTATCAATTCCCTGCATGGATGTCGCCAAATGCATTTATCAGGTAGAATGCATATTTTGCCTGAGGTCTGTGTACACACCGACACATGCATTTTAAAAATAACAAAGTGAAACTGCCAGTCTGGTGCCAAGAAGTATATGGCCAGCATAGCAGTGTAGTGCAAGAGTTTGTAAGTGTGTTCCACCATGATCTTTCTATATTGAAAGCTGAAAGATAATACCTGCTTGGATAAAAATATGAAGGCTTTGGGTAAATTATCCTTTTTAGAGATAGAAGATGCTTCTGTCCATAAAAAAGTAAAACTTTGATGGAAAGAATTGACAATGCTTAAATTAATATATTAATAGGTAATACATTGTTTTAGTTCTTTACATATTAAAGATTTATTTTTTGTTATTGAAGTTAGCTCTAAACATTAGAATCTAAGCTTTAACAGCTAATTTTACACATTCAATTGAATTTAATCGTATCTGTTAAACATCCTCACTCCCACAATGGGATATGTGTTGAAATGAATAGGGATATGCTTTGGTGAATGTAGTTCAAAAATCCTGCAACTGCATGCGCTACTGCTGCTAAAATGTATGTTGTGCATTGGGTTTCATTTTCAGTTTTGTTCGCTTCATTTTACTTTTTTTTGTACTCCTGCTTTGAAACTTTCAAACCACTGCCAAAGTGCAAGATGCTTAAGGGTGAACCCCATGCTATATACAGTCAAAAGAGTTTTCAAGTAGGTGTTTTTGATAAGATTCACCAATATGACAAATGTTCAGAGCTCTCATGGTCCAGCAAAGTTCTTAATCCTAGCACCCATTTTCAATTAAATTTACTCAAAAAAATGTATTTCATTGGCAAGTGGCTAACTCTGATGTAGCGATTTGGTTTTGCATTCTCTGTGTTAAACAAACAAATAAACCTGGGCTAAAGGTTGAGTCATAATAAAGCCTTTTTTTTTTTTTTTTTTTTTATTTTCAGAATGGTTTAGTTTTGGAAAGGTGGTCATTTTTTCACATCTTTTTGTGTGATTATTTGTCAGGTCTGCCACATCTGCTGGCAGTGTTCCCCCAGGTCCGTCTTTTGTACACGACAAGTATGAAAACCTTAACAAATGTTTCTGTTCACTAGGTGACTTAAAGGAAAATTATCCGATGAAGTAATCAACATGTAGGTAATATTTTGTTTGGAGATAATAGATTTGTATGGATAATACATTTGTATATAATATGTAATAGTTATTTTAATTCAAAAGAGTTACGGAGTATGGTAAACACTAGAGATCACAGCAAGAAAGAGTAAATGCCCGCTGGAACCGTCGTGCAGCATGAGCTCATGTAGCTCGCCGTGATCGTATAGTGGTTAGTACTCTGCGTTGTGGCCGCAGCAACCTCGGTTCGAATCCGAGTCACGGCATTGTGGTACAATGTCACGGCAATGAGCTCTGTTTTTGTGACAGGAGTGCAAGATAATGTTAACTCTGCAACAACGTGGTCTACATGTTCATTTACTCACCAAGAGACATTGAGAATTATTCTGTAAGTCAGAGGTTGTATTGTCACTTGTGTTGCCATTTTCCGGCAGGGGGTGAAAAGCTGAATTAAACTCGGAGTATAAAGCAGTAGTTCACATGTATCATCGACATGCAAACAAACGCGAAAATCTATCAATATATTTTACGATACACTCTGGTACAATTTGGTAGCGAAGGATAAGGTGCAAATTTACGCACTGAAAGATGACTTGAAATCGAGTGTCACTTCTGTTAAAACGTCACTGAGACTTCGTTTGAAACGCACATGGGATCTCAGTCATCCTTTCATCGATGCTTTGTTTTCTGATTGCGTTGTTTTCCACTGGCCTAATTTACACCAATGGTTCTGCTCTATTAAAGCAATCTTACTGTATTCTCTGCTGTAACTGTTGAAGCGGTTTTCCTGTTATCCTCTGCATTACGGTTAAAGCATGGCGATAACGTTAATGTGTCAGCAACAAACCACCAGATGGCATTCGTTTCGCCTTTGGAGTACTTAGTCTGGGTACTCGTTCCCTAGTGGCCACACATACATACAATTTGAGAAGACTCTAAATTATTGTTCTCTTATCTATTATGTTCACATTTTCGGTTATGTTGTTTACAATGCCCCTCCTTTTGGGCCTTAAAATGATTCAGGTAATTAGAATGTATTCATATCCCCAGTACCTGATTTCAATTCAATTATTAGATGGTCACCATTTTACCGTACTAAGCGTCCTCCCAGTCCCAGAGGATTTTAGCTGCACAAGATCTTTGCACTGAGCGACTGAGAGATCCAAAACTTCGGAATTACTGTCTGTACAGAGGATAGGATTGAGTCCACTTTTGAACATATAGAAGGCAACTGACCAATTACCAGCTGCAAAGAGGCTGTCAGACAGAGCACTCTACCTCCCCCTAGCAGATGCTGTAGCAAATTACACATTCATCAATCTAAATGCGCCTGCAAAGATAACACAATATGAAGTTACAGAGAACGTCAACTAGAATTTATAAAGTTTTTCGAATGGAAATGGGGCGTAGTAAGATAATATTGTTTGTAAGAACTGGTTACCTTTTGTGTTTTCTATTATTTACATTAATATTGTAATCATATGTTTAACACATTTCCATGATAATATGAGGTAATCCAACTAAGCCCGTAATTTGTAACTTTAATGTTTTTTTTTTGTGATGTCACTAATAAAAATAACATATAGATAAATGACAAATATTATTTGAACCAGTGAATTGTAGTTGCAATTTACGTTTAATTCTAAGCATTTGGTCACTAGGGATTTGAAATTTGACATGCAGTGTAGGCCGCCAAGAATATATTATTGCACCGCTGTACTCAGAGACGAGAGAAAATCTGTCGTTGCATCCCTTGGAATGACATGCCAAATTCAATATAATCTATATTGGTACAGAGTTGCAATTTTTGACAAAAAGGGTAGCGTGGAGCATCTCGACCATGGCCGACACGTCTGTTATGTCAGACAGTACATCTAGTAACACATTTCAGGCGTCATTACCATCTGTGCGACAGAGACACGGAAAAGACACCGCGGTATCAACCAGTTTCTTCAAAAGGGTGTCCAAAAGCGAAAGACTGAGAGGGATTCCAAATTTGCTCTTCGCCATATGTCCCTTCTGCAATTGGACCCACGTAACGCGAAACAAGATTCCCGTTTGTCTGTTGTCAGTTTCAAATGTCATTTACTAAAAACGCAACCCTGATTGGTTTTCTGTGACGCCACTCTGTGTAACTGGACCCGCCCCATATCTCAAGTAGCAATCGGTGAATGGTGAATAGTACACAGTTCTGATTACACCACAGCAGTGATTGCACTGGGAGAGGAATTAACCGTGTTTCAATGGTTGCACACAGTCGCGGAGCTGCCAGCGTGTTCGCATCAACCAAGTAACGATGCTTCAACATTGCCCCTTGGCTGAAAACTTCTGCTGCTATTCAGCTGGGTGACTGGAGAAGGCGTAAACGTGACATTACTTCTATGTTATGCTCAGTTTATTGTTCTGGTCCCAGACACAGACCAGTAATTGTGTAAGAAGATGTTGAGTCGACTGATGAGCGGAAGCATCAGAAATCTGGAGAGAGAATACAATTGTACCGTCAGGCTTCTGGATGATACGGAGTATACCTGCACTATCCAGGTCAGTCTAATCACTGATATCAGTTAACCAGCTGCCACTCTTACAATTGCCTGCTCCCGGTGGAGATTCAACTGCGACCGTGACTGGTGCCACCAAACCTTTGTTTGGTGGTCAGGAAAGAAACGTGCTGGTACTATCTGCTAACTGCAGCAGGCACCTGCATCCCGCGGGTCCCGCTTTCCCTCAATAGTACTGGGTCGCTGATGAATCATTTTCAAATGTAGCAATTTTTACTAGAGCAGGTAGATTGTTTAGCAGGTCATTGTTGCTTAGGGTTGCAGCAAAAATATTTTTGAAGCATTTCTGAAGGGTGAAAATTCGGATAAAAATGTAATATCTGCTCTTACGTCTGGCGACCAGGGTGCTCCAGAAAGCAGAGCAGTAGGAGAGCGAGACAGCTATATTTCCCAACGTCTCAGGGTCTCCAGTCCTGAATACCGTGTTCCTAATCACAAAATCTCGAATATGGACCTCGTCGGTTTTGCAAGCAGTGTAACTTTCATGGAATCCAGAGATACCATACTGTATCTAATGTTTTTGCGCTCAGAGTGTGGCGGGATGCCCGAACGACAGGTTGAGAGAAGAGAGGGCAAACAAACGGCCTTTTCCGAGATTCTGGTCTGTTTCCCCCCGTGTCATTATTATTATTATTATTATTAGTATTGTTATTATTATTAGTTGCTTACAGATGGACAGAGGGTATGAAAACACCAATGATCTAATTAAAGACGCAACATTTAAAAGGCTGACTTTCAGGAAATGCAGCAATATCACGAGAGCTAATACGTGAATTGGGAACTTATGAGTCATGTCTCGCTTTAGAAATACAGGTAAACGTTATATATTGGAATGCGTGAAACAGTTACAGGGTATCCTGTATTCGGTCGTCCTGACCTTGCCAGGATTTTCCCTGCTGGAGCTGTACAACTTGGTATTGGGCTGTACATCTCTCAGTGACATTAAACGTATTGTGTTGAACCTTGTGATTCGTCATTCTGTGACCGTTATGCTGTGCTGTATATCAGGTGTTTTGCACGTTTACAATTTTATTCCGCCGTTGTCACTGTCAGTTGAAGGAGTAATGGGGTATAGGGGTAACACAAGGATACAAATGCTGCACTGGCCTCTTGACGATTCAACAGGCGTTCCGAAGTGCTTCCGTAATAAGAAATATTTAAATTCAGATGGCTCCTGCAAACAGCAATGAAGCCCGCGCAGCCCAAATTGCAGGGGGATTATTCGATCCTTGTTGTGAATGGATGCATTTTAAAATTACGACAATTTCACTAGAATTTCACCTCTGCCATTCGGTTTAAGTGCACAATCGAACGAACAAAGAGTTCTTCACAACAGTATCTTCAGTATTCACTTGTTACCGGTACCAAGATTGATTATAAAGAGATGGTTTATTAAAATGTTCATGCTGCAATTATAAAAACCTAAAAGTTAACTTTTTCATTTCGCTTGTCGCTGGGCAAACAGGTGCTCAGAAAGGTTCTTAAATAATTTACTACTAAGCGCGAAGCCTCCTACGAGTTACATGTTTATCAAAATAATCTCTAAATTACGGAAAACTAAAACTATACTATACTATACTATACTATACTAAACAATCTCTAAATTACGGAAAACAATTTATGCAATACACCAACTATCTGGCCAATGGGATTAGTTTTGTCAATGTCAGTCGATTACTCGCAGAAGTTTCTTTGGATTTTCCACAAGAGCGAATTTGGCCGGAGATGTAGGAATGTGGGAAGTTAGGTGTTTGCAACAGTCCACCAAATAATTTACATTTTAGAAAATTGCAAGCCAGCAGCAATAAAAACGTATACATGAACACATCCATGTTCTGTGTTATGTGATTGGAAAGTGCTTGGAATGCAACTGTAGAAAAGTAGAATTAAGATTGTACAGTGTTGTGAATAATACAGTAATATATTAGCACAAGGTGTTAGCCTGGTGATGATATTAACAGTAATCTCCCATTCTAAATATATGGATCTATGTAGCAATAAAATGGCACATTCTGAAGCTAACGCTCAATGGAAGCTGATGCCAAAGAGCGTTAAATGATTAATGTTGCGTTTGTGTCTTGAATGAGACCACTATCTGAATATTGGACTCTCTCAGTTCTTCGTCTCTGGAGTCGATTTTCATACAATTTGATGCTTTCCAAAATGCTGTGCGCAAGCGCGTGTGAGTGTGAGAGAGGAACAGTCCATTGGTATTTGGTAAGCTATGGTTTGGAGTGTTTACAAATTCACAGTGAGATTTACAAGTTCACACACGCTGATATACATTCGTGTTAAAAATATAAGACTGTGTATTGTGTTTCCAGAGTATGATTAGACTACATTTTTTTAAAAACGTTTTTGCTCAATTTAAATAAATAGTAGCTGCATTTGTTTTTGTTTGGGAAGTAGCTATTTCAAACATACTTTGGCCTAAATATTTGCTCCACTAAACCATACAGAAAGTAAGTACAGGTGAATAAAGAGACCCAATAACCAACATGGTTACTGTTCTTGAACTTCAATCAAGCTGAGTGATGATTGGTATTGTGTTTTTCCGTAACGTTTTGGTGTCAGAGTGTAAATGGCATAGTAGATGTTCTCGTAATAAAGGGCAAGTATAAGAGCTTATTGTATTGTAAACTACAATGGGAGTTTTTTAACCCAAGAATGAAGTGACCTGATGTTTTTTCAATGGGACTTACAGTCGCTTAACTCAAGTATATCCAACTGGTGTTTTTCTCCTGCCTTAGTTATGGGCCGTACTGTGAACATCGTGTTTTAAATTTCAGTCTGAGATAAATGTAAGGGACTGCGCTAATCACAAACTATTAGAGTCACTTGGTACCTGGCTCCTCAGAAGCTGGGAGAATTCTCCCTGGACTGATCGTACCTCAAGGGGATTCCCGTATCTTTCCTACAGCAACTGCAAACACATCAAGGTGCTCAACGTCTCAACGCTGCAAGGATCTGAAAGGAAGCCGAAATTCAAATGTATAAGGCCACCTTTGAGAAGGACAAACTTTGACTGATATTGTTGTGGAAAATGGTTTATCTCTTTATTCCTAACAGATCAATCACTATCCCTTCCTGGGTCAACATTCTTCTTTTTTTCATATGGAAAGATGAGGAAAATCCGTGCACAACATGAGTATCAAAGCTTAACAGACTTCTCTTTAGTCTATGAGTCATTGTGATTACTAACAATGAAATGAAAAGAATTCTCTGGTGAATATTTTATTGTAACACAAGAGGTGCATTGAGATCAGTGTATTCTGATTAAAAACTCTAATTCGTGGCTGCTGAAGCTGATGTCTGGATATTGAGGGTGTAGGATGGTCAGGTGGGCTGCGATGTCCAGCAGGTGTGACGTGCTGTGTAAACTCAGCTTGGCGTTCCAGAGGGCGACATCACAGGGACTGAGAGCGTGCGAGAGATTTCCTCCCCTAGCAGTCTGGAGTGATTGCTGCCACTGCTGTTCTGGCGCCACAGGGAGGAGGCCCCAGGTTAATCACCCCTTATGTTCCTGGCAGTTATGGGGTTGGGGGGGCATACCCCTCCTTGATCGTAACCCAACCTGTCTGCTCTGGATGGCACATTTACCAGCAACCATTCAGGAGATTGGGAGAAGGGCACGTAGGCAGGGAGTAAATGGTGAGAGGCATAACTAGGTCACCTTTTCTCTCTCTTGCAGATTTATGTTCCCACCATCAGCTGGGAACCTATCCCCCTGGATTTTTTTGTTTGTTTTTTCTTCTTTCTGCACCGGGATGTTTTTGTAGACTGCCGAGCAGCTGTTCTGTGTCTGGCCAGTGGTGATGCCCTGCCTCCCTTACTTTACCGTAAATCAGCACAGGTGAATCACCCCGGTTTGAACGCTGGAGTATGCAGTTCTGGAATGATTAAGGCAGACTCAGTGAAGTTAAATCCGCTTTGGCATGCCGAAAACCTGAAGAGGTGGCTTGTTTTGCGCTGTTTTTGATGGCATTGCTTTGAGAGCTGGTTTTAGTGTGATGCATTAGGGAGATGTCGCGCTGTGTATGCTGAGGGAGTATGGCGTGTACATCCAGAAGAGTCAGATATAGAAGTCTGTGCCATCCTTCCCTCCCCCACATACCGGGCCGTGCCGTTTCCCTGCTGCAGTGCTGCCACTCTTATGCCGCCCGAACATTGAGAGGCTCCTCACATCTTGAGGTCACATTTAAATAGTGGACAGACCCGCACAGCCGGGGCTGGGCTGATCTTAAGCATGTGAGTGGGGGGACTGCAGTCACTAAAGAGTGCCATGGCTTCATCAGCCCAGCAGAGCTGACCATGTTGGTTAGAGCCAGGCTGCATGGCAGACTGAATTATCAACCCCCTGATCAGCCTGTGTCTTACAGGCTGATAGACAGCCTTCATAGCTCAGGATGCAGGGTGCAACACTGAACTGGATGTGTGAACGCCCTGAGTTTGCACTGGGAGAGCAAAATAAACAAGTGGAGCAGTGTATGCTATCATCGTAACGGTCCAGGTCAAACAAGTTTAGGTCAGACTTCATGGTCCGCTCTCACTCAGAAAATGAAAGGTGTGGTGTCAGTATCAGGAAAAGCATAGCTGTGATTGTGGCCTTACCTTTTTTTTACTTTGGCTGGAGTGCAGTATTAAATGTTAGTTTAACCATTCATCCCCATTTGTGTTTCAGCTCTGTAAACTTGTTTTGATTTTCAGAATTATTTACGCTTGCAACCCTTAATTTTTGGAGAGTGAATGCTGGAAGCAGTGTCTGTACCTTTTATGCCACAACATTTACTTCATCAGAAGTGCTTGTCTGAAAATGAGAACCTGAGAGGAATGCACACAGGTTCTGTGGTGTGTGAAAAAGGCGTGAGTGCTGTCTGCTGCACTGCATTGTGGGTAGAGTGCCTTGTGTCCTCAGACGGTGTTGATTCAGATTGGTAGTTCTCCGCAAAATGGCAGCCTGCATTGTGGGGGTTGGCATCGGATTGGTAGGCGTCTCTGCGGCGTGGGTCAGACATGCTCTGCTGAGCTGTGATAAAATCAAGGCTGTGTCTTCAGTCCCAAAAGCAGCACTTGAGCATCAGTCTTAATTTAGTCCTGTAAAATGTATTATTGAAGATGGGCTGCTGTCTCTGTCTGAGTAGCAGCCTTTTTTTTACACCCAGAGTATTTGCCCTGAATGTGGGTGCATACAGGTCTGTATGTGCCTGTGCGTATGTGCGTATATGTATGCTATCTGTAAGTCTGTAAAGCATGTATATGTTATGTGTGCATGCATGCCTTTGTGTGTGTATATAGTATGTAGCATATCTGTGGCTATTCATACTTGTGTATGTGCACTGTATATATATGTCTGTGTGTATGGCTGCATAAATGTATATATGTGCAGTTTGTAGGCTACTATCAGTGTGTATGTATGTGTGCGTGTTTATGTGTGTATGGCATATAGGCTAAATGTCTGTGTATGCATGAGTATGTGTGCACATTCAGTTTGCGTGTGTTAGTGTGTGTGTGTAGTTGTAACCTTGTTGCACGTTCTTTGAGAGGTTTTGTTGGATGGTGGGGAAAACTGTGCATTCACACACAGAGGCTTTGTGGGAATACAGCGTCATCATTCACTATAGCTCCCACAGGGCATAAAACAATGGCATTCGCCATAGCCAGGAAATGTGAAAAACAATCCATGTTAAAAACAGGAAATTCTTATTTTTGTTTTCCTATGACAAGAAGTGTTATTATAAAATGTAATTTATAGGTTTCATAGCTTGGGGCAGATTTACTTTTTATTTGTTTTATCAGTTTCTATCCAACCCCTGAGACGTACAATTGACATGGGACCAGAGAATCCCTCGGCCATGTTTTGTTTTAAACAGAAATGAAGGTCAGCTCATGAAATCATGTCCATGGATGGATGCTCTCAAACAGAAACATAGTGATTCATGTAATTCCCAGATTGTTTTATAAATGAATAAATAAATAACGCCTGTGTTTTATGGGTGCCAGGTGAGAAGGAGGACTTGGAGGAAAATATCATCTTTAATAATCCTTGGGGCTTGCTGTGCTGGCCCTTTAAGGAGATTTATTTCCAGCGGCTCAGGCCTAATATAGAATAAAAGTAGGATGTGACTTAAGACAGGCCCCCCTGGTTCTCTGCATCGGCAGCAATTCAGCACGGCTCAATCTGTGAAAGGCATGTCTTTTTGATTTTAAGGCATCCTGCAAAAACATGTTAATCCAAGCAGTGGAGCAGCACTGTGATAAGCTCCTGGCAGGTCTTCGCCGCTGCGAGAGATTAGGTTACAGTGGCAATATCTTAGTGATGTTGATGGTTCAGCCATTTCCATTGATTCGGATATATTTTTTATTATTTGAGTAAAATCCTCCCACTTTCCATGTGAATGAGAAGGTGCTTGTGCATTTTTTAAACTTTGCAAGCTGACTAGTCAAGGTGACTGTATGAGTATTAAAGCAGTTCACAAAGGAGATGAAAGACATTGACAGACTCAGGTTAATGTAACGTCTGATTTCAAAGTAATCATTTGTTTTTAGATGTAGGACTTTTTCAGTGTCTCCCTGTCTGCCACCCAAAATGTAAGTACGAAATTTATTCCAGCCGTCTGCAAATGATTCCAGTGGTATTAAGGTCACTATTAGTGTTCTAATATTTCATCCACATCCTAGTCTGGACATAGAGGCCTGGATTCAATCAATGTTTGTCTTTAACTTTGACCTACAAAGTTGTTTTCTCTTCACAAAGACAATTTGGTGTTAACACTGAACTCTCCAGACCGTGTTGGTAAAGGTGAAATGTAAAAGTCAGATTTCACTGTAAATCATGGTTATGGATGAATGCTATTTGAGTATGAAGTGTTCAGTTGACATTCTACTGGTAGAGCATAAACATTTGTCAACCATGCAGTTAATTATGTATATTATGTATGTTTACATGTTGCAATACCACTACTACTACTAATAATAATAATAATAATTAACACATGGTGTTGTATATATGAAGGATATATGAACTGAATCAAATGGAGGGTATGATTTGGAAAGAAGTTTCCATTCTAAATGAAAACTGTTTCATACTGCTGTAAAATAATTAAATTTCATTTTAAAACAAATGAAATTGTGTCTGTGCTCCTCATATCCCTTCGCATTTCTAACTAGTGTGATTTTCTTACTGTCTGAGAATTTTGGTTTGAATGGAGCATTTTGAAAATAAAAATCAGATCAAATCTCTTCCAATAACATGATGTGGATGTAGCTTTTAATCCTTGGTGCTCAATGATCAATTCCTATAGAACACTTCAGAGCCAGAATTTGATGCTGAAGCTGTATTTTGCAGACCAGATGGGTGCACTCACCTACAGCCCTACTGCTGTCCCAGTCACTCAGTGAGCCTCTCTCTGGGAAGAATTTGGGTGCTGCTGCAGAACTCTCCTGAAGGGAAAAATCAGGGATTTACAGGATTGGCAGAGTGTACCGGCACAAAGGGTGCACTCCCGTCAGCCCTGAGGGCGTCTCCTTGGTGACTGAGGGGATCTGGGGTGGTGTTGGTGGTGGGGGGGTGGCACATCTGAGCACTGTGCCAAGGTTTCTACCGTTGCCACGGAGATTCCCCAGCAGCACTCCCAACATTTGGGATTGCTCAGACTCGGACATCCCATGCCACAAAGGACAACAATGGGCAAGCAATTCTCACTTACAGACCTGCAGTGGAGAAAGTGGACAGACATAATCCAGAAGGCAAGATTTCAATTTTATGCTTTCTTCAGTCCAATGCTTCTGCACTCCTGAGTTCATTTTATTTCTGGTAATCAGGTGACTGGGGGCCACACCCCCTATTCTTGAGACCCCAATGTCTATCCTATGACCCCGTTTCCTGTTCCCTGGGACTGGTTCCCACGGCGATCTGCCTTTGAATGTTTGTTTCCCGTTGGTACACTCTTTGATTGATGAGATGTCCTCCTCCGCTAAGAGGCAGGAATTCATGTCATGCTGTCACACCCGTGCTTAATATGATTAAACATGAAACATTTTATCTCCACTTTTTTCCTCTCAAACAATTGTTGTATACACTTTGTGAAGTGTTGTAAACTGGTTGGGTCCTTGAATAAGTTTTGGTGAATGGAATTCCTGTCCCTTCAGAGCATTCATCGCTTTCTCTGCCAGTATTTCAATTGGCCAGCTATTGAAGTCGTGTCAGGTCGGACCCTCGTGATTGGTGCATGCATAAAGCAGGTCATAAATTCTGCATTGTGATTGGTTCATCAATGTGCCTTTTATGGGCTGTGAATGGCCATTGTATAACATTTTATTGAAGGTTGTCACTGGTGCTGGTTGTAATACCAGCAAACAGTGCTCAGTTTAGCAGTGCATTTGATAAATTCCAGTTAGTACTGAAGTTGTATTTTCTGTTATGTGCCAATTATCTACACATTTTGTCAAGATTTTTAAACCCTTTAATTGCAGCATGTTATGTTAAAGGTTTTATTTAGTTTTTTTGTGGCAAGCGAGTGCAGCATTTTAACTGCACCGGTGAACCCTGCTGGGAGGACAGCCAGTGACGCTGGTCCCCCAGACGGGGAAACTTTCAGAGCGCAAAGGAAGAGGTGCACAGCAGAACGAGAGCAGCTGCTGTTTATAGAGCTGGATTGCAGCTCTGCTTGAAAATACTCTGGGATTTCTCTGAGTAATGCGCACACACACGCACACACACACTCACACGTACACACACACACGCACACTCACACAGAGACACAAATGCACACAGGCATGACAAGGCAAGACATGCATACACACATAGGCATACACCCTCACAAAAGCATACACACATGTATTAGGTGTACACAATCACACAGGCATACTCACAGCATAGATACAGAAACATAGAAACAAACATTATATCTCACATAGTTACAGAGACCTATAGTCGGTCCTTATGTTATAAGTACTTATGAAGCAGTAGTTACATTCTTTCTGCACTGTTTGGCCACTAAGGATGTGTCCAAGTGTTTGTTTTGATTATTCTCTGCTGGAGTCTGAATGCTGATGCAGATTGTTGCTCTCGCTGCTGTTCTTTTATGCAGCAATGAAGTAATTATTACTAACACTGTAATGAATTGGCCACTAGTATGTTATATGCACGGGTTCAAACACTGAAGTATGCCTGATGTTTCCAGCAGTGCAAGAACACCCAAACACACTCACCCAGCCAATAAAAATGAGAACACTGGCTTGTTTCTCTCTGATAATATCAACACCACTGCCCTGGTTTCACTGTGACATGTGATGGCCACGCTAATCCTAATCTGAAGACTCAAAATCTTTTTTATCTTTCATAACACTGCACCTCCCTTTGTGTCTGTCCAGTTCCTGAACATACTTGTATTTGATAATAACAACCTCTGTGCACTGCCTCTTTAGAGTCACATATACACAAATACACACACACATGTATTCACATGGACACATGTACACAATCTCTCTCTCTGTTTGCCTCTCTCATCTCTCTGGCTCTCTCTGTATTAATCTCTGTCTGTCTGTCTCTCTCTCTGCTGTCTTACAAACACACACACACACACACACAGACACACACACACATACCCTCTTGCCACCCTGGCCTGGCAGGAGGTTGCTGAAACTCCTGTTGAAGTGCCAGCTTCAAGGCCGGCATCAATGACTCACTCTTATTACTGGTGGTCCTGAGGTGAATCTGTAACGAGGCCGGTTTCTGATGGCTCAAAGCACATATCACATGTAAAGGCAGTGGATGGCTTTGCCTTGTCTATGGTTCAGGGCCATGGTGCATAGAGCGTAGCAGTGGCAGATTAGGGCTTCATGAACTCTAGAATAGGCAGAGGTACCCTGCGTTTCCAGTGTTTTGGTACATAGCGCTATAACTGCTGATTAGTCAATGAGAGTCATTGGCTGACAGTGCACTTTACTCTAACTGTGATGGGAGTCATGTGGCCTCATACTCATTTCTTTTTTTTTTTACCACATGTGGACAATATTTATATATTCTCTTAATGAGTAGATGTTCTTATTCAATTGACTAGGCTGTACATCCCTGTGTTAAATATTATTCACATACTGAAGTAATTGAGTGTATAAGAGCTATGACTGAGAGCAAGATGACTTCGCTCCACCTGGGAAACTGTCACTCGTCTGTGATCCTCTCTCACAGTGCGTCACGGAAAGGAGCTGCAGCTAATACCCCACGAGTTTCAGGGATCAGGCTGCCTCACCGTCACCGTGGCAGATATCAAAGATTAAAATGTGTGCCAGGCTTGAATATTTCATGAGAAGTTAGCTCAGCGCGCAGCGTGTAGTCGCTGTTTACCCTTTTCCCACGGCACGGCAGGGCCTCGGTTGCCTGACACGCGCACTCGCAGTGACGCCAGTGGAGTCGCGCTGCGGGCAGGGAGCAGAAGAGTCATGTCTCTGAGGCTCCTGTGTGGAAGGTGGCCATTAGTAGCCAGTGTATCTGAGCCTCAGATAGTGCTTTCTGCAAGCGATTGCGAGTACTAACCAATGTGCAGATGTACAAACACACAGTGACACTCATATATAGCATATATTTTGTGGAAGTTGCTACCATATCATTTTTGACTGTTTTAGAGGTTGGAAGACCATGTACTGTGGATCCAGCTCGACACAAATGCATGTTGCAGCAGCAACAATAACAATAGTCACAATAGTGTGTGTGTGTGTGTGTGTGAGAGAAAGAAAGAGAGAGAGAGGGAGCCAGAGAACAAGAGACAGCCTGTGCATGAATATGTGTATGTGCATATGTGTTTGTACATGTCTCTCTGTTTGTGTGTGTGTGTGTCTGTGTGGATGGGGAAGCTGGAGAGCAAGAGAGCAGTTGGCGGTCTGTCTTTGTGTGCGTGTCTGCCTGCCATGTCCCCCATTGTGCTCGCTATTGTGTGCTGCAGAAATTTGAGCAGGCCTGAGGTGATACTCCAACTGGGGGCATGAATATGAAACCCCACTGTGAAAAAATAGTGAAAACCCTGGGAGGGAGGGAGGGGGGGAGAGGCTGAAAGAGAGAGGACCAAAACAGAGAGAGGGAGTGATTGTCTATTCTTGTGTTATTGTGTTATCATTGCTCCATTTGTTTCTTATGCACATGCTCTGGTGACAAAAATGCAGTCTTTTCATGCCAATAAAGCAAAATGAATTGAACTAAAGTGAGTAGGAGAGAGAGAGAGAGAGTAAAGAGGAATAGAGCAGGAGAGTGTCTGCGAGAGGGACAAGGAATGCGCCTGCAAGCTCTCTGGCAAGCACAGTATTTAGCCACAGCAAACAACAGTGCTGCTGGTGATTACAGCTTGTGCGGGTCTCACAGTCAGTCTGTGGCACTTATTTGCTCCAGTGACATTGCAGACCGTTTAATGAGGTGTGCTGTGAGCCAATGGGTGGGGGAGAGGCATTTTGGGGGGCGGAGAATGGGGTGGGCGCTTAAGCTACTCAGGCGAAGGACCATATGACACGACCTGACTGTGCATAATCGCAGCAGGGTGTGTAAGCCAGCACAGGTAGATGTGAGCTCAGCGGTGCAGGCCTTTGTGCGCTCGTGTGTGTGAGAGAGGCCATCAGTGGTGCTGCGTGAGTTCATTTGCCGGAGGGAAAGAGGCATGGGTGGAGGAGTGCGCGGGTGCAAGCTTGTTTGCATTGACAGAGTGTGACTAGAGGGCCTTGCGACATTAGCACTCCCTAGCGCCACCTGCCCTTGACCGCGCACACACACCCACACCCCTTCATTCTTAGCCTCAGTGCTGCTCAGCACAGCCTTTGTTCCAATGTCCAGTCTCCAGCACAGTGGCTCAACAGATTAATGAGCAGTGAGGAAAAGGAAGGGACGAACCGGTGCCACCGTACACGCTACGATTAGCATCAGGAACGTGCTTTTCTGCTAATTATTCAGCATATATGCTGAGCATGCCATGGTGTAATGGGATGTATCTTCTTTCCTCCATTTGTGTCCTGCATACCTGCAGGATCCTGCCCGTTCTGCTGTATTTACAGGGCCTGTGTCATATCACTGTTCTATTTCCTGTGTTTTTCACTCCATGCCACAGCTCCTCTTCTTGTTAGTCCGTTGCCTTGGAGGCCGCTTCTCTGCCAGTGGGTCCTTGTGATTGGGCCTGTGGAAGGCCTGTGATTGCTTGCTTCTCAGCCCGGGCCAAACAGATGGTTTGTTATTCTAAAAGCACTGTAAATTTGAGACCACAGCTATAACTATTGGTCAATGTGCACCATGGTAGAGGCAGGAGAGAACAGGGCTAAAAACGTTCTCCTGTTGGTTTTGTCGCAACAGGGTTAGTGGGTGCTATAGGAGCAATGCGGAGAACGATAAAGACTGCTGACAGTGACATGCAGTGACGCACAAATCAGGGACTACTAGACCCACTGCAGGGGAGTGGTCAGTAACATTGCTTTACCTGTAAAATTGATGGGTCAAAGCCCTCTCTTAACAGGCTGGCTTTTGAGCACTGCAAGAGAAAGTGTTTCCGGTGGCCCTGATGCGAAGGCACGTTAATTCTATGGCTTATCTGGCAGCACAGCGTTGAATGCGTGGGTGGCGATTACAGCCTAATCTGAGGTAAATCGGTAAATCATACAGCAGAGTGTTATGACTGTGACATCACCAGGGATGATGGATCATAACTCCTGATCTCGGGGTGGGTGGGATTGTGGTGAAATATGGGTGAAATATGGGTGAATTCTGGGTGAGGTGGGGTTGACACATGGGTAAATATAACTTCTCTTCTACAAGATCTCTCTCTCTCTCTCTCTCTCTCTCCCTTCTTCCCTCCTACTGTCTCTTCCTGCTTCCTTCTTGTCTCCCCACTCTCCCTCTCCTTCTCTCCTCTCTCTCTCATTCCTCTGTCTCTCTGGTCTCTGTGCATGGTGTTTTTCCTCTTGGCTTACTGAGAGATGCGTGTGTGCCTCTGTGCCCAGCAGCGTTTGCTCCTTCCAAGGAGTACGGGATTAATATTACCAGTGCTGTGCAGGAAAGAAAGAAAGAAAAGAAAACAAAAAAAGATAAATAATCCCAGCATCCACCTCTCTCTGCCCCCTCATTTGTGTTTCTGTCCTCTGGGAAGTGTGCGGGACTCTTGCATTAATGAGAGCGGGCTACCTGATCGCTCCTCTCTGTCCCCTCAATCCTGTCCTTTCTTTTTTCACATCTATCAAGCATGGCGCTTTGCTCCCACCTCTCCTTTCTTGGGCATCCAGGCCTTCTGTCCTAGATGCTGTGTGTGTGTGTGTGTGTGTGTGTGTGTGTGTGTGTGTGTGTGTGTGTGTGTGTGTGTGTGTGTGTCTGGGAGGGTGTCACGTGGGACAGGAGGGCTTGCTGTAAATGGACTGTAGCTTGCTGGCCAACAGCCACGGGTGTGGATTTAATGCTCCATTAAACCCCACATGTCAGGGTCCTTACAGGTGTTCTGTTCTCTGGCACCCTGCAGCACCCAGCACCCCCCTCCCGCACACACACACACACACACACACCCTGCCTCCCTCTATGGCATTTATTCCGTTTTTGGGGTAACTGAATAACCCACTATCTTTGACCCCTTGCATCATATACAGCTTTTCATGTTTCAGCATTGATTGGTAATGCTGCAAATGGAAGCGAAGACTGTCTTGAGATTGCATTCTTCAAAAAAGAACACATTTCTAGGCCTATGGAAACTAAAGTGAAACACAAGTCCCGTTGTTAAAGATATTATTAGTACAATGACTAAGAAGCAGGTAGGCTACAGTGGCTGGCTAATAGCACTTGAGGGTATTCAGTATTCTTTCCAAGGTATGTTAATACAGCTTGTGATATGGATCTAAATGATCACTCTGTGCTCAGTCATGCATGTAGAAAAAACAAAGGCTTGCCTCCAAGTCCATCACGATAGCTGGCTATTCTAAGCAATTTAATATTCTGTGCATATTGCTCTGTTAGACAAGTATTTTTATAGTTTAAAGCTGGCTTTTAATTGATCTCTAAAAAAAAAACTTAGCTGAATCATAGGATGTGGGAAGAAGAAATGGGTTTTCTCACAAGAACAGTCCCTGAGATGCTGGGAATGCATGCTTTTGTTGAGTAGGATATCAAAATGGGGACAGTCAGGCGACTGAAAAGTAACGGTGTGTGCTTTGAGGAGCTTTGCGATCACTGCAGCGAGAGAAGAAGACCCAGAGGCCAGCTGTGAGAGGCTTCTGAGAAATTCCATCTGTGCTTTTCAGACTGAAAGTGTAGCTCTTGGAAAATGCACGCTGGCCAGCAATCTGCAGACGTAATTGGGAATCTGTTCTGAGAAACATGGGTTGAAGGGAGTGCTCGCTTAGTACTAGTTGTGGATTCTCACTCCTCTCTACTGTCATCCACATGCAGGAAGGGGCACATTTGGGTGTTCCACTACCACCACAGCTTGCATGAAATCAGATACAATCTTGTGTGCGGAGAGGGGCACTGTTTGTGCCTTGTTTATGTGTGCTGCTTTGATTGTTTGGTTTTTTTTTTCGGTAGAGAAAAATCTCTTAATGTTTAATTCATCTAGGCCCATCTGCTGGGATTGCATCTGCATACAAATTGCTTCTAGAAGCATGGATAGAGGCTCTGTGTGTGGGTAAATGTGTGTGTATTCATGTGTGTTAGTCTACGTGTGAATGAGACAGAGAGAAAGTCTGTAATAGCATGTGTCAGAAGGGGTTGTAGATAATATTCGTATATCTTGGGGCTGCTTCCCCTGATTGGATAGCTGTGAATGGGCCCCTCCTGTCACTAAAAAAGCCAGCCAGGGGTTCACCAACAGGAGCTCGTTCACACAGTCTGCGTCTGCCCCTGTGTGCCCTGATCATCAGCCTCAGTCCCCTGTGAGGTTCAGGGAAGCACACGTGTGAGGGGTGAGCAGGGGTCATGGACTGGAGAATGGGAGCGTGAGCCTGCTGTCATTTAAATTTTATGTTGCAAAAACACAAGCAAGGCCATTAACCCTTCCAGGACACGGTAATAACGCTCGCACTTCAGCCTGTGGAACAATAAGGGTCCGCTGTGTGAGGAGGGACTGATTTACTGAGCGACTGATCGGGGTTCATCACCCCCCAGAGATTCACACACTTCAGCTGACAGACGGCTCCTCATTGCCCCCTCGCTCCAGGGACGGGAGTGGCCCTGGAGGCAGTTGGGCGTGGAGAGAGGGGGGTTGGTGGGTATCAGAGTTGAAGGTTGTATAGATGTCACTGTGCAGGATAGTGGAACACATGGAGCTGGGCCTGAAAACACAATAATGTTCTGGGGCGGGGGGGGTGATCTGAGGGAGGGGGTTGTGGCCCAAGCAGCCATTAGCAAAGAACCATCTCAGCGCTATCCTGCTATCATCCACAAAGCTCTCATGCACATTTTTTACAATAAAATTTGTCATTCTGCTTTTGTAGTGTCTCAGGACTCAACAACTAATAGAATTAGTTCCATTCCCCATGAGAGTAAACCATAACATTGTGTTGGTTAATTTTAAAATCAACACTTTTTTTCTGGTCATATTTAGAGATTCATGTTTTGTAAGTATTACCCATATATTGTGGGATTTAACTTTTCTCACATGCACTATCCATGTAAATAGATGAGGAATAAAATAAGTTTTAATATAATAAAATAAATCAGTTCAGCATAATTTTATTTATCTCACTTGGGGAAATGAAATCAGGTAATAATGAGAAAATTGTTGTTGCACATATGCAATCCATAACAACAACAAAAAAGCATTTAAGTATATTCATAATACAAAAAATAACACCACACTGTCATTCCAGTCTCCCCCATCTGTGCCTACCCTTACTGTTTCCTGAGAGTGTGAGACAGAGAGAGGAGACTGTGTGTGTGTCTGAGAGAGAAAGACAGAGAGAGAAAGACAGATAGAATGTGTGTGTGTGTGTGTGTGTGTGAGAGAGAGAACACTGTATTGGTGCTGTCTGATGCTCTGTCAGGCAGGGGAGATGACAGTAAATTAAGAGCCAAACATGCTGAATGCTCCTTTTGCTAATTTCATGCGCTAGACTGCCTTTCCTAATGATGATGGGAGAACATGTTCCCTCCGTCCCACTCGTCAGACAGATGTAATGGCCACAGGATGCAGGCGTAGGGGGTGGAGCGCGGAGGCGGGTCTTAACACGTATAGTGCAACAAAAGAAATTCAGACAGCATCATTTCAAATGTAATTTCAGGCAGATTTTTCTGAATATCCTCTGTCACATTGTTGAAAAGCAGAGAATGTTATTGCAGATGTCAGGGGCACAAGGCAGGTACAGCAGTAGTGGGGCAGATTTGAGCTGGAAACACTGATTTGGTTCAGACTCTGTTTTTTTAGGAGGCTCGCATCTGTGTCTCTCTTACCTTTGTTTCACTGTCAGGAAGAATTCCCACTTAGGGAAATGTGAAAAAATTCCCTCATTTGTCCATTCAGGCAGAATGCTTACAAAATTTCAGGGCTTGCATGCGTGTTTAATGTATGTTGATACATTTAAAATGTATAAATCATATTAAAATGATTAATGATAACAGAATGAAGCCTATCTGTGTTATCTTTGTAAACCTTGGTTAAAGGATGAATCAATGCATCTCTTTGAGTCTGACACTCAGACCTTTGTGTGGCTTTTTGTGTGTGTGTGTATGAGTGTGTGTACATTTGTGTGCTTGTATGTGTATGTGTGAGTGCGTGTACGTGTGTGTGTGGTAGTGTGTATGCGTGTGTGTGTACGTGTATATGTGTGTGTAAGTGTGTGTACGTGTGTGTGTTTGTGTGTGTGTGCCGGCGTGTACGTGTGTGTGTGTGCACAAGTGCGCAGACAAGTCAGTTCAGACATGAACAGATGTGTTGTGAAAGGTTAGGGGAGTCAGGCCGTCATGTCTCTGTGTTTGTGTGTGTCTGTGTGTGTGTGTGTGTGTGTGTGTTTGTGAGTGTGTGTGTGTCTGTGTGTGTGTGTGTGTGTGAGTGTATGTGTCCCCGCGTGGGGTGGCCGTGTCTGAGCCATGAGTGTTCTTAGTGTCACTGCACCTCATGTGCATCTGTCCATCCGTCTGTCTGGCTGCATGTCTGCCTGTCTGTCTGTCTGTTTGTCTCTGGGTTGCCTTAGTATCAGACAGATAGATATCTAGCAGCTTGCACAGCCTGCAGCTCTAGAAAGCCAAGCTGCTCAGCTTTTTCAGCAAAAATAATGTGTTTGTGACTATTTATAGCCCTGGCTCAGTATCCTCATACTACCATCTTTATTTATTTATTTATTTATTTAGCATGCTGCTGATTTTTTTTTTCCTGTAGTGTTTGAAGTTGGAGGGAGAGTAGGACAGGATGGGGGTGGAGTATGGAAGGTGTTGAGTGCAGTAAGACTGGATCGAATCCCTGATTTGCCACCCTCTAAAACAGAGAGGGATGCTGGAGTCCAACCCCTTTCCATTCTTCTGATCCCATCATACATTGCAGCTGTGAGGGGACATCGCTGGAGTGGGGCACTGATGTTCCTCTAATTTCCATGTAGAACACAAATGATACGTATTTTAATGGTGCTCAAAGGATAGCAAATATTTGAGCTAAGGGCACCAAATAGCTCAAAAGCAGGGAGTGTTCAGATATTGCTGATTTGATGAATCACATCACTATCCTACTAGAGATCGTCTTTAGTAAAATTAAAATTGGCATAATGCTTGATTTACTGGTTTTTATCATTTCTGTACAGATCTCTATGCTAGCAGGTGCTGATCACCACAATGCTAACGCCTAGCTCTACTGGCAATGGGCAGGAGGAGTGCACAGTGTAGCTGAGTGTCACCTCGCCTTCCTGTTCCTGACTGAAGTCTGTGTCTGTCAGATTCAGCTCGCTGTTAAATTTGACTCCACACAGAATTTACCAGAACCTGCCACTGTACGTTTAAATTGATCAGCCCCTAAAAAACAAAATTATCATCACAGGGAGAGAGTAAGCTGTACTCTGACACTGTCTATCTTCAGAGCAAGCTGAAAGGAGGCGTGGCCTATTGTTGATGTGCTTTCTCAGCAGTGACATGTTTCCTATTTGACAGCGCTGTTTGCTCTGTCTGATGGCGGTTTGCAGCACACTGATGGCTGAGTCAGACAGAGGTGCGCCATATGGCAGGAGAATGGGTGTCCCACTGAGGATTGTGTCAACACTGTCCCTGAAAAGCAGCCCCTGCCCCCTCCCTTTTTCAGCTGAATAGGGGTCTTCGGAGCTCAGCTGTTGAGAGGGAAATGTCTGTTTGCCCAGTTGCACTGAATGTCCCTCTCTCATACTCTCATTTGGAGGAAAGAAGTGGAGGATTTCGCTCAGGGGCTTTTGTTCAGAGGAGAGATTTAACCCAGGTGGAGAGAAAGAGGTTCTATTTGCATTCTGGGAGAGTGGCATAAAGGAATATTTAGTGTGTGTGTGTGTGTGTCCGTGTCTGTGTATGAGTGTGTGCGCGCGCCTGTGTGTGTGTATCTGTGTGTGTGTCTGTGTTTGCACGCATGTGCGTGTGGGGGGGCTGTAGTGTGGGTGGGCATCCTAGTTGTATGACACTGTTCTCTGTCTCTAATGAGAGCGCAGTGTGTGTGTGTGTTTTGGGGTAGGGAAGTTCACATAAATTGAGAATAAAAACATGTGTGTGTGACCTCATCTTTGTTTTTTAAAATGTTTTTTCCTCTTTTTCCTTCCAAGTTGGGATGCCCAGTTTTATTCACAATATACTCTCGTCACCACAGACAGGCACGTGCTCTCCTCTGAAGCATGTCATGTCAGCTTGAATAGACTTGCTTCAGAGGAAGATGCTTCATGTGCAGCTTTGTGCAAGAAGATTGTTGGGGCCCCGGAGACTGATGGGATATGGACATTCCTGCTCTTTTAAACTCTCCCTCGGTGATGCTAACGACGATTATATGGCTACAGTCCCCACTGTTAGAGTGCCTTAACAAAGTGAGCCACCTACCAATCCAGTCTTTATGTGTTTGGTTATCTTTACAGAAATATTTTATGGATTTTACAATGTAAAACATACAATGATGAGGATAAATGGCATCAGAAGAAACATGGTTTGGCAGCTTAAAAACAACATCTAGCCCAAGATAAGAGCACAGGTTGTGCACAAGTCAAACCAATTACACTAAACAATGTCCGATCCCTCTCACTTTCCTTTCTGCCCAAAATGTTATTTATTTTATTCAGCAGAAGTAATACCAAATAGGGGCAGGTTTGAGAAGTCATAATTCTGACATAAGTGCATTTTAGTGATAAAATCTGGACAAGAGTAAGTATGAAATGCCTTGGGATTTTGAGAGCTGTGTCCGTACCCTATGACGAGGATTTCTGAAGTAATCGCTGCTGTCGCTCTTTGGCCATGCAACATTATGGCCCACAACAGCTGAGCTGTGCCTCTGTCCAGCCTATAGCCCCTGACCACTACTATTACTCTCCTTCATGCAATTCAGTGTCAGCAGGAGAGGAGATGATATCCTCATGTCCCTCTCCCCCTTTCTCTTCCATCTTCCTCTCTGCCCTCTTCTCTCTCTTCTTACCATCTGCCTTCCCCTTTCTTCCTTTCCCTCCCTTTTGTCTCTTCTCCTGCTTTCTGTCTCTCTCCCTCATTCCCTCACTCTCCCTTTCTCTACCCCTCTCTCTCTCTTTCTCCCTCCCTTTCTCACCCTCCTTCTATCTCACTCTCTTCATCTCCCTCTCCCTCCCTCTCTCTCCCTTGCACTGTCTCCCTCTCTCCCTCCCTCCCTCTATTCTCTCTCTTCCTCTCTTTCTCTCCCTTTTTTCTTCTCCCTCTCTCCCTCCTCTCTCTCTTTCTCTCTTTCTGTCCTTCCATCTCTTTCTCTCTCCCCACTGCTGGTTCTTAAACATGTATGTGATCCTCCTCTCACCCTGCTAGCCTGGGTCTCTCTCTGCCCTGAGCGCCTGGCTGTGCTGCCCCGTTATTTCACCGTGTCTCAGCATGAGTCAGTTTACCCAGACAGCCCCTCTCTGCTGTCTTCTGACAGGTGGGCAGAGGCAGGGCCGCAAATAAAAGGGCTGGCTGAAACCTGTGTGGCTCTCTGCACCGGGGGAGGTGGACGGCAGGAGAGTGACTCAGAAGCAGGCATCAGGCCTGCCCTCCCAGGCATGTGTGCAGAGATATCACCTCCTTCCACCTTCCTTTGGGTATCTATGCCTGACATGTGTTGCACTTGCAGAATTTTAAAGAGCCTTTTTTTTTCATTTCACTGCATCCCTGTAAGATGTGCTTTTCAAACATCTCGTCTCATCTTTTGAAGAAGAGAGAAGGGCTGGGTTCTCACAGATGTCTGGAAATACATTGCAGGTGACGTTAGTGAGTGAACTGAAAGATTGAGTTTAGCAAGCAGGTGAGTCAGTGAAGTTAGTAGTCGAAAGCTGAATGAGCAAGTAGTTAAGTGAATTGAGTGAGTACTCACGTGAGTTGCATTGAGTGAATTGAGTGAGTAGCTGTAAGAGTTGAGTAAATAAATGTGTGAGATCGTGAGAATATATGGTGGAACGTGTGAGCTGAATGAATGAATGAGTGAATTTCTAAGTTGAAGTTGCAATTTGTTGAATTGAGTTAGTGAGTGAGTTAAGTTGAAAAAGTGAGTGAATTTGGTCAGTTTGCAGCACTGAGATGAATATCAGAGTTGGGTCGTTTCTGCAGAAACTGCAGTCCCCTTGACCTGTGCTCCCCTGTAGCCTCTCAGGGGCTCTCCCCTGAGTGCTGTCTTACTGGAGGCATTAACTGTCTTACATTATTAATTAGGGATGGTTATAGAGCAGTAGCTGTGCAGATTTTTTTGTTGCGCCCCAAGCACTGTTGTCAGGGTGTTATTAAATGCATAGGGGCCCTTTGGGGTGTTTTGTGCTGGTTACTTCAGCCAATCAGAATGTGTGGATGTTACTCAGACTTCAAACACCTCACATCATATTATTTGTGCAAACCATTTTTCATTTTTCAACTGAAAGTAACAATACAAATTTGAAAACATGTAAATGGATGTATGTACATGTGTTATAGCACCCTATGGAAAAATTAGAATTGGTGGCACGTGACTTCACATTACTAATTTTTGTGAACGTGTACATGAGGTGGAAACCTTCCGCCAGCCCTGTCGACTGAAGTCTTCATTAAATGTCCGTGTGGAAGTTTCGAGGCTGACAGCTGAAGGCTTCGCCCAGAGGGGGAACTCGCAGACATCAAACGAAGATAAAAAGAGCAACACTCTTTATTTCACCCAAAGTATCCCTGGAGTTTCAGGAAGCCCCTGAAAAAATGTGTGTGTGTGTGTGTGTGTGTGTGTGTGTGTGTGTGTGTGTGTGTGTGTGTGTGTGTGTGTGTGTGTGTGTGTATGAGTGTGTGTGTATAGTGTGTGTGTGTGTGTGTGTGTGTGTGTGTGTGTATGAGTGTGTGTGTGTGTGTGTGTGTGTGTGTGTGTGTGTGTGTGTGTGTGTGTGTGTGTGTGTTGTGTGTGATTGTTGCATATGTGCATGTAATTAATTTCTGTATTAAGTACATCATTATTTAGAAAAAAATCAGGCTTGTTTCCTTGCATAATAAATGAGAGCTCAAATGAATTATGAATGTGGCTGTGGTTCGACATAGCTGATTATTTTGGAATAGGGTACACTGTAGCCGTGACATTGAAATTATTAATGAATTTATTTTTAAAAACAGAGACATTGTCATCTTTCCATAAAAACATGTTTGTGTACACTTACATTTCAATCTCAGGATTATATAACAACAATTAATGACAGCACTGGCTTTGGTTTGGCTGAATATTTTGTAGCCAGACACCTGTCACCTGCTTTAGAGCATGTTGCATACTTAGTACATGCTTTAGTGCTGTAACATGTGTAAGGAATGGGACTTGCAGAAATATAACATTTCATCCAGAGCACTGTTAAGGAGATGGCAGTTAACATATGAGCCCGGGGGTGCAGGGTGAATACACTGCTCTGTGCTATTGATATGCGTCCCATTCATGCCCTCTCAGTGTCCAGGAGACAGAAACTCATACCTTCCCCACTGCACCTGCCAGCTCATTCATTCCAATCAGGTTTTCCATTACTCAATTAATTATTAAGGCACCTACTTCCACAGTATGAATTATAGATCTGGAAGTCAAAATAAATCTAATAGAGTGGATTGCTGGTGACATTCCACAGTGATTCGTGTTTTAGGTTGAATTGTATTTTCTGATGCAGGCACATTGCATGCAGCTAAACGTTGTCCAAGTTTGGTTGTGTGAGTGTGCCTGTGTGGATCAATATATGTGTTTGTGCGGATCTGGGAAATAAATGAAAGACAAAAATTTTATGCATCATTGTTGAAATGCTGAAATTTGAAATGGAAACATTGTTACATTTATAGAAATATGAAAATATTTCCTAAAGTCTGCATTTATTCTTGTTCAGATTGCAAATAATCATATCTTCTTATTCAAGGTGCAAATAAAACACCTTGAAGATGTAATTTACTGTACAGGGATATAGACAGACTGCTTGTAGTTTTCAGACACCCACCTTCTGCAAATGAGCAGATAGTTGTGTACAAGATGGTTAATGAAGTAATTGCACAGTAATCAGCACTTTGCTGTAATGAGAGTGTGTGGAAGATGCTGTTGTGCTTATAGTGGCAGTGTGTGAAGAGGAGGTGAAGCAGAATCAGTGGGCATAAAGGAAATCAAGAGAAAGTGCTTTTAATGGGAGTGTGAGCTCTAATATAATTTTTCTTCTGATTCCATGATTAGTCATAACATTATGTTATTATTTTAGTGGAAACTAACCCAGGGCGACTTTAATTTTCACACATCATGTATCAATATGTTTTGCATTGAAGAGGCTCAGGTTTTATCACTTGCTCAGGATATGACAGAAAGTCAGACCCTGTGGCTTTCTGTATCCAGAGCCATATATTACATTCTGTAATTTGAAATTGTTGTTTCACAGTGTCAGAAATTTGCATTATTAGTGAAACGATTAGTCCTGTATTACAAATATGATGTGTCTGTGATGTGATGTGAGCATATAAGGGGTGTTATTTTCTATTTTGGTGCAGTCCTGCATCATCAGTTTCTGCTTCCGTTTCATGAACGTTTCTTCAGGTGAGGTCGGGAAGTAGGTTTGGCTGGAGTGGGCCTGTCCACAAGCCTAAAAAGACACACCATATTGGGTTTTATGCTTCTGTCAGACATTGAGACAAAGGCAAGCTACCTCATTCTTTTTATGTAGAAACTCTGGTAATCTTCAGGCAGTGCTATTCCCTTTGGACTGAGGAAATGTAAAAACTGCACATCCTCCTCGACAGGTGCATGCGTTTTTAGTTCTCCATTCTCAGAAGCTTGTCATTGTCAGAGCCCCACCCTGCTTTCCTTCAGCTCACTACCTCACATGCTTGGCATCCTCTGTGTCTCTTCTTTCAGCAGAATTTCATCTCATTTTGAGTGACATCGACATGTTTTTTTTTTTTTTTTTAAAGCTGGTGTAAACAAACTGGGACTGATGGCTGCTCAGACTGAACAGGTTGCTTTCAGTGCAGCACCAGCAGCACGAGTGTCGGGTAACGTTCCCTCCTGCTCGCGCTCTCATGGTTGTCAGAAGTGAAAGTCAATGTCTTCAGCGGCATTGCTCATATCCATGCCCTTTCTGAAGCTTGTATTTATCCCCTCAGATTTGCCAAAAAGTAAAAAAGTGTCTTTGTGAAAAGACACAAAGGCCGACCACAGTAATTTGTGATAAATGCCATGGGTAATAGCTGGTTTTCGCTGCCCTCGGTGGAGAAACTGTTCAGGTTCACTCTGGTCCTGTGTGGTCTTTGACGTTAAGCATGGGGATTGTACACCTTCATTCTGTATGCAGGTTTTTTCCAGGGAGGGTCATTTAAAGAAGCTGATTTGAAAGATTTATTCCCCTGCCTGGGATCCACCTGAGTCCAGCCAACCTCCTTTTAGAGAGGAAAGCTTCATAAATAATACGTATGTGATCAAACATTAAACGGTTAGACCAGAAACTGATTATGTGGATCATTTTTAAATGTACCTAGAAATATAACCTTGCATAAAAATGAAATGATATTGATTGGTATCATAAGGTCATTATTTACAAAATCTGTTTTCAAGCCAGAGTTTCTTCAGTACCAGTATTAGAGATAATTATTTGGTCAATAATCCAGTGTTTGAGGTAAACACTGTAACTACATTGCCCTGCATGAACACAGATGTGGGTATGAGGACTGCAGAAACAAATAAAACAGAATTGTTGATATTTTTTATCAGTCTACCATCCCAAATAACCCCATACCCTGTGTCGCAGCAGGAACAAAGCTATCTGTTTATAGCTGCTTTGAGAGAGTGGGGCAGTGGCATGAGCAGAAAGTTACGGACTTGAGCATGAATTATGGACTACTTCAGGCAGTAATGGTCCCTGGTGCTGTCGGCGGGGCTGGGGCTGCTGTGTATGAACAGTCACAGGCACGTGACAGACAGGATCCGCGATTAATATCCTTCAGAATTACCAAATGCTGACACCTTAATTAAGGCAGTTCAGCAAATGTCAGCTCCCGGGTGGTTGTGGACCTGCAATTGGATGGCAGCTGTGAGCTTGGGACCTGTGGATGATTATCAAGGGGTCCTTATGATTGTTTGAGGTGTCCCTGAAAGTGCCTGACTTGGAAATTGCATTTATCTCTTGGCTGAAACAAGTAATCTGCAAGACAGTCTTCTCTCTGAAAGTCAAGTGGACTGCATTGCAGCTATGCTATTCTTGTTTGTTTTTGTTATTTTTTTTGGATATTGAATAATTGGATAATCGTATTTATTTGACTTTGCAGTTACCTGCTAAGTGCAGCTGTTACCGGCATGGCTACACTGGATCCCAGTGTCTTGGCAGATTGAGCAGCCTGGCAAGCCCAACCTTGGCTGTTGACTTGAATAGTTTGGATTAAACACTTATATAATTTGTCTGGAAAGTGTGCCAGAATACATTTTACTTCATTTTTTTATAGTAAAATAGGGCCCAGGTCCACCGCCTGATTAAGAGGGAAAAAATGCCATTTATAATGGACATTTTAAATAGATGCTAGTATTACATGGCTTACCAAACTCAATATTTGTGTATATTTATGTAGATCTGCTTGTGTCAGACAAATTGCAGGATGCTTGTGGTAAATTACTGGTCAGATGTACTGAAGTATAAATGTGTGTAAGAGAAGAGAGTAGTGGAAAAGAGGATAAGGTGAATGGTTAATATCATTCTGCAGTAGGAGGTCCTCCCTGAAAGCCAAATTGTGATTTCCTGTCCTTGAATTTTTGGGTTTACCCATAGCATACCCATTATCTTTTTATATTTAAAAAGCATGCATCATTGTGGCAGTTTCTGTTTGTATATCAAATATGTGTAGTTCACAGAAAGTGAGAGTCATGGGCATTAGGGGTATTGGAATGAAGCTGGTGTAATTGAGCTGCAGTCATTTATCAGCATTTGTGGATTTGCAGGCCTTGCCCATGAAAGGCAGACTCTAAGAAACTTTGTTCACATTTTTTGCTGAGTATGGCTCTTTTCAGAAGTGTGCCTGATGATGCTTTTGGTTTAATTTGCCTGCTGTGGGAAAATGGAATTTATATGACAATAAAATAAATCTATTAAAATTTGCCTTCAGCAATATTTTTGTAAAAAAAAAAAAAAACAGCAAAAATGGAAAAGCACCATAACTCCAGATCCAGTCTAGCTGAAATATTGTTCACACACAAAACTTTGTGGTGTCTACCACGACAGTGAATTTTTATGCACTCTTACTCATCTTTTAGAAGAGGCATCAATGTATGACATTTGAACATGCTGAAAAGGAGCTAAACAAATTGTAGGGTTGGCTACTGCAGATAACTTTAAAGCATTCCAAGCACTAAAACATCTGAGAAATGCACTACAAATGCATTTTGAGTCAGCTTCAAATTGCTGGCAGTTATCACAATTTGTTTCAGGACAACTAATTAATCATCACGAAAGCTCATCAGTTGACAGCTAATCACTTTTTCCATGTAAGAAGGCCTACACAGGCCTGTTACAAGTGTTCAGAAGGAGTACAGCTACTTTGCAGCTCTGTGCAGGAGGAAGAAAATAAAAAGTTGCAACATAGAAGCACAGACATCTTTACCCCAGTTTTGATATAGCCTAGGGGAAGGTTAGGTCTGAAATAATCTGCCTTTTAATCACTGTCACCAAACTGGCACTATACCTCCTCCCTACAGCTTTTGAGGGCCCACCTGTGTGTGTGGGTGTGTGTGAGTTTGTGCTGGTGTGGTGCGTGTATGCGTGAGTGTATGTGTTGTGTATATATGTGAGCTTTTGTGCAGGAATGTGTGTACCTATTTGATGTGTACTTGTGTGCATGTAATCACACATGTATGTCTGCTTTACCATTAATGAACAGCAAACAAGGTTCCTTATAATACTGATATGCGCTTATGCCGGCCATTCATAAACAAAACATATTGCAAGGTTGTGTGCTGATCCTCAGCAGTCAGCTGTTCAAAAGGGATCAGCTTTATTGTGGCACAGAATTTCATAAAATGACCATATTACAGAGCTGCTATGATTGCCATTAATACACTGCTGGCTCACACAAATATAAACGTATCACTGCCTGCCTGTTGACTTCTGGGAATAAGAAACTCCAGCACCTGTCCTGGTTGTGTTTTTATCTTAGAACTCTAAAAAACATGGAAGTGTGTTTTTTTTTAAAAAAAATAGAAATAACACGTATCTTGATTAAAAAAACAAAAAATTTTGCCAGTTTGGTGTCATTTGCATTATTGGTTTTCCTTTAGCACTTTTCAGTTGTCCTTTAGCATTATAATAGTAATTGTGAAAAAAGCATTGTATGATCATTTGTTAGTTAAGGATACTCAACAGATACTTTACAAATTAAACTGAAGTTAAATGGAATTGTCTAGTGGAGGGACAGGAGTAGTGACTGAGGTGAGTTTGTGGGGAAAATAGGGGAGAAGAGGTGAAGAGTGGTGACATTGCTTCTGAACCTTCTGGAAAGCTCACAGCTTGACTGGATTCCTCACTCTTAGTAGCACACAAGTGAGCATGTCACCCTCTGTCATGTCTGTGCGTAGTGGCCCTTGCTCTGTTTCTCTGCCATACATGAGGAAGACAGTGCATAGGGCTGTGAATGTGGGCATGTGCTTGACCCCGCTTGACATGGCAGGATGTAATCACTCATAGAATTGACCAGGGAGGGAGGGCTTTGGAGGGCAGGATTGTCCTCAGTGCTAGCAGAATGGCTGCACTGCTCTGCTAGTGGTGTGTGGGGTGGAGAGAAACAGCAGTTGACAGTTTGCACTCAGGAGGGTGCATGTGCTTGAGGGTTGCTGTCCAAAGGGAGAAGGAGGCCATGGGAAGACAGACTTAAAGATACAATCAGGCATGCCAAATTGTGGGAAATAAATTGAGTGTAAAAACTGGTTACTAAAATTATAACCAGTCTTTCTTATGATAAAACAGCTCTTAATATGAAGTACACTGGGGTAACGCCACTCTGTTAAATGCAATCAATTGCAAAGGGCCCCAGTTGCAGCTGGGTTCTGTAATTCTTATTTAAATTAACATGCTTGTTAATCACACAAAGCAATCAAAATTGGGCTCAGGACAATTAACAGTTTAAAGGTACAGTTTTAGCCCCCCATTT
Organism: Albula goreensis; assembly: GCA_022829145.1. Taxonomy (NCBI): domain Eukaryota; kingdom Metazoa; phylum Chordata; class Actinopteri; order Albuliformes; family Albulidae; genus Albula; species Albula goreensis. The sequence goes on from CM040755.1 coordinate 11,470,662, forward strand.
TCACGCTGGATAGCCTCCGCTGATGTAAAAGAGCCCACAGAGCATGTATCTTGCATGGAGACCCATTTCTCTCTGTCCCATTTGATCGCTTACCTCCTTGTCATTCCATCTGTAAAGCAGGGACATTTCATGGTCTGACTGTCCTTTGATAATCCTGACCGTGGAGTTGTATTCATCATTGTACTCTGGAGGCTTCCCAAACGCAGATACCTTCATTGAGTTTAGTGTTCCCCTGATGAACCACAGAATGGCCTGTTTCGCCTGGTGAAATCATGTCTGATTTCCTGTGTCAGCCCTCTGCTTCATTGGTGAGAGTGATCAATTTGTTTGCCACTGCTTTTCTTTTCCCTCCTGAGTCGGCTATCCTGAAAGTCCTTATGGCAGCAATCTGTTTCCCTGTCTTATGAGACATTAGAGGTGAAGGTGATTGGCCACTCGTCCCTCCTGTGGGATGATGGGAAATCCGGTTGTGATTTCTGAGCTCCTCAGACATCGTTAGTTTCTGATTAGGGACACACTCTCTGATTCTCCAGGCTGCAGCCCCTCCAGCCACCGAATGTGAGTACAACCAGCCTTAGTTTAATAATTACTCGCTCTGTCAATATCCAATCAGTCTCTCCAAAAGCATGATGGGTGGTAATTATGCTTCTCCTGCCATGCTGTTCTTACACTTACCCATCCAGACTTTGGTGTGATTTGTTTTCTTTAGACAGTCATTAGGGGTCAGCTGTCCAAAGAGTAATCGAAGGTTGCCTGAAGTACTACTGTAATTAGTTTTCTGTTTTAGCCATGGGTGGAAGAAACTCACTGACTGTTGGATGACTGAGAAAGCTATTCTCACCACATGTGTTCAACTTCCCTACTCATACACCTGTTCCCTCGTTATTGAGACTTCTTTGTCCTTCACAGTTTTCATCCTCATATTCCCCAAGAGTTGGTAGCAGTCAACAGCAGAGGCACTGTTGTCTGCTTACATTTACACTGTGTACAAAGGCACAGACGCACCAGATCTGTGTTGCTAATCACCCAAGCATATCGCTCATCGTCTTATGAATAAAATATATTCTGTAACGGCCAAGGCTGTGTCTGAGAGAAGCGTTTAAATGTGTGAAAGATCTGTGAATGGTCCACACAGCAGCCGAGTGATAGTGAGACTGTTGTGTCAGTGTGGAACGCGGGTTTATGGGAAACTTGTTTGGTTTTCAGGCGAATAACTAATACGGCTGTTGCAGTTCTCTGATTACAAAGTTAAACTTTTGTGGAATGTTCTTAAAAATGAGTGTCTGAATTGCTGAGAAGGGCAGTGACAGCAGGGTGCCTCAGTAAGCTGTCCCTTGGTGACCTGTCCCTCCTCTCCAGCTGGTGTGTGACCCAGCCTATCCTTGGAGCGATGCGGGATGCACACTGAGGGGGGTCTGTTTTGGTTTGGAGGGGTAGGATGGACATTTGTCCAAGGTGCCCTGGCACCACCTGCAGGAGGTGCATCTGTGGTGTGGTGTGTAGCAATCTGTTTTATTTATATATATATATATATATATATATATATATATATATATATATATATATATATATATATATATATATATATATATATATTTATATATATATATATATATATACACACACACACACACACACACACATATAAAAATCCACAGTGAGGGGATAGAGGAAGTGGGGTGGTTTGTGTTGTATAAAAGATTGAGATCAATAATCTGTTTGAACACAAAAAACAGGAGAGCTGATGCTATTCTGTAAGGTGGAAAGGATTGTGGGAAAAGTGAAGGTGACTGTTTACTCTATTCAGGTATAAAAGGTGCTGTGAAAATATGTTGCTGTCATAGTTGTTATTCTCTGTGCTCTTATACAGTTTGAGAGCTGGCAGTGAGGATTGTGGGGTGTGATAAAGCGAATGAAGCAGGAAGTCACATGACTGGTGCTCCATTATCCTAAGGTTGGTTCACAGCCAGTACAGCTAATCGATGGCTCCCCATACACCTCACCGCCTCAAACCTGCACTCATAGGCTCTATTTGTCTACAGCCCACACCCAGCAGGTGTCTCTGACTCAGTCGGGCAAATTACAACAACGTACATAACACAGCTGTGTTCTGTGTAAGCAGGGATGGAAGCACTTCCGAGTCTCTATGTAGATTTGGAATTTTTAAATTCTACTAGGCTTTGGACACGGATTGGACTGATCACTCTGCCCTATACTGGAGGGGATTTGTTTTGTTTTTGAAGCCATCGGAGATGACATTCATCTTAATTTCATGACATGCTTGTCGCCATGGTTACTTATGGTGGTGACCTGTCAGTTCAAGCAAATCAGCTCAGGCCAGTGGAGGCGTGGTGGGGGAGGAGGGTTCGCAAAGTTCAGCAGAGCAGGGCATCTCTGTGAATCACCCTGTCAAAAAAGGTTTCACATCTACAGTTTAACAGGTTTGTCTTACTATGGCTTTAAATAAGGAGGAATGGCCTTATTGGCCTTGGGTGAATTAGTGTGCATAGCCAGAGTCATCTTCAGTGATGTTTGTAGCGGTCTGCTGGTAATGCATGAGGTCTGTCTGATCAGCAGAGAGCTCGGAGCAACATGCCTTACTCTTTCCCCTGGCTTTCTATCACTTGATTTGCCAATTAGCAGAAAAAGCAATCCTCAATGAAAGTGTTTGCTGATGCTCTTTTATTGACATCCTCAAAGACAAGTGCAGGAGTGTGAAAGCAGGGAGGTAATGCTATTACTTGAATAAATCCATAAGACCCTTTCCTACGCCTTTGATGGTAACAGTCTGCAGGGCATTCTGTTATTATTAGTGCATATTACCCACACTCTGCCATGCCTGTTGGCCTACGCAGTGGAGTCCCTGCCGTTTGCTGCTCAGGCACCAGGCAAGCTGCTGTGTCCTCTCCTATCCTCTGTTTGATGTTTAACCAACTGGACTGTTCATGTCCTCTGTCCAATTCCCCTTTCCTCAATTTTTTTTCCATCATAATCATTATTAGTGATTCTTACCATTACCATCATAATAACTATTATTATTAGTAGTATATTTACATTGCCTTTTCTCAGACTCACATGCACATTGCTGCACAAGAACAAGCATCATAAAACATAATTACAAAAAACACCATTAACAACAGTAATGGTACTTATTATACAACCATTGGTTTTCCAAAGCCCTGATACATAGGCCATGTCTAGAGCCTTAATGCAATGACAGGAGTGTAGAGAGGGGTTTCCTTTTTATGTGAGGGGAGAAAGCATCAGGATCTGTGAAAGTAAACATTAAATATCATTTGCTGAAAAATGTGACTAGGAATGCTGGATGCTGCAAAGATGACTTGGTGTGCCTTACTGCAGTGCTGTTCATTGGTATTATATTGCTGTTATATTGATCAACTTCATAAATTGAAGCTTTTCTCAATACATAAAATACAAATGATTACAGCATAGTGAGCCATTTACTGGAGATTGACACGTTTTAAAGAATGTAAATAAAGTAATAAGCTTTTCAGGAGCTTTATTGGCAGTGATTTTTTTGATCAGAGGTGCCCCTTGGCACACTACAGAATGGAGGACAGTGAGGTGTTTATTCATGCAAACAGCAGTGAAGGAAGAAGAGGGGAGGAAGCCTGTGGACTGCCTATTGTGGTCAGTCTGACCCATGGCAAGGGGGCTCCTCCTTCCTGCCTGCTTCTGAGCTCCTGTCAACTAGATGATGTCACGATTTTCACACTGAAGCAGTCAGCCAATCAGATTACCCTGTCTCCTGCAGCCCCAACCCTCCAGCCCATGCCAACCATTCATGTCTTTGCTACATAGACATACAGAGCAGTGTAGTATGTGCATCGGCTAATGGACAAGGATTCCAGACTACGATGACTTATCCTGATAAATTAGAACTATGTGCAGCATGGACAAAAAAAATCCCATAGCCTCAGATTATATAATGACAATGGATCACAAAGGTTGAACAAAAGGCAGAGAGAGAAATAATAATGTAATATTTCATTACATGCGGCTTATTCATGCATATGTATACAAGTGCTGAATATACAAGTTCCTATGATCAATCTTATTTCACCAATGATATGCATTTGTATTTGTAAATTACGTATAATAATGATAATGGTATCTGAAAAATGACGACGATGACATTTTTTTTTTGGTGAAGAAAAATAAGAGCAAAGTTGAGAAATCTTCACCAACTAATAGCAAAATGCAAAAACAGCATAACAAGCATAAAAAACAACAGGAGACAGTGGATTAGTAGACCTTGGGAGCTTAAACGGAGGCATGATTGAAGAGGATTCAAACGCGCTTTCTGAGCTCTGCAAAGGGATGCATTACAGTCAATTCAGAATTATCCACTGACATCTGACAAGAATGTGAATGTGGAGCGAGGAAACCGTTCTGGTTTATAAAAGCTCTCCAAAGAGCAGCAAATGTCTATTAAGTTAAAACTGTCCAGAAGCCTTACTGTACATTATTAACTGCTCTGATGTACAGTTTTGCAGTTATTATTCCACTGTTTTAAGTTTCTGTCTAGTAAAAATACGTGTATGTTGTATGTTCTCTGTCAGACAGTATGGTCTCTCCAGACCACAAGTGAACTGTCTAAACATTTTTCCCCAGAATGCATTGTCAGAGTAAGGCAATGGATCATCAAAGCTGCAGTATGCAAGAATGTTATAGTGCAATATTTCTAAATTGTCATTGATGAACAGTTAACTAGATGGTCATTGGGATCCTATGTGGAAATATGAGGTCAGCACACAGCTTTGTAAAGCTGGACTTTTGATTGACTAGCCAATCACATTTGTTGCCTGCACAGCGCTAGGAGATGCCGTCTGTGCACACTCTAATCAGAGTGGTAAGGAAAGAGCATGGGCAAGATCTTGTATCCAATCTGAATGGAAGAGTACTGTTTCCATTTTCCAGATCCTTACCGACTGTAGCTTTAAGGTACATGGGACTGGTGTTTACTGTATGACCTCATCGTGCGCATCACCAATGCCATCATCCACAGGACAGCTGTCATCTGCCCTCTCTGCATTCATTGGCTCGAGTCATATTTTTCTTTCCCGCAAAGGAGGAAGAAATCCCTGACTTTGCCGAATGCTAATTTAACCGAGAGCCTGCTGTTTTTTTGCTGAGTATTAATAATGATAAAATGATGCAATTTCAAGTGTAAAAACCAGGACAGGATGTTTTAAATTAGTTATGGATGCTTTCAAAGTTGAATGGATGACTCTGGTGTTGAGGTTGCAGTGAGTTGCTCCTCTGTGTTACAGTGTCATGAGCTCAATTAAGACAATTTGTGCTTTGTCTTTATTATGGACACTGAAAAATGTATTCCCCAAAAACCCCATTGGATGTACTATGCCAGGTCATATTTCATATTAACACATGCAAGGAGAGTCTGTGATCTGTGTCTTTGTAATCTTGCATATGGAGCCAAGGGCACTTTTTTGCTAATACTAATGTGTAGATGCTGATGCACTAATTCTAAAGTCTAGACACTGATGCATTCTCACAGACATGGGCAAGTTCAGCTGTCCCATAAGGCACTTCTGCCGTGGTTAATACTGTAATGCATGGGATGTCATGTTTCATTTCAGGCCCGCTCACTGAGGTGGGGTGCGGCTCACTAACACTGTGGCCTTACCCCACTATTTTTGATCACTGGAATGACACCAGATAGCATGATCAGAGCGCCCTCTGAGCACAGTGCAGAGCTTTGTTTTTAAATTCCAGATCGGATACAGGCCTAATGAAGAATCTGTGGTGTAAGAAGTGAAACCCTTTGACTGCTCTTGGCCAGTGTAGCCGTCTGGGCTTCCAGTAAATTGACCCTGCCCCTAATACTTGACCACAGCGATTTTAAATTGGTATTCATTTGCTTGGCCATTGCCCTTTTTCTTGGGTGCTTTTCAAAGTGTACATTTTATACGTTATCCATTAATTCAGCCTTATTCATTTGCTGAGGCATTTGAATGAAGTGCCTTGGGGAAAAGCAGCCCAAATGGGTATTGAATATGCAACTGTATCCTTGAACCTGTGTTCCTTAACACATGCACTACCCTTGAGTATCCCTTGAGGAGTAGACGAGAGGACTGTAATACAGATCCCTTCCTGTTTTCAAAAGCACTTCACTCTGGCACACCTATGGAAAATGGCAGTGCTGTTTTACATTTCATACACTGTCATTGCTTTACTCAAGGATGTATTTCTTTTGAGAATATGCATGCCTCCGTTAAAGCACTGCTGAGACGCTGCAACATGCTATTATAATTCCAGCCACTGTGTGTTTGTGAAATGAGGTGTTTATGAGGAAACCATAGCAACCAGAGGACAGCAAGGGAAGGAGGGAAGACCTCATAGAATATGGAAAAACTTGATAAGAATCTCAGAAACATCATGCCAGAGAGGCTGTTCTCAGCAGGGAGGCTTGAACCCGGGATGCAGTTGCACCCCACCCTATCCCATGGGCAGGTGCAAGTGCAGCCCTTCATTATAGCCCTGCACTGAAACACCTGATTCAACTCATTAAGGTCTTGATTGAACACCATGATTAGTTGATTAGTTGAAATAGATGGTTGAGTGCTGTACTAGAGGAAAGGCCTGCATCCATGCTGGTTGTTTTCAAATAGGATTGGACACCCATGCTCAAACCCCTACTTGTGCTGTGCGCTTGAATAGAACAACCCTGTCACCGGGGTTTCAAAGCACTAGTTTTCAGTATGCCGTGGGGATTCTCTTGACCTGTAGCCACCCTGTGCAGGAGGCATTTCACCTGTGATGTCAGTGGACATCAGACTCAGGATCAGTGTGTGAGGCAAAGTGATCAAATAACTGGACTCTAGACCCAGATGGTCCCTCTAGACTCTTTGCGCAGCGATGTTGGGGAATCCTTGCTGAAGGTGCTTAACCTCCTTTGGCTCAGTAAATACCATGTAATAGTCCTTTCACAGTAAATATGCAGGCTCTGATTTGCTTCAGTAAACATATAAAGGGAACGTGTTCGTTTTGTAAAGTACTGTTCTCTGTGCGTTTTTTAACTTTGGGACGGCAGCTGGGATAATTTCATTAGGCCTCAGTCACACAAGGCAGTTGAAACCAATGGGCGCTGGTAGGAGATGCAGCAGAAGACGACCGTTACGCTGAAGGAGAAGGCTTAGAGAGCCCTGCAGAAACTGAGCCACTCCAGGAAATGGGCTGAGAGCCAGAGGCTGCCCGTGCAATGCTGCAGAGATGAGAGCCGATCGATCGGAAAGCAGAGGCATCACTTAATGTCCATTGCCGGCCTTTTGCCAACCTCTCATTAAACTGTAATATCTTCCATCAATATGAAAAGTAACCAGCATTAAACATTTCCCCTTTAATTAATGGAAAATAGTTGTAAGTGCTTTGTTATTGTATTAAAGCACTGTTTATCTCAGTTGGGGGATTGATGTGGGAGAGCAAATACTATGCATAGGCAGTAACTGAAATGAGCATATTAAGATATTTGAGTTACCCAGTTGTTACTTTCATATTTCTCCTTTAAATTCAAAAAACAAAGCCAGAAGGGAAGTGTCTGTTCTGAGACAGGCAAGATCTCATAAACAAAGGGCAACAATTTCAGTCTTTACCAAAAAAAGGGTGCAATATCACTTTCAAGTTTGTTATTTTTCTACCTGTGTGCTGTTGGAAATAAAAAAGCAAACTATAAATACATCACAACAATGTATAAACTCTGAGGTCATGAACATGAAATCGATCTCTCTGTACTAAATATTTGTTGTGGAGGGAATGTTGTTTTTTCTTTATCTTCCAAAGAAAGCCTTAGTGCAGGAAATGGTAGGCTCGAGAGCAGTAGCGTTATATAAACTGTGTGGGAGGGCATTGCAGGTGTCTCTGAGCCTCCATCGCCGTGGGCAACACACACACACACGCATCATGTGTGTTTTATAAGCGTAACGTGTGCGTGGAGGGCAAACTTCGATGGGAGAAAATACTCATCCTCTGAAAAGCTCTTCCTGCGAAGCCTCCATCCTCGTTCCTCCAGCCAGAGAGACAGCAGGAACCCGTGCTCCTGCAGCGATCAGCCGTGGCAGCACGGGCGCTGGCAAGGAGTCAGAAGGGAAATTTTGGGGGTAAAAGGCTTGCCTGTGATTGGGCCTGTAGGTTAATAGTTCTGACCATGGATTGAGACAGAGATAGAGAATGCAAGTGAATATATGGCAATATAGCGCCTGAACTTGAAATGGAAAGAGGGAGAGAGTTGGAGAGCAGGGTCAGAAGAGGCACTGTGGTGTTCTTTTTTTTCCATTTATTTTAGCTTATTTTTGAGTGTCTCCTCCTTTCATTGGAATGGCAGGGTCAGGGTCACATGACAGGCTGCATTTGAATGAGCTCTTTGCTGACTGCTCCATCTGAAGGCTGAGGACACAGCAGGCTGCTGGAGGTGAGGTGGCTCTGATGTCATAGTAACCCTCTCAGCTTCTAACAATGGGGAGGAGAGGTATGGACAGACTTGAGACATGGACAGATGTGAGACTTGACACACTGGTACATATTTGTTATATGCTGTAGGCCAATCACAGGGAGAGGAAAGCAAAGTGACTTTTCATTTGCACACACATTATACACGGCAGGAACGTACCAAGATATTGTAAATTCCACTGTAAGCACACCAGTCAGTCTGCAAGTCTGCAAACACGAGCCCATATTTTGAGAAAAGTGAGATTGTACATTATATATAAGTTTAAGTCTGGAATTGCTATATGGTCTCATTACTGCATGGCATAGGTGGGGGTTGACCTCAGCTGTTGACCTGATGATACTGTGCACACTGGTGCATAGCAGGTATTTATTACTCTTTTCAGGGTACCACACTCTGTAAAATTAGTGTTAACATTAAATCAGATCCTTAACAAGGTCCACAGATGTCTTGGGTTTTGACCCTTTCACACATGAAGTTTACTTTTATTGCCTGTCTAAAAAGAATGAAGTGATAGTTGTATATATATAATGGCAATACAGAGTTTGGATTAGAATCTTAGAAAGATTACTTTGTGTCACACATAGTGTGTTCATTTTGTTTATTCTCTCCCCTTTGTGGTTAATCAACCAAATGACCTACTGACTTTAAATTCACCATACACAGTGTGGGGCAGTGCTAATACAATATTGTTATATGAGACTGCAGATATGAAATCCTTTATGGGAGCTTCTAGGCAAGAGAGGTAGAGGAAGAAAGGGTGAAATTCACAAATGAATGTATATGGAGTGTTTGTGTACCAGAGTTTGTTTTAACATGTGTGTGCATGTGTGTGTGTGGGAGGGATGTAGTGAATGTGTGTATATACAGTATGCAGGAGCTTTCCACGCTGCTACAAGCAGGCGTGGTGCCTGCTTAAAATTCCAGTCTTGACATCAGTACGCTTGTTTAGCGTACATGGTGGGCAACTGTGGAGCAGTCAGCTGGCACAAGGCTTTGAGTCTCAGCAGCAAGACTCCCTCTCCTTTGTTTATCACGCGTGGCCTGCATGCTCGTGTTTGACACCAACATCAAGGGTCGCAGCTAAGAATGGTTTTATTTGTGAGGATAATCCCCAGTTTGGGTACAGTTTATATCCCTGCCGTGAAAAGAAATATAATTTGAGAGTAAATTTTATCCCTTGAGCATGTAAGGGACTTGGCACTGGTGTCCTGATAAACTTCACTTGTCCCAGAAAGAAAATGAAACGCTGTTACAATTCTTTTTCAGTAACGCATTGGAAATGTCTATTTTTGCTGTCGTTTTTTTACCCCTCCAGTCTATTTTCAGAGCATTTAGCACATATCAACAGGTCCGTCATAAAACGGGTTTTAAAATACCAGTATTTAATTAAGAGCACCAACCAATTAGATTTCATTTTTTTTCCTCCAGCAATCAGCTTTTCCCACTGGTGCAGACACTTGGAAGGTGAACCACACAGCCTGCTGACGACGTCAAAGTCCTCCTTGGGTTGCGTAACCCACTTTGGGCTCCATGCTCCGATTGGTACAAACCAAGAGCACATTCACCCAGCATTAATCTTGATTTGGATTGGGTTGTCATCCCGCCGCTGTTTCCCGTCTTTGTTAAGACGGCACAAGTCAAAGAGAGGCTTGACAGAGGAGCCCCTCACTGCCACAGAGCTGAAGGAGAAGACATCAGCTAAATGTGATTCACAACACAGGCTCTGAGCAGTTCATTTTTTGGTTAATGTGTTTTGGGAGTCACCCCCTACCCTTCACCTTCCTTAGACCAGTCTGCACAGCAGATACAGGGCATTCGTGTCTCTGCCGTGAGTGTTCAGAAACGCAAGTAACCAGCTACAGTGTCATTGCACAATCACTCCACTGACTGATGTAATGAGAGAAAAACCTTGTATCAGATGTCAACGTAAAGCTACAACTTTGAACCTTAGGATGAGGCAAGTTGGATGTTTTTGTACTCTGAAGTGTTTCAGCAGTGAGAAGTAGTACTGACCTATGGCAGCTGGTCAGGGACAATGTTGAAAAACTAGATGGTGGACTCTTTGTACTTTGTTACATTTCAACCTCTCTCTTCTTCCTTACAAAAAAATAAATGTATTGTACCTCAAACACTCTGATTAAAGTACTTGCCTGAACCCACTTGCTGATCAGAAAGGAATTTGCAGTGTATTCTGTGAGTCAGTCACTAATGTACAAATTGGGCCACATGATATCGCTGCGCCATTGTGCTTCCATGCACTGTGTTACACCAGGGGAAACCCAGGAGTTCACCAACAAATTTAAATAATCAGACCTGGTTGGTAGGGATTCCATAGTATTTCACAGAATGCTTGTGTGTGATAATGCACAAGGCATTTAGTTTCAGTCATTTTCCGCTCCTTGTGGTATTATAATCAGCGCTGTGAGCCTGAAAAATGATTCCCAGCAGGGAACTGCCATGACAGTTCAGCTCTGAAAACGGCCATTTTCTTGTATTTAAATTCCAGTGCATGTAGGTAAATCGCTCAGCTTAAGTGATTTTAACTGAAAACACTTGAGCTTCAAGTGTTGGGTTATTAAATATGAATATATTTGCTGTCATGACTCAATATTCAAGCCCTTGATGGTTTAGCCTAAATTTAGGACCAGATACTCAGAATCATGATTGTTTCCTGTAAGGTCTTGAGTTTAAAATGTTTCGTTTGGAAACACTACCTCTGAAGCCCTGTTAAAAGATAGGATTTTTGTGTGTTTTGATCTTGATGAGGCATGCAGAGGGAGGACGGGAAACATTAGGAGGAAATGCGAGTCACAAAGCTGTGGGTAACTGCTGTCATAAGTCACCAGAGCTTCCACTGGAGTGTGCATCTGATCTGAGCCAAGCTGTGAAGTGATTTATAAACTCTTTCCTTAGAGGGATTTATTCCAGTATGGAGAGGCACCTCTTGGGGAAACGCAAGTCAGTCTTCGTCAACTTTTAGACCCAAGCTCATTACATACCTCAGCAAACATGGATACTTTGCATTCGTATTTAATTTCATTCTAATTGCCTTATCAAATTGTGTTTTACAGCTTTTGTTTTTTTCCCCCTCACGTTTTAATTTTTCTGGCTTCTCACTTGAAAAGTCTGTTGATTGCCTTTTCGTTTATAATTCCATTTGTACCAGGGAGAGAGAAGGAGAGAATGTAAAAGCATTTATATGGTATATGGCTACAAACATTACATCAGGAGGATGAAATGACGTAGGCTGCTCTCTGCTTCCATTAAGAGCCATTAACAAAACCTCTGGTAACAAACCCAGTCTATGGAACCATGTCTTGTTGTTTGAATCTGAAATGTCTTAACAGTTTATCCCATTGGTCTTCTTTAGGTCTATGTTTTCAGATTCCCTCTCCTTACCCCCTGATACATGTAATGCTTTTAATCCAGACTCAGATAGCCTGTATTTTGATATCAGAGATGCACTGCCTCTTTTACTCGCATGTTGTTAAAAGGGATGGTCCAACTATCAGCATGTAGCAAACACAGCTAAAATAGTTTAGGAATCACCCCAACCCATATAAATCCAAATTTCCTAGAGCAAGGAGGCACCTTAGCATTGGAATGGCACCTCAGAGAGAATGTGCTGGCCAGCTTGCACAAGAACGCAGCACACCCACTCTGTCCAGATGACTGTGAGTCAGCAATACAATTAGCTAGCCCACAATCCATGGGTTGAATGGAATTGGGAATCTCTAGGCTGAATAAATGATCAGAACTACAGCTATGCAGTAGAACAAAGTAAATATTTATGATTTTCTTCAATAGGTTGTTTCACTGGTTAATATTATTTTTTCATGTAGACTTGTCAAATACAACTGAACTGTAATAATCCACTTTCAGATTATACTCAGAAACAGGAAAACTACTGAAATGTAATAACTCCATAATGCCAAAAGTTTTCTTTTACTTAATTTGTTTTCTCACTTTTCCAAGACTGAAGTTGTTCCCAGCAACAAATGAGAACTGTCTGTATTTGTTTACCAAAGTACCTTTAAAACAGAGATATCTTGTACTGGAACTGGAGCGTTTGCAGGAAGCTTGAAATTGTTTTATGCCACAGAATTAATGGCATCCATTACAAGAGATGCCAATGCAGATCAGCTAAATAAGTGCCATTCTAATTGTTTTTTTCTTTGTTTTGTTTAAATTTTCAAGCTACCTCTCCGTATTTCTTTGTGAGGTACATTGTAGCCACAGTCTGTCAGCCGCTTTGCTTAAGCAGTTTGTTCCTGCTAAACAAAGTCTACCAAAGGCCTCGAACTAAAAGAAGAGTCATCCACTTACCAGACTGTACCACTTCATGGATACCCCCCCACCCCATTCTCCACCCTTGCTTAAGGCGCCGGAGGACGGACGGCACCCAATGTTCCTTCTAATCCAAATGAATAAACATCCTGAGCTCTCTGATGCTGGCTCGCAGTCATTACACGGACAGCAGTCACAAAATGTGATTTAGGATTTTGGCTCAGATGCTGCTGGCTCTCTGAGGATGGACAGTCCTGGGTGTCTGATTAGTGGACCACTCTAACAGAAGGGGGCGGGGTTTGTCAGTTTTCAGCACATGTGCATTGATATCGGCTGAAGCTTGTTTAACGGTTCATTTCCTCAACAGCTTGGGTTCCGTTTGTAGGATCTGTGATTGTCACAGTCCATGAGTGTTTTTTTTTTTTTTTTTTTTTGACTGCTTGCCGCCCTGTCTGTTATACCAATGAACCGTGTGTTTCGTGTAGACGTGTGGATGACTAACGTCTTCTTGCATTCCAGAGTTTAATCACGGTTCATGGGATCTAATTTAGGATGCTGAAGTTAATAATGTGACAAGACCACAGAGGAGGCTCTTGAAATGGACTCAAGGGGTCATTTTTTCAGGGGCTTGCTTCTCTAAATATTAGTATGAGGTGTACCATTTTATGTTTAAGGCATAAAACCAAGGTCCTTTCCTCGTGAAATACATTGCCAATTTGACACACATACTATTAAACAGACTTGTAAACAGCCTCAAAAAGTTTGGCCACAGTGAACCAATGAGTTGATAGCTGCACAGCTTGTTATAAAAAAATTATAAATCCTGAACAGATAGAGTATGATAACATGACATTCATAGGAGCTGTTATTTGAATCTTTATGCTATTCCATTGTCAAACTATAAGATGTGATATCAGCAGAAAAAAATTTAAGTGAGTCACGTGGACCTTCAACCACCACAAAATTCTACAGTTGCAAATCTTTGTGGGTCAAGCTGGCTGCCGAAACAGCCCAATTATGGAGGGAATAAAGGATCAATTTGCAATCCTTAATTTACCATAAGGCAGGTATAATGTCTCTGTAATAGTAACCAGACATTTTTTTCGCTGGCCAAGAGTGAAACAAACATGCCTCAGTAAGCCTTGACAGTTATGAACCAGAGGTTTTACTGGTGCAGATCAGTTCGCTTTGTGATTTTGCTTACTGCTGTAGTGATACTGCAACTTAAGCTGACCCAACTTGTGATTTTGGGGGAGGTTTAATGTTATGAAACAGATGACGAATCGTGTTATATTTTCACTGGGCTGCCTTGTCTCTTGTGATTTAATGACTCTACGAGAATGTCCCTCGGTTGTTATCAAAGAGGGCACAGTTTCAGAGAGGCACTGGAAAGAATGCGGGCCATTTAAACCGCCCTTTGTTTCACTGCACCAAACCCTTTTGTATACAACCTAAAGGATAATTCTATAATTTCCCTGCATGGAAGCTAGCAAAACCTTGAATGAACTTCTGAATGCAAAACCAAGCTCAGGAGAAAAGGTCATTTTGTTGAAAATAAGATTCTAGGATTATAAAGGGAAAGTTCCCCTTCACTATTATTTTGGCACTGTCACATCTATGACAAAGCCAGCTCAAAATGTCAAGCAGTGTCACTTAGAGCAAGAGGCTAGCATCTGTCAGAGTCCTGGGGACATCAGGAACTATGCTGGACACCAATGCAGAATTTAACCTGAAAAGTCAATTAATATCTTTACTTACTGGTAGCTTTGATCAAGCATACTTTTCTGTTCTGGAATGATGAATGAAATCCACATTGTAAATTCTAACCCCAAATTACAGGGGAATTGATGGGTGTCTTATCAAAGCCAGAGCTCCGTGTTAGACCGTTTGTTTTTGTTTTTATGGCTGGTTTGTTGGTGTTGTAATGATGTCCTAGGGGTAAAGACTGCACACTTGAGAGGGCAGAGCAGTTTGGAAACCTTGCCAAAACACGGCTGAGAAGAACTGAGGAGTTCTGACAGACCCCGGCCCATTAGTGTGCCAATACATGGGCATATACAATAAGGAATATACTTCTGAATGCTTGTTGACATACACTGAATATGCATGTTTTTCTGTGATATATTACACATAATATAAATTATGCTGTGTATACCATTTACAAATGCATGTCATTTTGTAAATATACTCTGTATAATAGAAACCAATTATTCTATGGTTTCTATTATACCGTGTATATTTTGACATTTAGTATGTACAGTATTAAATATCATGAATACCATATGCATATGTAGGACATTTTGTATTGCAGAATTGTATGATTTACAGTATGTATGCATAAATCTCACAGAACACAAAATAGACCTATTATGCAGTACAATAATGCAGGTATGATATGTGGTGCAGTGTGAACATGTATTGTTTTTACCTGGGTGAGTGACTTATTGAGTGGATTTATTAGTATGCCGCTGCTATAACAAAATTTCCCTCTTGCCTTTTCTCATTACATTCTGCAACACCGTCTGGTGTTTTCGATTTGTACTGTTTGAGTGACAACTGAGGCAGTGCGCTGGATCTCTTCGGACGACAAGGCCTTTAACCATCATTTCAGTTCATTCAGCTGTGACTGCAGAGCGTTTGGAAATTGAATAATTTGAATGTGCAATTTGAAACAAACCTCTCGGGAAATAGTC
Organism: Albula goreensis; assembly: GCA_022829145.1. Taxonomy (NCBI): domain Eukaryota; kingdom Metazoa; phylum Chordata; class Actinopteri; order Albuliformes; family Albulidae; genus Albula; species Albula goreensis. Next base: position 11,486,130 of record CM040755.1, read on the forward strand.
ACAAATTGATCACAGTTGTATTCAGAGTTTTGTGTTCGTATCCATGATTTAACTCTGACTATACCCCTCCGCCCACCCCGCACACCCCTGCTCTCCCCAAATGTCACATGTCCCTCCCATGGGGGCAGTGTGGAAGTGGCACATTCTCCCTTTGCATGATTGACAAATTCTGTTATTGCAGGTGGCATGGGGCCTCCTGGACTGACTCGAGTGTAAAATACTATAAGACTTTGATACCTCAATGTTAAAAGGCATGATTGCTCACAGTATTGTGTTGACGTGTTTTTTTTTACTATGATGTTTTTGATCGATCACAGTATCTCAGTAATACAGCTGTACGTTTTTGAAGGGCAATACACTAGCATTTCATCAGGATGTCCTCTTAGACCGTAGAATTCCTGCTCATTCTCAGGCATTAGTTTGAGTAAGCTGCTGTTCAGAAGAATCAGTCTATGCATTGTTCTGCTCTGCTCACACAGTATGATGATGTAAAGGTCAGTGGATCTGGGCAGATGTCTGTAAACAAGCAGTTCATTACAAAAACAGATACAACATGCTGACCACAAAGCCATCACCACAAACACTAGATGCCCAAGGAGACCTGATATCTCCCAGAACCGTTCTGCCTACACTTTTCGGCCCCATTGAAATGAGTATGTTTTTTTCACCAAGCACATTGATGTAATGAGAGCTCAACCCCAGCGGTGATGGATGGCCCAGCTAGGGCTGGCCCTTATCGTTTTACCCCTCTCCTTGTGTTCAGATGCAACTGAGCAGGCTGGGAAAGATCAGTCTTAAATTGATATTATAAGTCCCCGGGGCGCATTTGAGATGCTTGTTCAGACGTTGCCGTGTCAGAAGGCCTCTGCCTCAGCAGTGTGGCAGACCTGTCGGTCGGCTCAGCCCAGAAACGGTCGCCTAAGGCTGGTTGTCATCATTGCTTCATTCCTGCTTACCCTAGTTACTGGCCCTCCATCAGCACAAGACCCATAGTCATGACCTTTTTGACCTTGTGTCACATATTGTTGTCAGCCATTAGCACCATGTAAGAAGTGGTGGGGGTTTTGCAAAGTCTTCGATGACAGGACACTTTCGTTTTGTCCTTTTCATTTAATTTGCTGCAGCAATGAAGCTGGCCTATGAACCAAATTTTAAAAGGGTTTTGTAGGGTTAAAAAATAGGCTTAATATATCTCCCATACAACTGATGACAACTAATGAGAAAAAAACAAGGTGAAAATCAAACTAAAAGCAAGCTATGCATCAGTCCTACCCTGCAGCTCTATTCAAAGAGCAGAATGCCTCCAGCCCTCCTCACACCTCATTTTCACCATGACTTATGGCATCAAAATTAGGCATGGAACAATTGGCTGTGCAATCAGTTAAAACAACTACGTCAAACCGTAACCAACAAGGCCTGTTGTGCATGCAGGCTTTCATTGCAGCAATAAATCACCTCATTTTAATAACATGCAATCAAGAGCTTGATTATTTGAATCAGTTGCCTTTTTTTCTGGTCTTCAACAAAAACTCATACTTGTTGGATAACATTGGGCCTGTTTTTAAATGAATGTGTGGAAATTGTATGCCAGCTTCTGTTGACTGTTATGAAATTGTGGCGTGCCCTTAAAATCAGTGATTTTCCATTCTGGTCCTTTTGGACCACAGAGTATACTGGTGTTTGTTGTCAACTACACAGTTAACTCAATTCACCTGGTTTCTTGGGCATGAACTGGAAGTGGAATGTGAGGTAAGAACCAAAAAGGAATGTTCCAGGAATGTTGTGAATCTGTATGGTAAAGGCCTGATGTATATTCTCTGGATGCTAAAAACCACATGCGATTGAAAAACATCAGGACTTAAATGAATTAAAAATCGAAGAAAAAATATTCCAAGTTTTGCTCCCATTGTCTTCATATGCTCCATGAACATTCTACTTAGCATTGCAAGGAGGTGTTTCTTAGGCATTTTACTTTACCAGTTTTTCTCATCTAATTTTGTACCAAAACATATTTTAATACTATGCAAATTTGGCTCTTCACTACCATTTGGTTTGCCTTTAAACTATTCATTTTCCACAGATGGTTTACTTTGTGACCAGATGCTCATGCTTTCAGCATTTAGCATTTAGCATTTTCAGCCTTAGTTCTATTAATAAATCAATACAAAATGTAACCTCTTTCAAAAGGCATCATTGTCACAGAACATTACAAAAAATTAAAGCATTGTTTGATTCATTGTCGGAATATTCATTATTTGTAATGTATCTGTGTCTAAAACAATGTGACATTAAGAATGTAAATCATCATTCACTAGAAATTGTCTAATTAAAAGCAATTAACAGCTTTTATTGTGAATTGGCAATTAAAGTTGAGAGAAAAACAAGAATACAGAGGGGCACTCCAGACTACTGTTGGGAACCACTAAACTATGGGACTGTAAGGGGGTCTAGATTTACTCCCACTTGCTTGTTGAAGGTATTGTATTGCATAAGACATTGATACAGTGATAGTTGTGTGTCTCTTTTCTGAGTCTCTGGAGCACCGTAAACATATTAACAGCTTTCTTTACCCCTTTTGTCTTATTAATGAACTCACACATAATATTAAACAGGCCCAAGACACAACCATGCAATCTTTATTTGAGCATAAAGAGAGAGTGTGGCTAATGTCCTCCGTACAGAGCTCCATTCAGCACGGCGACGTAGTTTTAGGGATTTGCATGGAAACAATGGCTGATTCTGAGGCATCTGTGCTGCTCCGATAGGGATGCGCGGGCATCAGTTCATTCAGAGTAGCGGAATAAGGCGATGATTCGATACCTCCTGCTCAAGCCATGGCAGACCTGTAAGATTTCTTTACCCCTTCACTCATATTGTTCACTTCCCTTTCTGTCTGGGCCTGTGCAGCTGGGGGGATTAACACAGCGTCGTTCTTTTCCATGTCGCGGCTGCACATTACCATTTTACTCTGAAGACGAAAGAGGAGATTGCCAATGGTTCACATCGTCATTCGGCTTGGCTTGCGCTCCCAATTCGTGCATTTTTCTCAGAACAAGGCGCTGTAGTCAAAATAGTTGATACCACCCTCTCCCCTGCTGCCTTGGTAACGAGTTTGGCAGCACTTGCAAGCCACAGCCATCGTGGCTCAGAGATAGCCATGCTGGGTTTCTTCAGAGAGCTCATGTTGTGTCCAGAAGTGCATGTGAGCACATCTCCCAGATATTCATTTCATTATACTGAGTGGCATCTGAGAGGCACCTTCAAGGCCCTTAAAAAAGCAGTGAATGGGTCCATTACGCCCTGCCAACATAAGTGCACATTCTGCTGTCCCTGTGCACATCACGTGCACAGCTTAATGGAAGGACACATTAAAAATTGTTATCACATTATAGCTTCCTGAATTTAGCCTCATTCTGCACTAAATAATTACCAATGTACTTCACATTGTTCAAATGCTTGAATATGTAGTTTTGAAGGTTACCATGCCCAACACCCAGGGCATTTTTGTATGCTCCTTTCTTAGTCAAACCCACACATGATTCATCACATTTTTCCCCTCTCCGTCCTGCTGTCCAATAAAAACAGTGTGCACAATATAGTGAGTTATTTTGTACCTGTTACTTACCTATTAATTATATATAAAACACTGTTCTTACTTTAACAGACAAATTCTTCATGTACAGTCTAGGTAGTCATCATCCTCTTGGATGATAACTGTGTTCAAAATGCAGCTGCAGTGCCATTTACAGTAAAACAAAAAAACAGCAATGTTAATTATACTAAACCAACTCACTGAAACTCAATCACTTAACCCACACGAACACACTATTTGGCCATCTCCCAGTTTCTCTCATAGTTACAGTATTCACCAATCTTTCTGTGGTTTTGCACATCACAAGGGATACAGGGAGGAGATGCGTGATGGACAAATCGCCTGGGGACTGGGGGAATAGCCTCTTTGTGAGCAGAAGAAAAGACAGTGATGACGTTTGACTCACTGTTTACCATGCAGCTGGTGTCTAAAGAAGCACAATCCCCAAATCTGCAAATCTGGTGAAGTATGCGCAAACATACACTGCAGGGTAATTTGTCCCTGTTACATATCACCTTCACTTTCGCCTGATTTCTGTTCTTTCTGCTGTTAGCGTGTGTTTATTTCATTCTCTTTGTTCTCCATTCGTTCTCCCCAGCCTCTTTGTTGAATGTGTCTCCACCACTCAGACTGTCTGTACTCCAAAGCGTGTCTGAGCAGTTGCATTGTTTTTCCTCTGTATTTTTTGGTTAGTTGGACGCCTTCCATTGTTTCTAATAGAATGTGCTTGGCTACTGCTTTGAAAACGTACCGCAAACTTGAAACAGACGGTGAGGGTGCTGTGCAAACCCAAGCCTTTAGATCCACATGGAAAAAAGAAAAAGGGGGGACAGTAGGATATGCCCCTATATGGTGAGGACACTGACAGGGAAATTGTATCACATTGGCTAAACATGATATGCTTGTTGGATTTCCCACTTGAATTACCAAGTTAAAGTGCAAGAAAGTGCCTGTGTCATACCTGTAGTTCTTGTTTTATAGATTCTTCAATCCATTTGTCTCTTGCTGTAGGGTGTCCGAGAGTATCATATGAATCTGCATAGTCTTTTAAAGAGGACACTTTAAAACCTAGCTAAAAAACAAGTCTGCACTATGTTAAAATGTGAGCTGGTTCATTCATGCTGAAGTACCTAAATCACACAGAAGGTTAAATCAGTGTGGGGCTGATGTCCTCATTATGTTCAGTGTGAATATCAATCGCTGACCCCCTGCCATGCAATCCTGAATGTACTCTAGTTAGCTTAGGCATAAACAGCTTGCTTTGCAGCAGTGGTTCAGCTTGACTTACATGTACATTCTCTATGATTCTGGCTCTGTCAGTCCTCAATAGGTTCAGTCCATCATGAAGTCATCGTATTGGACCTTCAGGGCTGTGAAGGAGAGAGACCGACCCCTGAGCGGCACTGAATAAATGTTGGCTTTTTCTGACAGAAAAAGGAACATACATTCAGTATGCTGCAGTGGTTCACCAATGATTGATCAATGTAGGCAGTGTAGATAATTGGTTTCATTTTAAGTTCTTGTGTGTAGTGACTGTAGTGCAACCGCATAGTGACCTTTTGACCTAAACTCGCCATTAACAAAACTGAGGGTGACATATCCAAGGACATGGTTGATCATAACCATACAGCTGTCTCTGCCCCAGACCAGCCTAAGACAGCTCCTGCATGACCTCTGTACTGTTGGAAGCCCACTCATATTTGACCTGCATCTTTAAAATTATTCTTAATTTCATCTAGAGAAAAACAATTATCAAAAGAACATTGAGGTAATAAATTAAAAGCGCTGATAAGAAAGACACTTGATTGTTAAAAGGCTACAGCAGGGCCTAATTAAATGAGGTTACGCACTGTAGATTTGTGTCGCTGTGGCAGCTTTCAAACGACAGTTGAATATCCTGGCTTGTTTCCTAATGGAAATGACCTTTCAGTTGTAAAAAGTTTTTTGTTAATGACTGGTAAAGTAGAGCTTTAGGTGGATAGGGAATTTGCATGTATTGTAATATCCCTGCTTGTGGATTTACCCTCTCCCAGAATATGTGGGACATTTTTGTGTTGTATTTTTCTAAAAGGCATGATATGCTACTATGTTATACTAATACAGAAGTGGTATGGCAATAATGTTTATATATTTAGATTTTTATTATACTAAAAACATTATTCACTGATTTGGCCTTCACTGTAATTAATCAATGAGTTGGTAATACTGGGGTTCCTGAAATAGTTATAGTATTGTAATTATAACAATTATTCTGATAAAGCTGGGATGAACTCCTCTGTGAAGCTGTGTCAGATAACAAAGACTCTAGACTGAGAATTGAAGGTGACAGGATGAGCGTGAAGCATTTCTCTGTGGAGGCTGTGGTGATGTCGCTGCCTTTGAAGGTCACTCTCAAAGCGTGCCCTCGACGGGTTGGTCGTTTGAAGACAATGTCAGAGCATCAGGGCAGCGTGTTTATGTGCCCTCCCTCAGGGGGTGGTGGTCTTCTGGGTCTTGGTGTGACGCTATGCTGTACTGATCCCAGAGAAGCCTGCCCGCATTTGATGGAGACCAGCGCATCATCGGCAGAGTGTGCAGCCAGTACAGAGACAACAAATATGAGTGGAACACAGAACTCTGACTTCAGATGTGGAGCATGATCAGTGAAGGATAAAATATGGTGCAATCACGCTACCTCCCCCCACCCCCCCCCCCCAAAACCAACAACCACTCCCATCTGACAAACACTTCCTTGGGCCTCCTCTTGTGTGCATTTTTTGTCCCATTGTGTTACCTTCCCACTGTCACACGGAGTTACTGAACACGGTCACAGTCAGGCTGGAAACAGACCGTCACCACCGCAGGCCGAGCTTTACCTGGTGAGGGAAAGCAAAGGCGGGAATGCCCCTTGTATTCCGCAGCATTCCGCAGCATTTGGCAGCTGCCCTCAGAGCAGCGCAAGTCCAGGGGTGAGGCTTGACTTCAGCTCTGCCTGCTTCGCTGAGCTTGGACTTTTCCCCTAGAAAACATGGCCCCATGAGATAGTGATTTGTGTATAAGGAAGGAGTGAATATTAAAACCTCTTCCAGATTGCACTGGATTGGTGTGACAGGTTGGGTTATTTATTTGTGTGTGTGTGTGTGTGTGTGTGTGTGTGTGTGTGTGTGTGTGTGTGTGTGTGTGTGTGTGTGTGTGTGTGTGTGTGTGTGTGTGTGTGTGTGGATAGGTCTGGGGATGACCACAGGGGGAAGAAAACGTTAGTGTGAGTGATGCAGCCACACTGAGGCACCTTGATGGTGAGTTGTTCTGTCATTACCTACATGGGGGCTACGTGCCGCTCAAGAGCCTGGGACGAGATGCAACCTGACAGTGCCTCATTCAGCTGAGATCTGAGTGCACAGAAGGCACAGGCTTTTTCTCTCTCAAGCCAAGAGCGTGTGTGTGTGTGTGTCCACATGGGGCAAAAGTGCAGGGCAGTGCACATTGGAGGCTGCACTTTGCATTCAGCTCCCTGCACTCTGTAAAGAAGTGCAGTGCTGTGGGTTCAGCACTGCTCCCTGCTGTAAAGAAGTGCAGTGCTGTGGGTTCAGCTCCCTACACACTGTAAAGAAGTGCAGTGCTGTGGGTTCAGCTCGCTGCGTGCTGTAAAGAATTGCAGTGCTGTGGGTTCAGCTCCCTACACACTGTAAAGAAGTGCAGTGCTGTGGGTTTTGATCAGTGCTGTGGGTTTTGACCTCAGGGACAGGACCAGGGCAGCATTCACATCAGCCCTACCACGCTGCTTCATTTTGTAACACTCTTTGACAAAATGATGTCTTCCTAGTTTTTGTTAAATGTTTAGCTTGAACTGTAATTTCAGGGAGAGCAGTCATTGAAGTGGTACCATTCATAGACCTGTAATGAGGAGGGTACTGTATGACCTGCCTTCTGCCTGTACTTTTCTCTGTGGTCAAAGGAATGGAAGCCCCTTAGCACTTTTTAGAGGTGTATTTTAGAGGTTTTAGCATCCTAGGCTATTTAAGAACCTCTTTGAGTGTGACGTTAGCACAAACCTCCCAGAGCTGACTTTAATTCTCTGTCATCATCCATATGCATGAGGTAATCTGCCAAAGCAGGCCTACAGTCTCTCAGCATGCAGCACTTAGAAACACACACACACACATACAGACACACACACGCGAACACACTCACACACACACACATGTGCGCGCACACACACACACACACATACACACACACACACACACATAAGCTAGTACACAGTGCACACACAGGGACTCACACACACATGCAGTATATAAGAAAATGTACTATACACACACATATAACATAAACATGGTGATAAGGAATGCTTATGCCCAAAGAAATGCAAGCACACACACATGCAGAAATATTGAAATTGGAGCTGAATCTGACATAAACAGTCTTCCTGATGAACAGAAGATAGCCTGAATGCTCTTTTTCCTAAATTCACAATGGTCTTGATGTACCAGCTGCTGTACCTACAGTTCTGAGTATTGATGGTATGAGGTTTTATGACACCAACAATGGGTGAAGCTGCACTATGCTACCTGAAAAGCTCTCATTTAAACCAGTCAATCGGTTTTGTTATGAGAAATAAAACCTTCAGGTTGAAACAAGACTGACTGACAGCTGATTGTGGCTCTTCGTGCTTCTGGTGTGTTGATCAGCCATTTCATCCATCACGAGTACTAAACAGATCTCAGATCTTAGAGTCAGCAATACCATAATATCACACCAATACAAAATGTATTTCCATATGGTAAGCATTGTCTCACCATCAACAAAAAGTACAAAAGTTTTTCACAAATGTATATTTCTTACTATGCATTTTTACAGCAGTCTTAATTGGTGATTCTATGTTTTTTTGTTCTTTCCAAATGTCTTGAATATAGCACAGAGATTAGTTTTGCTCAGGTGAGCATTTATGTTACTTTGTTTAAATGCTCTTTTCAGTTTTTTAAAGTTGCTGAATTCATCCTGTCACGCTGCATTGGGCTGTTTGCATTTGTATTGTTTGTGGTTGTGGGTGAGTGGCTCTTTTTCAGCAGATCATGACCGCTTGGGTCTACAGCATGGTTGAATAAGGCCGCCAGTTTAGGGCAATACCTGTGCAGCCAGTATATATCCTGCTTTTGATTAATTAATTCAATTATTAACTCATTAACACTGTTTACAGAAATTTGCTCAGTCACTCAGACACAAATGAAACCTCAACGCCCCATTGCTGGAAACTAGCTCCTAGCAGCACAAGGGTCATCGATTAAAAAAACAGAGTGAAAGAGATTAATTATTTCTCTCCTGCTGCTCCAGTTTCACTCCCTTTGTTATTACGTTTGGCCATGAGATCAAAGGCAGGGAAGAATTTGCAGGGGAGTATTATGATGCTGTATAACCATTAGATGAATGTTTACTGTAATGGTGGTGGAAGCAAGAGTTGTCTGATGATCCACAGCACTGCATCTGTCCTGTACGTCCAGGGATAGGAATTGCCACAGACCTCAAAACCTGATATTGTCAGAATATGTAGTCCACGATATTCCTGTTAAAATTCATAAAAAATTGCCATTTAAATTCATACTGATATTTCATTTTTTGAATCATGGTGAAATTAAAAGTTTAATGAAATTAAAAAGTTGCATAACAATGCAACGAAAAACTTCATTGTGTGAATTTTCCCCCTCTAACCCATTCCTACAAACACCCAGAGCCAACTTGGTACAAGGCAGTACTGTGTGACCCATTCCTTTTCCAGGTCTGTTCAGGTAGTAACCTCACCTGCCATGTCAAATAGAGAGTCAGAGAACACCAGAGTGAAGAACCTTCTGCCTCCTACTCTCACTGCCCCCTACCCTCTAGCCCTCAGTCACCTTCCCTTTCCCTACCTCCCATCATTACCCACCCTTCCTCACCAAGTTGAAGATGAAAAATAGCATACAAGATGAAGTGCTAACTTTCAAACATGGAGCTTGAGTGAAATTTGAGTGACCCTTGTTCCTCAGCACCTTCATGCCTTAATCTCCAATGGCCATGTTGGGCAGTGGAGTCAGGAAGCAAATGATAAAGACAGAAATGATGTAGAAAGTCAGAAAGGAGGAGTCTGTGTGCCCTTCAGGAGCCACTTGTAGGGGAAATGAATGTGTGTTCCTATGTGAAGGCATGCATGAGTGCACTCTTTCAAGCTCCTTTACGAGCATATCGAAGACCGTCTGTCAAATGGGTGGGCAAGGAGGACTGGTTATTTTGTTTCTGTATTTTGTGCCATCTACTGCTCTTGATCATTTATTTATTTATTTTGATGTCTGACGGTTTAGCTACATATCTTGGTAGACTCACGAATGACAATCAAATGCTGTTTTCGTGTCCACACATGAAGAGTTGTAGTCTTGTTAAATCTATGAGCATTGGTGTACCCAGCCAATTAGCTGTTTAGACAAGTTAATTGGTAGAAACAAAAAGAAACCTTCATACAGAGTGGCCCTCCTGGCTTAAATTTGCCTAACCCTGGTCTAGCAAGACTCCACTCCCTGTGCTAACTATAGTATGTGGCTTTGTTCTGGTCTCAGAGTGGGTGAACTCATGCCACATGCCAGAAATAACGTTATACAGTTCCAAATGTCATGCCATGGATAAGAAAGAGAGTGAAGGTGTTTTACCTGCAATGCCCTATCACGATTGTGGCTGTCAAACGGTATCTACCAAAATGTGACCGTTACCTGTAATAATTACCTGCAATGGCTTTTATAATTGTAGGTATTTACCATTACCAGCACCTGGGGGGAGCTAGTATGTCCCACCTTCAGACTGTTCTTCAGAGGGGCACTTGATATGTTGGACTTAACCCAGCTCTTTCTCCTTGATGTGACAGAGCAATAGATTATGGGAGGTTAATTGTGGGTAGGTCCCTTTGGTTCTGTCTGTAGTCTCTCACTGTCTAAACTGATATTTCCTGAGTGGCGGGCGCTGACACTGGGAGCAGAGGCTCTTGTGACCAAAGCTTGTGTGGCAGGGGGGAGGGCTGGGGGTGTCCGGAGATGGGCTGGCTTTTGTGGGCTGGGAGGGGATCCCCCGCTGTGCTCTCCTGGCTCCAGAGAGAGATCAGTCCCTGCCCAAGAATCCAGCCATGAACAACTCAAAGACTGCTGTGACCTCAGCCAGGGTCTCTGTGCATGCAGGCACTCTCTCTCTCTTTCCTGGTTCTCTCTGCCTCCCATTCACTCACTTTCTCTCTGTCTTTCGCCGTCTCACTCTCTCTATGTCATCACCTTACTGAGTGCTGTAGGGAGCCTCGTGTCCAGGGGATAAATGATTTAAAGACCCAGGCTGTTGCAGAGCGCTGCTCTGCTCTAAAATGCTGCTTCAAGGGCAAATCTGGCCAGGGTGTGTCTTGCACCTCCAGCTCCTGTCTTATTGCAGGGATTATTTTTTTAGATGCTGGAGACACTTACTGCAAGTGTTTTGAATTCCCTGAGGTAAAATTCATTTGAAATATACCTAGGGACATTCTGACACTAAGCCCTAATTAGGGAAAGTTATATGAACAAAATTGTACCTGTCAGCCAAAGAAACGTTAATATTATGGCGAGCAATCCAATGGCTCTTTTTAAGATTGCAAGGATGTTATTACAGGAGTGGCAGTGTCAAGCTAGGCGTCATGGCGGGACCATTTGAGATAAATTAATTATAAAATAGTGCAACCTTTAATATTCCCAAAGCATATCAAATGATATCAGTGATTGGCACAAACCTTAATAATAGCAATACTACAACTTCTAAAACTACTTCTACTGCCACAAGCATTATTACATCTGCTACTGGTATTATACAACTCAAAACACCTCAAATACAGCTAATGTGTGGCACCATTCTAGAACAGGGACTTACAGCAGCCATTTTACAGCAGAGTGCTCACTACACATGGAGAGGGACGTGCTAGATTTAACTGGCACAATTTATAATACATAAATAAAGCCACACTGATGAATCTATGGAAAATATACAGGCACAGTTAACACAGCTTTATATAAATCAGTGCACATCATTGCTTTTGGAATCTGCACTTGAATTGCTGTAATCCATGAGCGTTTAGATAGATCATCTCTCTCTCTCTTAAGTACTTGAGGGATAACGTATTGTGGATTTACTGTGTGATGCACATAAACTTTCATTCCCAGCAACTACACTTAGATGCACTAAGCTTTTAACACCAAGTGGTGGAATAACATTTATTATTAACTTGATGTGTCAGATTAGCAGCAGTTAGCTTGCAGATGCCTTGCCTGACACTTACACTGTAGTAGCACCTGCTCAGCTGCTTGGCCTGATGAAGCTTGGAAAGCTTAGCTTTGAATTTCTGGGGCAAATCCATACTCTCTTCTATTCTGGCCCTGTGTAGATGACCCAGTTAGTGTTTGGCAAGCACGGCCAGCTCCCTGTTTTGCTAGCATGACCGTGATTGTGGGGATCCTCTGTGCTCATGGGAAATGTAGTGCTACAAAGCTGTATTTCTGTATAGAGGAGATGTGTTTCCCTACTAAGGGAAAGGCTGGAGAAGGAAAGGCTGTTTATGGCAGTACACGCGAATCAGTGAAGCTGAGAGATCTAATGTGAAATCCTGACATCACATTCTGCCAGCCAAACCCATCACCATTTTCTTAGCCAGTAAAGTGTGACTCAGCCAATGGGTTCAGCCTTTGCCCTGCCTAAGCCAATAACCTGCCAGTAAAGTCTTACATTTACATTTATTTATTACTATAATCACACAAGGGCTCTGCCTTTGTCGTGACCTGTTTTTGCCCTATTTCACCCAGTCGGATGGACCTCAGTCTAGCTTAGCCAATACCAGGTTCTCTATAAGCCAAAGGGTCCAACTCAGCCAAAAGGCTGTGCCGTTGGCCTCCTTTAAAAAATAGGGTGCACCTTAGGCCAAAGGTCTTTAGGGTGGCTCCTTAATTTCTGCCACAGCCAATGGGACACATGTTTGCCAAGGTGCTCTGCCTGACTATCACTGATAAGTCACTGACCTTGAGTATGGGCTGCTTCATCTCTGATGGAGTTAATAGCCCATTACGGACTACACATTCCTGCAATGGCAAGAGACGGTCCTCTGCCCCCTGCACATTTAACTGAGAGATATGATTGTAGTCCAGGTAAATTCAATTTGGTGATAAATGCATGTTGAATTTAGATCTGAGTGGATGTTATTGTTGGCGTAATGGATTCAGATATGGGCTTTACCTCAAATGTATTGTAAAAATATTGTAAACATGTTTCTATTTCTGGATTTTAAATGAAGGAAGACACATTCAGACTGACTCTTCTGGTACAGGCATCTGACAAGGATGACCCTTGGTGTTTCCATTTGGAGGTGTACAAGGGCTTACTACAGGAAGACCCAGGGTGCATAAGAAAAACTACATCTACCAGCTGCCCTGGGAAACTCAAGGGTCCCGCAGAAGGAGCAGGAAGAGGTGGTCAGGGAAAGAGAGGTCTGGACTGCTCTGCTTGCTCTGTTGCCAGCGCAACCTGATGGACAAGCAGCTCAGGAGATGGAGTGATGGATTCAAATTGGCACTCGTTTACTTGAGTCTTTTTTGTGTCAGCTTTTTTGGTTGTTAGTTTTATGGTAATATTTACACATATTGGTCATGATAGAAATACTTTCGAAATGTTGAGGCTTTTCAATTCTAGTTAATTTCTCATATCTTCTAATCCTTTTGTTATTATTATGTAATGGCTGCAATATGCATATATGTTTAGCCTTCAATGAACACCCATAAGTCAACTTAAAGTCATCCATATATATGATAAAAATATATACATTTCCAATCAAATTAGAACTGATATGAGAATGGCAGAATATATCAGTAAGAATCTACGAGTGACACAGATGCTGCTTTTTTCATGGTTTAGAATGTGTTTGCCGCACAGTTTAAATTGTGAATAAATAATTTCCCTGATGAGCCTTGATTACAGATGGGAGCTTGCTGTGAAGTATCTGCAGGTCTCTGCACACTGGTACCCGTGCATGCGTACATGCATGCTTTCTTGACTGTCTGCGCTCTCCCTGAAGCAATAACTGCGCAGCTCAGCTGACAGACAGACTGCAAAGTGAAAGAAAGAAGGTTCAGGCAGCTTGCGCTCTGTGTGTTTAATACAGGCTAGTCTCTGCTCTCCCAAACTGATTGATAATATTACAGCTGTGAGACAGGGCTACACATATGATTAGGCATTCCTTATCTGGAGACAAGTGGGATTTCATCTGGTGAAAAACTTTGTCTTTCTGTAATCTGTAGTGAAACTGTAGAGAGGCCTGTGCACTTGAAAATTTGTGTGAGATGTGATAAATTTAATTGATGTGTTATCTGGGTGGGTTGCGGGACAGCTGGTTGACTGAAGGGGACAGGGATGCTGCTAATTGGGTAGGGTAGATACTGGAGGACAGCCTATTACTGATACAAGTGCAGTTGAAAGGTGTGGGTATGGAATTGATCTCTTCACCTCCTGTGGCTACTCTCTAAGGGCAGCTCTCTGTCCAGCAGGGATCAATAAGCTGTTTATCGCCTGACAAATAAGAGGAGCCATTAGTGTAAGCGATGTTAAATCAATCACATGATAATATTTCCCCTCCACTCCTGGGTTTTCTATAGGTTCTGTCTGAGAGGAAATATTGATTCATTGTGCAGTGAATGATCTGTTCAATAATGAGTAGCAGCTGTTGTGATTTTAAACAAAATAAATTATTTAAGTTCCTTTTTCTTATTCCAGCGGCTTCTCCCATCCACACATCAAGCTTAAGGAGGCTCAAGATCATTCCCACAATTCTCTGCACCATGTCTGTCTTCTTGCCTGTGGCCCTCTCTACTTGTGCACAGACGGCCAATACAATTTTACATCTGCGCTTGAAATATCTGATTTTAATTTTGGATATTGTCAAATAGTTAGTAGTGAGTTCATTGTGAATTTTTATGACTTACTCTTTGTTTATAGTTTTAGCATTATGTTCAGTGTATGAAAACAGGATTTAACCATATATAGAATGACATGTATTATTATTATTATTATTATTATTATTATTAGTAGTAGTAGTAGTAGTAGTAGTAATAGTGGTATATCTGAAATTTTAAAGCAATGTAGTACTATGCTTATTGATGAGACTTGCGTACTTGGCTTCAGTTTAACATTCATCCTCACAGATCCACAAGACAGTAGATGCAGCTTTATTAAACACACAATCAAATCAAATGTAATTGTATTTGATGTACTGCTCTTATAGGAATTGCTGCACAAGGCTTCTTAGAACACATACACATCATAGCATAATACGGCTGTAAGGAACAACAGTGGTGCTTTTGCAGCAGGAAAGAAACTGCCTGGAGGGATGAAATAGAATAAAGGAAATGTAATCAATCTATCCCTTATTACATTCAAAATTCAAAACGATTGTAGAATTTATGAAAATTATTTGTTTTTGTGCACACACTAAAATGAAAAAAAATTAAAAAAGCAAAAATAAAAATGCCCTACAGCATATATGTTTTCTTTTTTGATAAATACTACAAAAAATATAATTGAATAACTTGACTGAGCTGACTTGCATGAAACCTGGGCTGCAACAGATGCACATTGCGATAACTGATTTTCCCAAAGGAGAAAAATAAGTTACTAACCCAAGTATGCAGGCACTACCAAAGGGACCAGAACATTTTATACCGTTTGCGCGTGTCCCATGTTAACAGCATTCTCTTCCTCCACCTTAAAACGACAGCATCATTTATTAATGTTGTGTTTTCCTGGCTGATATGGAGCCTGTTTGAATAATTTATCTTAAGTGTATTGTGGAAAATGGGTCTGGCTGCAGGGTGGAGCTGGAGACCGAGGCCAGAGCTATCACTGCTGTCGAAGACTCGCGCCTCAGGCAGCTACATGTGTACCTTGTGTTGAGTGACTAAATGCCATTGCCGTGTGCAGACCAGATTGAGATCTGTAATTTGAGCCCTATAACATTAGCCACCAATCGATTAGACTAGCATGATGCTGGTCTCGACTCTGGACCCTCAGTCTCTGATAGACCATCTATCAGGTTCCATTAATTTTTGTTGCGGGGGATTCCTGCTGTGTGATTGGTCCTTGCAGATTTCTGATGGTAGATTGAGGTGGTTTGTCATTTCTTGCATGCCTTCCTCTAAGTCTTGTTATCATTGTAAGTAGTTTTTGCTCATTCACAAAGTCCATCCTGCAAATTATTCTTCATGAGTGAGTAGCTAGGTACTTAGATAAGAGGCTGGCCAGATTAGGCTGGCGCAATGCCCACATGCAAGTATTGGCATTTCAGCCATGGGATAGTCATGAGCTACAAGCCCTGCTCCAATCTGCTCTCCACAACTCTCTCCACAGTAAAATGGTAGGATTGATTCTTTTCCAAGTCACTGGATGCTGTTGATCATTTTGTTTATCAGTGTTTTTTTTTCATTATTATTTAGCGATCAAACATCAGTGAGGTTCCATTATTGACTAAAGGCTCAGCAGCATGTGAATCTGTTCTTCCACCGGCCGTCTTTAATTCCATTAAGTTTTGAGTCATAGCTCTCATTAGCTGGCTGTCAGCCATGCCCAGATTTTCCCATCGGAATTTGCTATGATATACGGTGCAGTGGAAGGGGGGGGAACGCTGCCATAACTGCCACAAATCATTTGTACATGTCAGAGAGACGAACGACAGAGAGTGAATATACTCAACCAGCGTTTTGAATAACAACAAGCTGCCTTAGAAGACTTACAAAACATCAATAAATATGGACTTACTTCTTCCAAGGACAAAGCAGAGCTCTGCTTGATTTGAGTGCTCATTTTGATTAACTGGATGTAGTGTTTTTTTTTAAGTCACAGTGAATATTTTTGCTTTTCTAGCCACTTGAAGTGGCCAGTCGTAATGTAGGCCAGTCCAATAACTGCTGTACTTTGTATTATTGTGGGTTGCCAGATGGGACTCACTGGTATTTGCCTCCTAAAAAGCCTTTTTAACCAGCCACAGGTTCTTTGGCCTGTGTAGTCCTCAACTGATCTGTGCATTTATTACACTGCAAGACTTCAAACCAATACATCTGGTGCAGACAGATCTAGTGCAGCTGGTACAGACAGTTCACAGGTGCCTGCAGAATCAACCTGAGGAGTGGCTGCGTGATGGATTTAAGGATGCCAGCTGAAATCCACCCTCCCTGGGTGACACTTAGACCGCACAATTAGATCCCCTGTTATCGTCTGCACTGGTGCGATCAGGATTCGGCTGTGAACCATAGGTCCTATCACTGAAACAACGGGTTGCGCTTTTGCAGGGTATGTCCTGAATTAGCCTCTCATTTTTTATCATGACACTGATTACAATGCCAGCAAGATAATTCGGTCAAGGTTAGCCCAAGTTTAGTTTGATATTGACCCTGATATTGGTCTGCCATGTATAATTTCATGGGGTATCCACACTGTCTCTACTTACAGAGGTTCTATGTAAATGCAGTCAGTTACTAGTATTATTTAGTAACTAAAATTTTTCAGAAAAGGCAAGTGATGATATCAATGTAATATGAATAAAAGTTAGATTCCTCTGCCTTAACGAGTTTTCCCCATTGCTCTGAAAAGAGCTGTGTTCGAGTGTTCAGTCTGTTTCAGTATGGGTCATCTTTAAGATACCTGTGCTTTTTTTTCAGGCACAATCCTGGGCATTTCCTGCTCAGCCCAGGAGTGGAGAACCTGCCACCACTAGTTTTAATTAGGATCTAGTCAAGCTCATTCATTAAGCTTTATGTTCAGTGACAGCTCATGGAGATTGTGCAGCCAGAAATCACTTGTGAACAATGCATAGAGGAATGGGAGAGAAAGGGAGCGAAAGGCTGTGGAATATGGAAATGCAATGAAAGCACTAAAGCAATTTAGCCATTTTCCCTCTGCAGATACAGCGCAGTCCTCCTGCTGTTTTCCTTCTGACATGGGGCTTTTGTGCCAGGACACAGAGGTATATACACTGTAACGCTGTCAGAGAACAGCGTGTACCTTGGAATTGATATTTCCTCCACCACCCTCCCTTCCTGTTTTCCTCTCCCGAAAGGCATTGTGAGAAGGTTGTACAAAGTCGGGTACATCAATTCAAAATGCAAGTTGAGACTGGCCATTTAATCAACAGCACCAGCGCCGGAATTGGCTGCTGTGTTGCAGTGGTATCGGTGGCAGTTTTCACACCACAGTCCACAAACTCAGCTTGCACGAACAGAGTCAGAGGAATGACCACCTTCTGCAGGCAAACTGTCCCTTTGACCAGTGCACAGGATGAAACTACGCACATTCCTGCTGAATGCATCCCTCCCTCCCTGGGAAACACATTGACTAATTGTGCCTTGTCCAGTGGGAATGCTGGGCACAGCTTGCACAGCTGGGGTTTGATACCAGACCATGGGTCCAAATCAGTCACACCAGTGGAACAGTGATGCTGAGCCACCCAGAAGCCCTTATTCAAAGAACTGGGTCATTCAGACAGATCTGATGGGTGAGAGGACATAGAAACATTTATTTTAAAGATCTTTAAAATATCTTTATCTTTTCCATATATGATCTCCATCTCCAACAACAGCTTCAGTTGTTTCAGTCTGCCTCTGTCAGACTCTTTGTTTTCCTTGGGTATATGGTCTTTCACTTGTGGGTCATGAATAACAATTCATTCCCATCTCTAAGTAATTGGTTACACTATGCATTGCAGAGTAGTAGAGACAGTGGAGATGGGGGGGAGTGAGTTTTGTTTAAGGGGTGACAGTATACAGGACTCTACAGAGTATGCACAGGTCTTCCTATGGCATTGAGGTTAAAAGCAGAAGAAAAGTAGGGCTGTACTCAATCAAATGCACTTAGAACATACACAGTTCAATCAAAGGAAACTGTTCAACATCATTTTCTTTGAGTATGTTGTGTTTCTTAGTAGCACATGCCCTTAAAGAGAGAGAGTGTGTTTGATTGAATATGACACCTAGACTTTTGTCTTGTATGTTTCTCTGAGTCAAGGAAACAGTGGTCAATGAAATATAAAATTGAGGTATAGAATGAGATATCATTGGCCTTGCATAATGATGAATAATGTATAGAAACAAATGTGTGTGTATGCATTTGTGTGACAGTGTGACATAGTGTTTTGGGACTTGGGCTTGTAATCTAAAATTTGCAGGTTTGATTCCCATATGGGCACTACCATTGTATCCCTGGGCATAGTACTTAACCTGAATTGCTATAGCAATTATCCAACTGTAAAATGGATAATGATAATTTCATAAAAAATGAAGGAAGCTATGCAAGTTGTCCTAAATGAGGGCACATGCAGCAACACATCAGATAAATGTTGGTTGTATGTGGGTGCGTGTGTTTGTGCACGTGTGTACGTGCATGTCTGCATATGCATGTGTGTGTGTGTGCACGTTTGTGTGTGTGTGTTCGTGCATTCGGCATTTCTATTTTTGCTAGGGGCGAGTAAGCAATCTTGTCACAGTGGATCGTGGGACAGACGTGAGAAGATCTGCTCGAAAGTGACAGTGGCCTCAGTGTCTGGCCCTGCCTCGGAAAAGGTCAGGCGACTCAAGCGGCTGCAGCAAACATCCGCGTGCCATTCGCCAAGCTCCGCACGGGACTTAATGAAGTGTTTGCGTGTTTTTAGCAACCCATGTAATATAGTGAGGGAGAGCATCTGAAGTGACAGGGCCTCTGTAATTGCCAGTTTAGTGACGCACGGCTGTCCAAGATGTCACCGTTTGTCACCGGGATAAGCCCTGAAACTGTCGGCCGTCTAACCCCCCCACACACACACCCACTGCCAAAGGAGTGTGGCAAGCTACTCCCCAGTAAAGCATTAGTTCACACATCTGCCTGTGGACCAGCAGACGGGAGTCTTTATTTTAGCGTACAAAGCAGAGTTTTCAAGGACTTGAGATTTTTTCACCTAACTTGCTCAACACACCCACAGTGTCATACATCCCATATACTGTCTGACTCAAGGTCTTTCTGTTTGACAGTAATAGACCTAGTAAATGGAGGCAGATGAATAGTGAGATTTTTTTTTTTTTTTTTTTTAATTTTTTGAAAAATTCTTATTTTGTCTGACCTAATAGAGGTATGATATATATTTGCTGGTGTGGACTGCATTTGTTTCCCTGATGAGAACCCATGCTACAGTGTTTGTGCTAGCACTTGCTAGGCCCAGGGGCTCCACTCGTTAATAGCTGTGGACTGGGCTGGACCAGAGCACTGTCTGCTGCTTCCAGGCCTTGGTTCTCTGATGTGGATTAATGTTCAAGGGAGACAGAGGCAAGGATGGTAAATGGGTTTCGCTTGTCACTCCAGGCGAGCTCCAGCACTGATTGCCATGGCGAAGAGGTGAATTCTTGTACATCTTGGGTGTGTTCCAATACTTTTTCTTGGCTCCTCCTTTCCTCCACTCCCCACTACTCCTTGTGTCCTACCCCGGGTGTATGTGGAGGAAAGGAGGAGAGGAAACAATTGGAGGAGGAAAGGAGGAGATGAAATGAAAATTGGAACAGCTAATCTGATTTACCCGTCATCAAAGTTGATGTCGGCTATTGATGAAGTAGTAACTTCGAGCAATTCCAAGGATACTTCAGCCTATCATGCTTCTCGAATGCTGCCAGCCCTTTTTAGGCATTAAAATATCAATGTCAGTTACTTGCATTCTGCTCATGATTTAACATAAAAATTTGTATAAGGAATAAATAAACCTGCTGCTACAGAAACTTGCTCAATTTTATATTTGGTGAAATTACCATTCACAGCTAAAAAACGTGAATATATCACGTAAATGTGGATATGTTTGAAAAAGCAAAAGAAAAGTTTTCCCATTAATGTAAATTATCTGATTACTGTTCTGTCGCTTATACTTAAGTGTGGGTAAATTCCTTGTCATGTTTTAGAACTTTTTGATGGTGAAATATTCTGTGGGATGGTCTTTTAATCTGACCGGTTGTGAGCCCAATGATGTCACCCAGAAATGTGAGAAGACTTCTGTGGAAGGATACATCGATGTATCCTTCCATTTGGAGGAGACGAGGAGGTGTTTGAAAGATGCTGAATCTTGTCTCTTTCCTTTTTGGAATAGTGGAGGGAGGGAGGACACATAGGAATGTTTCCAGGGCAAGGAGGAGACAAGGTGCTAGTGGAGGAGAGGAGGAGATGAAATTTGAGTACAAGAACCTATCCCATGTGTTTGAGTCTTTAAAAAAGACTTTGAGGTGTTTTGGAAAAGGTTCACATTTATCTCCATGATGCTCATCAGAAATGATTATTGCAAACACCTCCTGTGATCCAGGACTCAGGATTCTGGCTCAGGTTGGCCTAGCCCATAGGTCATAGGTATGTGCTAGTTTTGGTTGTAGCTAAGCACCAGCCTTAACTTGATGTCTCTCCGTTTTATATGCTATCAATATTTTTTTTTTTTGGAAAACTGTTCAGTCTGAGTTGTGCATGCGTTAATGAGAAGATGAGTATGTATTTAATCTATTTAACATTTTTGCCCCTTGATCAACTGTGGCCACTGCCCCAGTCTGTACTGAAATACTTCTAATTTGTTCATTCATTAAACTTGGATACCTGTCAGTGTTTTTAATTTTAGAGGAATGAAAGAAGTTCATAAGGCCTTTAGTTTTATTCATCGTCTGGAATAAACTGCCTTCCACCAATCCATATCTTTAACAAGGAACTTCTGTGACAGCAGGTGTCTTGGTAAAATTAGGTAATGTCAGGATCAGACCAGTATTCAATTAGCAGCCTCATCAAACTTAATTAATTGGGAGCTGTCCTGCAAAGAACAACCAGAAGAATGCAGAATTCTTCCAGGACCAGGGTGGAAAGATAGTGAATGCTAAACAAGGCTGTTTCATAACACCTTGACTCTCTGAGGTGTCTCTTTTGAAGTCCAGTTCCTGTTTGCATCAATGGGTTCATTTGAAGAAGCATTCCTGCTGACTGACCTCATTATCTGAATTTAATTAAAAACCACTACCACCCCCACCCTCATGCAGTTTCCATGGACGTGACACACAAGTGTCAGATGTCCCTGACAACAGAAGGTCGAGGGGCAGCATTCGGGACAACACCTCCATTTATCACTTTATCTCAGAGTGATTTATTACTGTCTGGCTTTCTGTGTCCTTTAGATTTATGGGAAAAACTGAAGTATGGTATCACATTTAGATACAATAAACCAGAATGGGTCCTTTGCCAATTGCCTTGAAATATGCACTCCTGTAGGTATGGAATGCAGTATTGTAATAAAACTGTCTGAGTATCTTTATTTAATAGTATGTGATGCCAGGCGGGGTAGGAGAGATGATTGCTCTCTCCCTCTTTCTAGGCTGCTTTCAGAGCTTCCAGATATCTGCCTCTGCTTTGGTTGCCTTCAGCACCATGGACAGCAGCAGTGTCACCTTCAGAAATACACAGCTGAGGTTGATTTTCCAGCTGTTGTGCATTGGCATAGTCTTGCCTGTTTTACAAACCATAGTTTGTTGCTAAGCTAAACCTCAGTAAATACAGCTTTGTCATTACTCTAAAAACTGTGCAAAGTCTGGCCTAGCTGCATCCGTGGTAACTCCAGATTTGAGATCTTTTCTCATTTATCCTGTGTGTTTTTGTCTTTTTACCTCTTGAAAAGGTGGTAAAATATGCACAGGTCACTGCACCCTCAAAATTCAAAGTTTTCTTGTTCAATCTGCCCACATGACTCTGCACTGCATACTACAGATTTAATAACAGAGAACTTGATCATGCAATATAAATTATCCAGACATACAAAGACAGCCCCTGGAAATGAAACCAGTCTTGCCAAGGAGAAATATTTCTGTTATTGTGACTACTAATCCTTTTTGAACATTTGCAAGACTGAAGAAACCACCCATATTTAAGACTCTATCGGCCTGTGGATAGACTACCACAGTGCCACACACTTGCAGTTGTATGGAATCCTGCCAGGTGTGAATGCATTTCACAAAATCATGTGGCCATGTACATGAGAGGCACTGTCACAAATTTAAAAATCCTACCGGTTGAAAAATTGCAAATCACTGTGATGAAGTGGAGACAGTTGAAAGGTATTTACATTTCAGCAGCTTGCCATTCAGAATAAAAACTAAAAAAGCAGGATGATAATTCATGAAAGGAGGAAGGAGGTCACTTAAAAGCTGTTTCACATTCAAAATGGGTACTTAGGTTTGGAGAGATCTTACAGCAGCGTATCAGTGCGCTTCAGCAGGTAGGCAATGGCCCCTCCCTACCCTCATCTTCGCTCCTCTTCCTCTCTCCCTTCTCCTTGATCTCTAAATGCCTCTAAATCCCTTTTTTAATTAGCATTCTGAGCTCTGTAAGGCAGAGGCAATTTGGGCCAATGATGCAGAGATGCATTGTGGGCCAAGTGGCAAATCACTCTGACCAACCAGCAAACGGGGAGAACGGACATCCACCAGCTGCCTTACGTAGTCCTTTTATCTATGGAATTCAGCTGCATAAATCACAGCGCCCGCTTCCTTTTCCCAATCCTCTCTCTCAGCTCAACTGCCACTCGAGGAGATATCATCTTAAAAGGAGAATTAATTACCACATGCAGAGTTCTGTGGTATCTTCATTAACCTCAGAAATGTTGCCTCTCTCAAAAATGTGTCACTGAACTTACTGTCATATTGAGGGTAAAATGTGTGGTGTGTGGGTGTGTGTGTGTGTGTGTGTGTGTGTGTGTGTGTGTGTGTGTGTGTGTGTGTGTGTTAGTAGAGGCAGTTGGGTTGTTTTAAATTAACCAACAGAACATTGTTTACTGCGCTGTGGTAACTGGTTCCCTCAGAAAGCAGTTGGGTTTGACAGGTAGAGCAGAAGCCCCACCTGTTGCTTGGTTCTGCTGCTCTCTCATGAGCATGCAGACAGTGTGAGAGCTGCTGCCTATTTACCTGTGCTCTCCCACAGGCTCCAGTCACGATGGGTCACTCCCACTCACTTCCAGTCACTTCGAGTGCTCTCCCCAGTTAATCTGCCCCTGAGTCTCCCGGCCTCCAAAAAGGAATGTCTCTCTACAAAGGACCCTGTATTTTGATACCAGCTTCAGTATCTCTCTCACCCTTTCCCAGGCCCCACCGTCTCCCACCTCACCTCAGTCCTCATTCCGGCTTATGTTGTGCTGTCAAGACTTTTCAGAGATTTTTACAGATGGTTGTATCAGTGTGTTAATATTTCATGAAGCCCATATACTTCTCCTGAGGGCATGTGAAATATTAACCTCCTTCTGGCCTCCGTAGCTGAAACCCGCCTCTCTGCGGCTCTAACCTAAAGTGGCCAGGCCAAGTGTATGCACAGTCCAGTTCTCTCAGTACCCTGTTTCCCATTTCAGTACCAACATCTTTACAGGATAACATCCCCTCTGTGTCCCCAAAAGTGTGAATTGCGCTCATCAGTAATAAATTATATAATCAAAGGGTTTTTCTTGTCTTCCAGCGGGACGCCAAGGGCCAGTATCTGTTTGACCTCATTTGCCATCACCTCAACCTGCTGGAGAAGGACTACTTTGGCATCAGATATGTGGACCCGGACAAGCAGAGGGTGAGTGGACATGGCGCGATGGGGGGACTTTGGGGAGGCGAGGTGGACTTCCTGGTTAGAGGGGATCTTTTTGTGAGTACGAGCGTTTGGGAGGGGTTTATCCCAGCATGCTGCTTTTCCATAACGGAGTGGGGTTATAATTCTCATGGTGTTGGGGTTTGCTGGCAGCTCCAGTTGATTCATGAGGAATTCACGTGCACTCCTCGGATGTATTTTAGTCCCCGCCACGACAACAAATCCTGCTGACGCCACAGTTCCTGTTCTGCCA
Source organism: Albula goreensis (assembly GCA_022829145.1). Taxonomy (NCBI): domain Eukaryota; kingdom Metazoa; phylum Chordata; class Actinopteri; order Albuliformes; family Albulidae; genus Albula; species Albula goreensis. The sequence goes on from CM040755.1 coordinate 11,510,612, forward strand.
TCCCTTGCTGTTTCAGATGTGGATGCTGTTGCTGCTGTTGCTGTAAGGAGACTCTGTGGATTGTAAATAAAATGGATCTGATGGACTGAACCATCTCAAAAAAGGTCAGGGGGGAAGGGAGATGTGTGCTTTTCCCATGTCTCCCCCCTTAGAACCTCCTCTGTCCCACTCGTGGTCAGACAGCCCGCAGCCCTTCTTTTTTGTTGCTTATCTGAGAACTGATATGAATACAAATAGCAAAGAGCAGTCCTCTGTCCTTCAGCAAAAACACATTTTGCTTCTGTAGCTCAGTGGGACCAAATACACATTTTGGAAAAGGGGCATACCTGGCTGTCAGGAGGAGCTTGACCACTCCCTATAGTCACACTGAAGGTGGAGATAATGCAGGAAGTATGCAGGGGTGGTAGGTTTGTTCAGACAAGGGGTAACTGAGTATGGATCATCTGCAAGCTCCTTCTGCAACCTTTTTTTTCCTAATGCCAGTAATATGCTCTCATTGCCTGTACAGATTATCACTTTCCACTTCATATTAGATAAAACATCTTCTGTTTCTGGTTCCTTTCTCTGTCATATTAAATGGGGGGTTTTGAGGTTTTTTATATTTTAAGTGTTGAGTGGGCACAAAGGCTGATGCAATGAAAATGCAATCATATGCTTCTAGATTTGAACACTGGCTGTGAGCTTAACCCCAGAAATGAGGTGTTAAACCTCCAGCACCTAAAGTTCCTGGCTGCCCTCAAAGTATTGGAACACAGCTCTAAAGGACAGAGAGGATTCTGCTGGTCATTAGAGAAACGCTCAGCAGGCCTCTGTGGAGGAAGGACAGTTCACACCGACATCGGGAACTGTGAGCCATGCGGGTGGCCACTCCAGCGGAATGCGGGCGCAACACTGGCCTGATGTCCCCCCTCACAGTCTCTACTGTTGAGCAGGCCTTTCCTAAGTGCTCTCTGCAGTGCTGGCTCTCAGGCTGGTTTCCCAGGCCCTTCTTGAGGATGTGCCATAAATAAGAAACATGGCAGCTGGATTAAATCCCTCTGCTAATGCCCTCCAACCAGGGATAACAAACCATAAACCTGGACTGATGGGTAGAGTGTGGCTCTGATTCATTTCTGTTTTCCCTCTGTATGTGGGTGTGTGGGTTTGTGTGCATGCATGAGTCTTTGTGTGCGTGTGTGTATGTGCGCACATGCTTGCATGCACATTTGTGTATGTGCTCATGTGCATGTGTGTGTGCAGTCATGCGTGTGTCCGGCTTTGGAGCTGGTATCCTACACTAGATGCTGTGCGTTTGTTTATTTGTGGTAGGGAGGTATGGATGCCTGTGTTTGTATCTGAATGTGTATTGATTACAAAAACAAAACCTCTGGGTCCACCCCTCACAGAGGGAGAAGAGCATTTGAAGATACAAGAGCTTGTTGAGGTCTAAGCCCTCTTGTAGCGATGATTCAGATTTCGCCCTCCATTGAGCTCCTCTATGATATCAGCTGGATGATTTTTTCTCTGTTGATATAAACATTTGTACCAAAACAAGAGTTGCTTTTCTTCAAGCAAGGAAAGTGGAAAATTACAAGTTTATAAATCAGTAACTATATTGTTTGAAAATGTTTTAGACCGGCTGTTCCTTCAGGATGAAGGCAAAATGAGCTAAGCATGTTCATTTTATCTGCGTGAAGTGTGTATGTTCTGAACTCCTCTGGTTCCAACATCAGCGTGATTTGATCCGATTTCTGGAGACTCCCGTCTCTTATCTCCCCTTAGAGGCTTTGATTTGTCTGCTAAACATGATGCGCATAACCAGTCTTTTTTAATGGGTCATGTAATCTTTGTTTTTTCTTTCATCATTTCAGCACTGGTTGGAGTTTACAAAGTCAATTGCCAAACAAATGAAATGTAAGTATTTAATTTTCCCAGAGTCATGCATGACAATTTCTGTTATGTGAGGTATTTACTCTTGTAAAAGTCATGTAATAATTTGAAGTAGAAAATCTGTGTGTGTGATTCTGAACCTTTAAAAGTGTTCAGAAAGACACCAAAAAAGCTGCTTGTGTGATGTCTCCTATTGAAAACATCACAAGAACATAGCCCACAAACATTCTCAGATCTTAGCAGGGATTTGACCAGAGCAAGCTTTGACAGACAGAGACTGAGTGAAAGTGAGATTGCTTTCAGTGCTTTTGCAAAGCGAGGTAAGAAGTGGTTGTTGTTTCAGACAAGAGGTTTTCAGCTGTTCTTTACTGTTTCATCCTAAGGCTTCAACTTCAGACAGCAACTTTATGATGTCTTACCTTGATCCCAGGTACACTATTCCCTTTACAGAATGAAAATGTGTTGCTTGTCCCCCAGACTTTTCAACAGAGTTACTGAAGCATAAGTGCCCACCCAGCAGCACTATTGCGAACCCCCTGGGGGCGATTGTATCCAGGATGGAGAGCCTTTGACAGGATCCAGTAATTTGGGACACAAATCAGAGGGATGGAGTAATGTGTTCATGACCTCAGATGGCTTTTTGTGGTTGGCCACTGAGCTAATTCACAAACACACTGTGTTAGCACAAACATGGTGTTTGAGATGTTTAGAGATCACTGAGGTGGCTGAAATGCTAATATGGCGTGCAATTGCTGTGTTTGCAGAGACAAACGCTCTGATCTGTGCAAACATGAAAGTATATCATGGTTTTAATTTGGTCTCTGGTTTGGTTCTGACCGATTTAAAACAACATGACCACCATATACCAATGAAATTGTGGTCATCTGTACCTCATTTGCAAAACCGTAAAACACAATTGTGCCAATCAGTGTTCACGTACTAGGCTGTGTCTTACCAGTGTACCACATTTGCAGCAAATCAGTTTGGTGTCTGCTCTGGTTCTGATGGAAGTTGTTGGTTTGAAATCGGTCTCTGTTCTGGCTGTGACCCATGTCTTTCTCCCGCAGCCCAGCCTCCTTTCACCATGTGTTTGCGGGTCAAGTTCTACCCACCAGACCCAGCAGCTTTGAAAGAGGAAATCACCCGGTGAGATGAGATTTTTTTTCTATAAATCGCATTTGAGCAGAGAAGCTCCCATTGAAAGTCAAAATGCCACATTGAGTCATAAATACATACCAGACCAGGTGTCTTTGCTCCAGCCAAACTTACTTCCTTTCTTCCAGAGAAAAACTCATAAAATGGAGGCAGAGAGTGGTGATGTAACAGTTCAGTTCAGAATCAGAGAGCCAATTGTATTACATCAGTCCAGGAATTATCAGTATTCCAGGAATCATGGTTGTCTCCCTCTCCTAGTACAATTTTTATTTTTTTATTTATTTATTTTACTGTGTGGAAAATAATATTTGGTTAGCCAGTTGTGTGAATTGAATTTCAGTGATCGTAAAGCTAAAAGCCATTGAAATAGGTAATTATGTGATTGTAGGTGACTAAATGAAAGAGAACATGTGGTATTTTTTTAAGAGGTATGGTTTGATAGTCCATGTCATTCGGCTTTGTGCGGCTGTCAGTGGCTCTCTCTAATTGGCTGGGGAGGAGGTGGATATTGGGGGCGTGGGGGGATAATGGCAGGGCATTGGCCGCTGGTGTCCTCCTCTAAATGGTGCATGATTATCCCCCAGTTAGCTGAGATACAGCACAGTGCTTCACACTCCACTGCTTCCCATATCCCACTTACTGCCTGTAATCAGGTGACCCAGAAAATCCCTCACTGCCCTGGTACCACTTGTATCGTTAACATCTTCTCATAACCAGAGGAAAGCGTGATTGTGGAGCTGTGCCCGATGACATTAACAGATTTTATCTCGGAATGGAATGAAAGACCTTCCTAGGAGCTGCCTTTTGTTTTCTTTCTTTTTTTCCACAAAAAGAGTGATTCATTCTGGTTATATTGTTAGAACTGTCACTTCAACTTCTGCTCTGTTGCTGCTAATGGTGATTAAGTGGGGACTTTACTTTGGTGCTGAAACAAAAAAAGTGTTAAGTATAGCTTGGTTTATGTGTGTGCCACTGTACACTCAGCTGTGAGTGTGTGGGTGTGTCTGTTTACATGTGGATGGGTGTGTGTCAGTGTGTGTAAATGTGCATGTGTGTGACCATGCAGTATGTATGTGTGTGTGTGTGTGTGTGTGTGTGGTGTATGTATGTGTGTGGGTGTATGTGTGTGTGTGTTTGCACATGTTATTGCAATGCCTGGATCTCTGTATGTGTACATACATGTTCATAAACACACACATACGCACATACAGACTTGCACACAAACAGAGTTCAACAATGTGGCTTTTGTAATCAGAGGAGACTTAATTCTCTCTGGTGCTTATTTAGCAGGGCTAAAAGGTTGGTGGGTGGAGGTTTTGAGATGAAAAACTATTTGCATTCTGTTTATTTATTGGCCTACCTGGCTCTTTCTTTTTTATCTATGTATCCTGCAGTTTTAGAATAGTGTCTCACAATGAGAATTGACAGTCTGGAATTGACATGACAGTGAAAGTGTAAGTGGTTTAGCAATAAAAGTCTATTTTCTGATTTTCTCATAAAATAATTCCCACATGCCATGAGGTCCATTCTTGTATGATATACAGTAGCTATCCTGTTTATAAAGTTACTGAGCAAATGATCAGGTGTTACTTTGCCATCTAGATGGCTTTGTGGAAGTGAAGGGGCAAGGAACATGTGAATGCACACTCATGTCATAGGTCACATGACCCTACAATGACCCTTCATCTGATCCTGCCTACTGTGTCACACGACTGACCCTGTGTAAATACAGCTTGCACAGAGTCTCATACTCTAATCAGTGTCATTCTCCTCATCAACCCTGTATTGGGCTCAGCTGCCACATGCTGTCAGTCACTGATTAGTGGGAACCAATCAAAAGACTTAGCCTTCCACAGCCCAGCACTATGATTGATTCAAACCAGGGAGCCAGTGATTATGCATGATGGCTCCAGTCATTATGGGCTTCATTTGGACCTTGCTTTCACCTCCTGCCTTAATCACAAAAACCCTGGATCAGTTTGTAAGACAAGGTTCATGTGCTTCCTGTATTAGCTATGGATGCTCAGTCTTCAGCCACTCCCCTTTAATTAATATTCATGAGCAAATCAGAACGTACTAGCTGTAACAATGGCAGAGACAGAATTTTTGATCCTCTGCACACAAAATCTGTAATCTAATATTATCTGTAATCTCTGAGGACAATTATTGGTTGCCCAGACATGAAATCCCATGGCCAACCGAAACATTTACATGTGTTTATTCCCATGAACCATGCCCATATGTATTTTTCCCTCATTTATTTTTGTGTAATTGGAGATTACGTAATGTGGCCAGTCAGGAATACAGCACACACTGCCTCATCCAGTGGGATTGTGCGGGCCATCTTCCGCTCTTCAATTATCCATTTGACTTTGTCAAGTTAAATCTGTACGTGTGAAATGAGGGGTCTGTGATATAAAAGGAAAAGGAAATATAGGCCATAAATGGACTGGTGGGAACAGCAATAGCCATTTCACGGGTCCCACCAAGAGAGAACAGAGAAACCGTAATTGCTTTTTTTTTTTAAGCCAAATATGGAACCTTAAACGAAATACTATTAACTCTCATGGTTGTGGCCTAGTTTTAAAGTTAAAGATGAGATGAGCATGCCTCCTTTCCCACACACACACACGGTGTGAGCAAGCTCACGCCCAATGAGAATGTCTCTTGGCCTTAAAAACCTCGGTTTGAGGAGTGTTCCTTATTTCCCAGTCTATCTTACATGGGGAATGGAAGGCTTTCTCAGCTGGGCATTACAGTTCTCAGATAAGAGAAATACTTTCAGCCAAACAAAAAACTTTGCAGCCTGCTTCTGGGTACAGTATATACCCAGGGCACATGCTGGCACCATATTAATTCTAAATAAAGTGCCAGAGAGTACAGGAATTTCCTCATTTTTACACAAGGAAAGAGAAGTAATGAGAAACCTGGAGCATTAACTCTCCTCAGTGAAGTTAAGATGAGGTCAGGTCTCCAGCATTTATATTCTGTATTGAGGCTAAAGTTTTCTCTTAAACTCTGTCTCTCTCAGGCTCTTTGGTATGGACATTTTAGAGGAGTGGAGAGGAGAGGAGTGATTTTTTTCTGCAGTGGAGAGGTAGAGAGCAGGATGAATCTGAAATCTGTGCTGTGAGAGAGGACGCTAGGACAGCAGTGGCATCATGGGCGTACTGTGATGTAATGGTAAAATCACGAGGCTGTGTGACCTGAAGGTCACAGTTTGGAATTTTTACCGTGCCCTTCAGCAAGGTAGTACTCCTGTATTACCTAATGAAGATGAAAGATCGCCCACTTGGCAGAGTGATGCAGTGAGGGGACAGTAACCTCTCTGATGACTTCTAACAGTTCTTCAGGGTTGCTACAGAACTGTGTGTTTGTGTGAGTGTGTGTGTGCATGTGTAAGCAAGCGTGTGTATTTGTGAGGGTGTTTGTATCTGTGTGTGTGTGTGTGTGTGTGTGTGTGTGGGTAATGGGGTATGTAAGTATAAGTGTGTGATATACATCCATATGTGTGTATATTTGTGTTTATGTGGCTTTTGTGTGTGCATGATGTGTATGTGAGAGTGTGTGTATACGGTTCTGTCTGAGACAGGAGTAGATCACAGTGGAAATAGCCAGTGGGATGCCTCAGGGTTTTTTCCATATTCTAGTTCACATTTCATTATCCCAAAAATACAACAAAACAAAATGGAACCTCCACATTCTACTACATCAAAAAGAAATATTTAAACCTCCCCCTGGGAAACTGGAATCAACATCTTCAGACTTCCTGCACACTACAGACATTTGGCCACTTGCTGAAGGAACCAAAATATGTACTAGAAGATTCATAAATTTGCAATCCCAGGGTGGTCCTAGGTGGCATGTCCCACTAACGCGCCAGTCCTTGACTCAGTGACGCTCCCCATGGTCTGGAATCAAATCATGGTCGTAAAATTGGGGACCATGGCTCCGTGTTCTTAGATACTTACTTCCTGGGGTAGGTTTTCTATAATCCAGCATAGAAGCAATACAAAATGTTACTTCATCATGACACTTCAAACCAGATTCAACCCACAATATGGACCACAACCTGATCTGCAGATTTACTGAATGCTTAAATTGACCTGATTGTTTATTTTTTTCATAAGAAGACTGCTGCGCAGCCCAGCGAGGGCACGCAGAGATGAGAAGGTGCAGAGGGCTCTACTCGTCTGCTCTCCTCCGGAATTGGCAGTGGATATTGCAGCAATTGGACGGGGCCTAAAAATACAGTCTCTATTCCAGAAATGATTCACACGATCTGTCTCTCTGATTAAAATGGACCTTGCTGGTTTTAGAAGCCATCTGGATCTCATGTATTTTCCTCCTTGTCTTTGTCACTGTTGCAGGTATCTCGTCTTCCTGCAGATCAAGAGGGATCTGTACCACGGCCGCCTCCTCTGCAAGACGACAGATGCCGCCATGCTGGCCGCTTACATCCTACAAGGTAGTTTGATCACAGTGTGCCCCCCAGACAGAACTGTACTCTCCTCTAGTGTAGCATGATTAGCGCCCCCTCCTTAAGACCCCATCACACCCCTCTGTGTTATTCACCATGCCCCCTTAAGAACAGAAGTCTTGATTCAGTCGTTGTTTATTAAAGCTGGTGTAACAGTTAAACGATCTGTTACTCGTGTAATCGATGTGGGTGAATGCCGAAAACGGTAGGTTGCTCCACGGTAGCTGTCTCGTCACTTCATTGGAGGGAGTAATTGATGTGTTTGCTTAACAATTTTGACGTACAACTGAATCACAAGTAACCATCTGCCTGCCAGTTAAACCTTTGTGGCAGATGCCAGCACTAAGGTGTTATATTTTATTTATATATATTACACATAATGTAGTGTCTGGAGAGAGCTCTCGACTTGGCGTCTGGCAATGACACTTGCAGGAGCAGCAGTCACTCCACGTCTGAGCCTTGGCACTAAGACACTGGTCAGGTCCTCGGCAGGCAGGCCGTGTTTTTCCATCTGAATCACTGCCTTTGCCCGTTGAGCTCTAGCCTTCACCATAAGGTTTTTTCATTGTTAAATGCACTGCTTTCATTAGGTTTATAGTACACAGGGACAGTTAGTTTTGTGCACAGTGTTACATATTGAGGTTACACCTTGTTCATTCACAAGCTCAGTACTTTTACACCACGTCCAAACTCTGCTCCTGGCCCTCTCTTCTGCTGTGCAAGACTCAAGTCTACTTTTACCCTCAAACTTTGGTAACTTGCTGGTTAGTAGATTGATAGTGGTAAAAATATAGATCCAGAATTGTATATTTTTTTATTTCAGATGTGTGGCAGTATGTACCATTGTATTCCATTGAAGTGAGAGTGGATCTCATTCAGATGAGATTTGAGCACCCTGTGGGGAATGTTGCTGGATGGTAAAGCAGCCTCAACCTGGTGTTTCTCCCACTTCCTGTTTCAGCGGAGATCGGGGACTATGACCCAGGCAAGCACCCAGAGGGGTACAGCTCCAAGTTCCAGTTCTTCCCCAAACACTCAGAGAAGCTGGAGCGGAGGATAGCCGAGATCCACAAAACGGAGCTGATGTGAGGCCACACCCCCACTTGCAATTCAGTCTTTTCACTTTATTGTTTAGCTTGTACCTTTCACCTATGACCTTTAACCCCAAGCCCTCCCCTTTGTCTCAGTCAGAGTCAGGCTCAGGCTTTGACCCACTGTCAGACTCCCAGTGCATCTCTATGCACAGGAACGCAGCTCAGAAGGAGGTTATGCTAAGTGCTGTCTCCTTCACGAATGGAAAATCAATAGTACTTGTATAGTCTTGTCACACCTCAGCTGTTTCTCTTACAGAAGGAACAAGTCATACTCATTTGAATCTTTGATTAGTAATCCCAAGATCCTCATGAAAATATTCATGTTTAAAATGCTTGACACCCTGTCATCCTCATATAAGAGACCTTTAAATCAGGCAAGAACTAATCTGAATCAGAAACTCTCTATAATGGTGCCTCATTATGCTTGTGAAGTTATTCTCCAGCCCTACTGACTTTCCATTCTTGTCAGCAAGGATCATCATTGTCCTGCACAGCTATGGATAAATGGGTTTTGTGCTCATTCTCTGATCTGTTTGACCTCCCGATCCGTTCAGGGTACTGACTGTAACGTCTGGTTACGTGTCTCTGCTGACATTTTATTTTGTCAATGTAGGAGGTGAGAATAGTGCTTACTTTTGATTTTGCAATGTTGAGTTTTTTCAATGAATTAGATTTTTTATGTGTATTTATTTACTTAGAAATATACAAAATATATTATTTACTTAAAAATATATTATATATATATATATATATATATATATATATATATTTAAATCAGCTACTTCATTATCCAATCCATGTCTTCCTTGCTGAAATCTCTCTCTCTCTCTCTCTGTCCCTCTCTTCCCTCTGTTCTCATTGATTGGTGTGATAATTACTCCATTGCCTGAGCTCTGTAATGATGGCTTGTTCGGTGCGTGAGGCAGACGTCATTAATGAAACACTGACTCTGCCTGATTCATCATGAACGCCTCCTCAAGGTGTCTTAGTGAGCATGAGCGAGGCAGGCTCACTGCAGATGAATCATAATTTACAGTGTGGCCGGTCGCCAAGGCTCCCCTCGCACGACACGGAGTCATGTGCCGGGTGTCCAGGGAGGAGATGAGGAAGAAATGCAATGTCCCACGCAGAGCTTATTTTGGGGGAAAATTCTCAGGTGTGAAATTAAATGAAAACCTTGAACACGTTCTTGGTGCCATAGGGAAGAGCACGGAGTAAAGACATGTGATTGTATTCTAGCTGTCGATCCCTTGGGTGGTAGTTTGAGCCCCAGTCACACTAAAACTGGCCATGGACTGTTGTGTACATTGGCAAGGCAACAATTGGCTCAGCTTTACTGGAGAAAAATGGGGAATAAGCAAGTAATATGATCTTGTCAGTAATCACTCGCCAACGCCCTCTTCTGGCCAGCTGGTCTACTGCAGCCTCAGTAACTGAATGTATGTTGCCTTCATGTTCCTCTGATGGCATAGGTGACTTTTGAGCCGGGTCATAGCTTCAGCGTTCTGAATAGCAAAGGCTGGATTCCAATTGTCATGAGTGCTGCCGCCTCTTCCTGGGTCTGTGGGTGAGGTTCACCGTGTGTGAGAATGATTACATAGGTCAGTTAATGTGAAGAAAAAGGGGAACATTTGAAGTGGAGTAGTGTCACTGTTGTGTTTTTCAGGGAACCTGCTAGATTTAAACATGTTCCTTTAGCAACAAGCTTACTTTCAGTCCATTGAACAAGGTTATTACAGAAATGGTGTTTCCTTAGCTGCAATACTAATCGTCATGGCATATATCTCGAGAAAATTGCTTCTGTTTTCAGTTCCAGTTTTTCTATTTATTTACAAATTTTGAAGTCAATAACTCAATCATGCTGTTGTGCATGATTTTAATTTTGGAAATAGTTTCCTCCCTCTTTGTGCTATGCTATAGCTCAGACATGCCACTTTGAGCATCGCTGCATCAAGAGCCAATGGTTCAGCTGCATACACTGCCTGAGAGACCAGCCAATAGGATTTTCACTATCTTATGGATATGACATCATGACATATTATGGGCAGTCAGCACAAGCTTTCCTTCACAGGTATTTACATTTAATAACCCAGAGCAGGTTACATTGTGTCCTGGAATTCAGTCAGTGTAGAATTGATAATAACCCGATCATGGCAGAGCCCCAAAGAAATGCTTGACAGGAAAAACCTCAGCTCTTTTGATTACCTTGCAGCCAGCTCAGTCCAGTGGACCCAGCCCTATGCTTTATTCCGTCATGGCTGAGAAGCACAGAGGACAGGCAGGTGGATATACCAGGATTGAGAGGATATAAGGGATTTGCAGTATGTTTTACTGTAGGACACATCCTCTGCTGCCCCCTAGTGGCCAATGATCCTTCCAGCATTGACAAAAAAATCTTTTGTAAACAGATTGCCTCTCCAAAGTGCCTAAACAAAGATCCATTTGAGGGTGATGGTTTCAGCCAATAACCTTTTAACCTCTGCATGGTTGTTTTTTCCACTAACTGTTGTCTGAAGGCGCACAGACAGAAGCTCACTTAACACATTGTTATTGCATGTTTCACGGTCCGAAACCAAATGAAATCTTAATGGGTAAACGTAACCAAGCATCACATATTGATTCCTCCATTGCACTTCACCCGGTCACCTGTCCAGTGTTACAGGTGAGGTCAATGCGCTGTTCAACACTGCCCCAAGAGCAATACAATAAGATGCTTGAATTCACGTTTCAAGTTCACCAAATTTTTGAGGTGGATCCTTTGGAATTTGATATCTTTGACGATATCTTTTCACACTGCATCTGGTAACCAGTTGTTTTCAGGAGTGTTGGTTTTTATTACACGCACATACTTATGATGTCTCTCTTACAGGGGGCAGACGCCTGAGACGTCGGAGCTGAATTTCTTGCAGAAAGCGCAGATGCTGGAGACGTACGGAGTGGATCCTCACCCGTGTAAGGTCAGAAGACCCATTCACAAGCCCCTCACATCCCTCAGGAGAAAGAACAGGATCCAGCCTCAGAGGGCTCTATTACGACAGCTCAAACAATAAGAAAACGGCTGTACTATGTTGAAAAATACAGCAATGTGATTATAAGTAATTTATGCATCAGTTATTTTTAAACCCAGTTGCATTATGTCTGTGTCTGGCTTTTTTCATTTTATGTCAGTTTGGAATGTAACCGCTGCTGCTACTTTACAGTCTCATTCTGCTTGTGTGAAATTGATGCCGCATACTGAATTAAACATAGGAGTATTCACTCAAGGTAAAGCACTCTATTTTGAGCATTACAGCTTGATTTCAGACCATTAACATAGTTATCAGTTCACAGCGCGCTCAGCCATACCTCTGAATGACATTGTTTATCTCTTTTATTCCGTGTGTTTGAGTGTGCTTTTCTGTGTGTGTGTGTCCTATCTCTTCTAATGTACTATGTGCGGTTAATATGATTCCCAGTGTATGAAAATGCAGATTGTTGTAATGTAATGTAAATTGTGGTCATGTGATGCATGGGTACAGGAGCAGCTGAGCTGCTCCTGTACCCAGCCTCTCTCTCACTGGCTGTGTTGTGCTCAGGCTTCTCTGGTGTGCCCCATTTCTATCCAGCAGGATGTGTCTGGAAACCCCGCCTTCCTCGCCTTCACCCCATTCGGATTTGTTGTGCTTCAGGGAAACAAGAGGGTCCACTTTCTCAAGTGGTGAGTGCATAATCTCAAACAGCACAACCCCCCCACTCCCCACATTCACCCCCTTGCTGTTTCAGAACATTGCCCCAGTAGTGTACCCTCATTGGAAGCTGAGTGGAGGTAGCACAAATACTGACCAATGACAGAAGGACACAGGAGGAGGCAAGGATAGGCACTGCAAATATCTCTGCCCACAGCTGGCTGTGTGCGTTCACTATCACCAGTGATGGATGCTCATTCGTCCTCAGCTGAGAACCACATTCTCCTGTCTCTAATGTTGTACCAGCACTCTTTTCTCTATCACCGTTCTCTCAGAGGATATAAAGCCGTGAGAGGCTCTGACATTGATTTGCATGACGCTGTAATACAAATACATAACCTGAACAGCTCTGTTGTTCTCTGCTGCTCCAAATTGTCCAGATGTTGTTTACTGTCAGTTAAAGTTTCTGTTGGGCTGCCATGCTGTCACTTTTTCTGCTGTGCCTCAACCACTGTCAGCTGTCTTAGGGGACTGCGGAGTTATGCTCTGCAGCTTGAGTGATCTGCAAGTGGCTCTGATGAATAATTTAAGGCTTGGCGCTAACGCGACGGTGCCACCTGAGTTGACGCTCTCCTCTCACTGTGGGCAGGAACGAGGTCACCAAGCTGAAGTTCGAGGGGAAGACATTCCATATATATGCAAATCAGAAGGAGGTGAGGACTTGAATTATTGAATGGTTATTGGCTTCTCAGCCTCATTGTCAGTGGATAATGGATATGAATGAATCCTATCAGCAGTGGCGGCAGCCTCTCGAGAGATTGTGTTTTGTCATGTAATGTACTGCTCATCAGGAGGATCAGCTGTAGATTAAGCTGATAGAGATTCAGCATAGGCGTTCTGCTGGTAGTGTCATTGTGTTTTTGAATGGCACATTGATGTAAACTCAAACTCTCTCTTGGATCCACTGTGGACAGGACAAGAAGATAATTCTGACATACTTTGCACCAACGCCTGAAGCCTGTAAGCACCTATGGAAGTGTGGAGTGGAGAACCAGGCCTTCTATAAGTGAGTGACCGCAGAAACCATTTAATTACAAATTACTGTTTACTACACAAGCAAGCCCTGCAAAAACTCCCACGCTACCTGTTATTAAATCCAGTATAATAACTTCATTATGCCCTGCTAATACCGTGCACATTCACTGATTAACTATGAGTGAATCTCAGTAGTCATTTGTTATATTTACACACAAACACACACACATACACACACAGACACACTCATTAAAATTCACACAGAAATACATGCACAAACATATGCATATATGCATAAACACATTCACCAGCAAGTAGATGCAGACATATGGACAGTGTCTTAGTGAATGCAGAGTAGCACCACTGGATGTGCAGTAGATGTTCATCCTTGTGAATGCATTGGAGTACAGTACCAGTGGATATGCAGTTGATGTTTGTCAGTTCTCCAGTGGGTGGGCACTCTTGGAAAGGAAAAGTAACCTTTTCCAAATCTCTCCTGTGCTCCAGGAAGACTCCACAGGGCTGGTCGAGCTGTCATCACCACCACACATGTTGTCCCAGGCGACCAGCCCGTTCCCCTGTCCTCTGTCACTGTGGGGAAGCTCTTAGAAACTCCCCCATATAGGGATCAGTGGGACGCTGCCTGACAGCCCCCTGCATAGCTCCCACTGCAGTGGCTGATTTGGGCTGCAGATGACAGGAAGTTTAGGAGGCCATCACTTTTCTCTTCGCCCCTTAGCCTGGGGAATGGGCCGGTGGGAAGGAGGGGATGTAACAGGAGGCGTGTGCAGGGCAGAGCAGGGATTCAGACCCAGCCAATCCCAGCCTGGGATATCCCCCCTCTGTAGGCCAGTGAATCAACATCAAAGGCTTAGGACTTTTATCAAATGATTCTGTAATATATAGGTCAATAATTCTGTAACATAGCTATCTTGCACAGTTCTTCATTATAGCTCTGTGATACATTTCAGTAGCTCTCACATGCATACATTCTCATATGCAGTTCTCTCTCTCTCACTCTCATTTTCACATGTACATTCAAGACATACATTCACATGGGCACACAAGCAATGTATACACAAAAACAAACAAACAAATAAGCAAACACACTCATCACTTCAGTCGGCATGTGCAGGATGTTGCTGTTGGAAATTGATTGTTTGTAGCTGAGGACATACACATAATCTCCAAAGCCCCATTACCCAGGAGGCCCCCCGCCGCCCCTGCCTGTGAGAGTCTGTGCTGCTGCTGCCGTTTGTGTGATAGACAGGATTACACTGGGGGCACATTCCGACCAAACTGCATGCTGATTGACTGGGCCAATGAAGGGCTTTATTACAGCTTCATTACAAGATTTATGATTTTCTGCTGTATGTAGTTTGTTTTATTTCTTTAATGCTAGTAAGCAGTTTTTATAGCACAAGACTTTGTGTTCATGGTATTTTCACTGAATATTGACTGTGCAGTTGGTACCTGAAATATAATGCAACTCGGAACCACTGATATTATGACACACTCACAGTCTCTTTCCCTTCCTTTCTCACACATGCGCAGTCAGTAATTACATTTTTTTCCAAAGGCCTAATTTGGTATTTTCACTGAAAAGTGCTCAGTAGGTACCGGAAATATAATTACCCAGAGATAATAAAACACACTGTCAAATAAGGACATAGATGCCCAAACAAAAAGGAACAAACACACCCACATATATACATACATATGCACACTCACACAAGCACACTCACACATACTCATAAATTCAGCAGGTTTACAGCAGGAGAATACATGGATATTGCATGGATAGAATAACAGGGACGCAGCGCGCAGGCCCAGATGTGCACTGGTCATTTATTAGTAAAGGATCAAATCAGTGTTTATGACTCGAGCCCCCTGGGGAGCCACTCTGGAGAACAGCGTGAGAGGAGCATGTGAATAATTCACAGGGCTTTGACGTTCCTTTCCACTCAGCGCTGCGTCTGGGGACACGGGCGCTATGTCACTCAGCTTGCCTCAAGCCGACATGCCCCCTAGTGGTTCTG
The DNA here is from genome assembly GCA_022829145.1 of Albula goreensis. NCBI lineage: Eukaryota > Metazoa > Chordata > Actinopteri > Albuliformes > Albulidae > Albula > Albula goreensis. The sequence goes on from CM040755.1 coordinate 11,525,949, forward strand.
AATGGTAACGCAGGAGTGTGGAAGGCAGGAGATCATGATGCTATTGACCTGTAATCTGTAATCATAAGAGCCCAGCTGTGTGACACTGAATGACTTTTGTCTGAAGAAGCTACCTTTTATTCTTAGACATTAATACCTCTGACAGGGGTATGTGGGCTACAAAGAACAAGGACTCAATCCACTGTCTGTCCACAGTGCTGTCTGCACCCTCCATGGTACAGATGAAAGTCACACCTCTCTCCTTGCTTTTTCTTTCCTCCTCTCTCTTTCCCTTTTCAGGCTGGAGAAGTCAAGTCAAGTGCGGACTGTGTCCAGCAGTAACCTGTTCTTTAAAGGGAGCCGGTTCAGATACAGGTAAAGACAATAACCAATGATCACTGATGACATTCATAAAAGAGAAAATATCAGAAAACAGTGTAATGCTCTCAAATGAAAATCACTGATGGCAAGAAAATGGTAAATATTTTAACTGTATATGCCAGTTTAAGTGCAAACACTATCTATGACCTATATATGAAAACATGTTGAATAAAAAGCAGCTCATTTTATATAATATTTGAAAAATACACCCATGCATTTACATTTACATATATATATGTTTGTAATGAAGAAAAGGGTCTGGAATTTGGTCTGTAGTGCAAACAGATAACAAATAAGGGAAAAATGTATTCTGGAACATAAAACATGTAAAAATGAAACAGGTCAATTTTGGGTTGAGAGAGTATTACAGGAAACTTCTCCTTAGTTTTATATCTCATGTGCTCACTTATGCCTATGTGTGTTGCATGTAAAGATATGATGGCAGATATTTATAGCTCATAACAAGGCAGCCCCTGAGCTGATGAGAACCCTCTCCCCAACACACACACACACACACACTCACACACACACACACACACACACACATATACACACCTTTACATGTTGCTCTCCTACAGCACATTACGTACAGTACATGGTGTTCTTAGCCACTTGGAGAGGAGTAGTCTTAGTGTAGTGTAGGCCTGAAACACAGACCAGGAAGAGGCATTACTCACACTGAACACTCAAGCCTCTGTCAGCACAAGTACTCTAATCTTGTAAAATGAACAAACAATGCAGAAATACTGGAGTCATTTCTCCCTGGGAAGATTCAATAAAATGGCACTTACAATATTAAGTCACTTTTTTGGGCCTTTTAATATTGTTTGAGGAACGGTCAAAGCAAATTTGTGGGGAAAACAGCCATAAGTCAAAGATAGATATGAATATCTGTGCAGAGGCTGCTGTTTGAGCCAGGTGCTTGGCATCCCAGTGGAGGGGATTGAATTTTAGAGAACAGAGTTCAAGGTTAATCGCATCACTCATCCTGGCCATCAGCGCTTTACCCTCCCTGCACTGTGGCATTGGACCTGCCTCTCTAAATCCACAGCGTAGATGTACTGACCGTCAGCGGCACCATGCGCAGTGGGGGTGAGCTTTCTCTTTCTGTTCTCCCACAGTGGCAGAGTTGCAAAAGAAGTGATGGAGCAAAGTGCCAAAATTAAACGGGAGCCTCCAGAAATCCACAGGTGAGATTTGTAAAATATTTGAGCTTGGGAAAATTGTCTTTCTTTTTTTGTAAATGATTTTACTTCTCTGTGTTGTGGGAAGTCAAATAAAGTGGAATTCTGGTGGTAAAATGAGATAAATGAAGTTGTTAAAGTGATTGTGGCTATTCTTCAGCGCTGGTGATCCATTCCCAGTTCCTGCCTTGCTTTCTAATGCATAGTGACACTTGGATCCCAGTTCTCCTTTTTCAATGATTTCAGCACTATGGCCTCTCTACACTCTCCTTGCACTGTGTACAGAGTGCTGGCACTGATTCTCGCTCATCCTTTACATTGATGCTTCATTTCTGTAGCACTTGTCCTGCCTTTCACTCTAGCGCCATCTGTGTCTATAAGCATTACTGCATGATTCCCAGCCCCTGTTCAGACCGTTCAGTGCTGTATACCACTGATGCCCCCATGTGCTATACATTGGTATTACACTCTCTGCTTTCCCTGCTGTGGCTTGAGCTGTGTGAGAATGAGCACCCTCTTTTGCTCAAAGTTGGCAGTACATATTGCCCCACTCTATCATGAAATATGTGGACAGTAGTACCCTCTTGTGTTTGGTTTGGGTGCTGCACTCTCCTCTGTGAGAGTGTGTTGGTGCCGGTACCCCAGTGTGTTCAGTGTGGAGCCTGACTGCATGCTGTGTATGTCCACAGGGCTGGCCTGGTGCCCAGCAGGAGCTGTCCGTCCATCACCCACGGCCCGCGGCTCAGCAGCGTCCCCCGGACACGCCGGAGAGCGGTGCACATATCAATAATGGAGGGTAAGACTCTGGCCGCCACGCCCAGCCGAGCTCTGACCCCTCAGCCCAAACATGGCACCCACAGCCACAGAAACAGGCCCCCTTCTCAGGTGTGCTTTCAGCACATTCATGGGAGGGTTGTGTCCCTTTGGCTGCTGCTTTCAACAAACTGTCAGAACTTGTAGTACTGCTTAGATCTATTGCTATTCTGAAACAGTGCAACCACTTGCAACAAGTCACTCAAATGTTTGTGATAGTCCTAAAGAGCTATAATGGGAGTGGGGGCTTTGCAGACCCAGGTGTCCAGTGGGTCTGGGCCGATTAAAGCTCGGCTCCTATTCTGAGGCTGTGCAGTACCTCCCCCTGCCCCCCACTCGCCGTAACCTGAGCCTCCATCCCCATCTAGACCGCGGAACGGCAGGTGTCCATGTCACTCCAGCCACTCTATTTCCAGAACTAGGTCCCCTCTGCTAGCAGGCTAGGAGGGTCTTTGTGACCCCATGCGTGACCAGCCAATCATTGCTGGGGTCTTGGCTTGCTCCGCCCTCCCCAGCCACCCCTTAGCCATTCCCCCACAGCTGGCATGTCTTCAGGGTGAAGTGTGTGGACGTGGGCAATATTAAGGGCACCTGTACAGCAAGTCCCTAAATACCCAAACCTGTTCTTGAGGTAGAGGAGGGTGGCAGTGCTATAGTGAATAGGGACTTTTGAGTTCACCCCTCTCTCTCAGAGGACATACAAAATACAACCCGTCCCCTGGCCCCTGCCCCCTGCCCACCACCCGTCCCCCTGCTGACTCTGCCCCACCTGTACCACAGCCTCCATGGGGTTTAATGTTCCCTCCCAAAATAGTCACCCACTCAGAGCCCCTGTTTCCCTGTGCTTCCTCTCCATGTATGTCACTGGCGGGGCTGTGGGAACGATCCCTGCTGGGATGGGCGGGGCATGTCCCTCCGCCCCCCCCCCCCACTTCTCGTGTGTGTGGCTGCAGTCAGACTGCACTGGGGCCAGGGGAGCATCGTGACAGGGACTGGAGCTGGGCTGGGGGGGACCTGTGCACACACATACACATACACACACACGCACGCGTGTACAGAAACAAGAAAGCAAACAAACACACAGGGAGCCGGGGTGGACAAGCTCACCCAAGACGCCGCCATGGTGAAGTGTCTGATCAGGATCAGGACCAAGGTGAACGTTCACCTGCGCATGATAAACCACTGCTACCGGGATGTGAAGGTTCGTGTCCTGAGCCTGGGCCCCCGGCTGCTGGGGAAGGCGCTGGGGGTCCTGCCCCTCTACCCGGCCCTGGTGGGACAGCCAGACCAGGCCTCTTCCTCGCTGGGTGTCCCGTACAGCTATGCCCAGGCTGGCACCTGCAGGTAAATGTTGTACTGCCCTCTGCTCTCTAGAAACACTCACGGCACACGTAGTGCAGCCCCTGCTGTAAATCATGATGAATGGTGAATGCTGAACGTTTTATTTTTGAGGGAGACATTTTACAGGGGGAACCCCCTTCTACTCATTCATGTGCGCTTGTGTGAAATCATGTTCCCTGTCGTCAACCCGGAAAAATGTAAAGCTGAACATCGCTTCACTTGGCTTTACTGTGTTTCCCTTTTTCATTTTATGTCAGTTTACCAGTTTTGGACTGAATTTTGACAGTCTTTAATCTGAAGGTTTCTAAAAATTATTTCAGTGATGTTGTGGTGAATTGTTGAATTATTTTACCATTTATTTTGTTTTTAATCTGTGGTCTTTGAAACCTGATGCTTAAATTTTGCGACTGTGTTGATCTATACAATCACATGATCCAACACCTGTTTTGGAACTCCTGCTGAAGCGACCCCTGCTTGCATCACTTGTGTCAAGTGAATCCTAGAATTCCCTGAGTAAGGATTTTATTTTTCGCAGCTAATTTTATTATGGCATGACATTTTTTATTCTATTTTATGTATGAACACATACTTTAGCATAAACAAAGTCTGCAGGCAAGCATGACAAATGCCTTTCTTTAGGAGAAAAGTCTAAATCTTTCCTGTGTGAATGAGAGGGTAATACATCTGCTGCAGCTCTTCAGGAGAATTTAAGAGCTCAGCACAAACTCGTCGCCTCCACGGCTCCTGTGTCTGCTCCACTCCCATCATCAGAAGAAAGAAAATAAAAAAAACAACACTGCGCTCTCGAGGGGCGAATTATGGCCGCACGCACACACTGTCGCAAGAATGAGGCAGAGCAGTTTCTCACATCAACAAATGCTCTGAGTGCTCAGAGATACCTTTCCACAGCAGCACAGGCTGATTGGATGGCTGAGTTATAGGGACTCAATCGCAGGGATTCTTTGGCAGTAGAACAAGGCAAACCTTAAATTGTTACTGAACAAAAATGAAAGCCTTCTTGCTTCTTTGCTCTGTTTCATGCATCCCTTGTTTCAATATATTGAATAAATATATTATAATGATGTAAAGCTATAGATTGTGGGACACAAAAATGTGATCCTGACTGGAACATGTTTGTGAATTAGAATGGTGTTTGCCTTACAGAAATACCCTGCCGTCATTTGACCTCTGCTGTTGTACGCTGTGTCAGTGTTCCATGCCCTTGCGGTGTGGCCGTGTTCCTCGATTCCACAGAGCAAGGAATTCAGAAATTGGAGATTATTAATGGCAGGGATGAAGACCTGTTTATTTTGAAGAAATTCAAAAGTCTTTGGACCAGCATTCCTCTGTAGTTAGGTGTTTTCATGTGGTTTATAAATGGAAGGTGGTGATGTTGGTGTGTTTTATTATCGGCTCCTTGGTTTCTGAGATGTTTACCTAGGATGTTACCCACATTGGGATATAACCCCTCATGCCTCCTGGGGCTGCTGGGTGGGTCAGCCAATGTTGGGCATGGACCCCATAGTCTGCTGAGGGCTTGGGCCTTGCCCTGTGAGGTGGCGCATAATTAATTTTAGCATCACTCGGGGTGGGAGGGTTCATTCTGCAAGGGTCTGTTATCACTGAGCAGTGAAACCCTGCAGGCCTCCGGGGCGCCCACAGCCTGCCTGCACAGGGATTTGCATGAGGTGTCTTTCTCTGATTCACTTCGCCTGCCCAAGCCCTATTTCCAGACTGCACTGTGAAGAGAGATAGCAGCTGACATCACATGATTCAGAGGAAAACATGCATGCCTGTCTTCACCCAAATTGACAGTGAAGGTTGAAGCAATGAAAGAGGCTTCTGTGATGTGATGGATCATTAAAAAAATGGATCAAGAAACGAGGAAAAAACTAAGGGAGCCGTCTGGCTCAGAAGTGTTGTTGTTTTAAAATATTTAAAAATGTTTAAATATAGGATAGTCCCAACAATGTGACTAATCGATACCTGATTCGACTACTGTCCATACAATGTGTCCTGTAGATTGATGTAGTACTGATTAGTCTGTGCTATGTTTTAGTTCTTTGATCACAATTTTTAAATTACAGGAAAATATTTATTGAAAATATGTCAACTGCTATAGCTACATCTGTATTTTGTCATTTTTAGCCTTGATATAGCCAGTGACGCCCGTTAAATGGGACTGGGGGGTTGTACAGACACCACATTAATGGAATGTACCGCTAGTCTTTTCCATAATTGAATTGAGAAAGTCTTGTAAGGACTCATTGTCACCTCTTTTACTGGGACATGAGGGCTCACAGCATTAGAGCAGTCACATTTATTACTGTGCTCACCTACTCATAGTACATTATACCAGTGGGGGGATAATGTGTTTTATTTTCACATTATCACTTAGCTCCCATGCTCAGTCAGTAGGCCCTTACCAGGCCTTCTGGGGTAAAGCATGGTCAGGTTCCCCAGAGAGGCTGCGCCTGGGTGTCTAATCCCACGTAACTGACTCGCCTGGATGGCTGGGATACCCACCCCCAAGGCCCCTCCCTGTGTTCTCCCCATTTAGACTCACATATATATGTGCATATATATGTCTGCATGAAAACATTACAAACTATGTGGAAAATGTAGTAGGCTTTACAGAAATCACAATTTGCATTGTAAATGATGATTAATGAGCTATGCAGTGGAGAAGCTGGGAGCTGGTGCAAGCTGTCCAGGAATGCACTGCTGTAGTGTCTGCAGGAGGACTGCAGAGATGCAGTGCAGCTGGGCCCTGCTATGGGGGTGCAGGGTATGCTCTTAGCTGGGCCCTGTTATGGGGGTGCAGGGTGTGCTCTTAGCTGGGCCCTGTTTTGGGGGTGCAGGGTGCTCTTGCTGGACCCTTATGGGGGTGCAGGGTGTGGCTGGACCCTGTTATGGGGGGGTGCAGCTGGGGATGCAGGGTATGCTCTTAGCTGGGCCCTGTTATGGGGGTGCAGGGTGCGCTCTTAGCTGGGCCCTGTTATGGGGGTGCAGGGTGTGCTCTTAGCTGGGCCCTGTTATGGGGGTGCAGGGTGTGCTCTTAGCTGGGCCCTGTTATGGGGGTGCAGGGTGTGCTCTTAGCTGGGCCCTGTTATGGGGGGGTGCAGGGTGCGCTCTTAGCTGGGTCCTGTTATGGGGGTGCAGGGTGTGCTCTTAGCTGGGCCCTGTTATGGGGGTGCAGGGTGCGCTCTTAGCTGGGCCCTGTTATGGGGGTGCAGGGTGCGCTCTTAGCTGGGCCCTGTTATGGGGGTGCAGGGTGCGCTCTTAGCTGGGCCCTGTTTTGGGGGTGCAGGGTGTGCTCTTAGCTGGGTCCTGTTATGGGGGTGCAGGGTACGCTCTTAGCTGGGCCCCTGTTACGCTCTTAGCTGGGTGCAGGGTATGCTCTTAGCTGGGCCCTGTTATGGGGGTGCAGGGTGTGCTCTTAGCTGGGCTGGGCCTTAGCTGGGCCCTGTTATGGGGGGGGGTGCAGGGGCCTCTGTTTTAGCTCTTAGCTGGGCCCTGTTATGGGGGGGCAGGGTGTGCAGCTGGGCCCTGCACTGCTCTCTTGGGTGGTGCAGGGTGAGCTCTTGCCTCAATATTGAAGTCTTCACCATACAGAGACCATGCACTTGAGGAAAAATCCTTAATTCAATTAAATGAGAAGATTTACACACTGGAAGCAAACTAATGGAAGCAAATTGTCCAATACATGGACAATGTCACTTGATGTCAACCCATTCCAATGAAATTTACTTGCTGATTTTACTCAGAAATAAACATTTAACAGAAGCAGAGTGGTGACACAGGTGTGAACTGAAATAGTTTTAAAGGTGATGGCCCGGTATGGTGATGGCCCCTCATTTGCCAGGTAATAATATGAACAGGATCGCTACACCCAATTTGTAATATATGCAAAAAATGTATTTTACAGCAAACAGGAAATCATTTTAGGATGGTGTGAGAAAATTGGAAAGTACTCATACTCAATTCAATGTAAATTACTGTGCAACATCATTTTCCAATGACAGAGAGTGATACGTAGATGAAAAATGTCAGGATGAGTTATGTAGGCCTTTGGTGAGTGCAGACACGATGCACACTGCTTTTAAAACTGAAGGGAGTTTTCTGGGGGCGTGTGGTTTGTGTGTAAATAATAAAACAAACAGGATGATACAGACTCTCAGTGCTGATGGACTCTGAAAGATTTAAATTCCTGTCCTCACACACTTCCTGACCCCAGTCTGAAAGAGGAGCATTAGCCCCTGTGAATGCCCAGGAACTGTGGAGGTATAAATCCATCACATCAGTGCAGTAAACTCCCGCGGCTCAGGAGAACACAGGCAAAAACATTTCTGCCACACTGACTCGCAGTGATACAAGTACACTGAAGTGGAAATGTCACATAAAATAAATGAGTAATAACACAGGCAAATGTACCAGAGTGTATTTAAAAGGTGAATTCTTCAGGCATATTAAGAATAAAATGATAGATCATGGGAAGGTGGTGATTTTGTTTGTGGTGGGGATTGCAAATGCCTGATATATGAAAGAGGGGTGTTGGACAGCAATGCCTGTAAGTGTTTGAGCTGATATTTTACCAGAAAGCTTGATTTGATTGAGGCCACAGGTTTCCAATTAAAAGATAAAGTCTGTTGAATTAAATCCCTCCTTTTCTCTCGCTCAGGCCTGGAGTCCCTGCGTGACAGTGCCCACTCCACCCCGGTGCGCTCTGTCTCCCACAGCGAGTCCTTCATGTCGCGATCGCGGAGCCATGCAGCAGACGCAGGCGAGGGCGCGGCCGTCATCTCGGACGAGGCCTACAGCCCCTCCGACAGCGTGCTGCCCACCCCCGTGGTGGAGCGCAGCCTGGAGCTGGCCATCTCCCGCCAGATCAACGGCGCCCCCTGCAGCATTGAGGAGGAGAAGGAGTCGGAGGCGGGCACCCCCTCTGTGGGAGACGTGGCTGAGTTCGGACCCGACGGTGCGGTGCTAACCCGTGGGGAAACCCCCACCTCCTCCTCCTCCGAGACGGAGCAGGTGAACAAGTTTGTCCTGAGTGTCCTCCGGCTCCTCCTGGTGACCATCGGACTCCTCTTCTTCCTGCTCCTCCTTCTCATCATCCTCACAGAGTCGGACCTTGACATCGCATTTCTGCGCGACATCCGTCAGACCCCAGAGTTCGAGCAGTTCCACTATGAGTATTTCTGTCCTCTGAGGCGGTGGGTCACCTGCAAGCTGCGCTGGTTCGGCACGCTGCTCATTAAGTGAGAGGGAGGAGTCAGGGCTGGAAGCACTGCCCCCTCCCTCCCCCTCCACCCACAACACCCCGCCATGCATCCCAGGGGCGTTTGAAGACAAACACACAAGCGAACGATGGAGGGCAGTCCCATCCCACCATGAACCCAGCTTCTCTCATGAACCACCTGCAGACTCACGCCACGGACTCTACTGGGCATGCTCCCAGGAGAAGCCCCCCTCATCCTGGGTTCCCCTCCCCACACCCCAACCTTTTTTTACAAAGCAAGAGGTGGACATTTTTCTTTGTTTATTTTCTTCTCTGGAATTTCAGGTCATTTCAGGTATTTTATTTTTACAAAAAAAGGTAAAAAAAATAAATGTAAAACAAACAAAAAAAATGAACATGTAACCAACATCAAGCAATGAAAACAGTGTGAAACAGAGGATTAAACATTTGTTACAACCCAAGAAAAAATGATGCCTTTATTTTCTATTTATTCCTTTTATCATAAAATGGTACTTCACTTGGGGCAGAAAGAGGCTGTACAGGCAGAGTCCGTGGTAGAAAAAAGGCCCTGGGGGTTTCAGAGAGGTGGATAGATGCAGCCCGTTTTATTACCAGTTCTGTGGCAAACACAGAGAGTCTGCGGTAGTTATTACAATGCTGGTGGTGTCCTGTGGGCGGCTCTGGGTGGAAACACTATTGCTGAATGCAGAGAGGGGCTTTGTGATCAGATTTAATTTGGGATTTTGGGAGTGCTGTAAGCAGCCAGGGCAGACATACATTGCTTGGACTAAGGAAGGTATTGTGAAGCAAACTTTTTGTAAAGAACCTCAGTGCTGAAAGTTGTTCAGTGGTTTAGGTGTTTTTTTTTTTTTTTTAAAAGGTCATAAATTTGCCAGCTTATTTCAAACAGCTTCCGCTATACTTTCATAGGATTTTGATTATGTGTAAGTGATAGAAAGCTGTGTAGTAGAGTTCAGATTTCTAAAAAACTAGTTTTTTTAAAGAATTAAACTAGATACAATGGTGTAATGTTACGTGACCTAGCAATGTCAGTAGCTGGTAGACACGTGTTCATGCTCAGCCTACTGAAAACACTCACTAGCTCCCATAGATCCAGTCTAGATGTGCAATATTATACATTTTCTGGTTTTAAAACAAAGCAAAAGAACAAAAAAAACCTTTGAAGGCCTTTTATAAGGAGTGTTTTGTTTTGTTTGATTTGGTTTTGAGTAATGTATTATCCTGGTTTTATTCCAATTACAAAAGTAAGAAGAATGATGATATTGGTGAGTGTTCTAATTGTATAAAGAAATAATAATTTGGGGTTTCAATTCCGTGTCGACTATGCTCTTAAGTTTAAAATTGTGGAAATAATACCATGATTAATTACTAGTGTAACAATAATAATGCTGTACTTTTTTGTACAAAGTAGTTTGTTTCCTAATATATTGACAGTTTTCCATGTATATTTTAACAGAATTGAAATGTTATTTTATTATTGAAAATTAAATTATACCTTTTTTAGCTCTATGGGTGAGGTGAGGCCTAGTCATTATGGAAACAAAGGGGAACGGAAGGCCCTAAAGCACAGGGATTCATCCAGACTCGCTGATTGTGTGTGCCTGTATCACCTCACTGTAGATCATATGTGTTTTTTCACCCTCATGTTTGATTAGACACGTTTACCAAAGATACCTCTGTGCATTCGGAGGTTTGGCAGACCCAGTTCACAGACATGGAAAGGCATTCAGTCCTGACACTTTGTGTTGCTCAGTACGTCTCCACCAATGCATATGGCCAGTGTTCTTTGAGCTCCTTTAAGAGGTGAGGACAGCACTTGTGCCGTCCGGCTCAAAGGGGCTCTTCCTGACCACCGGAGTCTGGATAAATCTCTGTTTTTGTTATTGTTGACCCCCTCCCCCTCAGATCTGTGTTGTGTGAGTACGTATGTACGAGTGTTTGTGTGTGCGTGTGTATATAATTCAAACAAAAAAAAAAAAAGATTATGTGAATTGACAGACAAAATGACAAAACAAATGTGAGATCTCATTATTTTTTTAAAACAGCGAAAGAAAGGGAATGAGAAAACTCGGTAGTGAACATGGCACAGGGGGACGTGAGGATAGAGGAAGGAAGTAGCCTGCAGATATGGGCGGAGCTAGAGGAGCATAATGGGTGGGGCTTGAGAGCTGGGGACCCACCCGTGCCTGTATGAGATGGGTCCAGACCAGCAGATTAGGTACTGTGTGCTCTTTCTGCTCATAGTCCTGATTGAAAAGTAAGCAGAACCTTGGATGTTTCAGTGAATAAGTGTCCCAGAAGTCTAATACTGTCACAACCCACAGTGGATAGCTTTGGCAAAGAAGGACACGATTTTCATTTCTATTCAGCATCCAATATATAACATGATCTGTACTAGTTTGGTGTAGGCTGCTTGTCCACTCATGCCCTTCTTCAGTGCTCCAGTTGGACTACTTCCCTACATGATGATGTGAGATGACTGGGCATTTTTGCGCCTAGAATTTGAACTGCATGCTTATTCATTTTGTTACTTATAAGAAACCAGAGACAGACACCTTTGTGCCTGAGAGTGATTTTGAAAGAATGCTTTGTGACAGGAACTATGAGCAGTAAGCACATGCAACTGTATAAACAAGGTTTGGAGTCTTTATGATAAAAATGCATGCTCTGTTTCCAGCAGACTGTCGTGCATGCACCTCTTTTATTTACAACATCTCTGAGGAGTTAAAAATGTACCAAAAAACATCAATGGCAAATGAATTGATTGACAGACTCTTGAATTTCTTTTATTTTCTGATTAATTTGATGGAAGATTAACCCTATAAATATATTTTAAGGCAGCATACATAATTGCAGTGAAGTGTTTTTGTTTTATTCTTTCTTTTTTACATAGCTGTGTGTGCTAATGGAGAAAGCAGGGTGGGTCCTAACTGACTTTATTTATTTTGAAAAGTGAGAAATGGAAGTGATTGGTATTCAATTATGGGAAAGCGAAAAGTTACAGTGTTGAATTGATGGTCTACATTGTACTCATTTTATCAGCATTATGTAGCTTCAGCATAAAAATGGTCTATCAACAAATGTGCAACAATATGGCCGCAATACTCAGCAAGCAATAAGCAATAAAATTGTAACAAAAAATGTCTTATGGGAAGCCTCAGGCCGTTAACTGTTGGGTTTTTTTGAATGGAGGTCATGATGTGTTGATTATTGAATGTCAAGAGTATTGAGAATGTTCTACAATTCTGTCTGTTGAGTTAGGGATAATTTTATTGTATTATTTATAAAAGGACTGAACTCTATAGCTGCTGAATTATTTCTATTATTATATTATTATTGTTTACAGTTAGTACTCTGATTTTAAGATGTATGTGAAGGTTGACTTTTGCGGAAGTTGTCCGTGAATTTAAGTTTTTTTTTTTTTATTGTTTGTGCTGTTTTTGACATTACAAATACCTTTGGCGTGGTTCTGTTTACATGGGACTGAAGGAACGTTTCCCATGCCTCAGTCACTCCTCCTCAGACTGCCCTGCACTCAAGACAAGAGCATTCACATCATTCTCTGATAGTTTTGTGTCCCCTTTGAAAATTCACCGCTCATACAAACATTGTCATTTGCTGTAGACATAGGCTGAAACGGCATCCCTCTCTGAGGCGCTTCTGTGCCAGATACAGGCTGGATGCACATCTTTTGCATTTGGCCATTTTGGAGCCTGTGCAGCTCTCACAAGCCGCATTCACTGCAATCAAGCAGGTTGTTAATAGGTTGCTTTGATTTGAGTAAACAGTGTGAAGGAACTGGGTATATTTCAGCAGTGCTGGAAATAGCATCTTTACTTTCCCTACTGCCAGACAGAGCACTGCACTAATGCTTATACACCACTCACAACTGCAGAGCTTCAAATAAATTTGTTCAGTACTTGGCAGGTGGCAAGGTCCTGAAGTTTATAAATACAGAAATAACAGCAATGTAAGAAGAAGCTGTGCGCCCTCAATATGGACTGCACAAATGTTGAGTCCACTCTTCAGAGAATCTTGTGAGCCCAGCTATGTTTGGTCAGTCAAGGCCAGGAGCCAGCCCACAAACAGTTAGAATATTTTAATATTAATATTTTACATCATGGGGGACTTCTGGATAGCTGATATAAGAATTTACGGAGAGTTGCTGAGTCTGGCCGTGGACGGCCAGAGGAGCAAGATTTTGAGGTTAGTGCCGTAGGGTAAATGGAGGCCCCTGATCTCCAGCAGGACACGCCAGCCCAGAGGTCTCCACTGTATGGAAGGGCAACTGGAGGCACAGCTCTGGCTGTGGGTTCATGATGAAAAGTGGTACCAGAGATAACACAACTGTATGGTCAGCCAAAGTGAAGAACTTTCTGGATATTGATATCTCCCTTGCAACTTAAACGCCTGAAGTAACATTTCTTTCAGTAAACCTGTTGTTCTTATTTGTCCTCTAGGTGGTGCCATTTTACAAAATAATAATGAAATGGGAAACATCTTGGCAAGAATGTTTCTGGTTTAATTGGAAAAAAAAACTTTATTTTTTACTTTTTTTAATTGAATTTAGCTGCCCAGCAAAGAGCTCCAGCATTAGATTCTGCTCATTTAGTGCTATTCAGTGGACTGAAAATATCTTGTGTTTATACCACATTTCTACTAAATGTGCTGTGCTTCTGTTACTTTCCCAGGTCTCTCCTTCTCCCACAGTAGTGCATTCATATACGTGTATGTGTATGCATCTACATGTGTCTCCATAGGCATTTCCTGTATTTATCCAAGTCTGATTCATGAGACTGCATCTTTTTATCATGGGATTGGAAATGCTATTCATTTATTTAATATATAAATATAAATATATATACAAATTTATGTGCCAAATCAAGCTCCTGTTCAGTCGTACTCATTCCGAAACCATCTTTGTACTGTAGGAAACCTTCCGTATGAAACAGTATAAGATATTGTTTCTTTCTGATAGTCCCTTGTAACCGGTGCCATGGAAATTTAAAACTTGAAATAAACATTAAAAATGTTTAAAGTTGCCTCTGGGATATTTTTGTAGTTTATAAAAGACCTATATTAAAGTTTACCAAACCTTTATACCAATACATTGCACTACACTGCCATCTAGAGGAAGCAGCCAGACACAGCAAGTATGTTTTTCATACAGAGGTCCACAGTCGGTAAACTTAGATATACAACACAAAGACATACAAAATGGAAGACAGCTTGGAATTTATGACTAATAGACCAAAAACTTTAATTCTGCAGATACTAAAATGGCAGGTAAGGTTCAAGAATCCGCTCAATTTGGGGTTCACTCATTCCTGAACTTTAAACCAAATCCAACTGCTTATAATAAATCATAAACCAGTTTATTCTGATATAAAGTCAGAAAACAAACTTGAACTACAATCATTTTTCACATGCAGTTCTTGTTTATTTCATAGTCCTATGTGGACATTCTAAGGAAGCCAAAATAATAACCTGCTAATTAGACAATGAAATATGAGGCTGCAAAATTTTTAATGAAATTAATACATAATAAATAATAAATGCATAATTACTTCTAAGCTGCATTTTTTACATTGCTGCATTGTATTACTACCGGTATATAAACAAACGTGGCAAGAAAAAGGAGCTGGAGTAAGTGTTGTATATGCTGCAGGCAGTCACATAATCCCACAGCACTACGCTCTGACCCTCGAGTCTTTCTGCACACTGAACGTGCCCCTGCTGCTCAGGCCACTGGACCAGGCTCCTCCTCAGCGAATGAGGTTTTGGGAACTGCATCAGCGGTCTCATGCCCCACCACCCCAACATTAGCTGACACAAAAACCCTCACATCACACTACATGACCGTGAGGTCCTAGAGTGCCAGAGCCGTTTCTGGTTTTTGTTCCATCTGATTGTATGGTTTGGCAAACTATTAAAACTCTGGCCCTGGATATTTAAAAGCACGAATGGTGAAACTTTTCGAAACTACAGTATGTAGTCGACAACTTCCATCGAGACAAATTATGTAGTTAGGGTAGGGTACTGGACAGAACAAAAACCAGAAATATCACTGGTTCTCAGGGACTGTGGCTTCCTACTTGTCTTCTATTATTCAGTCCATATTATGTGTGTTTCTCATCCCCTGGTTTATGTCTTGGGATAGGGTTAAACACAATGTACAATCAGAGGCGCTGTCACATTATGTCATAGGCCTGACACAGCCCTGACCTCCACCAAACAGCAACAAATGACAACCATCAGTGTAGCCATGTACTCAGGTACTCCATTTTTAATGTTTCTCTCAATTCGTTGCCAGGAAACCATAAAGTACAGTCCAAGAAACAGAAAGATTCTACAGGGGTTTTTGGATGTGATCATATGGAACCTTTATTTGGCACTGTTAATAAAACCAATTGGCTCTATAGAAACATAAATGGTTGTATAGTAGTTATAGTTATTTTTTTTCTTTGAATGCACTTTTAAACCTTTGCTTGAGCAATCATTTTGAGCTGTTGCTAGGGAACGGTAAATAAAGTTATGTGCAGAAATCCATTAAAACTCCAATTGTGCCTGCCCTATTGAAATCTGTATAACAGCTATTAATACATGTGGTTGTGACTAACTTCAATGAACAATCATTTGGTTACATGCTCATGAATTCTACATTGAACAATGAAATACCTCCCTATTTCAGTATTTTAAAATCAGCCAATAGAAGTTTGAGGAACCTGCTTGACAGTAAGTGCTTCATCAGACGGGTAAATATGAGCATTAAAATGATGATGCCTTTGACTGCATGCTGGGAATGGCTAATGGCAATGTAACAACTGCAAAAAAAGACAACACTCATGGCAGAGCGACATGGATAAGCTGCTCTCTATCCACTGTCACGCTTCAGGAACCAAAGGTTTTCTCCTTAGTGATCATAGCAAGATGCTTACTGTATTTTGCCTGCCGCACACGATTTGATGACCGCCAAACTGCCATATCAAAACAAAACCAAAAAGTGCAGGGCTGGTTTTACTCATTTTATTGTTATTTTTCCAGGATGACTTGTCTCTATCTTCAGCTGCATGCAAACAGGTAATTAGTTTCATGTATTGTTATTTTTCAGTTTTTATTTTAGTACATTTTAAAAGCATTACTCTATGGTAAGGCCTCTTCAGTCACAGTGTATTGTACTTAATCATCATCATCATCATCATCATCATAATCATTATTGTTACCCCAAGGTAGAGGCCCAATGTAACCGGGAAAAAAATGTTTGCAGTGACTAACAGTAATTCCCAAAAGGGCACAATACTAGACAAGTTCTGCATTATGTACACACATTCTAATACTGCAGATGGTTATGGACACAGTTCTAAAAGTACATTACATTCACAATCCACTCAAACAAATGTCATTGTTTCTCTAGGAAACACATCAGAACAAAAAAGGGAAAAAAAGAATACGCATATCTTAAAAAATACACAGAGTTCCATGTATTCGTACAATGTTTTGGATTCAGTTTCATGTAAAACTTAAAATATGTGAGTTTGTCATTAAGGGGGTTTACTTTTTCATTTGTAAAACGTGTCATCAGTGTCGTATGGAAGCAGTAAAAAACCTTACTGCTTTGACTAGGACATAGATTCTTTGCTTCTCTATAATATATTAACAGACTATGCAAAAAATGCATTGTTACTTGGGGAAATACAGTTACTTTTGGCATTTTTAAAAGCTCACAAATTACCAAAACGAAATGCCTGGATGCAAAGGATGTCTGTGCAACGCTGTTGTACACCCCAGTTTCCAAAATGAGCTATTTCAACAATGGACACACAAAAAACGCTGTCCTTCAAATCCATTTTGTAATCCAGCTGGTCTATAATGAAGGCACAACAATGTCGCCACACCCTTTTAGCTTCACTGCCAAATGTTAGACTGAAGTATTTCACAAGGCATCATTTTTTTTCACCACTAATTATTTTGTACAATATTATCTATTGACTTTTAAGGTGAGGAGAGGGGAGCCCAGCTGAATAATCTATATTTGGAATGAGTTTATGGTTACCAAACATTATCTACAAATGTCTCATAATCCCACATCTGGGACATCAGCTGCATAGGAACCCCATTTTCCCACAATGAAAACCTGCTGGTAAAGTCAATCAGTATGTACATTGCAACACTGGTCTTTCTCAACACACCCCATTAGCATTAGCAAAACAAGTATTTACATTTAAAAATAAACACAAAAACAAAAACCAACAAAAAATAGGAATATACAGTATATACCATGTAAATATTTATAATGCATATAAAAAAATAAACCGCAATGAGCTCACTCACTAACCCCCCCCCCACCCCCGTCACACATTGTCTGACCGGACACACATCCCACACACAGACAGCACAAATAAATAACATCCACACCACCAGCTCTGTTTCTGTTTAAAGCCTGTGCATTATTTTAGAGTGTCAGTATATTAGTTGAGTGCCGATGGAAAACGGGTTTGGAGAGCCCATTTTTAGCGGAGCGAGAAGCGGAGGAGGAAAAGGAAAGAAACTGGAGATGGCTGGAAATGGAGACCGGAGAGCTCCTTCAGGGGAGCTGTCAGTCTGCTTGAGTGGTCCCCCGGGGGCCATGGCAGCCTGGTGCCTGGCCGCCCCTGGGTGTGTGTAAACAGCGGCTGCTTATGGCTCTGCTTGTGAAAGAAAAGTCCGCCCCCCGCTCTAGATGTACAGTGGAGTCTCCTGGCCGGTTAAGAGTCTGAACATGGCTGCTGGCATGGTCTTCATGTGGATCTACACAGCGGGAGGGGACAGAAGACAGAAGCATCTCTTCAGGGTACACGTCTCACTACGCATGTGCCTTCAGACACCGATAAATACAATTGCTCTAAAAATAACACATTTTATAACTGAATTAGCAGCCCTGTCTCTGTGCCACACAGCTGTGTCGCATTGTCATGCTATCACTGTCTGCATCAATAAGTCCCCACTTCCACACACGTGTGACTGCCCCTCATGCTGAGCCCCACCACCGAAGGCGTAACGAGAGACAAAGCAGAGGCGTCCCTGCAGATGAGTATCCAATGACAGCACGTTTCACAGTGGTGGTCAGGAGACCAATGTGTAAATTCTCTTTGTGTCTCTGGCTTATCAGACTCAGAAACATAAATTAATAATTCTAATGGTAATGGGAGATAAATTTGGTTCATTTATATTGTCTTCCAGAGAGTGCTTTTGTATCATAATAACCAATAACTATCTGTTATGTGGAAGGAAGGAGTCCCAAGGTGGTGATAAGGGCTGAGAATGTACCTGTTTCTTAGCTTAATATTGACACATTGCTTTTAGACACTGTGCAGAGAGCATGATAAAACAAATAATGCTGCTTACATACTATTTGCTCCCAAAGCAAACTTTTTTATTATGACAATGTTTCAGTCCAAGTAGATGTTTGTCATCTCAGCTCTGAATGATGAGTTTTCACTTGGACTGAAACTTTTTTACAATGTCCTGGAAGAACAGAGAACAAGTCCTCTCAGCATGCATGGTAGCTGGTAGCATGCATGCTATTATTTATTAAATCCACAACTTCTGATCATTTCGATACAAGTACTTTTAAGAAAGAACTTGCATTCTTACATACTTAACTTCGTACAGTCATGTGTTCTGCATGGCCGTGGCTAACTGGTAAATGAATATAGTGTTCTCAAGCTGTGTTCATGCATTATGTCACTGCCACACCAGGCTCACCTCGCCCACAGAGTTAGACAGGGCCTGGACGATCTTCTCATGGGCTGTCGCCACTACACTCTGGCCGTTGATCTCGATTATCCGGTGGCCGACGCGGACGCCACCCCGCTCAGCAATGCCGCCACGCATCAGACTGCAGATCTGAAGGTCACATGACGAGAGAGAGATGAGGGAAGAGGGATAGAGGCCACACAATGACAGAGAAAGAGGGAGAGAAAGAGATGAAAGCGAAAGTGATGCTACTCAATGAAAGAGAGAGATGATTAGCACTGTACTATCAGGAAAACAAATCGCTCCACATCAATACCAAAGGTTACTGGCAGATCTAACATATGCCACAAGGGGGAGCTGGCAACCTTCAAAATTTCCCTACAGATCCTCACTGCCAATGCCATGGCTGAAATTAACATTTGGATCCTGCGTTACCGTGTTTTATAGACGTCATTCACGACAGTCATATCCACAAGATCAAAGACCTGCGTTCCCCCAGAACTCACAATGCCATTCTGCACGCTGAAGCCCAGCTGGTACTTGAGATCTGGCCTCTTGATGAGGACGGTGGTGACTGGAGGGCAGCTCACGATGTTCAGCTTCACCTGGACCTGGTTCTTCAGGCCCTGGTGCATAAACACACAGACAAAAGGTCGGCATGTGCTGTGGGCCATTGCTAAAAACAGATGTCCCCATTCTCTGCCTCAGTTTCAGTCTGTTCTGTATTTCACATGCCCGTTTAAGACAGAAGACAATGGAGGATCTATAGGATTTGTTTCCTAATGTGGCACATGACCCCACAGCAATTCATTACAAGCTCTAGCAGTACTTTATGGCTTCCAAGGCTTTACATTTCTTTTCCTTCTTGTATCAATAAGAAGCGTATTGTCGTACATTCCACTGCTTTCACCTAATACCATCTAACTCAAGGGAGCCAACCCTAGTGCTGGAGAGCTACAGGGACCACTTGATTTCATTACTTAGCACTTGATTCATAGCTAGCACACAATTTTCTTGTGCCGCAACCTAACCTGCCCAGCCATGGCAGTGACTCACCTTGATGATACCCTGGCAGGTGGCGAGGGGCAGCCCCACCAGGCTGGTGTTGTTGATGGACATGATCTGGTCGCCGATGCTCAGCTTGCCAGAGCGGGCAGCCGGACCCCCGTTCATCATGTTGGCCAGGATGACGGTGGGCAAGATGGAGCCCCAGCCTGACTCCACAATGACCACACCCAGGATCTCCCCCTTCTGCTTCTCCAGCTGCAGCTGTAGGGGTGGAGAAAGGGATGAGATCTGAAGAACAGACAGACAAAGGGATGGGATCTCAAGAAGAGACAGAGGGAGAGAGAGAAAAAGAGGGGAGGGAGATGGACTAGCACTAAGTGGGCCTAAACATCCCACCGGTTCCTCCAAAACAGTAGCTCAAAATTGTATTTACTGTTCACATCATCTTCCAATTTGCCCAGGCCCAGAGCAGCACGCATGACTGCTCTACAGTTATGACTCTGCACAGCAGGAAAACAGCCACGCGCAGCTCTCTGTTTCCAGGGGAGAACCCTTGGCCGCAGGCAAGCAGACGTGAGTGTATCAGACCCAGAGTCCTGCAGGGAAACTGCTTGGCCCCTTCGCCCATGGAGGAACCCCGCCTTTGCAGAATGCTTACCTCTTTGCAGTTCTCTGAGTTTGAGAAGTGTATGAGGTCATCGTTGTACATCTCCTGTGTGTTGATGATGTCGCTGTATTCTTTCTGACTCAGGTCCTCTGGGTTGATCCCATTGGCCCTCAGGAACTCTTGGTAGGCCACACTGAATGCCTGGCCGATGGACTGCGCAATGAGCTGAGCCTGGGGTGACCAAAGGGAGGTGGGCGATAACACCAGCATATTTTAACACTAAAAATAAACAGCCGAAGGGAAGGGACAAAGGGAGGGAGAAAGCACCACATGGCTGCACAGACCAAGTGAAATGATGTGATAATGTGGTTTTCAATGAACAGCAGGGGTGAGCAATGTGTCATAGTGCAATTTCTCTCTACCCATGCCTGCATCCCACACAAAAAACAACCCAACGGGCAAAAAGAAGTGATGGGTTCATTTCTGTGAGTTCCCCCTGGGCTGTTTCCAAAGTGACTGGCCCATTGGAAGCTTGCTTTATTTATGTATGCAGTTCTGTGCAAAAATCACAGAAATTAGCCCAGATTGATTTTCAATGTCAAACGCTGTTTGTTCAATCTTCCCCCATCAGCGACTGCTGGCTTTTATCCTTGGCTTTATTGACAGAGAGAGAAGAATCTATGAATCTGAAATAGAGCCCATCTAAAACCTCCCTCCCTGTGAAGTCAGCAAACAGTGATTTGCTGTGAAGCTCAAAAATGTTGCATAATGCAACCATGAAAAGGGGTTAAGCACAGTTATTGGATACAGAGGATTTTTTTGTGAATTATTTCATGTTTCATAGAGACTGTGCCTCTAAACTGATGTAATGAAACCTGTGGGTCTTTAAGGTCCCAAATGAATGCAGGTACTGCTTTGTATACAAATTGTCAGCTGAAGTGGGCTGTGCACTGATAACCATATATATCACTGAACAGCAAGGGAACAGGGATGTGTCAAGCCAGGTGCTTAAGGATTATGGGAACAAATGAGATCAAATTTCTATTTTATAGCCATCCCTGAGCCTGAAATATATGTGAGGCCAAATTAAGTCTAAATTTGTATAAATCTGTACAAACTATTTAAATTCTTCTTCTACTAATTTCAGCAGTTCACTAATTTATCTATAGGTCACTGTATAGTATGTTCAAAATTGATGAATCTAAAAAATTAATTTCTCCTACAGAACTCTCGCAAGCGTAAGACAGGAACCTTGACTAAATGACTTGCGAGTAAACACTGACTCATCAGTCTGGAGGTATCGGCCCATCTAATTAAGACGGTTATAATCTGAGGAACAACTGCAATGCAGAGACAGGCTCAGAGGTGCAGCAGAGCCCAGCGACTGGCGATGAGGGGAGCCGTCAGCCAATCAGCGGCCCCCGAGCTGCGTGCCTCATCACCTGGCAGCCTGCTGTGATCACCTGAGGCCGGGGGCAGAGCGCCCCCTGAGTGGCTGCGCCCTCAGCCTTCCCCAGTGCTCAGAGCACTGCCTTCATTAAGATGTCACATTCAGGGCCGGAGCCTGGCTGCTCTGCTGCTTTCACTCAAGGCAACTTGGCCAGGGAGAGTGCCAACAAGGCAGGCTTCCCGCTAGAGTGCAGAGCACATGAATGCTTAAAAATATGGGTAATATTGGGGATGTGTGCTGGTACTTACTGATGTGTCAGTTGCTAACACGTTCTGTGATGCTAAATTATTTTTGGTGGGCACTCATATGACACACACACACACACACACACACACACACACACACTCACACGCACACTCACATACACATTCAATGGTATGTAGTCTACAATTTGCCATTAAATTTGGTGAAATATCCTTTGTAACAGTCACCCTCAGATACTCCCTCAGAAAAAATCAGGAAGCAGGAAGTAATAAGTAGGAAGGACTCACATCCTCTGACTCAAAGACATGGCAGATCATCTTGTACTGCTTCTTGCCCTCTGTGGTGCCGGGTGTGGTCTCGATGCAGTCCTGCGAGGCGGTGCGGGGCATGCGGCGACGGGCCATCAGCACCACGATGTTCCCGATGTCTGCGATGTACGAGATTGTGCGCAGGGCGTTGTCCATCATCGTTTCCTAGGCAACAACATGGAAGCACCACTGTCAATAATCCGCTAGGGATAGTAGCATACAATAAGAGCTGAGCTTTTATTCTTTATTCACCTGGAGTCCCTTCCCATCACTCATCTAGGTATGGCAAATACATTACCTATGATGCCCCTGCACCAGCTGTACATGACAAAATGTGTGACCACAAATGTGCTGAGTGTGAATCTGAATGTATAAAAATTGTCCCCTAAATGAGTCGTTGTTGGTATAGTGATGTGTCCCTGGAGATGAACCCTGACTGTGTAATGCCATTGGTGGCCTGGACATCTATGGACAAGATTTTACACTGTCACCTACGAAAAGAGGGATCTGGTCGGAAGACTGACCACATAGTGATTCCTGTTGGGCACCTATGGTCTGCCTACAGGAGCCGTGCAAGAACCGCAGTCTGTCAGGGCAGTAGCTGCATAGCTCAGCTGGTGGCTGAAACGCAGCAGCCTGCTCTGAAGGACACATGAGTCAGGGATGCTTCAGTGATGGAGTGGGAGGGCGAGTATCATATGAGGAGAAAGGTAATATAAGGCATAAAAATGTGCTTCATTTTCAGGTTTTACACCAGATCCTAGATCTTCAAAGAATTGGAAGATAAAACGTGGTCAGATTAAACTCTACCGAGTGTGTCCAAAGGATGATACAACACGCAAGAGGTGTGACGAGCGGCTAATGCAGAAATAATAGGAGAAGAGGACTGCTTGGCAGAGTCTTACTGGAGCCTGACAGATACAGCATTACCCTGGCAGGAGTATTAATTAGCCCATTTGTCTGCTCTTTCGGTGCACACAGCCTTTGACCTTTACCGCTGTGCACGTAGCAGAGAAAACCCTGCTTTTCAATTCACTACATACATGCAGCAACAGGTCAGGCGTGGAGATGCCACTTCTAATGAAGCCGACTTTCACAAAAACAAAACAGAGGGTCCAGAAATGAAAGGGAAAGTGGGTGAATCTGCTGTCTGACTGTCATAGAAGAAAATCAGACTCCCAGGAGACAAATTACGAGACAAACCCTTGGGTTTGATCTCGATCTGATAAACAGGCTTTATCTACAGTTATGGAAGTGCCTTGTACCTCCACCCTTTTATGTCAGCTGTTTCTGGCATATCGCCACCTCTATCTTAACTGCTTCCTTTTCAAGCTTCATTTTTTAGTCCATAGTGTCCTAAATGGGCATCAACTTCCTGATCATTACTGCCAGGCCCAATCACATTTCTTGACGCCTAAACCACATTCAATTGTATCCAGTGCAACACTAAGTAACTTTAAGTGTCCAATAAGTAAAAACAATACAACAATACACACGCATACATACATACATACATACACAGTACTAAAGATAAACACACTTCCCTATATTATTATAATTGCTTCCGTTGGTGAAGGCCTCACCTGTCCCATCCTTCTTTACAGTAAATGCAATATTATACTGGAGCCAGGAAGTGTGTGTCTGTATTAGTGAGTGTGTGCACGTGTGTTTCTGTAAAATTGGGTGCTTGTATTTATGTGTACAAGTCTTTGCATGTGCATGTCCATGTTCACGTGTGTGTGTATGTGTGTTCACTCTGTCTCTCTTTCTGGCTCTCCTCTCTCCTTATATCTCTCTGTCTCACTCTTTCCATCTCCATCTCTCTTTTCTCTCCTTCCCACTCACACCAGCTGCCAGGGCCTCACAGCCCTCGCAGTTCACTTATGACAGAAAAAAAGAAACTACGACTGTCAGGTGAGGAGTGGGGCGGCACTGCGCTGCACTGCAGCAGACAGCGTGTGCCAGGCAGCCCACACGCCTCTCTCAGACTCCACCGCTCTCCTCGCCACCCGGACCATCATGCACCATGCCAGCAGCACAGCTTGTGCACCAGCCTGTCTCAAAAAATCAAACACGCTCAGGAGAAAGCCTGCGTTAACATTTCTGTACATCCTGGCCTGGGGAATACACAATGTGTTTAGCCTCTGCTTACTGGACACCTTCCTTACTGTGCAGACACACTGTAATATTACAGCATTTCATAGGATGTAATATAAATATACAGGCTTAATCTAACCTGGGTATATGGTGACTGGTTTTCCAATAAGGTAAATACATTTCATAATTTGCGATGTTAAGGTCAATCTGTAATTCGATGTAATTCATCCACTGAATTGAGAGGTTTATAAACCGCTTAGTATTAATATTCAGTGTCACACAGAAGGTGTTCAGGAGAGGTTTTTGAAATACAGCCTAGGGATTCTGTTGGTGATTAAGAGCTACACGCTGCATTAATGTGACTGCGACCAGTTGCCCCATCTCTCATTTCTTACAGATCAGCTTTTGCCTCCAGTACTGAGCTGGACCTGTCCTTGCCTCAGGTTAATAAGGCATAATACATATATTTTGTTTCGCTACATAAGCTCAGGAAAAAACAAGCAAAAATCACTCACTTGTACTGAGTACTTCAGTCTATGATTGTACAGTCCTTTACAAGTGTTTTCCCCTCATGAATTTTTTCTTAGTGCACTGCCTTTAATACTTTTTATGATGTTTTTGATGTAGTTATTTATCTAAAAAACTGCCCTCGAGGGAGAAATAAGGAAACATACTGAGCTGAATAAAACAATTCAAAGGAAAACTTGCATGGAGAAAATGACTGACAATTAAAAACATCAAGTCAGGGAAGAAATGTGTTTATTGTACACAACCTGAATCTATTCTATCCTCCAAACTGCACAAGAATGATCTGTGACTGACCACATTTACAATGCAGTGTATATAAACAGCAGCTGGGCTAGAGCAGGTAGAGGACTGCAGTAAGCTGAGAAAGGCCACTGGTCCTTTGCTGCAGGCTCCACAGAAGAGGCAAATCACTGTAGAACTGTTGCCTCAGGTCAGTACCACACAGGCAAACAAACACCATGCAAACAGCAAGCGGTGTCGATGCCACTCCGTACTTCCCTGCCATTCATTTCAGACCCACCTAAACCATGTTCATTAAAGCCATACATACCCCAGAAGGGGTGCAACTTTTAAAAGGCTCAGATACTAGCGCCAAGCGGATGATGTAACTCCACGCGTGTGAGAGAAACTTTGGAAGAAGGCAGCTTGGGATCTCTGCCTGGCTGCAGGCGGCCAGGAAATACTGTGGTTCCTTTCTAAAAAGTCCAATCAAAGCCCTTCAGTTCTGACCCGTTCTCCACTAACAGCAGATTGGATGGCTTCTGTGCTTGCTCTGTGGCTTTAGAGATGGGGAAAGCCTCGCTCACAGGCAGTAATTGGCTTTCTGAGAATCTCTCAGTGGGAATGTTTTTTTTCTCCTTGTTTTTTGTTTTTCAAAATTGTCAGAAACTGCACAAAGAGGCATAATTACAGAAGCAGGTACAGTGCTGTTGACTTGCATACAAGTTCTTTAAGCTGTTCGGTAATCGCCACTGTCCTGCCAGCTAAGCATAAGTTGTATGGTGTGTTGATTACCTTGTCGTTAGATCTGTCATTGGCTTCTCTGAACATGCAGCTACGATGTGTTTGCTCAGGTATGCTGACTTCTGCACAGCCTGTTCTGGTTTTGATTGGATTGAAATACAGATTGTAATTGCATCGTGGTGAAAAAAGGCCCTATGTGCAAGCTCCTGTGTGTTTTTTTTGTTTTGTTTTGCATTTAACGAGCATGAGGACGATTGGGGTATAAACGCAAAAGGCCTGACTTTTCCATCAACAGATGCTGAGAGAAGCTCTCTGGTTTTAAAATTCTATTTTGATCCCCTCTTAAAAAGAATTACTTGAAAATAACATCATTTCAAAATAAATTATTACACACAATAATCTGTTACGCAATCCACTTAGGAAAACCACTGAAGGGAGGCATGGATATTACCCATGAGCCTCTTACGTCTTTTACCATGTGGATAAAGGTTTTTATCAACTGAATTTAATGTACAGATCTGTGGGTGACATCTCACCTGCGTGTCAGCATTGAGCACTTTGATCCTCTGTGTGGATATGAAGAGGTCTACCTCAGTCAGTGTCTGAGCATCCCCCTCTGGGCTCTGCAGGGAGAGAAAGGGTAGGAAGATATGTCAGATTGCCTCCTGGTGGCCTGAGGGACCATTCACAATGTCCACATGGTCTCTGTAAAAAAAAAATCCATTCCGTATTGAGGTTAAGCTCATATTTACAGCATGTTAAATGCTCATTCATAAATCATAAAATAATATAGGTTGAGCTGCATTGGACCCTTGGATGGTGTATCATTCAAATGTAGTTCTAAACAGTGGCCAGGTTTTCCACTGAGAAAAATGATATAATCAAATGGACATACACAGCATACGTTTGTTTATTTAGTTTGGATACACGGTGTAAACTGCTAATAACTTTACATGTTTAATATAAATATTTCATATATGCATCTTTGCTCAAAGGCATACTTATATCCTCAATGTATAAATAGGACAAATGAAATTAGCCAATTATGTGGTCAGACATAATTTGTGCTTGTGACTCCTCCATATGGTAGAACTAATTGCAGTAGGTAACTGTCGCCATCTGCTCTTTAACTCAGGTTCATGGACAGTACCTTCTGGACTTGTAGTAAAAGGTTGCATAAATTGTAATGTTTTTTGCTAATTACAGTGACAGTATTTAGAGGAAGTTCACACAGCATAAACATCACTTGTTTAAAAGTCATACAATTGTTTTGAATGTTTGGTCACACAGACACAAATTTCATACTTTTCTCCTCAGACATGTTGTGGGCACAGTGACGTTGTCTGCCAGGAATATTCCTATTCCTGAATGATGAAACAATGCTTCAATGAAACAGAAAGACACGGAAACTTGAAGAACTGAAGAAAGTAGAGCCGGACTGAGCAGTAGCAAGCATGCAGAGTGCAAAGGACTTGTGAATGAGAGTGAGCGATGGGCACAGTAATACCCAGTAGACGCTGGGACCTGGATTAGCAGGATGTGGGACTGTGGCCGCACTCTGGAACAGATGGGGAGCGGTAGGTTCTGAACCATTAAAGCTGTCTGTGCACTCCAGAGAAACCTCTGCTTTCACACTGATTACACAAAGCAATGGATGAACCCACTGATGGCCAATCTAGGTTAATGAATCCATAATTCAGTACACAGCAGTGTGTAGTTATATATTTAGTATTGTTATATATAGTAATGAATATAGTATTGTGTGCAATATTTCAGTAATAGCATATACTGATACCTGACATATTCATATACATTTTTGTATGATATTTGGTACATTTCACATCTCTTTTCTGAGTGCATGAAGTATTGCAGCTATTCAAGTCTCACCGGTGCCATATGTAGCAATGAAGGGGGTTATTATTAAGGATGGGCCCCCCTACTCCAGCTCAGCTACAGCTTTAAGGGTTCAGAGCTCATGAAAACATAAAATAAAACATGAACTGAGAGAGGGCGGCAGGGTAAGGGTGAAGTCAAGGTGTTCTTTTCTTGTCTAGCGTTTCATTTTTTTTACACACCGCCTTTTTCTTGATTTTGGCAGCCTTCTGAACCCTCTGCGAAGCGTTGAGGACAGACAGGGTCGTCAGACACAGGAGCAGCAAAAAAGCCAGGGCAGGAATCAAAGTAAAAGAAAATTAAGATTGATTAAAAACACACACACACACACACACACATACACACACAAACACACACACACATACACACACACACACACACACACACACACACACACACATACACACACAAACACACACACACATACACACACACACACACACACACACACACACACACACACACACACACACACACACAAACACACACACACACACACACACACACACACACACACACACACACACACACACACACACACACACACACACACACACACAAAGAACCAAACACAAGTTCTGGCATTGCTGCCCACATAAGTCAGGGGTGGAGGCAATGGCATAACTGTGTTCTGCATAGACAAATAAAATTAAAACAGCAATTAGTGGGGCATAATTGCTTTTTTTGCATAAAGCAAACCATAACATGCAAACATGGACTGATACCTTCAGATCAAATTAAAAAAGATAATTGGACACATGGGTTTCTCAACAGGGTTTCAACTGCTAGGAATTACAAAAGGGAGAAAAGGAGCAATAAATGTCTACCCCTCTGTCCCAAAAAGCATGTCAACGTGCTAACTCAGAATCAGACGGAAAATCTGAATCATTGGTATAGTATCCTGGCTATTATGTCATGATTTTTTAAAAATATACACACATTGTCACAGCTTGGACTATGGACATAGATTACAGTGCTGTACAGTATGAAACCAGCAATGTGATATTCACACTTTACATAACAGCCACTCTTCAAGCCATCTAGGCCCTTCCGCTGGAATAAAACATTTGGACATGTGACAAGTGGATTTTCTTTTTAGAACATGGAATGGGCTCTTAAACCGTAAATCCTGCATGTGTTCTTGCACTTGGTCGATTTCTGCGTTCACAGAGAAAATTGTTGGACCGAAACAAACTGCCATCTGCTTTTTACCGTGCGTGCCACAGGGGCGAGAATCTGGGCTCCTGACAGATAGGCTCATGCTGAGCATTTGCCGCGGGACCCCTGTGAACCAATCCAGACACAAGCTCCTTCATTCTATGCCCGTTTTACTTGATGCCGCTTCCAAAATTCAGCCCACCTTTTTCCTCCATTTTCCGCTCAGGGGAAATGTATCTGGATGGACAGTTTTGTGGTTGTGGACTGGCAGTTCATCTTTGTGTGTGTGTGTGTGTGTGTGTGGTGTGTGTGTGTGGGGAGGACTCATGGGAAAAGTACTGTGTGCCTTTTGAGTGACCGTGACATACAGTGTCGTCATTCTAAAGCTCAGCTGACACTATCTGTACGAGGAACGGATCATATGATGATCGTTTGAGTGCTGCCAAACACATTAAGGTCTGAATATTACATTTAGTAGACCTGCTGCTGGTGAGGAAACAAGCAGAATAGCATATGAGCTAAAACCATATATCAGCCGGATATAACCTTCATCTCCACATTTTCCATTTGGGGAGGAGGAGGGACAAAGAGGCATCCCTGTGTGTCTTAAGCTCCTACCATGTGCGATGTGGCTGATGGCCAGGACAAAGCTGTCAATCAACCGTGCATATCCTGACAGTACCGCAGCTGTTTCGATCGAAGGCTGAGGTCATGATCCAGCCTTTTGCAACAGTCTGTTTCCTGTCAGACCGAAGTGGGACTGCATACTGGATGTACCCCAAAACTGCCAGCTTTGTCTCTCTCTGAGCGCAAGACAAGCTTGTGGGGGGGCTACTTCCTCCATCCGTCCTGATGTGGGGGGGCAGGCATCGGAACCCTCTGGCTGAACGCCCTACCATACATCAACTCAAGTCAAAGGACATTAGCGGAAGGAAACATTGTCCAAATCTGCCTAAAGACAGCATTGAACTAGAGGAAGAAAGTGAGCAGTGAAAAATAAAAGAAAAAACATCTGCATTAATAAACCATAGCTGTTGTGGTTCACCTGCCTCGCATCCATCCCCCTCCCCTCCAGTTCCGTCATGGGCTCTGGCTGAAATATTCATGAGAGCGTTTAGCAGCGTAATTAATCTGAGCCCCAGTGCTGGGCCCAGCGGAGAGGGCTAGTACTGAGAGCCTGAGGGGCATAAAAAGGGTACGTTTGCCCTCTCTCCCAAAGGAGAAAAAACAGCCCATTCAATGGGAGACAGACCCATTATCTGCCTCGAATCGTCCGATTTGGAGGGACAAAATGAGCGGCGTCCTTTCAGAGGACCTCCTTGACAGCCGGGAACTGATGGAGGAGGGTGAATAAAAAAAGAAGGGGGGGGGTGTTGTTTCTAACTGTAGCAGTTAGAGCGTTGCCATGGTTTCATCTTCAATGGCTTTTGGCTGCTGGCAAGAAACGGGACAGCCTGTCTCTCAGGGTGATTTGAGGAGACCCCCTTTCCCCCTTCCCCCTCGCCTGCACTGATGGCCAGGCAATGGAGTGTGTGGCTGACTGGAGCGGTTCACACTTTTACCTGCTCCCATCTGCAGGCCATGCTGACATGTCACCTCCTTTCTGCTGGTGAGTAAGTCTAAGCTTAGCAGGGAGGGTGGGCTGTTTGCTTCAGTCATAGGCCATACATTTGCATTCCTGCAGTTGGGCTCATTCCTGCAGGTTTGATGCTACAAGGGGATTCCTGCCAAGCTCAACAGCTCTACCCCATGTCGTTTCAGAAAGTAACAGACAGCCATGTGCCTGTTAAAATATTTTTTTCACAAACAAGAGAAATACAATTGCGATGCTTGTTTCATGTTCATAAAGAAACCTACAGATCTGCACATCAATATTTCTCTGTGTCTTTGACTGAAAATGATCAGAAGAGTCTCTTCATAATCGCAGCTGGGACAAGCTGTCACACTGTGTGCCTGTCACAGACTGAACATGTCACAGTATTGACTGAGGGCATCACGGATGACAGGTGCGGCATGGCTTAACCGCTCCACCTTGCATCAGTGACTGCAGTGTAAGATTGGCATAAAAAAGCACCATCTCTGCTCCTCTGCTGTTCTCCAGACGCTGAGCAGCAAGCACAGGGATCCAGACAGAAAAAAGAAATCACACTAACAGCACTAATGGGGTCACATGCCGGTCTCATTGGGAAATACATTTAGATCTAATATTTGGGACACATAGACAGAAAGAGTAAACATGATCATAAATTGACCTTTTTGATATTCACCACATTTAAAATGGCCATACATGATATAAATGCAGTTTCATTACTGTGCACACTGAACACTGCGTGAGTCACAAAATTGAAAACTGAAAATCTTCAAATGAATGAATTACACATTCACAATGACTTTGTGCTTGTGTGCGTGTATGTGTGTTTTTTTTCATGTTCACATGCATATGTATTTCTTATCTATGTGCATATGTGTGAGGTCTGTGTGTGTGTGTGCATGCCTAAAAGAGAAAGGCTGGGACTTCAGCCTATCAGTATGCAAAGAGCATACGGATATAAATCTGTGAAAAGGAAAAGCGACATGTGGAGGGCATCATTGCAGACCTACTGCTGCCAGCAATCACATTACCTCAGCCTCTGACACATGCCTTTCAGCCAATCACAGAGCACTGCCATTCTAATAGAACCCTAACTCCTCCAACGCCTAAAACTACCAAAAATGTCTGAGTTGATGTAATGAGAAAATGTGGACCAGCCTATAATTAAAAGACTCACATGTTCCCGGTCAGCCTTTAATTACAGAATGGCCTGTGCTTACCCTCACCAGATATCGGTCCAAACCAGACCGTGCACTTTCATTTATAGACATTACCTTGTACAATAAGTGCCTGCTTGAAGGTGTTTTCTTTCTTGCTGGCATGCTTGCTAAGTTTTGGCTCTTTTTATAGGAACATGCTGTAACAATTTTTTAGCAATATGTTCTTACAATTGTTTTCAAAACATGAGCAAATAATCTTGCATCTAGAATTTCCTATGCCAGGGATCCCTGTTATTGTTAGTCTCCAAGGGTCTTATCGAATCAGTGGGAAAAGACTGTGATTTGGGGCCCAAGGTCATTTCAGTACCATTGTCTGGTGTCTATGTTTATGTTGGCTTCCACACTGCTTTGATCCCTACAGCAGCATGATTGAATTATCAGCACATATTTATATTGTACCATACTGATATGAACGATTGCATTTTAGGCTTTTGGAATGAATTTGTGATCGAATTTCAGTTGTGTGGGTGGTGTAAACCAGTTTGTTTGAGTCTGTACATGTGTGCA
This sequence comes from Albula goreensis, assembly GCA_022829145.1. Classification (NCBI taxonomy): domain Eukaryota; kingdom Metazoa; phylum Chordata; class Actinopteri; order Albuliformes; family Albulidae; genus Albula; species Albula goreensis. The sequence goes on from CM040755.1 coordinate 11,558,179, forward strand.
TGCACATGAAAATGTGTATATGTGCATGTGTGAGTGTGTGTGAATCTGTGTGCGTTCGTGCACCTTTGTATGAGTGCACGTATGTGTGAGTCTGAGTAAGTGGGCATGTGTAAATGTGTGAGCGTGTGTGTGTGCACATATGCTTGTGCATTTGTGTGCGTGTGCGTACAAGCCTATTCGTTAAAACCCTCAGGACTTTTTTTTTCCATTGGGTATCATTAGATTGTAATGGCGTTAAAAAAGAACTGGTAAAAACGTCATTTTTGGCATATGAACTGACAGCTAAAAAGCCCTACAGCTGCACAGTGGGAATTAAAATGATTGTGCCTCTAGCTCATGGAAATAATCCTGCAAATACTGATTAGGCATCAGCTCCCAAGCAGTAAACACAACCTGATCTAACACACACAGTCTGTGTCTTCAAAAGCGGTCCACAAAGTATGACAGAGATTACTGCGTCAGCAAAGGACCGCAGAGGCTAAATGGGCCAGAGCAGCCAGAGGTGGGCGTACCTTGACCCGGCTCACCGCTTCCTGCGCCTGCATCATGCGGATGTTCTTGGATGGGTTCCGCTCGGACAACAGCTGGGTGGAGCCAAGGTAGTTGGCGGCGAAGATGATGCCATCAATGAGGTCCTCAGGCTCACAGGGCCCCGGGACTGAGGGAAAGAGAGAGGGAGAGAGAGAATCAAAAGGATGAAGGATAGAGAGAGGGCAAGTGAGAAGGGAGAGAGAAGAATCAGGAGGAGGAAAAAGACAGACAAAGACAATGCAGGGATGGTTGTGGAGATGGATGGGACGGAGAGAGGAAAAGATACAAAGAGAAGAGCCAAAGAGAAAATAGAAAAACATGGGGAGAGGTGAAAGGTATGAAATGTAGTAAACACAGACAGTGAGAGAGGGTTGGACAAAGAGGGATGGAGGAGACATTCAAGAAGGGAGAGAGACATAGGAGGAGAGATAGGGAGAGAGAAGGGGAGAGAAAAATGGGGAGGAAGAATGACAGAAAAACACGGAAGGAGAGGAACACAGAGTTCTCTTTATATTTAAGTTTAAATTAAACATGATGCAGATAGAAGAAGTGGTTTCAATTACATAACAATTATGATTAATTCAAATTGCAACTGAAAAAACTATTAAATACTGTATGACCAATAAATTTAAAGGAATGAAAGAATTCTGCCAAGAACTGGCTGTATCCTAACAGACTGCAACCAGTCACGCTGACTACTGATTATCCTGTAACTGTTAAGGTGGTATCTGATTATTTCGGTTTTCCTGTACCCTTGAGCAGATGCACTGCTCAGATATGTGTTCTGACGGGCAGAATGCTTTGAGGGCTGAGTCAACGGCATGCAGCTGTGTGCATCAGCGCAGGTCCAAATGTGATGAAAATGTTCCTGTGTTTGCCAGAGCTTCCTGATGGAGCTGTGAACATGTCATTGTGGGCGAATCTCCATGGCTGCCACACCTGAAAGCTGTCTTTATAGGCTTCTTTTCACTCCGATTTAGAGCTTGAACCCATTTATTAGACCAGCAGAGGACCCTGGACTGACACCAAAGCTTCTGGTTTGTGTTCCATCCATATCCAGAGTCTTATAAGAAACAACAATGAGTAGCTCTACAAAATGGTCCATTAAGCCTAATAACTAATGAGACAATACAGTTTTGGGTTTGGATGAATTTGGATGTCTCTTGTTCTCCAGCAGAGAGGTTATGTACCCTTGTACTAAACAAAGACAGAGGCACAATACAACAGTGATAGGCCTGTGACACTAACCAGGAAAATGTTTCCAGCAAGGAAAATATCACAGTGTGTCAGCAGATGTATGATGCTGGTAAGGATCATAGTAACTGTGCTTCTGTCCGTCAGTTTGTAAAGTTTGATTGTAAAAGTTACTGCTGCATATCTGTCAAATCTAGAGGCCAGACACTAGCACAGCTATCTTCCTGAAGGGCATGCAGTGACCAAGAGATGGTAAAATGAGGTTTCATAAACTGTATAATGGGCGGGGCCATGATGAACTCTCAATTTGTTTTAACAAATGATTTTTTTTTTTTGCATCCCAAAACAAAAAAAAACAATGATCAGTTAAACTCACTTAAGTACTAGGAGCGTTACCTAGCTCCAACAGTTTAGGGCGTCACAGGGACTCATCACTATAGCCAACCTTCATTTCCCAATGAAATCAGCTAGCTAAGTTGAGATGCCAGAGAACTATATAGCTTACACAGCTGGCACAGACAAACCACAGGAGGTGCTGTTGTGCGATGAGACTTTTGATGCAATGAACATTCTGCCTAGTGATACCCTGCCTCCTTAGACAAAAATAAAGGGAGTTCTGTGTCTCCCTGCAGGACTCCTGGATGTGGCCAGCACTGGCATGGTAAAGATAAGATTGAAATGGTGGGATGGATGCTTCACTGCACTGAGAGATATTGCTTTAGCAATATCGGCAATATTAGCAATGCGGCTGGGTCACTATCAGTTTCAAATACCCGCTGCTGACACACATCCAGAGACCCACACAGCCAAAATAATCCACAACCCAAACACTGAGGTGACCATGTAAGTTAGGACAAATACGGTTACCTGAGTCAACAATCCACAAGAATGAAGTAAACACCATTTCGTTTTTTTCCAGAAGAATAGTTTTGATTGGTTTAAAACCACTCACACGTAACGTGTGTTAGCAGATTACCACTGCGGACCGCGCTGACATTACGGTTTCCGTGACTGTTGGAAGGTTTTCTGTGCATGATGCAGAGCTATGGAGGCAGAGGCAGTGAGCAGAATGGAGCTGAGAACGGCCGGGGGTGGGGGAGCCGCACGGGTAGATTAATCTGCTTGTCTGATATGTAGATGTGGACTTTGTGACACCCACTGAGGGACGCACTGTGCTGTCACGATTAGATGAGGAAGAGGAGATCCAGCCCCCGCACAGATTACACACTGCAGAGCGGTGTCAAACATGCCTAAGAACTTCCTCTCTCCTCTTAAGCTCCCCGGTGGCAAAGTGAACTGCCCGCCAACATCCCAACTGCAGTCTCTTGTTACCACTGTTCTCCCACACATACCGTGCAGCACATCTCTTTAAAACTCGCTCATACATTTCCCTGCTCGATGATCTCTCTTCTCTTGTTCTCTTGTTTTTTTCCACTGGTAACTGATTATTAGATACCCATAACTGTACTGTGTATGTTAACAAAATGTGTTATAGTTTAATATGTGTTTGGGTGTGCTTTCATTCAAATGTGTTTCTTTGCTAATGCTTGGTTAATAATGCTTTCTTTCCATCATGGATTGCAATGTATGAGGCTTTTTGTCAAACAGCAGTAATAATGACCTTAAAGAAACAAAGCTGGAAACTAACGAATAGAAACCACAGGTGAAGTCAGAGTAATCATTCATAATGAACCACAAAGTATCAAGACTCTACATCATCTACCAACTTTTTAAAATAAGTATGTTCAGTACGGTGATTCAGGTAAAACAACTACTGTCAACTGCAAAGCCATCCTTAAAAGACTTCAACATCTGATTGTGCCGTCTTAGTCTCGGTCAGGTCCTGAAATGCAGGTAGACACCTCACCTTTGACCTTTATCATCAGGGTTAAACCCAGGAGTACAACAACTCCACACTGTGTTTCCACACTGGGACTGAAGAGAGGTTAATCTACCCAAGTTGAGATCTTCCATCTCCAGAAAGTGAATAACACTCCCCTGATAACAGCGTGGTTCTTATTAGCACTGGCATTCTGCACTGTTACTCTGTATTCTGCTTTGCAAATCTTCAAGGTACTTGAAATAGAGAGATAAAGAAATCTTAATTTCCTCTGAATGATTCTAGCAAACAACAAAAAAAACGAAGCACTTCCCTCCATCTCAGCACTTTCATTTTCTTACGTGCGATGTGTGTGTCTGATATTATGAATTTGATTTCTCGTGCTGTATGTTTTTTCCCCTTAGAAGATTAAAACTCCTTGAGCAGATTATCATATTAGACAGAAGCATGAGGGAAAATAAAGCAATGACTTACCATCCACAAAGCTGGGGAAAGAGGCAGTCTTCTTTGTTTGCTGAAAAACATAATTTTTGATTTAACTTCCAGCCCTCCAGATACGATTTTATTAGGAAATATGCTAAACTAACTTCAGATTTACACATTTAAAAAACCTATAATGGGAAATGTCTCAAGCATTGCTTTCCAACCCTAAGAACCAAGTAAAATGCACAAACAAAATAAAAACAAAAGGAAGACACTAATTAATTTGGCTTCTGCTATATAGCTCAAAAACATTACAAAAACATCCTCTGAATTAAGTCTTTTTGTTCTTCAGTTGCATTGAAATGCTTTTGAGATTTAATTCAGTCTGTTTGACTGACAAATGAGGGCTGAGAGGCACTGGAAGGAAAGTTTGAGTTAATTTGTTTACGAATTGTAACCAGTTGGAGAAGTCTAAGCTGGTTTATATACTGATTGTGGATTTTAACCCATATAACTGCACCTTGCAGTGTTAAAACATATTTGTGTTTGCCAGTTATAACAATTAAGCGATCACCCCAAAGCTCAATCAATTTGTCAGGTAAGTAAGAGGGGGAAGTAAAGAATTGTCTGCACTTATACTGACTTTAAAGAGGCGCCATGTGCCTCTGATAATCATAGGGTGAGGTTACGAGACCATTCAGCCTTTCGACAAGGCCTAGGTTACAATATAAAGAAGCTTGGTTTCTGCTGGCTTCTTCGTGGACGCCATTAAAGGTGCTAACCACAAAGGGAGATGAGGCCCTGTAGCAAAAACATCATGTTTGACCCTGGCCCCCATCATCACTGTTGTCTATAAACTGAATCCCATAGTGGTGGGACAAAGGCAGGTGGCTTTATCCAGCCAATGTTAAGGTGTAGTGGACGGGGTTCCTTAAATCACATATGAATTAGTACATCCCAAAGACAAGCCGAGAGGCTACAGGATACCTGCTGGAGTCAGGAAGAAAGCGACTATCCCCTGATCGGCACGATTACTGCCATGGTACTATGCAGTCTGTCATGTGGAAAACAGCCACTGGGCCAAAGAGTGACTTTACCAATCCTTCAGTGAGTGTGGCACAGAAATGGCTTGAGAGAAATAATTTGAAACTCAAAACTGGGACAAAGAATGGAGGGAGAAACTGTAAAAAAAAATCAATAAACTATAAATAAAACTTAGCTATTTCAATATAATAAAATAAATCTAGGTGCTTTCTTTGAGTACCATTAGTCAAAAAATGCAATCCACCTTTTACTATGTCATGGTTGGGTTAAGCAAATACCTTTAAAAAGAGGCTGCATGTAAACAGAATTAGGAGGACATGAATGCAAAAAATAATTCTGCATATCAAATAATTTTAGCCAATCCTACCAGCAAATGAGTTATCTGGGTTACAGATGTGTAAGGTGCAAATAATTGAGCAACTGCACGTTTGTATCTGTACAACAGTGTACCCTTTTTCTGAGAGGTCTGTGCATGCAGTAAGGCATGAGTAAGTTACACCATAATGTCCTGAAACATTTTAAGAGTTAAGATTTTACCTGAGAAAAAGGTCTGAGAGGAAATGTCTGGACAGTGAATACTCTGACCTGATGTTTACAGTAGACCGTTCAACACAGGGAGCACACTGCTGCAGTCAGTGAAGGCCATGTGAGTGTGTGTGACTGTATATATTTTTCAGGTGCATTCACAATATTACCCTGGCAAAATTGTCAGTATAGTAAGAATATCACTGTAAATTCACTGAACTGTGAAACACAGAACGTCTATAAAATAATACTTTTACCCACAATTCCCCAAACTGCCATTTATTCTGAATTCTGGCCAGACCTGGAGGCACACTAAATAGCCATCTGCCATTGAAAGTGATTGTATTTATGGCATGAAAACTTAATGCGTATTTTTATTTCACTTCTCTGTATATTGCTTCTTCAGCTATAAATCATTACCATGTGCTTTTCTGGATTGACTGTGTGAACTCTAAATTGATATTGTTCCAGAAACATACATGACAGGTCAATGAAGAGGCAGTCGCTTGTACTTTGGGGTAGAGAGCATACCTGTCCCCCCTGCTGGGCTGCTTACCTCAGGGACATTGTTGTTCTCCACGGGGCCATTGAGGTCAGAGCGGTGCTGCCTCCGCGGCGGTTCCACGTGATTGGACACCTGTGTGAAGAGTAAAAGGTTAAAGTCTATCAAGGCCAATCACAGGGATACCTTCACATATGGAAATCCCTGTCAGAGAGCCTGACAACAGATAAGCCACTTCCCCCAATTCTGCATGGGAAATCAACATTCTTCAATTAGCGTAGCGCTGAATTACAAAACATAGGTTACTGCTGTTGAAAAGGCCCTGATGTACACTGCTGCAGTGAGTGGGTGACGCAGGATGTCATTTCACACGTAAGTGGTAAGGTACACTAGCGCCTTGTCTCCACTGGTCAAGTTATATACCCACTCTGGATTAGCTGTCATAGCTGTCAAATTGTGATCACCTCTTTCGTCAGTCAAACCTGTCCAAACCTGTCAGTGATGCTGGCAACTCATGCAGCTTTCACTCCGTCAAGCAAACCTGCCCGGGGAGCATGTCAGCCGTGACATAGTAAAAGAGGACCATTTGGTAAACCACCTCGGCACTACAGCATTGTGCGAAGCCACAAAATGTCTGCACAATTAGCCATTTCTGACCCCAGTGAAATGCTAGTGGGGGGTCTGGACACACACAGAGCATGCGTTTTTGTTCTTTTTTCTGTATGAAATATGACATACGGCCCCCAAAGTGAGGCTGCAAAAGCTCCCCAGAGCAAAGGCTGGCATGGGTCCTGTAGTCTTGGCCTCATTAATTAGGCTGAAATGTATCATTAGCTGACTGTTACTGGTGGCCCACTGTGGTGGAGCACAAACAGTTTGTCAAGCTGGAGTTAGTATAGGCTTCAGCCAGGGCTCCTGGTTTACTGCATCTCTTGTAGTCCCTTGATACTTTCCTGCAGAACTCTATGTCAAGCCTGTATGGAGGACAGGAACGGTGCGCTGCAGTATGATAAACATTTAGTGGCTTGTAGGCAAGCTCACTGAAGGAATGCACAAGCACAGCTACAATGCTCCCTGTTCAGGCACAAACAGCAGGTAAGTAATGTGAGACCATAGTACACCTGCCAATTCTGAAATGTGGGATGAAATAAGGAAGTGAAATATAGGATACCCTGGACCTTTATTCCGTGAAATCAAAGCTGAAATCCAAAAATAAACATACAACCTACAAGGCGTGCGCCCACTGCTGAAATTTACATAAGCGGAAAGACAGAAACATATGGTGGACTGGTTGTTTTGTGCTCAGTTTTGTGCTCGCATTAGCTTCCATGTCAAAACAGTCTGTGACTTCTCTGGACTCAGTAGGATTTGCAGTGTTAGTCACCCTTTGCAGAGGTCAGCAGGAATGCAAGGTTGGTACTTTTTTTTAAAAAAGGTTTGTATTTATATACACACACACACACACAGAAACATGTAACACACAGCCAATGTATATATAGCATTTAGTATGCCTGCCTCACAAAGAGATTTCAGAACTCAAGGTACTTTGCGGCCATTGTCTTTCAACCCTACATAAAAACATCACAGCCCTATTCGTCCTTCTGACAACAATCAGGGGTGAAATTTCTTCTTTGTTCGCAGAAGTGCGGACTGTGATCAGACTGAGAGCTTCCGTGTTCCATCCAATCAGCTGAATGCAAATCTCGGGAGTGCGATCAGAGGGGCAGGAGGTGAGACAAGAAGCCCTGATAGATTTCCATCTTCCTGTTTTATTCATGGCTCACTTCTTCAGCTCTTACAGGCTCTTAATTAGGCGTCAGGCTTCTCTCATGCTCCAGCAGATCAATGCTAATGGCATATTTATTGAGTCTTCTGCAGGCAAACAAAGCAGGCGGTTTGCATGTCTTCATTCCTAAGTGTCAATTCACGCACAGGTATGTTGCTGTTCACATACAGTACTGTGTTATAAAAGAAAAATTACTCAAGATTTCAATGTACTTTTCATTTCAAGAATGTTGACTATTTGGTCTGTAGAGTACTGCGGTACAGCAAGTCACATGGCAAGCTCTGCCATCTTCAGCTGCTGTGCTAAGATTCATTTGGCTTTTCAGTTACTATTAATTGACCCAGTTATTCACTGCCATTTAATTGGACAATTGACATAATTTTTTTTTAAAAAGGTAATAATATATGAATTTATGCAAAAAATGAAAACGAAGGAAGCTGGAGACAGGCTCCTAATGAAAACTGCTAGGGAGTTAGTGTGGTTTTTACTCTGAATATGAGCGATGAGCGTGTGAGTAAATGAGCAGATAAAAGGACTTCCCTTCATTCCAGATGTTTCCCCTGTCTCCAGGGCTCAGATTTAATATTCTCTGTTGTGGCACTGTCACTGTAGCACTCTGGGCAGGAGCAGCCTAGCAGGAGTCAAATGGCTTTCTGTGAAGTGTTTACTTTAGGAGATTGGCAATGGATAATCTTTGCACACACCTTGAGATCCCGACAGTTTTGGACTGAAGATAATTCAATTTCTCAATTGCATTCCTTTGAATGCCGTGATTGAGCAAATCACTCATTTACTCAGTCCCTGCACAGTCACATAAATTCAAAGGAATGCAACATGGGCAAAGAAAGGGATAAATAAATAACTACAAATCCATGACGGGATGTGAAAATTATGTGCCGTTTGTGCTTGTGAAGATGGAATCTGTGGCAGGCCCATTTCAGTTTGAAACTGTTGAATTATTAATTTCTGAGCTACTTTATGCGTGCGAGTGTTAAGCATGGTGGCGAGACTTGCTCCACTTCGGAAGGATGTGCAATTATCTCCAGCATCTCCCCTGTTGCTATGACAATCACACACCCACGCTGCAGACCAGGTGCAGTTTGCTGCTCGGCCCTGCCAGACCACAGGGGTACAGCACACCCCTGCCCTCACCTGGCCATCTGTTTGGGTCTGAACAGAGGCCCCACAGGGGTTAATGACAGCCAGTGTGTTACAGCTTTTTAACACAGATTTAACACACACAGAATACACACCTCACAGGACTCAGGATTTTTGCATGGCTTTCTGAAGGCCAAAGTGGCCAGTCCTCTGTGGAGGTGGGAGATGAGCGCAGAAGGTAATTAATTCAGCATTTTCAAATAATGTAAAATATACACTGTTTAAATTATGGAAAATGTGCAGCTACCTAAAAGGCCATTCATTCAATGAGAGAAGGTCCGGTAAATACTGATAATGTAACTGACCCAAGTGGTCTGAGAGCAGTACATTTTAATTGGCCATTATAAATATTTAACAGGCTACTCTCATTCGCCTTGCTCAAACACACTCCCTCCTTTTCAAGAAAACATAGTGATTTCATTTTTTCATTTCATATTTTGGATGTCAGGGATCCCTGTGTGATGTTATTTCGGTAGCATTTTAGTGGTGCCCATATGAGAGGTAAGATTCATACTTAAGTGAATATGACTGTAAGGTTGTTGTAAGGATATGTCAAGCAATGCTTGCATTTCACTTTAACTCACCACATCTACTAAAAATACTAAAATGGTAGGCAAAGTGTCTCAGACTGGGAACTTTCTTGCTCTGAGCATAGGCTTGGTCCTATAACCAAGGCAACAGGGCAAATAGTTGGTGCAAAAATACACTATAAAAAGTACAACATTCCTCAAAACACTCCACATGATGGTATGATTTATGTATGATGTATGCAATTATTTGTTACTAAACAAAAGAGATAAATTGTCAATCCATCTACCAGAATAATCAAGGGATGATTTAGACTGAATATTGCTAAGATGTTCCCTCCTTTTTCAATTGCATGTTTAAATATTCATTGCATTTGCAAACTAGATCTCTCAGGGGGAAAATCTGTTCAAGTCTTTATTTTCGCCTTCCTATTACTGAACAACATTCACACAAATCACCAAAACACTAAACTGCTGGGACACAAACATGCTGTGGCACAACTATCCTATTTGACTGACCTCCTTACAAATATTAATATCCATGAGGCGATGTTTATAGCTATGACCCGAGACAGCATTTCAGTATAAAGCCCCTGCCGTAAGCTCCACTGTTTTCTGTTCCCAGAGTCCATGTTCCATTCCCATTTCCTTGATTGGCTCACATAAATATGGTCCCTGTTTTGAAAAGCTGCCAGCAAGGACAAGCTTTCCATCTCTGCAAGCACGGCCTGACCTCAGCAGCTTTTGCACGTAAGGCCAGGCAGTTACACTGCTCCCTTAATTTCAGAGACATACGCTGCACCAAAAATCATATATGGAATCATAAACTTTAACTAATAACCAAGTTATGAGACATAGGTAGCATATTTGGCCATTTGCCCTACAGGTGCTAAGATAAAGCTCCCAAGGAGGCCAGCCAGACGCACAGATAGGCAGAAAAAACTCTGTGATCATATCGGTGGGAAGGTGAAGAGATAGAGGTGGGGAAATGGAAGGGTTGTTAGGGAAGAGATTTGGCAGGAAAGCAATTACAAATCTGTCACCAGACCCATAAACACATACGCATCTCCCTGTCACAAATCTTTTTAAAATCCTTTTCAACAAGCGAGTGCTACAGCAGAATTTAGAGCGGCCTGGATACACAGCCTTACCTGCTGCATCAGCAGCAGATCAATGCCCATTACAAACTCTCAAACACCATTTTATTGGTGATTGGTAAGAGGAGACCAAGTCAATGTCATTGCAGTAAACCTCTGAATAACCTTCTGTCCAGGCAAACATTCTGCTCTGTCTCTGCTGAAGCTTGGTCTTTATTACTGCGAAACGTTCACAGCATGAATGCCTCAGACAACCCCTTCCTTGTATGGCACACACAGTACCAACAAGCAAATATAATTGTTGTGTACACCGCAGGAATACAATGTGTTGAAGGCGCATTCCAATTTAGAGGCGTTAAACAAATATATTCTAACATATAATTTATAACATATTAGGAGGCTACTGTTTTACTTTGAAAATGTGTTAAATTACTTCCAAACATCTGTCATTTCTTACAATCAAAACTTATGTAGGCAGATAAGATTCCATCCATAGATCCATCCATACTCTCTCTCTCATCAATATGTGATAAAATAATTCTGTGCTGGATATAATACTATCTTGCGAAAAATAACATTATCACAATTTTCCCTTAAAGGGAACGACTGCACTGTTGTTTGTACTTGAGATGCAAAAAGTTTTTTTCTAGATGGTGTCTGTGCAGTGAATATTTAAAAACTGCAGCAGAAAATCCAAAAACTGTGACATTTAAAAAGGTCGATTAAGATACAATTTGTTGGAATTAGATTTGACAGTTAAAAAGCTGTGGTTGTATTTTAAAATTACCCTTTGGATAGATTTCAATCAGGGATGTGGTTCCTTAAAACTGGATGATGTTTATAACCTGTGTTGTGAATGCAAAAATTACAGGAATTTGATGCTCATTTAATGGTTTACTTCACAGCTGTCATCACTGTGCAACTGTCATATTATAAAAACATATGTACAACAACAACAAAAAACAAGAAAACCTATTTTTTGTTATTGACACTGAAAATCATACTTTTTTCTACATACTCTTTTTCCAGAACATAGGATAATGTAAGCAAGCTACAATACATTTGACCTGCAAAATACAAAGTATGCCATATGTTGTTTTCTAATGTGTCAGTATTATAGTATATGGTGTATATATATATATATATATATATATATATTATTTACCATATAGTATTTTACAGTATTACATACATATAATACCATGCATCTTTTTACATCTTTCCCAACTCCTTACCTGTTCTTGTGCCCACTTGGGTCTCTCGTCAGGGGTACGGGCCCGTGCCTTGAAGCTCCTTTGCAGGTCGGGGTTGCTGTGGCGGGCAGGAGGAATGTTGAGGGACTTGGGCCGGCCCTCATGCCGGTGCGGGACGTAAGGGGCGGGCTCGGGCTTGGCAGGGGGTTCGGTGAAGTCCTTGGGGGGAGCATCGGGCGGCAGCTCCTCTGGGCTGTGGTCAGTGCCACTGCTCAGGCTTCCCATGCTCATGCTCATCTTGATCTCCGCCACAATCTGGTCGATGTCCTCCTCGGCATCCTCCCCCCCCTCCCTGGCCTTGCGGCCCCGGTAGGGCGACACGCGCACAGAGTTCCCGTTGTCCTCGGGGGCATAGTAGTCCCCAGTGTAGTCACCCCCATCCCCATCTTCCTCCTCATTCGGACAGTACTCCTCGCTCTCCTCCCCTTCCTCCTCATCCTCCTCTTCCCTTGGCAGGGGGTCCTCCAAGGAGGGGGGGCGCTGGTGGTCCAGGGGAGGCTCAGGGCTGCCGTCGTACCCCTGCCCGTCATCAACGTCCTGCTCCAGCACCTCGCAATGCCCCTCAGACTCCGCCCAATCCTCCACTGCCTCCTGACACTCGTCGGTGTCGGTGGGTGGGTGGGGATGGCCACCACCGTAATCAGCCTCGTTGCAATCCATGCCCTCCAGGTAGCTGTCATCTTCAGGGCAATAACGGATGTAGTAGGTCACGCCCTCGTCCTCCTCCGGCAGGCCCTCATCATAGTCCTCCTCCTCGGACGTGTTGTTGACGTAGTCTGAGCTGGAGTCCCCGTCCACACTGTCCAGGTGTGCACGGCAGTCTGGGTGGGCATGGCAGTCTGTGTGGGCGTGGTCAGGCGTAACGGGTGTGGCTGGCCGGCTGTCCTTGGAGTCAGGCTCATTGGGGGCGCGGTATGGGCGCTCACCCTGGGGTGCCAGGTCACACTCCTCCACAGGGAAGGGGGGCGGGCCAGGTCGAGCTCGGTGCTCTGACATGCCGCCGCTGGTCCCTGGCCTCTTCCTGTGTGCCATCACGGGTTGCTTACACGCCATGCATTTCAGCTCTCCTCGGTCCTGCAAGCACAAAGCAGCACAGTCCTCAAACAGTTAATATTGTTAAGTTATACCTGATAAACAGGTGGCTCCGTTCTTGATAGGGAGCTCCCCGAGGTGCCATTTAGTCAAAGTGTGTGACACAGCTACGGTGTGTTTCATACTGTGATGGCCTGCGGAGGCAATTAAAGGCAAACTCTGACTTTTCATGAGTGAGAAAGAGAAACTCCAGCAGGGAAAGATGGAGGGCATAGATTTCATTAATCATCCTTCCAGCTCACGATAAAAATGAATACTCTAAAAACAATGAAGGGCCTTGACAACGTGAATCCATAAAGGCCACCTTACTACTGAAGACCTGTCTCTGTCAGCCTGCTAAGATTAAGCACGGTATCTTCACAGTGCCATCCACCTCAGGCTGAAGTCACGTTTCTCCTCGTTTCGCCATTTGTCCAGACACGCATTGCAAGCCACACCGAGAGGCTTGTTGAAAAATTATTGAGTTTTTTACCTTGTGGTTGTCATTCAATATATGTATTTAATTGAAACTTGAAATTCGCTCTAAGGTTTGTATAAAAAGTCAATAAGTATTTCAAAATGAACCCAAGGGAGAGTGTCTTGGCTGGATTTTCTGGAGTCAGTGGCCCATAAAAAGTCTGATTTATAAATGTACTTCCATCTAAAAGCTTTCTTTGAATTGAAGTTTTAATTTTTTTCCACTGTTTGTACTCGAAAGGCTGTGGCTAGACGAGGAGAAATTCATAACCCAGGAGTTCTCAAACTCAGTCCTGAGAACCAGTCATGTCTGCTGGTTTTAATTTCAACCGTAGTTACAACCACCTAAATTGTAATGAGCTGGTAATTGTTCTTAATCAGACACTTAAAAATGTACAATTAAGGTGAGTATGGTACAAATCGTTTTGTGTGGATACCTGGTGACTGAAACGGGGCTATCTGGAGGTCAAGAGGTTAGCTGTAGCAAAAAGGTTAGCTATAGCATTCACTATGCTGGACCCAGGTTGAGCTCCAATGTCCTCACCTATTCAACTATTTTATCCTTTCTGAGTCAGGACGATTTCAATACCAAAAGAAAACACCTCTCCCTCAGCCCTGGAGCCATCAACCTCCTGAAAGCCTGGCCAGTCCCTGGGAATAAACCTGATTGTTCCTCCTTCTGTTCTCACACATAGTCCAGGACCCATGTGCTAATATAGAATCTTAAACTTACGGCAATACTAGGTACAGTACTACTAGATCGATAAAAATCACCAGCTACACTTCGATACACAATTGTATACTGTACATAGGTTGTTAACTACTGACAGGTAGGTTCTAAGGGGAAAGCATAACAACAGTCTATCACTCTCAGTCAATTAGGCTCCTCCAAAGCACACAATCAATATTCAAACTGAGAGCTTCCACATAGAACAAAGAGGGAGCATTCAATGGCAGCCTGCATTATGAAGTATTCATTCCCAGATATTTCATCTCTATGTCAATCACTGGCACATATTGATCTTCACAGCCCAGTGGATATGGCACTCCCCAGCAATTTGGATCAGCACCTTTAATTCAAAACTGTAAGTGTTATGATGACCTCAGCTGGATCGTGGAGAAGGATTAACGGGCGCAGTTTAATTATTACTTAATTTACACCTGAGAAAACCTCACACCTAGGCCACAATGCAATGAAGCAAGAGAGCGAAAAAAATTCTTATCTTGCAGTCTTGGACCTATACCAGTCCCCAAACATACACAAACACACACACACACACACACACACATAAACAAGCACACAAATAACACATGCACATGCAAAACAAAGAACATGTAACAAATCAGCCCAGGAAATACACTGGCAGCATTTAAAAGGGAGAGAGAGCTGAAGGCCGGCAGTTCCCTATTCACCATTCCCCTGTGCCGTCTCCACCAGCCACCAGGCACAACTGCTCTCTGAGGGTCTTTTGTTGTTGCATTTCCCTCTAGTTCCCTCTTCCCCTTTAGTCATATTTTCCATCACGAGTGATTTCCGTGGCTAATTACTCCTGTGCCTGTTAAAAGAGCCTCCCTTTCTTCAGATCCAGCATGGTGCTCTCTACTCAAAAGCTCCATGGTGCTGAGACAGACAAAACTCTGAGCCCAATTAAAGGCCGAACAGCGGCTGTGAGTGTGTGGTGGCTGCCCCAGGATTACGCTTGTGCATGTGGGGTGCAAGGTGAACCCCCTGAGATCATACTCTCCTTCAAGTCTGCCACACATCCTTTCTCCTCCTAATCACATAACTCTCGCTCTCACTCTCACACTCACACTGGCTCTCAGGTCATTATGCTTTCCTTGCTGGTGTAGCAGTTAATCCGTATCCAATATATGCCTGCATTTGCAAGCTCTGACAAAAACACTAGGAGTGGGAATCCCCAAATGCTACACAGCTTCTAACAACATGCCTTTCTCAATTCCCAGTAGTAATCTGTAAGGTAAAGCTGTGAAAGAGACAGAGAGGCCTACCTGCTTTCTGAACGCTGAAAGTGCCTGGTGCAGGACAGGCTTTCTGTGGGATTGCTCGATAGACTTGTCCTCCTGCAACAGCTGCTCTGTGCTCCTCCCCCTGCTCTTTTCTTCATCTCTGAACAGTCAGCCCTGCCCACTTCCCACAGGGAATTATTGGTAACTAAGGGTAACTGCCTCCCATGGGTACCACTGACCTATGACCCCCTGCTTTATTAGCTCTCCAAAGCTGTGTCCCTGCCCCTCCCTCTGGGCGTGGCTTGCATTGTTTCTATGGATACCACATGCTTTCTAAGAGCACGAGGCAGTGGAATAACGTAGTTCTGCTCCATGTGGCCTGGGGACTGAGCTGTGTATTTGCATCATAAATTTGCTCGCCAGCTTTTTATTAGATTTGAATACATTACCATGTGAATGACGACCTCATAACAGCTAATACAGGAGAGCTCCATCCTGCCCGCTCTGTTCAGTTTGACTGAAATTAACATGTAGCATAAACTCAAAGGGGTGGTTTTGAGCTTTGTCTGTACACTCAACAACAAGAAATTGGTACCGAAGATATTTCTACTGAAATGGTTCATGTCAGATTTGCTTTTGCTGTGTGAAGGAAAGATGTTAACTGCTGTGAATGTGGAAGGGGTACATAAAGAGCTACACCTAAACATCAGTTCAGCACTGCATTCATTTTGCATGTCGGTGTGCATAATCACACTGCATTTAGTTAGACAGAGGGGTCTGTCTTGGCCTGTTGGAAGCAAGCAAGCAGTAATTTGTCTGGCAAAATGAGCATCCAGCAATTACAGTGAGGATATCGGTTGTGAGTACTGAAATACCTGTGGGCTTCCTCTAATATCACTGGAGATAAGGAGGCTCTGCAGTTGTTCAAGGGAGAACTGAAAGCCAAATTTAAATTTGTGCCATTAATTAAACATGTTCTCTTTGCTGGCTTTCATTTGGCGTATGCCATTAGGTTTTGTACTGCAGAGTATTCCAGTAAGGCCTAATTAAAAACAATAATCTCTGATTTTTCATATGTAAGCCTGATGAACGATATTAAGAATGACTTTGTTCCCTGCAGTTTATTGTGCTACTGATACAGACAACGGCACAATAATGATTTTGTGGACTGGAAGCGAGCACAGAATTAAAAAGAAAAAGTAAACAGGCACTGTGGCATCCTCCGTAACACAAGCCTGCCCGGCTTTAAAATGAATCTGCGGTAATTGCTCTAATCATCTCCTTAATAGGGCGTCAGCACTGGTTAATTTAGACATCTATAAAAAGCCACAGGATTGTAGCCCCAACAGGGTGCCTTTATCGCAGCCTCAACACGGCACGCCGCAGGCCATGCTGTCGATAGCCGTTTCAGGGTCGAGGCGCCAGGCTCAAAAGTCCGGTCCTCTTCCATCTTTTGGGATTTTTAAGAAACAGACCGCTGCACTTATGCTCTTTGTAGAAAGACCCAGCAGGAGAGAAATCGCCATGGTAACGCTGTCATTACCTAAGCACAACACAAAAGCCATTGTACATGAATATAACAGAGTGAAAAACTATTGGCGTGTTTTCATTGTTTGGAACTTGGTATATTTCAGCATTTATTGTATAAAAAAAAAAAAAACATTGGGACCCGCTCAAAGTCAGCATCGATAAGCCTAACCAAATAAGATACAAACCCAATCCAGGGATTTGCTGCCCTACAGTGTTTCATAATCTTTGTGATACAGCTGCTGTGAAACCCAGAAGTGCAGGGTCAGGCAGGGAGAGAAAGATGCTTAAGATCGTACAGTGTTGCACAGTCTGTCATTTCTCATCTCCGAGTCCAGACCGTGTAGACAGACCATTCTCAGGACCATTCACCGGTTAGACATCAGTGAAGCCACTCTGATCACGACTTGGCAAGGTCTCAGGTGGCTATGTACCTCATACCCATGATGCATTGCTGTAATACAGGAGAGGTCATTGCCTTGTGGGTCTGAGCAGAGCAACGGTGAGGACCGGATTTCTTTGAGTTGCTCAAACTAAGCACTTTGATCAGCCCCACTAACCAATGTTGAGAAAAAGGTTTATGAATGAGAAACATTACTGACACTTTCAAATTAAGGAATGTACACAAGCATAAATGATGCTGGAGCCTGACAGAAGATGGCAGCATTCAAAGCAGCTGGAATCAGCAGAATGAAGAATGAGGAAAATGGGACACTGGCTGAGTATCCTAAATCAGAGTAATCATCACATCCCCACCAGCCACCCAAAATGATTCACCACATTGCACCAGACAGGATATAGCCACTCAAATATTTATAAAAGGAAATTACATCTGCCCTCTGTGATATATACCAGGCCATGGATACTCTGTACATAAAATAAAACAAACGGATCATAATAAAGAATGGAAAAACCCAAGAGGTGAAAATGAGAGACTTTGGGTTTTCTGTAAAGTGTTGCCCAATCTCCGGTGATGCCTGTTCTCCGGCTCCCGAACGCATTCATCAAGGCCTGGAAACAAGCAGCGCTGCACCTCAGACCGTAGGAGTATGATGCATGATTTCAATTTAAAAATACGGAGATCCAATAAAATTTAGAGTAGATTTACTGCACTTCTATGCCTCTATGGACTGACAAATGAAAGTGTGGAGCTCCTCTGAGGGATGAAAGACTCTGAGTCTGTTCTTTTCATCCCACGTAGCAAAAAAGCACTACTTGCTCCTTAATACGTGCATGTACAATATGTTAACACACCAAGCAGTGAGCAGTGCCAGATAAATGAGCCAAATAAATTGCCAAACTCTCCTCTTCACTGTAGAGGTCATTTCACTTTATGCATTAATGACAAATATGGGGCAGAAGCCTAGAAACTGCTTTGATTCATTCCAGTCCATAACCTGTCTGAACAACTGGACAAAGTGAGAGAGCTGCTATTCCTGATTGCTTTGAAAATTTCACAGGATATTTTCTTTTCTTTTTTTTGGAAATGCTTGGATCTGTGTGGATTTCACCCCCTGCAAACACTGACCCATCATCTTTGGCTGCCTCCCGTGGTGTTCCATTTTCCCTCTCACGCTGCGCACTGGTCAGGATGTGATCTTAGCATGCCGGAGCAGATGTCAGCTTATTCCAGGGGGTACATCACAGTGACAGTTTAATCATTCAACACTCCTTCTTGTGGGCGGCTCTGGACTCAAGTTTTCAAAGATATCAAAACACAGATTACCTGCCTGAGGAACAGGTAAGCAGACGGGCCACACATACGACACTGTGGCATGACAGAGATGCTCCCAGAATGCCATGCAAGATTGAACCGACCAACAGCCATTCAGTAAGAGTGCCTTCAGAGAGACTGTGCCAAACTGCAAAATGCACTTAGGTCTCTCAGAAATGACACCTCAGGGATCTTTGTCCAAATGGACCCTCTATAGTGACAGGCTTTCCGTTTTCATCATGTTGTCAAGTGAAAGCTCTGGCTATGACATTGTAACAGGCAATAGCAGGTAATGTCCTCCAATTAAACATTATTTCTCTCCATGGATTCATTTTATTTATTTATTTATTTTGGTAGCCTTCTTTGTTTCCATAAAAAAAACAGTCACACGTGACAGTTCTCTTGACAGAATATGAAATGGGGAACCTATCCATCAGCAGTAACTCAATGGCAGCTCAGCTTCAGTTTTATATTACTGACATCTCCTGTCAAAATATGCACCATTCAATTATTGTCCAAGGCTGACGCTACAGTAATACACAATAACGATATGCAATAACTGCTTATATTACCATGCTGTGCATAACCAGCACAGACTGCGAAAAGAGGACACTGATGTATTGAAATGAGGTTCAGAAATCTGTGGCACACATTAGCGACAAGACTGTTAGTGAGAATGGGACTAAATAAGGGCTGAAATGACAGGTGTGGTGACATTGTTTTTTTCCAGTCATGGGGCTGGGGCGAGGCATTTTATGGCCACTCACTGGACTCATTTCAGACACAGGCACTGGGACGAGCACTCCCCTGAAAGGAAGACTTATCATCAGGGATGAGTTACAGCTTCAAATTAGTCAGTGACACCTTCCTTGTTGGTTTGACGAATGCCACCTTGCTCCCTGTCCTGTCGTCAGCTCTCGCAACGAGGGGAAAATGAATTCCCTTCTTCCCTGAGCCTCAGAGACAGGAGAGATTGGCTTTGCGGGGACCACACACGGGCTCAGTCTCATCCATCGACATTGCTTGACTGCAGGTGAGCTAATGGTGTGGGACCACTAATGTGAATTCCTTTGCCGAAAATAACAGCTATTGCTTATCCCACCCTTGCTGTGGTGAAGCAAACACTAGACCAGGCCAAAGATGTACACTGATACATTAATGTGGGAACAAGATTAGGGCTGTAGTTAGCAGAGTTAAAATTTGCCTCATTTATTTTTACCCTTTGAATCAGGTCAACATTTATGCCTTGATATTATACTCAGCTTGGGCTGACTCAGTTTAGTTTGGACCTTAAGGTATCTAAATGTTTCTGCAGCTGAGGAGCTACCCTCTCAAGTCAGTCATGGGAAAATAGGTCGCTGGGGTTCAAAGAAGCCCTCAGGGTGGATGGCTCTGATTTTACAGTCAAGAGTTCAATGATTCTGCCACTGTTAAAGAGAATATCTAGCAAATAATAAGAACTCCTTGATCTGAAGTTACTTCACAGCAGAAGTTACCCATCTGTCTCAAATAATTGGGGCCTGATTATTTAAACAGTGTCAGTAAGCATACATGGAACGATTCAATTCAATCGCTTTATCACTGTGGATGCCATTTGCTGTGTTCATTCAGATTAAACAAATGCAATTACTGTTTTACAATATATTAAACTGACATAGAATGCTAAACAAAACAATGCTGTGATATTTAACTTCAAGTAGTGAAGCCAGATATCTCAAAACTATACTATCTGCCACCACCCTGCAAATGAGACAGTTTCACTGTTGAGCAAGTAAACACACTGCCAAATGTTCCAGGATTGTTATTTTATTTTAGAAAATGTGACAAATATAATTTTTTCTGATTGCCTAATTAGTGACTCTAGCTGTAAAACAGTGTGACAGAATATGAGAACAAGTACCACAAGTAAACACTTATCACAAGCAATCACCATGCCTATTTCAAAACAAAATTGAACATTGCACCAAAAAAGCAACATAAAATGCCAGGGTCAAGCAGCATGATGTGCAGGGTTCCACATTCAGTAACCAACAGCAGCCATTAACTGGATATTCAGTCTTTGTTTCAGGCTTTTCTGTTGTTTGTTGCAAAGGTTAAAAAATGATAAAACTTAACGGTCAATATAACGGTTTTACACTAGCTCCATTAGAGGAAAACTGATGCTGTGGCATGTGTGCCTACAAACCTGCCAAGATCTGAGTGTTCTATAATAGGAATTTTTCATTTTTACAAATAAAGTTCGGTATGAAAGAAGAACGAAAGGAAAAAACCTGAACAATAAACACCTGTGACTTATTTAGTAGCAATGACAGTGGCATATGTTGAGAATATACTGTAGACCTTGAGTAGAGCAAAAAGAGAAAAAACAACATTGATACAAAGATTTGTCATTTGCCATGCAACTGGCATTAAGGCAACTGAAACTGACAAGGATGAGTGAAACAGAGAGAGAAAACATTTCTCATGAAAGTCTTTGTATTAACTGGCAATATGTTCCTGAAGCTGGAATGAATGCAACATCTGACAAGTTTTCTTCAATGAAGGTTTTAATTTGTCTAAAACTATTCTGCCATTTCTCCTTATGAAATGAATACATTAGTTGAAGGTCTACAGGAAGGGTGATCAAACCTGGCTCTTTGGGCCAGTAATACAGCTGGACTAATCAGGGACTGATTAAATCCTGGGGCACCAGAGGGGTGGAATTGCTGCATTAATCAATCATCAGTTAAATAAGAAAACCTCAAAGGGCAGGTCTGAGTATCTCTGTTGTACCCTATAAGAACATATTTCAGAGACTGGCACACAATACTGGCTCTTAAGGCCAGCACTACGCTTGGTCTTCTTATCTAATTGATAACTGGCCAATTCATACAACTGCACTCACCTTGTGTCCCAGGTCTAAAGTCGTCTCTGATTAAAGGGGTGGAATGAAAACCAGCTGAAGCGCCAGCCTAGAGGGCCTGATTTGACCATCCCTGGAAGTACCCATGAGAGTGAACTGATGGTGCTGTAAATATTAAGTAGAAAGGCGGATTTATCCCTGCTAATCCAGTGCTGGTACGGTATGAATTCAAAGGAAATGATGTCTGTCTCTGGACACAGAAATGAGGACACTTTCACAAACTACTGGAATCTGTCCATGGGAAATAGAACACCTTGATGTTTGAGCAATGAAACATCACTACACGGTCTCCTAAAACATTTAATTCCCAGCTGCACTCCTTTCAATCTCCTAAATCTTTCATTCATTAAGGTGTTTTATATCTGTTTACATCTTTTAAAAAGATTCATTTCAGTGACCAGGCTAAATTATTTTATGATTGTATTAGCCAAACTACAAAACAATTATTTATATACTTACAACAGTAAAAGCAACTGTTAAAACTGATACAGTGCAATAATTTAGCTTTTAAAAATAATTGTTGGTGTAAGTATTTAATGTGTATATTTTACTCAATAAAAACTGTTTTAAGAGCAAAAATTCCAAAAGCTCAAGTTATATGATATAATTAATAAACACACATGCTGCGCTCACCTTATCTTGCCTTATTGCTTCAAGGTTTTGTTCTATTTCAAACCTTTGAGTGTTTTCTATAATTACATGTGTTAAAAATGAAGAAACCCAAAAGTTCAGAATGTGTTTCTATTCTACGGCTTCTGCTGTCTCGTTGTCTGCGTTGTCGAATAACTTATCACTTAGTGAAAAATCACCTCAGCACAGCCACTATCAAGGCTGATCCTCGCCAAAGCGCATGGGTACTGTTTTGTGGCTGCTTTCATGGAAAAAGCACACTCCATGGTACTAACAACATTGCTTTAATGGACTGGTGCTGCATTTGAGTTATTGAGTTATTTTAGGACATTTATGCTGGAAGAAACTTACCACCTCAAGATTAAGACATAAAATAGCTAGTAACTGGGTTTTTCATGTATATTTCATATTAATATTTGGCTCACTGACTGCTTCAACAATAAACCGTTTTACTCATTTTACAGCCTCACAGTGTACTTCTTCTCTCAGAGACAGCTGGGAGATTGAGTTTTTACTAACATCATAGTGACAAATGGGACCAAGAAACTTTTCAATCAACATTATCATTTCTCTGTCTAAAATAATTTTCTTTTGTAAATATTATCATCAATCAATCATATTCATGTCACAAATAAAAAAAAATAATCATTAATAATCAGTTTGAAAGGCCACCAGTTTAACACTGTGCTTTATTTGTTAACTTGTTTTCATAATATGCTCAGACATCCTGTCTGGACTCTGCTAACATATGATGGTACTTTAACCTACAATCTGGCAACCCCAGTTGACTTATGCAGAGTGTAGAGTTGTCAAATTGAAGGTCAAAATATAAGTATGATTTCAAGTCTCTGTTATCTCAAGCCATTCCTCTGCTACATAACAATGCCTTCATTGCACTTCTGGTACATTGTTGCAAGAAATACTGTATATATTTAAATATTGATTACTCTCCCTGTTGACATGGAGAAGACATAGATTGAGATACAGATCTCCTCTGTCTTTCAGCACTAAGAAGAGACTGACCTCAGCAGCATCTGTGCTAATGAGGCCACCCTTCATGGCCTTACCTCTCAAAGTCCCTTCTTCAACATTAGCTGGCAGATACTCCACCTCACCTTTAATGACCTGCCAATTCAACCATACCCAGAGAATTACATATCAAATTAAGGTTATGAGATGTCGCAAACTGAAATAAAAAAAAAAGAAAGTTCACAGGATTAATGGGTTCATTTTGTTAGGGAAATACAAAATTCTCTGAGCATGCTAAAGGTAAACGGCATGCTGAGTGAGTAAGTATGCCTGACAGATAAAATTTCTCACAAGAGTTTAAATTTACACATTTAGCATTTCCCCAGGAGAAGTCTTCAAAAGATAATTTTTATCGGCAACACCCACACAAAGTCTGCTTGTGGTTTGTTCGTCTTTT
This sequence comes from Albula goreensis, assembly GCA_022829145.1. Classification (NCBI taxonomy): domain Eukaryota; kingdom Metazoa; phylum Chordata; class Actinopteri; order Albuliformes; family Albulidae; genus Albula; species Albula goreensis. The sequence goes on from CM040755.1 coordinate 11,581,774, forward strand.
GAGAAAATAAAAATCCTTGCATAGCTGAAATGGAGAAGGACTCTTCATATCCACTGAGGAAGCGAAGGAAAAGGTAAGGAAAGGGAAATTTTATTTCGCCGGTGAAAAGAGAGGTCTTGGCTGCCTGCCGCTCAGCCGAGCCTAAAAATTGCCCAGTGAAATGAGATCCAGACGACAGTGCCTCTTCACAGACACTCACAGCTTTTTTTCTTCAGTCAACTATTCCACCGTTTCACAATCTCTCAATTTTCTTCACCTTGTCTGACTTTTCGGCAAACTTATTCTGGCCCTCTGACAAGCCCCTCAAAAAACAAACAAGGCAAATGCCTTTGTCCCGGTGCTGTAAGAGCCTGCAGCTGCCTGAGCAGAGTCCAGCAGAGGGTTAAAGCCATTGCAAACACCAGAGGATGGGAGTCTCCCTCTCTCCTCCCAAGGACAGCGTTATGATGCATTAGACTGCCTCGTCCATCCCTAACGAATGAGCGCATCTCCTGACTAATTGCGCAGCCTTTCATCTGCCAGCCATTTTTTTCTTAACTTCACTGGTGACCTCAATTTATGTAGGAGAAAACTTAAGGTTGCTTCCACTGCCAGAAACCATACAGAAAACAAAATCCTCCAGCTGCTCAGTTTATTGGAGCTTTTTTTTTTTGTTTAGATGAAATTAAAATAGTATGGTACGTGAGAATTTTGTACAGTCTTTAAAGTGACAGAGAGATTTTTTTTTAATATATGAGCTACCACATCTCAGGCAAAAAGGGGTCTGGGGGTTGAAGAAAAAAGGAGACAAGTGAATCGAGTCTCTGTTGTAGCGTGAATGAAGCGGCCTCCTCTCATTGAGATTCCATGCCTGTCGCCCTCGCTGCCTCTTCCACAGGCGGCGGGGGGCAAGAGAGTCAGTGAGTCGGCTGGGAGAACACAGCCAGCCGGGTTCCTCACACGCCTCTCTTCGCTGTCGCCCTGGCAACCCCCCTTTGTTTCCATGGGCGAGGTCAGGCCTGGCGCTCAACGAATCGGTGACAGAGCCCCCACCAAGGCGCAGGGCCCAGGAACTGTACTCCAGACCATATAAATCTTGCAAGGACAAAAATGGTGACCTTGCTTCTTATTGTGGGGCTAGAAAGAAGGACAAACACTACATTTGTGGGTCTGTTTGTAAGTCGGTCTCAAATGGTAAATGTATACAAGAGTTACACTTTGCCACGTGCAGCGAGTGAGCAGCAAAATGAATGGCTGTAACTTTATTTAAATTCACATTAAACTCCTGGATGGTAAGGCTGAAACAATCACAGCGGTAAAACATGCCAAGACAGTTATAATTAATTCCCAGAGGCCAAAAAAACAATTAAATGTCTCTGTGAAAGAGACAGGCTGAGGCCTCAATGTTCCTGCCAGATTGGAGAGATAAGGGCTGAAGATGAGGGGCTTCCTATTTTTCTCGAGTGTCTTTCATTGAACGATAGCCAACTGCTGCGACACCTGCTAATCTTAAGGATAGCAATCATGTCTTATGACCAGTGTTTCAGAGGGTCAGATCTCTCAAGACTAAAATAACCAAGCTTTGAAACACATCACCCAAGAGGGGATACTGTGGCACTGCAAACACAAATGCTACAAAATCTTGCGCACTGTCCTACACGTGCTCATTTGGACCAGAGCCCTTGTGGCCTCCTGAAGCCCTCATTCTAATTCATTAGGGTCTCATTGTTCCTTATAAGGACAGTGTGGCTGTATTTTGCCTTCTGCTGTGCTATACTTAGTGACAGATACGATGGCTCCTGAGGCTGCAATCACTGCGAGCCAGCTGGAATCCCTCCACAGAGGTGAAACGTTAAGAACATGCTCACTTTGTTAACACCATTATAGAGATGGATGTTGTTGTTCCTTTTGTCATTACAGTACGAACAGGGAGTCTTGTCAGAGCCAGTCCACCCCACACATACACATACACACACACACACACACACACTTACATGCACAAAGGCATGCACACAGGCTTGCACACTCAAAGGTCAAACATGCACAGAAACACACAAAAACACTAGGAGAATGGTAATAACATACGGAGACAGGTGAAGCCACTGGCATAGATCCCCCACACACACACACACACACAAATACAAACACAAAACTTTTGGGGGAAGGCAACCTCTTACTCAGCAGCACCAGTGAACCATAACCAGAAACAGACCATCAAACAGGCCCTGACCAAGCCCCTCTTCACCAGCCTCTGGGCAGAGGCTGGAGTGAACTACAGATGGTTTGAGAGCAGTAAACAGAGGAGACTAGGAAAAATAATGGAAAAAAGGAGGACAGATTACTCCAGGTGAAAAATGAAAAAAAAAAAAAGTCTCTCACACAAATAAGCACTTGTTTCTCAAGATGGCGGGCAGGCGCCTGCTCGGACAGCGGGAGTGATTCACAGTGGCAGCGCCACACGGGCCTGCCACCGGACCGAGCTGTCACTGCGCCCGTCCTGGCCTCCTGTCATCTCCTCACAGCCATCTGGTGCCTTAGCAGCAGTACAGAGTGGCTGATAACTGTGCCAGCAAGAGAGAGGAGAGGGGGAAGGAGGGAAGCAAGGAAGCCGGAGTATGTGGGAATGAGAGGGGCAGTAATGTGAAAAAGACACACAAATAGACACTGCAGGAACTTTTTTTTTTGCACAACTCATACAACGGAAACAAGTGAGATGGATAAACTCACATACCTGGAAAGGAAAGTAAAGCTTGTCTTTTATTATCATTATTATGACAATTAATTTTATTACTACAGTGCCATAGTATAGTTTCTAAAATTGATGCAGCTACACTGTGTGTTTTTTAATTGAGTTAGGGCAAAGGAATTATTTTAAATGGTCGATCAACATGATGATGAAGCGAAATTAGATGCAGTTGACTTATATCATTACAAATTTGTTCAGAGAGAGAGGTTTCAACTGATTTAATAAAATAATGAGACAATTTATCCCGTCTGGGTTTTAACTATGCATTAACGTTGGGCAGACGGTGGATTCATTAAAACTGTAACGGCGGGTAATTGGTTTTGCCATGAGCTGAATGTAGAGAAAGGGGTTGTACAAGTCAGACAGAAGTCCCCTGGGAGTGCCTGCTGGACCTCCCTGACCGGACCCCCTGCTCCGTCTGAGCCTCTGGCTCCCTCTGCATGGGGACAGTGACCTCGGGGACACAGTGGCCTTTTTGTAGCCTGCCCCAGGTTCATATGAGTCCACATCAGCCTGCCCTGCAGTGCTGCAAATCCCACACGCTGTCTAACAAAAGCCTAGCTTGTGCCCGTCAAATGCTAAGGACACATGCAATGATAATGTTGTCAAGGACAGTACTTTTAAACAACAATCAATCCCCACAGCTGCAAATTTACAGTTTGCCTTATTGTCCACTTGAGGTAATGGGACAGTCTGTACTATAGTTGTGTTTTTTGTGATGCTGTGTCAATGGGGGTCGAGTGTTACATGAATATTGTTTGTAGAACCAAAATGTCCAACTCAGTGCTCTGGTCACTGCAGTATATAGATCTTGTAAACTAAAAACCATAATTTCTACAGCTATTCTAATTTTTCAAAATTTTCCCTTTATTTCCCCAGGTCAAAATCAGCTCGAATGTTTAGTCTACTGCCATCTCAGGAGGAGAACGCCATAACAAGCCCTCATCTCTTTCCACACTGCCGATGCATCACCAAATCCATGCTGCCTATGTTGTTGTAGGACTACAAAGGCAGCCATATTCTTGGTTTGTGCATTGTCATGCACCTGCCTGACCAGAAATGACCGCTAGAGAGCAAGGAGGTGACATGCCTTTCTTATTCTAATACACATTCTCAAACACTGTGCCGCTCTCCAGAACTGTCTCCCAACACCTTGAATGATCAAAACTTGTCTGTGCGCAAAACCCATGGTTCATGGACTTCCTTTACAAACACACCATTCACTGAGCTTCCAAAACAACTCAAAAATCAAAAAGGCACAGATCAGAGGATGGAGTCGAAAAAATGTAATATTCCTCAGAAGTGCAGGTCCGTTTTCAGTAAGCAGGTATGCTGCACTACCCAAACTCTGGCTAGATCAGGGTGTCCATCACAGCTAAACAGTTGAGCAAGCAGGAAACTGGTTAGTAAAACAGTAAAACTAGTCAGCAAGTACACAAGTTACACAATTTAAGTGCTGAGGTGGGAAGGATGCCATTACTGAGTAAATACCAAACGCTGTATGGACTTTTCACTAGTGCCTTTAAGCGACACTGTGAACATATGTGAAAAGGTTTTTAGGTCAGACATAAAATTGGGATGAACTGACATCCTAACAGGACAACAACCCAGAGATAAAGTCACAGCTGCACTGGAGTGGCTCAACAAGAAGTGAAAGAATTTTCTTGACGTGAGCACAACATAAAAATCTGTAACAACACTTGAAAAAAAGCTGCCCATCAATCAATTTGAAACAGCTTGAGCACATTTAGGTGGAAATTTCACCTTCCCGGTACACATAGTAAGTAGAGATTTATCTTTTCAGACAGCTGTAATTGCTGCCAGATTTGCCTCCACCAAGTACTGACTCAGGGGGATGAATACTTATGCAATCAACATATTTAAGATTTAGATTTTTCTGATGACATTCAAATTCTTTCACCTATAAAAATGTTTGGTTTGAGCATTCAAGTCTTGAATGAAAATATTCACTTATAATGTGAACACATCACATCATTATGACTTAAAAATCATAATCATCAATTATGAATAAAATTGGGAAGCACTCTCACAAGGGTGTGAAACGTATCTGCAGGTCACACTGGAGGCATGCAGTAGAAACACCAGTTGTGTTTTATAAGGATGCTGCTTATTTGTACATGTTTTGTGCTCCCCCCTCTTCACCCCACAACATCCACCACAAAGTATCTTCATGGCACGCTGGGGCTCACTTTGAGATCAATATTGAACATTAGAGCACTTTCACCATCCTGCACCCCTGCTGTGTGACTGATGTACGACATCCGAACTGCTTGAGACAGCGTGGGCAGAGACAAAGCAGCTATGAGGAGAGCTATCCGAAGGGGCTTTCTAATGTCACTTGATGTGATGTGCAGAGATTTCTTTTACTGAGACCCCTGCTGTACTCAGGCTTTCCTGCCATATTTTAACATTAGCTCGAGCTTGCATCGGGAGAAAGGAACGCTAAAACCCGCTAAGACGTCAAGCCATAGCGGTTCACATTCGTGCGGAGTGTGCTTTGATCTACTGGCGGAGGAGAAAGCCTGAGACAGCCCTGCATAATTCGGTCATACAATGAAACGCACTTCGCAGAGGACTACATTACACCACATCACAATTATCTGCTTCCCTGTACTTAGTGCTACTAAGCCGGAAGGAACGTCCGAATATACTGCAGTCAGTACACCTACAATCAGAATTAGATAGAGGAAAGGGAGACACAGGGTAAGGTAGGGTTTAAGCATGGAGCCATTCTGAGTCAGAGACATTGATGTCCACCCTGAGTGAGTACCAGACCTGGGTAAAATACATGTTTCAATTAGATTGGCTCTTTAACATATTTGATCCGATGTGGACTTTTACGAGATGCAAGTAAAATCTGAAAACACACATGTAAATCCTGAAAATTTAAAAATTAGTTAGTTAACAAAACACACAATTTAAAATTGTCTGCATTCTGCATGGGTTTTACTGTGATCTTGACTGTGAAATAATTTAAAATAGATTTCCTCCAGGTCTGGTCAATTCAACAGTCCAAATGTTCCGATAATGCACACAGAACGTGGCAAAAATATCAATGCTAATAGGAGTACAAAAATAGAATTATTCTCTGAGAGAAAACAAAATTAATTGTTCAGTTGAAGGTACACAGTATTTATCAAACACCCTGGTTAGGACCATCTGCTTGATTTGTGCTTGGCATATCCAATCAGATTGATTCCCTGGGTGTAAACTTCAACAGCATATTGTCAATTATGGATTTTCTTTCCGATAGCAACCCTTAGTGACAGACACCGGCATGTTTCCTGGAAGCACAACTTAGACTACAGGGACTCCTGGAAACTATGCCTTGTGGGAGGTGAAATGCATGTTATCTGTTACCTTTCAAGGCAAAGTTAACGTGATACTGAGTACTTCAATCAAACTAACTAGTCAACCCAGCATGAGAGCCTGTGATCACAAATGCTTCAGCACCATATACAAATGACCTCCTTGACTCCCTCCATTCACTTTCAGCACAGCCAAGGAAAGGCAAGAAATGTATTATTCATTGGCCTTCACACAGCATAAACATGTACCATGCTCACACACACATACCAACACAGACACACACACATACTCACACACACACACACACACACACACACAAGCACAACAACACAAGCACACACTTGCACATGCACACAACACACACACACATGCACACACACACACACACACACCAACATTCATAGTCCCTGACTTGTCACACAAATGATAGTGAATAGCATCTGTGGCATTTAATGTGTGCTCAGGGCCTTATAGATCTTACTGAGAAGAACTGGAGAGGATGAAGGTTAACTATTTCATTTTTGATTCTGTTTCTCTGCTGCAGGGTGGGAGCATAAAGAAAAGCCCAATTGCAATGTGTTCCTGCGTGTATGTGCTGTATATGCATACTGTCTCCAAACAATACAGCACAACTGAGTATTGATCTGGCTCTGTTGCAGGCAGGACTTAAACATAGCTCCTGACAGTGTCTGGTGGGTTACGGGGGCCATGATGGCACTCTGTGTCTCAGTCATGCTCAAGTGATCCCATGTGGGGGGGTTAGGATGGGGGATGTACAGAGACAGAGCCGAGCACTCTGCATCAGACAGGGTAGGGACTGAATCATACACCACATCTCCAGGGACAGGTGTCACCAGGACAACGCCAGGCTCTCTGTATTCACAACACACTGCCTCTTCCAGGAGTGTAGTCTAATAGTTAGGAAGCTGGACTTTTTGTGCAGAGGCTGCAAGTCTGACTACTAGTTAAGGCACTGCTGTTGCACCATTAAGCAATACACTTCAAGAGAAGTGCCTCAGTAAATATCCAGCTGCATAAATGGATAGTGTGTAATAATGTAAGCTGTGTAAGTTGCTCACATAGGTCATCTGTTAAATCCATAAACGTAAGTTAAAAGATAAAATATACACATCCTGATTCAGCTCTACAGAAAGGTCTGTGGTATTAACACCACCCTCAGTATTCTTTCTACCGTGATTATGGAAGCTAATTGGCTCCCAGCATCATTGCTGACAGGGTCACACACAATGGACACAGGAGCGGTTATGGAAAATGTCTTCCGACAACAGGATGCTTCCAAAGAAACACTAGGCTACAAACACTATGCTACAAACACAATCTGACAGTGCTGGAAGTCTAAGTACAAATAATGTATGATTAAAGCTATTTTAAGAAAACGCTTCAGGTGTTCTTGGGTTCTAGGCCCCTCTCTTATGTTGCACATTAAGGAGGTGTGGAAGACTGAATGAGCTTTCCAAAATAATATTGATGGCAGTGGTAGAAATATTATAAAGAGGTTAGAAATCTCATTTTAGAAGGACCAGCATACCCATTAAATGGATGTAGTGCTGGAGCTGGTGACAAGCTCTGTGCACATCATGTAATGCTGCAATGAATTATTCCACAAACTGACCCGTTTTCTTTAACAGCCGGGGATTCACTTCATCAAATGACTGATGACTGATGAATGACTAACCATGTTACTGAGAAATTAGTGTACATGCCGGAGAGAAGGATCTGAAAGACCCATATTCATGCATACATTGCTGTTTCTTAACTTCAAAACCATACGTTGTCATAATATGACAAAACATCTTAAGGTTTTTTTATCCATTCAAATTTTTTTCATTTTCTGTTTGCGTGCGTGTGTGAGAGGGAAATGTCTTCAAAACATAACGATGACAGAATGACTGTGAGTGGCTAATGTTTCTATGAACTCTGAAAACGAATAAAGACAAGATCATAATGCGTGTTTGTATTCCCTTGTGGTACAGAGTGCCACGCAGTGATGCTGAACAGTGGCCTTTGTGGGGAGAGGTGACATCTATGACCTACGGGCGGTGACTGTGGTCAGCCGGTCTGGTCACGGGATTACAGCAGCACAGGATCGAGTTTCATCTGCTGTCTCCTCTGACATCACTCACTCATCCTCTTCACTGTCCGTAAATCCTCTTTCCCACCTGACATGCGGACGTCAGAAATCGGCTAATCTCTTCACAGCACAGTGTATACTTGTGATATTAATTTCACAAAAGGGAAGAATTGGGAATGCATCTGGTGAGTTTCACTACTTTGGAAAATGATGAATGAAAAACACATACATGGTGTAAGGAATGGAGTTATATTAAAATCCTAATGAAAAATGTCTGTTCAATAAATGATCCATAACTCAAGACTGTGCCATAAAGATCCTGTTTACTGCAGGTTGGGAAAATGCTGGAGTTTCTCAGGCACTTGAATAAGTGCTTATTAGGAAATGAATTGGTATTCAGTTAAGGAGACAGCTGCATTTACTTTCCCAGACTTGAGACTGCCTCCCTCCCTTTCTCTCTCTTTTTCCTCTCCCCTTCTCTCAGGCCCTCGGCAACACGATTAGTGTCTGCAGTCAGGATATCATACCACAACTGCTTCAGCTTCCACAGGAAAAAATGTCCATGTTCTCAAATATTAAATACATCATTCTGTTTGTGCAGGCCTCTCCTGGCTGATCTAATTCATTCAGTGTAACACAGGGTGAGACTCAACTGCCTAAAAGGTTTTTTAAACAGACAGCAAGTGTGTGCTTGTGAGGGCATCACTTGCAAAAAGCACATAAATGAATGCATGTGCAAAGGCACACAAACGTCAAATAACCTCTTAACCCCTTCATCACTAGTTGGCTGAAGAGCGCAGGTCAAAAGGTACACAGACGAGCTGTTGAATGGCAACAGTTTAACAGGGGTGTGATAAAGAGAAGAGAAATAAATGTCTCCAAAGATGTTGATGAAAGCATGCTCAAAGAAGGTATTGCATTTATCTTGTCTGGGATGCACAGCGATTCTTGCACACACAATGCCATCATTGTGGCCATCATTGTGGACACTACAGAGTGAATCTGACTGCAGTGCATGCACCAAGAACCACAGCACGGCACACTACCAGCTCACATGTGGGGGTGGCCATGTTTAATAATTAGGCTGGCAATTAGTCTTTGTTGTTCTTTTGTGAGTTATTTAAGAATGTGTTTGGCAAGCAGGGCTTTTTTAATACCCTAGGACAGGGATATGAAGCCTGCCCATAAACTAACACCATTTGGCTAAAAGCCCACCTATAATGCAGGGTGGTGCCCTGTTCATCTCCACCTGTTAAAGACTTAACATGATAAATCACAGCCTTTTACAGGTGCACCTTAGTGAATCAATATTTGCCGAAACCTGAACTATTTAAAACGCCACAGCTTAAACAGTTGCGCATTTTACAGTCTCAGGCACACAGTAAATAGTGACCGCCACCTTCTGCATTTCCCATTGACTGTCCTCAGTCGAGCTACATGGACAGTAATAACATACATGACATTTCCATGCCATATCAGTGGCATGCAGATGGCTGGGGACTGTGAAGGGGGGGAGATTTTGGGCCTCCATGTATTAGCAGAGTCTGCGTTGGGTCTGTGGCTGGGGGCTATCTGACTTCGGGTGGGGGTAAGGCAAACAGCCATGTTCCATTTGTACAGCCACTGGAGCCACAGACTGGAACTGCTCCTCTCCCGGCTGATTATCCTCTTTTGCGCTCAATCAATCCTGGTCTTTTTTTGCCCGAAAGAAAAAAATAAATCCACTTTATCCAGATTATTACAAATATTTCATTCAAAGAAAGCACAACATCCTCCATTTGAATGATAAAAAATGAGCTGTGTTTGATAATCCAGAAATACCACCAAATATGTTTACAATTACAAATTCATCCATTTCAGCTTCAAAGGTCATTGCCATTGCTCAGAGCAGATTTCATTGTAGTCTGTCTCTGTGGAGTATTTTCTTAGCTCACTATCAGAGCCAAAGCTCACCTTTCTACAAACTCCTGTACAAACACACACATACAGATACACACACGCAAACACACACACTCTAATGTGATTGAGAGTTCAATGTACCACCCAGTAACCCAAGGAATGAGCTATTCGGATCCAATAATGACTTTCTTTGAAAAATAAGCATAAACACTAGTCGGTATTATAACTGGTTGAACAGAGTTGGGGGAAGTAAAAGAGGTACAATGTTCCACCTAATCCACAAGCATGATCATTTTATATATGCCCATATTGATCAGAGATGACAGTACGGCATTTGGGCCCAGCGGAGGACTGTGTGTTCATGTTGCACAGAGTGAGGAAGGTAATGGCTTAGAAACCACAGGCCCATAGAACAGGCTGATGCCTGCTGTATCTGGGCTGTGATAAAAACAGCCGTGTTCGATCAGGTTTGAGACGCGGCGGACAATCTGACAACCGCCAAGCTGTCACCACTGTGAAATGTTACATGCCAGTGAGGATCAAGGGAAATCTTCACAGGGGCTATGTTCTGGTCTGCTAAGGCGACGAGCAGGAAGTTTTAAACAGTTTAAAACAGCCACTGCTCTGTTCTGTTACACTCTGGCACCAATCTGCCCCTGTGCTGGTCCCAAAACACAGCACACCCAATCCCTTCATCCCATTTGCCAGGTGATGAAAGACTCTCAGTGTTCACCTGTCAAGGGGCTACAGATGGAGATTAGCTCACATAGATATCTGGCATGGTATCTATTGACTCAAATACAGATATGTTGATTATTGTTTGCTGTCATTCCTAACAACATTTGAAAAATGAAAGGTCCTAAAATGAATGTGCAACTGCATGCATGTTTTTGAATGCAAAACATGAAAAATAAATGAGAGTTTGTTTGTGATTGTGTCAGTGCGTTTGTGTTTCTCCCTTCCATGTCAGTTCCGGTGACTGGCACTGGAGTTTAGTGACGGGCTGCTGCTACTCTTTAGAAAATGGCTCTCTTTCACTGTCTCAGAGGACAGGCTCCATATAAATATTCCACTAAAACATCAATAAGTGATGGGCCAGGCCTGCACTTCTCATGGTCTGACCAAATTGGGCCTCTCCACCATGGTGCTTTTGCCTCTTATTCTTCACCACCACACTTTCAAAGAGCTTCCGAGAAACATCTTCTTTCCCTTCATTCTATCATCTCTCCCACCCATCCTGTGTGCTCCTTTTCTTCTGTGTGCCAATCACTGATCTCAGTACAGTGCCTTGGTACAATACCTAATGACACTTCAACGTAATGGACTAACTGCATTACAAACAAAAAAAAAAAAACATAGAAACAGGAAAGGCACCAGACAGGCTTACAGAGAACCCCCATTGCACTACACCTGTTGTCTCAAATGGAACACCTAGCCACATAAATTTCATTAGCTTAACAGCACGATGTTTTATTTGACTACCCATCTGCTAATCATCGCAGCTTTTCTCATCGCTGCTCTCCACTGCTACAGCAAACAACCTGCAGCGTCTGCCTTTAAAAGTGCAAACAGGAACCATCCCATGCATCCCCAAAGCTAAGAGTGTGCTGACAGATAGCTTACCGAGTGCTGCAGCGCGTGTGAAGGATCTGGTTTCTGTTTCAGGTGCTACCCTGAAAGGAAAAGATGGCAGGCACATAGATCAGCTCAAATCTCACCCACATCTCCAGTTAAAAAGTGGGATATAAAACAATTTGACAGACTAAATAACTCAGCCTCCCTCCCTTGATAAAAATATGCTTTAAAATATAAACATGCCAATTAAATCCTACTGTAAATCAGTTTCAGAAAAATTATTTAAAAGCATGTGGACCAGGAACAGGCAGGCATCTGAACCGAGTGCCAGCCACAACCCTCGTCGGCCCCGCCCACCACCATGACTGACAGCCGTAAGGGTGGATCTGGACCTAAAGGCCATCGTTAATTGTAGCCCATTCAGGCCGAGCCACTGTGACTGGGAAATGGGCGGCAGACTCTTTCAGACATGGACTGTGTGAGGATAATAAAGAGCCATTTATCAGCAGGGCTGGGTGTGAGTGCTGATCTGCGGTTTAGCGGGGGCCTGGCTCCTTCGCCAGCTCTGCTCCTCTCTCAGGGCGACAGTGGGGGGGGCAGACACAAGCAGCACAGAGAGACAGTGAAATTGAACAGACAGAGGGTGCTGATTGCTCATGTCTATCTCTCTTACCCTTTCTCTAGCTCCCTCTCTCATGCTTTTTTCCTATACCACTCTCTCTTTCAATCCCTTTTCTCTCATTCCCTCTTTCTCACATGACCATCCATGCAGGCAGAAACACACACACACACACACAACACACACACACACACACACACACACACACACACACACACACACACACACACACACACACACACACACACACACACAGCCTCTATGATGGAATCAGGCTTGTGTGTCCATATGTTTTTCCATAGACAAACATAATGAAGATGCAGATCACAATGATTTGTCAAGCTCTCTGGTACTCTGCCTTTAAACTTGCACACTTGCTCATCTACTTACTTAAGCAACCCCCACCCCTACTTAAAAGAAGTTTGCCTTGTTCAGAGGATAAACCTTCACACATGCCCAAGACAAATTAAACTTGGTTTTATTTTGGTCTCCTGCTGTCACCCTCATTCTATTCTTCTCCAGCACAGAACAATCTGTGGCTGGTGAGTCAGTGCAGCAGTGCAATGCAGCAACTATTACTTCTGGTTCTGCCTGTCTTCATGGGGAGAGAGGGGGAAGGGACATCTCTCACACTGCAGGTCTTTTTGTGTGTGTGTGTGTGTGTGTATGTGTGTGTTTTGTGTGTGTGTGTGTGTGTGTGTGATGGGGTGGGCACATCCTGCCTGTGTGTGTACATGTTTGCACCAGGATGCATGTGTTATTGTGTGCTGCATGCTCATGCTTACTTGTTTGGGTAGTGTATTCATGTGTGAGTTATGTGTTGTTTGGTGTATAGTGTGTGCATGGGTTAGCGTAGCTGTGTGGATTTGTGTATGTGTTTATGTATCTCAGTTGTGAGGGCATGGCCTTTATGTGTGTGTGTGTGTGTGTGTGGGTGCGTGTGTGTGACTGTCTTGCGTAGGTGTGTGTGGGAGATGCGTGGTATTATGTGCATGCGTGCTTTTGTTGATAATTAATTCATTTATAAGTATGTGCTGGCCATGTGCTTTGTGAGTGTGTGTGTGTGTGTGTATGGTGTTTTTGTGTGTATGTGTGGTGTACATGTTTGTATGTACGAATGGTGTGTGTTTGTGTGCGTTAGGTGACTCAAGGATAAGCTCTCCAGACCACGTGTCCGATTGGAAATAAAGCGAGATTGGAACGTGTGGGCAGCGGCATTGACATCCTCTATCAGCATGCATCCTTCGACCGGCAGCAGCTGTGGGCGGATTGTAAGGCTGTTTCAGCGGGAGGCGGGTCACAAAAAACAACTCTCCAAAGGGGGGATGGGGGGGCGGAGAAAACACTTAAAGTTGCAAGAAGGTTATGGTTGAAGTGTGGAGGAGGTGGTGAGGAATGTGTAAGGGGGCACTGCGAGATATTTCAGGACACGAGTGGAGTGAGTGTGTGAGGAGAGGAGATTGCTTGGTTTTTATCAGGCCGTACCTTTCGGAGCGTTTCATGAAAGGCCCTATGCGGAACAGAGCGTGCTGCTCCATCCGCAGCTCAGCAAAGGGCCCCCATCACCCCCCAACAGAGAAGAGGTTAATGTCACCCCAAATCTCGCAACTGAACTGAAATGATCAGAAAGCACACGCTGAACCAGTGAACAGGTGCATACACCTCTTCAGCATGTCCAAAAGCACCACACTCCGAGGGGCCGCTGTGCCATGGGCCCCGGACCAAAGCCTGTCTTTACCCACGGCCACTGCGAGAGGTGGCAGGCTGAACGGCCCTCCCAGCTGTGTGCACTCACTCTTCCTCTCTAGCACATTGATAAAGTATGCATTTCAGTCTTCTGTCAGGAGCTGTTTATTTCAACTACTTGTGCACTTATGTCTTAAAGATATAGGCCTGAACTAAAACGGGGACAACTGTCACAAAAATTTTGGTTTAAACAATGAAGAAGAAGAAGAAGAAGAAGAAGGAGGAGGAGGAGGAGGAGGAGGAGGCGAGCATTTTCATGTTTCTGTGGCCATTTCAGTTTTACCATCACCTGACCTAAAAAGCGTACCACATGTTTCTCCTCAGGCACATCCAGCATGTACAAAGATGGTTGGAGCAGAACGTGCAGCGATTCCTGCTGTGATATAGCATAAAGAAAGAATCACATGCTTTTACTTTCTTGTCTTTGAGAGGGGGAGGAAACTGTAAATTTGCAGACAAACATGCGCACTGAGATTCCTCCTTCCAAAACGGTACCCACTACTCACTTCTGTGCCGTACAAAATTGGCTTTCTTGAGCAACACAATCAGTGCTTCTGGAGACAGCGTTCCCCTGGGAACGGGCTTTTTGTGGAGGAAGATGAAAAACAAGAAGATGTGCTTACAGCCAAAGAGCAGCCAGTTAGCAGATGCCTTTCGCCTTCTCCTCCACTGGCACGTGGCTTTTCTAAGTAGTTATGAGGCATCTCCAGGCATGTGCCATAACTGCCACCCCACCTGCTACACTGCACACCCCACACATGCAGAGGATGCAGCAGGATACAGCGGCACTGTGGCCCCACAATTGCTGACTGAACCACCAAAGGCAGCCAAGCTGACAACATGCCCTGTAAATATGTAATTACTCAGTCTGTGTGTGAAAATGGCTTGAAAGGCTGCCCATTTTTACTTTTTAAGAGTACTTACCTCTTGGAAGAGCAGGAGGACTGCCTGTAAGTGAAGGCTGCAATCAACTCCGACTTAATGACCTAGGGCTGAGAGGTTGCCAGTCTGAATCCCTGAGGTGGAAATGCAATTGCACGCTTAACAAGATAATGAACTTGAATCCCACCTGCAAACCCATGTAGATGTGGAAATGGATAATTATTAAAAATGAAAATCCTCGAGCTGAGGAACTGGCAAAGGACTGCTCTGGTCTATGCAGATGCAGGTCCAGAGCTGGGAGTCCCGGACTTTCTATTACCCACTAAATTAATATATAGACACTTCTACTGTGATCCAACCTCAGATAAATTTGGATATACATTTTAAAAAATGGAAATAAAATGTATTTAACAATGCATTGTATTCAACAAGTGACTGATGCTCATTTTGACCCCACCCCTACATGAAACCACCAGTGCATCCTAAACCACAGGGGGAAGTATGGGTCTAGAGCACTGCACTCATCACCTCCTGGCAGTACATCCTATACTACAGCTAATCAGGATGGCCACGCCAGTGCTGGTAGTCCCATCTCCTGCTAAAGCACTCCCCATGATGCCACTGCAGTGCCAGTCTCCAGCAGCATTTTCCCAAAGCTCCCCATCCCAGGGGACTGGCCCAGGAAATGCAGCCTGATTGAGGGAATGAGGGCCGAATAATCAGCCCGGAACAAATTCTCTCACACGCCGAAAAGACGGTGGTTTGCAATCTAAGACTTCAAATGGGCGGCCATCCATCCGATCTACAGAAGAAATAGTCAAACAGCAAGGCTAGAAACATTCACATGTTTGCTGCTGAAGTAGCTCATTTATAACCTCCTTCAGAATGTGCAGGTGTGCCACGATTCTCCAAAAGCCGACCTCAAAAAAAAAAAAAAAAGCCTGCAATCAGCATAACGGCGCCATTAACTCCACAACGGTTATGCGATAAAGGTCAGGACTCAATAATAAGTGAAATACATTTAATCCTGGCTGACGGCTGCGCCACCATGTCCTCTGCACCCTTCATTACGAGCCGGCTTGCACGGCGCACTCCGCAAGGGAGATAAGACATGGCATTGGAGGTACAGGCTGATACAGCATCACTGTCGATACCCCTCTCATCAGCGCTGTGCTGGGTCACAGGGGGAGCACGCTGACACAAAATAAATCACTCTACCTATATGCATTCATCCCCACTGCATCACAAAAGGAGGAAAAAGTCAATTGAATTAGTGTGGTCCAAGGCTTTATTGTATGTCTATTTTCCATCGAGAACAGAACCTGCGACTTCACTCTAACAGCTGAGGTGGGGTAAGTGATATAGATGATACTCTTTATGTGTTTGTCCCCTCTGCATCACAGGGGGGGTTAATTTAAATAGTGCAGTAATGCTCTGTAATGGTCTGTCTACCTTCCAGCTTAAAGCTGTGATTTTCCTGTAACAGTCGCAGTGAGGTTAGTGTTGTTGTGTCTGCATGCCATGTGCAGTCAGGGTATAGTGGGCTGGACAGGAGCACCTGGGTTCTCTCGGTGTAAGCGAAGGACAGTCCTCACTTATACCCTGACAGCAGTCACTCACCCATACAGACAGCTGTGCCCCTGCAGTGGCTTCATCACACTCCTGAATATATGAGCACGGCGTGTGGCATGGACAACATCAAACTACAGCAATCTGCACAGAGTCACACACCCCCACCCCCTCCCACCACCGCGCACATATTCACCACAGACTCACAGGGGCCTCATATAACACGTATCTCTGCTTTAATTTGGGTTTTGATTTTATTTATTTCAAGAAAAAAACCATGGAAAAATCCATATACATGCATATATGTACCCAGAGGATGATATAAACACCACTTACTTCCAATGCAGTTCTCAGTGGGAAATAAATAACAGATAATAGACAGACAGTGTAGTATTCAAAAGTAGCATATAAGCACATAAAAACCACACAAGCTGATATGCAGTTTGATATGCAGGCATGCACAAGGCTTGAAAAATCACTGACAAAAGACCAAACAGAAAACAACACAGTAATTCTAGCAATGCTAAGCTTGAGGTTCCCCAACCTGGATTGGAATCCTAGAGTATACCCATGTATGCGGTTTCTCATTCCAATTTTAATTGCAAGTTCCTGAAGTATAAAGAGCTGTTCATTGTTTTTAATTAGTTTTTTTTATTAACACTTAATTTGTAATGAGCAATGATTTACCCTCTCAATGCCTCATTGTGTGAGAAGCAAATATTCATGTTACAAAGACTGAATATTCAGCTTTTATTCAATCAGATTGGTTGTCAGAACGCTTACCTCTTTCATAATGCTCTGTGGAAAATGATTCCTTTTGAAGAGGTTCTGTTTTTGTATTGGTTAATTGATAGGTTAACAGTTGGAAGTCTTAAATACTGAAAGTGTGGACACCCGGTGACGAAACAAATCAATTTGTGGGTTCTGAGTGTGAGTTCAAAGGCAAAGCAAATTGTAGTGATGAGCCAAGCCTGTCTTGTGTTAAAAACAGAACACAATAATGGAAATTAAACATGTTTTCTACATCATTAATTAATAGACTGCTTGATTGGAATGAAAACCAGCACACACAGATGTATTCAGTAATGAGGATTGGGAAATACTGTGCTAGACATGTAAATCAACCAACCAACATAGATTATAAATAGATGAACAGATAGATAAGATTACTAATCAGTTGGTTGAGACTAAATGATTAGACCCCACGTTAATCTGGTGTGTTTTTCTTCCTCTCACCCAACCTTCATGCTTTGCAATGTCAGAAAAAAAAACCAGACCAATTTTTTTTAAAAAGAACATAAATAGAAACATTGCTCCCTTTTTTCTGCAAATACACACAGACAAAACTGCAAAATGCATTTCGTGGTTCCGACAATTCATTGTTGTGGTGTGACAGCCCAGTGAATACATCAGAGAGACTTGCAGTGCTGACATTGTGCTACTTTGGTGCCTGCAGTGGCAGCAGGGACAGAACATCAGGACAGCCCCCGAACGGATACCTGCTCCCGCTGATCAGCTCCTCCTCTCACCTTCCTAAAACACTGTTTATTATTACGAGGGCCTGAATGTGCCTTTTTCGTGAGTTGTCACACACCGGTAACATTTCAGCAGATTTCACTACTTTGCCTCTCACATTCAGAAGCAATCACAGGACATTTCTTTCCATTACATGAGCAGACCGTGGTTTCGCTGGGGAGGAAATTGCAGAGCACAAGAGAAAGGGCAGTAATAAACAAGCAGTGATCGGTCAAGATGGTACGCAGTGACCCACAGCAATTTGACTGCAATGGAGTCCAGGCTAGTGAAACTGCCTTGCTGGAGAATTCACCTCCTCTCTCTCTCTCTCTCTCTGCACCTTAATGAGCCTTAATGATCTAGAATCGCCACTTTCAATGACCAAGGGGAGGGCTTCTGTACCAGGACACCACAGTCAGGGACTAGCAAATCCTAGTGCAGAGCAGAGCTGCTGTAAGTATCCCATAATTCACATAATTTCCTGCTACTTTCCAGAACCGTAATCTGTCCACCCTAAACAAACTGAGTTGACTTTGACACCAAAGCCAGACTAGGCAAGAGGACACATTCCTTTGGATGATATCTGACTGCAGACATGCATTAAGAAAGGGCTGTCCATTAAAATCTCATCGCCTCACAATTCTATAATAACTACAGTAAACCGAGGGTGACAAGCAGCGGCCTTGGCCCGGCACCGTGGCGCTGACACAAGCACTTCTATTATTTTAAAGTCATTATCTCTTAAATTCAAATTGCTTCTCTTAATTCCCTCATTAGAATGCATGAGCCTGCTCCCCCGTGAACGCAGCAAAGCAAGTGAAGCGTTCTCGTATACTACTCCGAGTCTGTGAAGCCCAGCCATGAACGCGCCCATAAAGTCAGTGCACCCTCCCACCTCTCGCTCCCTTGTAGCCCTTGACGAAAAGAACAAAAGGCTGCCACGTTACGTTAGGTTGTTTTGGTTTTCAGTTTGCTTGGATGGACCCACCCCTGGCTGCTAGACTGCAATACTTTCCCAAAGGAATTCCCAGTCAGATCCACTTTCATCCTACTCCAGCCAGCTAAAATGTCAGCCGTCAGAGGCTTGCATGCATTACCTGGACTGATTTATGTTTTTAACTCTTTTTTTGTTGTTGTCTCATTTTTGAGATGTTCCCATAATTGCCTCGTCAATAGGATGCTGTCATTCACATGCGGAAAAAAATAATAGCAGAGGTGCTTTTAACACAGACATGATAAACCCATTCCCACCCCCTCTCAGAATTCTCAGGGATGTTAGAAGGCTTCCCCTTGTACCATCAGAACAATCACTTCTTCAAAGTGACAAAGCAGGCAGACACTTGTCAGCTAGTTTTGAGAGGTGTTGTGAAAAAATGAAATGCTCTACCTGAACTACATACAGGTAGCTACTCATGCTTTCCCACAAATAATAGATGACGTGCACACAGCATGCAAACAAGCCTTTCAATGTAACAATGGATTTCACCAATTTGATTTGCTATATATATATATATATATATATATATATTGCATTATATTGTTTAGCTGGACTGTGAATATATATATGCAACTGTAAATAGTGTTATAAATAAATATATTGGCCCACACTTCAGACAGCACAGACATCCCTATTCTAGACCACTGCCCTCCTTCACACTGCTATCTATCAATAAATTCCCAGCCTCTCCCATGTGCTACAAAGCAGTGGGTTTATATTTGCATGCATTTAAACTGAGCTGCTGGGAGTCTGGCCTACTGAGATCCGGGACTGTGGTGCACACAGACACACAAACATAAGCGTGCACACACATAAACGCACACACTGACACAGGTACACATATTAGACTGTTTATTCCTTATTCACACGTGTGTGAGTGTAATGGCATTGAGGCATGTGTGCGTGGTCTAAGAGAGAACAAACTCCCGCGTGCACTACAGTGGCTGCTTAACACAACCACAGCACTACAAAACACCTTCTAGGTGATATAAATGTAATTAGTATTTCAAACTTTAAGAGAACATTAAGGATGCAAACAATGGCAATGTGAAGGTGATTTGGATTACTCCTCACAGCATGCTCCTTATGTCTGCCAGACACAATACAAACACAAAAAGTGTGCGTCGTTGATAGTATTAAAAATTAAGCTTTCCCTTTCACCCTGAGGCCATCAAAGTCTGGTGGTGCTATGACATGTATTCATAATTACTTCAGAATAATGTAATTGTGTTTGTAAAATGTCATCTACTATTATTGGTCTTGCTGTATCATACCATATCCAAAATAAACCGCTGAAGACAATTCCTCAAGGGCAATTCTGTTATCTTGGCTGTCAAGTAGTCACAACAATGGGCTACAATGAACTGTCCATGGTGCTGAGCAGAGTCTTCTCTACAGGACATACACACAGGTTGGGAACAAGTCATCCCAACTTTAACAACATTTACACTACATGTTAAACATGTTATGTTTTGGGAGCATGTTCCAGCCAATAACATAAAGGAAATATAATGAAGCTCAAACAAGAAAGCAGTGTGGAGGAACAGCTCAGTGTGCAGCTTTTACTGTGATCTCTGGTACAGAAATATTTTGTAAAAAGCCTGTCTGTGTCATTCAGGTTAAAAAAGAAAAAAATATATAATAAATGTAACTCTCAGACATAAAAGAAAAGCAATGTTCTTTTTGGTATATCAAAGAACCTTTGAGTATTGACAGTTGCTTTTGTAAAAACTGCCTTGTAAAGATACTTGTGAAGATACCTAATGAACGTGTATTTAATTTCTAAAGCGAACAGCCACCACGCTTCTGACCATCTTCAACCACTCACTAATCAATATCCTCTTTCCATTATGATAAGTCAAAAAAAAAAGCTGGCCTCAAAAGCAGAGGTGCTCCGGCCAGCCACTGGAATGAAAATTCAGAGGATGTAGCTTTGGAGGGGAAGTGTAAAAAGGGGGCATTTGAATGCACCACACTCTCCCTCCAGGTTGCTCAGAAGCTGCTGCTCTCTCTCCGAGCATGCCATGCATCATATTCCCAGCTGGCCCCTTTCAATTAAATCATTCATGTATTTAGAACACTGAGTCACACTTAACTGGGATGCCTCTGATTTAGAAAAGAAACTGGAAATCTCTGGTCACTGTACATGTAAAACAAAAAAATGCAGTAATGTTGCGTCTGCTCTGTTGATTTTTTTTTGTTAGCAGTTTGCTAATGACAATGGCAGGATGAAATTGAAAGTCCACATATTTTACTGATACAGCTATAAAATTGCATAAAGAAGCTATAAAGCCTACAAGAAGATGGAGTTGGATGGAGGAGCTGAAGCATCTAGTAAGATGCCAAGCAAGCAAAAAACAAATCACACAAACTACAAGCTGTTATTCTTCCTTTATATATTATCTTGAGACTGACCATGTACGAGGTTTCATGTTAAAATCAGAGTCTCTTCTTTGTGACAGTCAATAATGTGACAGCGTCCCTCTTAATACCATGGTGATACTACAGCATACCCCAAACCCTCTGAAATGTTATCCTCAGCCCTGCAGCTGCAGTTTCATATGTATAATTCCGCCAAGGCAGGAAATTGGCTTTTTGAAATGTGCAATCTGAGGGCAGGGGTCAAAGGACGGGAAAAGATCATACGCTGCTGCAGTGCGTGCACACGGCCCAGTGATCTTTCTCCCTTCCCTAATACTCCTCCACTCCACCTCCTGTCATACGTCTTTTCAAAAGCCAACAGCAGTGCGGTCAACTTTGAAAGGGCTTCAGCGCGAGAAGAAAGGAACATCCTCAAAGCATCAGCTTTAACCTGAAACAGCTGTTAAGCTACCCTAGAGGTTTTTTTTTTTTTTTTTTTTGCTGGGAAAAACCTCGGAGAATAACATGTTACAGACGATTACAGCAGAAAACGTTCTAAAATCGGCACTGGGTTCTATCATGACTCAAATACAAAGTTACACTTTTGGAGTCGGTGTGTGCTAAACAGCGTTATTTTTCTCAATAACACACATAAATTGCCTACAGAGCAGGGATCTCTCAGCAGCGCGCCCGAGAAGTACAGTACCGCATCTCAGCGGGGACACGCTGCTTCATCTAAATGCTAATGCAATGCGATTCCTCACTGAGGCACGGCAGCTAACGAGTGAGCCCGCTGAATAAATTGAAAGCCTAAGTAGTAATAATGACATAACGGAGTCGCACAAAGAGGAAGGTGTAATCTCTTGACCCGCGTTGCGGCTGCGTCGCGCGGGAATGTTGTTACATAAAACATACATCAAGGTCATATCCATATGGGAACGCATTCACATGACGTGTGCTGTAAACGGCGCGCAAGCACAGCAGAGAAGGCACACGCGCACACTTGATTCATGAGAGACGGCGTTTTTTTTACGAAAAGCTGTCGATAAACTAAGAGTTGGAGGGCCACTGGTGAGTACAATCTCCTGTGGAGGTACAGTACATTTGAATTCTGCCCGTCCTTGAATGTTCCGCCCAATCACACCTTCACAGTGTAACCCTCTGCCTATTGCTACATCAACGCATTTACAGACCGCTGTCAGCCCACTGAATACGAGGTGCTTAGAAACCCAGCCTCCGACACCAACCAATGCAAATGATTGCCACTCAAAGCACTTAGGTTTTGGAATGAATGAGAACATGAGAGAAGCATCTCCGCATTTAATTGCATTTGTCGTGACAAGCTTTCCTAAATTGGAATGTCTGTTCGGGCGCATCTGCCTTCTAATGAATCAGACACTCCGTAGCTCTAGACTTCACCACCAGTAGCAGCATCCCTAAACAGTACAGGTCTGGCACCTGCTAGGCTCTTGGGTCCATGAGAAATGATCTTGGCTCTTAACCTATTAATGCTCTTAACATGTTTTTTTCCTATCACCTACCAAACCTATGCACTGTCATTGATGGTAACTCTAACTGATAATTGTATTTATCAAAAACATTGTTTTTATTTCTTAAAATCTTACCTATTTCCCATAATCATACTGCAATTCATATTCTTTGACATGAAAACAAGGTAATGCCATTCTCAGGAGTATAATTCTACACCAATGCCCTCCCTGGAGGTTTTAGTATCAGTAGGTAGTTATTCTGTCTCAAAGAAGCTCAAACTTGGGTTGTCAATCCACTAATTTTACTTTCTTTCATTTTTCTGGCAATTCATAATTTATGCAGGCATGAATGAAATGTTTTTCTACCAGCAAAGGAATCTGATTTTGTCCAATGTCTTTCTTTTCCTTTTTCTTTCCAAAGTGTGACTCATTCAGAGAGAGACAAAAAGCCGCCCAAACTTGGCGAAATGGAGCTACTTCATTTAAATGCTAATGCACTGGGATCTAAAATAACGGGTGGCTATCACTTCGTGGACTCCAAATGAGACTCAGCTCTGCAGATCACAGCAGGACATCTGAATTTTGGATTACTTAAAGCCCAGGAAATTCAATAACAGCATTCGTTCTGCCTAAATTACATGGACATATTGGGGGATAAATCTGCTCGTAACAAGCAAATTATGTGACCACGGTGAAGAATGGAGGCGAGATGGTGCAGAGAGATGCTGTTTACATGGCTGACTCTGTGCTTTCACTGCAAACAGGGGGTTTATGGGGTGGGTTCCGAGGCAAGTGTACACTTTCCTCCATTAACCCTACGGCTACAACCTCATGAGCCTGCAGTAATGTTTAATATCTCTGCCTTGATCTCAATCTCAGAATGACATGACCCCTGACCCCCCCCCCCCCACACCTCTTTCCTTTACCCCTCCTCCATCCCACCTCACAGGGTTATAAAAAAAAAAGTGGACTGTGCAACTGTTTGGATGACTGGGAGGAAAATGACCCCCACCCCTCTAACCCCCCAATGTCACTTTGGTTGTCCTGGGAAATGAGGGTGTGATCCAACAAAATTTAGATGACCACAGGGGAATCTGACCCCACTTTTTGCTGGCAGCACCTTTGGGAATGGAGCCATGCTGGCCTGCAGCACAGTACTGCAGGGATGTCACAGATCGAACCAAAACTCAGTCATCTCAGTCCCCCCTCCAGGGGCCCCTTGTCGATTAGCATGGGCTTTTTAAAGCTGGTTCACTAATAAGCCTGTCCCATCCTGGCCCTGGACCCCATAGCTCAGTACTCATGGTTGCCAGGCAGGGATAAAATGCATCCCATCCTTGTGTGTCTCATTCGACAGAAGTCAAGCAAAGTCATAACTACATTTTTTTGGGGATGAGGTAGAAATGGGATGCATTATTTTCTTCCTCCATTTGAATCTGTAAGCGGGGAAAGGGAGATGTTCCTGGGTTGACAGAAACACAAAAGAGACAGAAACTGTGGGAAGTGAGGGTCTATGTTTACCCTACTTCCAGAAATAGCTCAGATCAAAAGAAATTCCCTATTCGTACGATCAACGCCAAAGACTGCTTTACAGCTTTTTCCTAGTATTTTATCATAACAAACAAAATAATGTTTCAAAATGTATAAAAATGTAATTGTTTGAAAAACAATTGGTTAACCATTAAATCAGCAACAAAGATGTCATTTTAATATCCAACAAATAGTAAAAAAGCCTTTCGCATACCCTCAGACAATGTGAGGGAAATCATATTTTCATTATAAATTTCCTAACACCACTGCTTTCAGTCAACAAAATGGCCTCAACTTAATGCAATGTTCCTGGAAATACAGGGCAGCAATTTTGTCTGAAAAAAAGTCAAATGCCAATAAATGCCTTCATTGGCTACTTCACCAGATGAAAGAATCCTGTATACACCGGACAATTTTTGATGAAAAAGAGCTGGAGCTACTGAATACGCAGAAGCATCCTCTGTTTGTTTAACATATTACATCCAACCATTATTTATTACACAGAAATAAATGAATGACACTGAAGAGGACATCCACGTGATATCCATATGATGGTCTGTTTGCAAATGCATTGTAAAACACAAGCCCTTATTTGTCCCCCTTTTGAAATACTGATCGCAAATATGATGGAGAAATTTGAACAGATTCCAAAATCCTACTGTTCGCCTTTGATTGCCCATAAATGCAAGTTACGCAGTTTCATGTCTTTTAAATTTGGGAACAGGGAAATCTGTAATCCTTGAGGAACTGCAGAGAAATAAAGAGAAAACATTTCTTTCCTGAGCAGTCCTAGTAATTGGAAGCTAAAGGTGGAATGAAAAACAGTTTCGCTTTGAGGAGTCGGTGCATCTATCGTTGGACCAGGCAGAGGAAAACCGCATGGCCCCCTGGTCGTAGTAACATCAGACTGCAAACACAAAACATGAAGCCGTTATGCAGCAAGCTGAGGGAGATCAAATTAGCAGATCTTTCTGACAGAGCACATTTCCCGCTGACAGCATTAATTGCTGCAATTCAAGGGCTTGACCAACCAGCATATTTAATGCAATCTTGCTGTCTCTCTATGAAAGGAGTCTGCACACAAGTGCATGACAGCACTCTTTAGCTCGTGTGAAATGTCCTCTTTAACCACATCTATCCATGGACATAGAGGGGGTAGGACACCAGTGTGCCTTTCACAGGTAGCAAATCACAGTAGAGAACTTTATTTCAACTAGTCTCCCATCTGATATAATCAAGTTCATTTCATGCAATAAAAACTGAATTATACTGAAAATGAGGAGGTAATATACACAAAGGTACCTTAAAAGGCATGACAATTACAAAGCAATCCAGTAAAAAGGAGTCAGCATGTGATTAGCCATTCTTAGTTTGACTCATGATGAAGATCGATTAAAAAAGGTAACTTAATAGCTCACTAAGTGTTACAGTGGCTTTATTCTCATTATATGCAGGTCTATTTATATTCTTTACGTTTTTCATCTTCTGCTGTTCCATGTTGCCATGAAGAAGGCATTATAATGTGTCCACCAATCAGAGAAGCAGAAAAACCATTCTAGTCCCAGAGGAACAGTGGATAAACAGATGTGACCCTGGAAAGTCTGAAGATGGAGAGAGGAGAAGGAAAGTGGAGGAGCCAAAGGCATTACCACAATGCTGAAAACAAATGAAGATTTTAATCACCACTTCTTGCCTTGAGTCTCAGCAGTGCTGGGATTTTACCAGCCAACATGCTTTGTTCCAGTTTTAAAGCTTGTTTTCAGGTCCCTGTAAGGGCTCCTTTACTTGCTCTATTTAACAACTACATATCCCACTGCTATAGAATATCATGAAAATTACATTTTTACCATGAAGTCAAGAGCCTTTTAACTGTGTACAATCCACAGTAGAGAAGATCCGGCCAGTGTCCCTTGCATTTTGGTTTGTGTTATTTTGGATAAAAAAAAAAATATGTAAAAACCTGCATACTTAATGCTAGTAAATAAGAAAGCTGATCCCAGGCGATAGCTTCAAAGAAGAAAATCAGTAGGCTGTGATTATCATTTCAGCCCAAATTCTTTACTGCATCTCTCCTGTGGCACAGCTCAGGCACACAGCTGACATCTTTCCTGCGGGTTTTACATCCTCTACAAAAGGAATATTAGCAGCAGTTTAAACTTCAGCCAAGAGAGATCTTAAACTCAGCACAGAACCTTAACTTTCTGAGCTGTGAACAACTGAAAAAAAGTTCACACCGAAACTTACTAATGTATGTACTACATCTACTACAAGGATTTTACTGGTATAAAACAGGAAGTAAAAAAATGTTAGGGAGCAAGCTAAGCATTTCCCACAACCATTCATCATCATTTCTCACTTTCATTAGACAGACTGCTTACATACTATATTAAACACCGCCTTTCTCAATGCCCTCTTACCCACACAACCCTGCCATTTGGCAATGCAAATCACTCCATTCATTATACACTGACAAAGAAACATAAGAGGAATTTGTAATGTAGTCACTGGGGAAATATTTTTTCTCAATTATTTCTTCTTTATTTCTTACCTTTATTTTCTTTTTCTCCCTTCCCTGAACTAGTTTGAGTAAGCCCCAGCAAGCCTCATTCTCTTATGGTGTGAGCAAACACCAGGCCAGAGTCAGCATTGCTTTTACTCATTTCAAACGGGGGATCTGGAGCTGATAATGGGGGCCATCAGTCCCCCCAGAGTCAGTGCAGCCATACAACCTTCACCCCCCACGCCAGAGGGCTGAGCAGACTCAGGCCTGCGCAGCTGTCATGAACTGCAGTGTTGCGCAACAAACTGCTTAAAAATGACAAAGCGAATAAATAAATAAAAGGCCTGCGTGTGATGGT
Organism: Albula goreensis; assembly: GCA_022829145.1. Lineage (NCBI taxonomy): Eukaryota > Metazoa > Chordata > Actinopteri > Albuliformes > Albulidae > Albula > Albula goreensis. The sequence continues at coordinate 11,608,962 of CM040755.1, forward strand.
AGCTTATGGGAGGAAAAAAAGGCAGTCACTGAAAGCAGACCGGCATGCTTAACACTGAACGTTGGCAACACTACGAAGCCACTGCTGCATCACCTTTGCAATCTCGATTTTCAGCAGAATCAAAAGCCTTATCCAACCTTCTGTCATGTCAAGAATGGATTACTATAATAGGCAGCTAATAACCCTCCCTACCACTTCTGTTCTCTTTTCCATTATTACAAAAGAGCCTCTATAAAACGAGGTGACCGGTTTGCATGTTTACCCGTGACTATCATTATAATGGCCACATTCATTTGCACAAAAGAAAGAAGCAAGAGGTTTCTGCATTACAATTCTTCTGAGAGGAGTGACCTCCCCTGATTCCTCACCGTTTCCCCATAAGGGTCCGATTAAGAATTCCGCTGCCGGTGCCTGAATACTGACCCAGCACACCCTGGTAACACCGTATTTGTCCTTCAATGCTGGTGGCACACGCAGAACCGTAACAGGCATCCTCTCTGTGGAGGGGGTTGGTTGCAAGGCAAGCACAACAGCATTACAGCCTATGCTGAGCACCTTCCCTTAGGTCTCTCTGGGTCCCCTCGTTAAGCCAATCTCCCCAAACCACAGCTGTCAGGATCTGTCTCTCCTTCCCTGAAGTCTCTCTCCCCACTTTGCATGCCTTTTCATTACAATACAACTGCCTTTATCTTAGTCGCAACAGCCTATGGTCTGAAAAATCGCACATAAACTGGCCATTTTTCTTTTGGAATTCTGATGTTGAAATGTGTTATGTTAGAATATTAAAGGTATCAGCTCCTGCCATTTGTTAAGTGCTGCAACAGCAAGTGTTTATAATGATATAATGTATGACACATAATACTTAATCAAAATTCTGGAACTGATAAAGAATTTATATTTTTGTCAATTTAAGAAGCCTGTAGAAGAGCCTTACAAAAACAGTGAGGTTTGGGCAGAAATTCAAAAGTTTCACTCAGCCATGTTGTCTTTGCCCTTTTATGGGGGTACAGGTCTGAGAAAATATAAACAGATGGCCAAAATAAAGATGATACAAAACACAGAGCAACAGGAATATCTTTAAATGTGAATTTTAGATTGTTTTTCTCAATGAAAATCTGGCGCACTTACTATTCAATTCATAATATACAAATGAACAAAACTGGGAATCTCACAAAGTTTGTCTTGTAAACTACAGGCAGAAGATGCAACACACATACTTTGTGGAATAATAGATATAGATTGGACTGTCAAATTGCTTTTGCACGCATACTTTTCATTTTGTTTCTGTTTGCCATCACACAAGCATTCTGAGGTACAATTTACATCTTAGTTTAAATAGTCCATCCATATAAAAGTCCAAATTTATGGGACAAATTGTTTAGATTCATTGGTAATATGGAAAACACAGACCTTGGTTGTACTCCTCCATCTCACAATTGTGTCCTGAAGCATCGTTCTCCATGCTTTATTGTAAACCTACTTGTCTGTCCCTTCATTTTCCATGACGCATTTGTTTAAAGTGTAATTGACATGCGCTGTGCAGTTAGAGATTTCTTGCGGACAGTCTTGCATTAGGGATTTTTGTCAATTATATTTGCAAGAGAGACTAGGTGAGACCTTGCCAACATGAAGGATGGACCATTTTACGGCAGGCACGGCAGAAAAACGTCTGCGGGTAAAAGGACGTTTTGAACGTTCTGAAGCTCAGCAGTGCAGTTCTGATATGAGGTAGACAAATAGTCTGTTATAGAGCACTGTTACAATGTACAATCTGGATGTCATATCATTTGAAAACAACTAAACTATGCCAGGGAAAGAACTACATCTTGATACTTTGGTTTGGACGTCAAAATATGTAAAAGACAACTTTGAAGCATTGCGCTGTAGCCTGAATGACGTTTCGGATGTACATTTCAGTGCAATTGCGTTATTTAGAGATAAAAGTACAGCACCGAATGCTGAGAAGAGAAATGAAAGTCCAAGAATTCCATCGAGAGCTCGTTATGCGAAATAAAACATTCAGCTACGAAGCCCGACAGAACACAAAAAAACATGGGCACCCACTATGTCCTCAGTCAGTCTACCATATTTTATTTAATCCTACCTCCTTTAAAAGGAATTATATGAATAACTGAATTGTCACGAGCGCGCGCACACAACCATACACAGAGTGCGGAGAGGTAGTTACATTTTGTGTTTGTCATTCATTTTAAATTTGAACATTTGGCAATTTGCTAGGTCCGGGTATACTAATACCTGAAACTTCAGGAGGGCGTCTGATTTTCAGTTCACCAGTTCAGTTCATACCTTGTTTTGATCAATTATAGCCCACATCTTTCCTTCTTCTCCCGAACTCTAAAGAGCGCTCGTGTGATTTAGTTATACACTTAAGTATAGTATGTGCAATACCTGCTTCCATATTTGTCCAATATCAGTTTTTCAAATTACTTACTTTGTGAAAATATAACTGACAATCTCCTAATAAAATACTAAAAACGTTCTGGGCATGGGCTTAAGTGGCAGATTACTGAAGCTGAATTTCCTTAATTAGCTAGCCTATTTGCACAATGTAACCTATCGTTCACGCTTTCTGAATGTAGGGGCTGCTCAAAAGCAATCATAAAGGTTACTTTTTTCTGTATTCTTCACAGAATAAGAACATTATAATTAATACTATTTGGAAATGAACAATTTCTTTATCAGATACACAAACACGCCAGCCAAGGATATATTGCACCGCATTTAAAATATTTCATTTCCTAAAATATGCGTTGCTTTCTGGGACACAGACAAGCCATAAAAGCAGTAGTGATGCTATGAGCCAAATGTATTTCCATTTAAGGCGAGTTTACTGTATATTGCGTTCCATTTGCTATTCATCCACAAAGCAATGAAATCGTAGCAAGCCACTTACCCGCAGAAATGGAGAACGTATAATTTTGAATAGACAAATTTCCCCGTTTCGAGTAGCGAAAGTAGATGCTGCCTCGCGAACACTTGCAGATGTACCCGGGATCACACCAAGATCGCTGATAAACCCCGGAATCTGAAGACAATATCGAAGGCCAATAGGAAACAACCCGGGAACGTGTGTAAAATTATACTCACAACGCTGCAGTTCCCTGGCAGATTATTGTTAAGTAGCAACAGACCATACGCCCCCCAACCGCACCCAAGAAAGCAGTGTGAAGGGTGCAAAAATAACGGCGATAGCCCTATTGTGTATCCCGAGAGTCAATACTTAAAATTTAGCCGATACTCTACTTTTGAGGTTATGAGTACACCGCAGTGGCAACTGCTCCACGCACAAAATACTGCCAGGGAAAACAGTTGTTGCAATTGGCGATGTGTTGTCACCTGTTTTCCCCTTCTAAAACGCTGAACCTTATACATTTTTTTAGAAAGGGAGAACGGGATTAGGGCTTTATGTGCAATATAATATACATTATTATTGTTATAATTATTATTTTTGTTGTTGCTGTTGTTGTTATTGGGGGATTTTTGTTAGCTCGGTGACAGTTTCACACAACAGAAGCTACATATCTGTTTTAAATCCAGCCAATCAAGAAGGACCCCACTGAGGAGGTATTAAACCCTCATCTTCTAATTCCACCTAATGTTCCACTCTTTCTGTGGCTCATTGATTTTTTTTTCCTTTTTATTGATCTTACATAACAAAAACAGGAAGGTGCCACATTTCTACTATTTTACACTGGAGCCAATCCACCCCTTCAGTCCCCAACCTTTGGCCTTCCTTATCTGATGATGCAGACACCAAAAAGAGAACACCCACACATATGAACGAATGTGATTATATTTGAATTAAACAGAAGGCAGTACCAAGGTTCATTGCCAGATCATCCTGTTTCATTGTGCCTTGAATGAATGTTATATTCTTCAATTGACAGGAAATAAATGTACATCTATCCACAAGACTGATTGAATGACATTCAATTAATATCACAGGTATTCTAATGCTATTCCAGTTTGGCTAATCTAAACTTTGAAAAGGCCAATTTGAAAATTTTTGTAAATCAAATATTTCCCATGCGTTATTCATTAATTATTATTATTATTTTTTTTTTTATCAGTTTCAGTCCTCTGCTCTTCTTCACTCTCAGTTCGGAATGTCAGGTTGTATGTGTAGGGCATCCTAGCCAATCTCCCCAAAATCCAGCATGAAGTCTGGAGGGGAAGACTCAAAGGTGCTTCCTCACTGATACTTCTTCTTTTCACTCTGCACACAAACTGGTGAACTGCCCTGTCAACTGCACAGCTACCTATTCAACCTGGAATTGCACATGTACTATGATACAAGAGAAGCCCTTTCACATTTGTTGGCTCAATGGTCAGTTGTGCACTCCACTCGGGGGCTCATTACCTCAGCTACCACTAGATCCATCTGGATTGAATTACAAATTGTGGGGCATTTTGCTGCATTGAGAACTAATGCTTTCAATGTATGCACCACCTGAAAAGCCTAGGAGCTACCCATTTTAAAAACCCCTTTAAATTGCAAAAGGGGTTTTGAGAGAGAAGTTCTAGCGAGACACAGTCAGGGTGAGCACAGGTACATGAGAGGGCCGGGAACAAATTAAGCTACTGTTGTTTGGAGTGCTTCCTCTGACAGATGTTTACAAAATCCAAGTGGGATGCCCCCATTCCTGAGTGCTGAGCTATCAATCTGTTGTCCCATCATCTCCATATATTTCTGCTTTCATATTTATTTTAAACCAGCCCTGACTATTCAAAACCATGTCAAAGTCCAGTGTTTTCTTCACATTGAAATTTTACATTGAAACTGTGTAAGGAACAGGTTACAAGAACACATGTAGTTCATGTGCTGTTTACCTTTAAATTATCTTTGGTGAGGTAGTGTAGGAATTATGTTGCAGGAACAGGGGTACTCAAGACCCAATGGTGGATGGTGTGTGATGATCACATGACTTATTAGCAACAACTGTTGTGTAAGTTTATATTGCTATATCTTGGAACAACTTTTTATTTTCTGTCCTGGGCCTTCAGACAGTTTTGGTCCTGGTTGAATAAAACCCTGCTCAGGCATTTTTGTTTTGTTGACAACATTTGGGAGTAATTACTGTTGGGCTGCAGAGTCTCGGTACAGCCAACATCACTGTTTAGTATGTATTTATGTCTGGATGCATGGATACTCAAGGGTATTGTGAATATGAACTGACTTTTAATGCATCGGAAGGCAACAATAGGTGGCTATGCTGGCCCCTGCCACAGGATTGGGCTTAAGCTTGGAGGAGGCAACAGGTAAGGTGAGCCCCATACCCCTTTTGGGATTTGGAGCACCCCTTGGGTTTACATACACACAAATGCACATAAGCTATTATCAACCTTGAAAGCAAGGAGTAACTATGAATTTATATGTCAAGTTGTACTAACCAGCAGAATATTTATGCACTTCAAAAAGGTCAGGATTTCATTCAAACCCCAAGGCATATTACAAAACTTTTAGAAAGTGTCTCAGAACTCAGAAATTGCCCTTATGCAGGGGGACTTTCAAGCAAGTGCATCTTGCAAAGCTAAAGGAGCAGTGCTACAGCTAGAAAACTGCTTAAGCCACAAACAAAGACAGACAAACTGCCGAGACAAGAAGCTTTTTTCGTCATTAGAGAAAAGCATGTAGTTGCTGAGTCTGACTCAGTATGATGTTTCAAAGATACCTGAGCTATTGAAGACATACGTTTCACCATTTTACCCATAAAGGTCTTCATAGAAATTGATAACGACTTTTGTTAGGGTTGTTCATAATTGCTCGTTAAAAATGTGACTATAATTTAAGTACAATAGATCTGTTCACCTCTCTGTGCATCACCCCACTATGTAGAAAAGCAAGCAATTAAAAATGTTAATGGGTTAATAGAGATTTAAATATAAAGGATGCATTTATTTATTGATTTTTCTTTCTCAGCCTAGTTAAGGAAGAATCACTAGAGGGATTTGAGGGAACAGATTTTTCAAGGCCAGGAAAGAGAACTGCAGCTATTAACATAAACAGTCCATTTGATCCTTGTAGGATTTTGTTATCAAAAGCTCACCTTAGAGAAATCATATGCTGTAATCATTGGTTTTTCCTCAATCAAAGTAAAAAGAAGAATAATCATATTTAATCCAAGTTCAGTAATCACTTCTTTTAATATCTGTTAAACATGATGAGTTTGGTGAATCCTGACATTAACGAAAATGTGTGTATTATGAAATTTTACACTCATTGCACTATAAAGTATATGGTAATAAGATTGCCCCAAAACAAGTTGAACCAGAAATCTATTGAAATGTAAAATTGTGATATTCTTGATTTTTCTAAAAATTGTTCTTATAAAGAACCCTCCCTGGAGTTGAGCACAGGAACTCTTCTGCCACCTGCCAGCACCAGGCATCCTGTGGGTACAGAAGTGGTACACCTTTCACTTGCTTTGGTGTAGTCAAATTATTTTTATTTTTTTCTTGCAAATATGCTTTTATCCTGCATAAAATGATGTGAAAACAGTCTCAGCTTCTGCTCAGCAGAATGTACACAGCATGGGCTGAGATAGAGTTAGAGCTCACCCTCAGCTCCTGGTGTGCAATGGAGTCTTTTGTGGTCTCAGCACTTGTTGGTATCTCTTACATAGACCAATGTCAGTTCAACACAGCTGCAATGGACTTCCAGTGGATCTTCTGTGTTGTGTCACTGCTGGCTGCTGACCTACACATTTCCTGCAGGGGCAGAGCCTGCTGTAACAGAATGGGTCAGAAATGGGTTACACGCCAATAAAAGGTCAAAGATGGAGAACCAAAATATGAAATTATATGAAATTAAAAGGAAACAATTACACACCCTGCTGTCTCAACAGATGGCCTTTGATGTTTCTTTTTTAATGAAATGTGTTGACAAAATCAGGTCACAGATCTGGTCACAGTGGATGAGAGATTTGTTTTTGGTTTGCAAATGAATAATATAAATGCTTTCATTCAGTGGAAGAGATAAAAGCATGCAGACACTAATACTGTGGCATTCATACAATAAAAATATTTGTTTTTTCACAGTGGTGAACAGTCCAAGAAATCATGACACTGGAAACATATCCAATAAGTTCCATTGCTGGAAGAAAGCACACACTATTTGGTGTGGTTATGTCAGAGTGTAGATTGAGGTACCCAAAATAGGTGGAGCTACAAAAAAATCTTCAAGTTTTGAACTAATGATTGTGTTTTGCAATGTTGTACAAAATCCTATTTAGGACTGTTTTTTTTCCTGCTTCTTGCTGGTTGTGTTTTCACCCCCGTTTTGCTATGACTAATGATCATTGCTGGTCCATGCAATCACCTGATCAATTAAGCAAGGCACGTGTAGTAGCATGGATGGTCTTTGAGATGTCTGCTGCCAGCTGTGTCTCCCTGTTTCTTTTCACTCTGCAATTCACCAGCTGAGCTGCTCACTGGAGGACTGCAAAGCTGACACAGGCTGAGTGATAAGGGGACACCTGGGTGACCAATTATTTATAGGCCAATTATTTGTAGCCCTGCAGGGCTCCTACCCACAGCTGGCACCAGCATGGTCAGGATTCAATATGACAAAATCTGAATTTTGATTGGTCCATGAGAAGCTGTGATTGACAATATATGGAATCTCAAACCCATTGTGGGATCTGAAATACCCACAGAATTTTAGGCTAACTGTTACATACTTTATTTCAGGATATGGAGGTACAATTCTAAATCTCTTCTCCTCCACCTGCACTGGAAAGTTTTTCTTCATGATGCAGTTGGAGAATCAGAATTGTACCTCCATATCCTGAAATAAAGTATGTAACCGTTAGCCTAAAATCCTGTGGGTATTTCAGATCTCTCAGAGGATTGCTCACCTGGATCTACAGGCTCTAATACATTTAGACCAGGAAAATGAAGATGTCTGTCCAATTCTCTGAACCAACCTGACGGTTTCCTTTTTTGCCTTCAGTTATTGGCTTCATACAAGTAAGCTGCAAATTGCAAACTGAACTGAATTATATGTTGTCCAGTCACTCCATGTAAGTGATCTGTAATCCTACAAGGTGGTCAGGAGCTATCGTTGAATCCTTTTTAGTCACACTCGTGTTTAGAAAATCATTATACTAGTTACAAATTAAAATGCATTGTTTGATATGAAAAGTAGAGTCGTTCTCATCTGTGTTCACTGACTGTGGAGTGAAATTTTTGAGTTTTGGTGTAAATTGAACAGAAGGAAAGTAGTGATGATACAGAAACTGCCCTAAAGCTGTAACACCAGGGAGAGAATAGATGTATACAGGAAACAAGATGAGTAACCATACCGATGACAGTTATTATAGAGCTATAAAACTGCCTGCACTTTACATGAAATGAAAGCTAGGGAGTTAATGGAGGGAAATATAATAAGATTGATCTCTTTACCATAGGCTGGTGAAACAAATGAAAGTGTCAACACAGCTGAATTAGCAGTTTCCTTTGCGACAAGCTATTCCAGAGCTACACCAACAGAAAGTGGTCTTGTGTGTGCTGGGGCTGTGTAATTTTAAATGGAAGAAAACAGCTGTCATTAGGTAGGCCTTTCTGCTGAAGGCATCACATTTATATTTATGCATTCCAAAGTTCTGCTCTCATTTTATTCAGCTTCATTCACAACTGCACAAAACAAATATACAGCATCTCCAGGTATTAGAAACAGCCTGAAGTACTAAAGATAATATTGAACAGGTTGTTTGGATGTCCATGCAATGGAATACCTCTGCCTTTGGGACATGAAGGCAACATCATTACCTTCCTCGACAGCTACATTTGCATAATGAGAAAATCTGTACAAACACACCAGTATGACAGGTTTTCTGGTACATTACAAACACAAGCAGGCTCCTTGAATTAAAATTAAACAAATAAGGAGTTGTGAGACAGTCCCCCACTCCGCCTTCCAGGTGCAAGATAAATTTGCTAGGTTTAACAAGTTAATAACATCAACATTTTTGATTTTCTGGTTGTTACATGTCCTTTGATTTTAGACAGGTTATGCACAGTAGAAGAAATGCACCCCCATTCAGCTAATAGAGCCTTAAATAAAGACACCATTTCTCCATACTCAATACTCCTCTGCCCTGAGTGTGTTTTCATAATGGCCAAAACAGCTCTGCTCACCAACCTTACCACGGCCATATGTCTACCAATACAAGAATGTTCTGCTTGAAGTGATTTCTTAGGCTTTGTTTGTTGATTTCTACCCACTTATAGCATATAGATCTGTTCAGTAGCGTATATACCATGGATAAAGAGATTGTGATGTAGAAATGGAGTTTCATTGTAGGGTTTATCACAGCTGAATTGTTGCAGGAAAATGATGGAGACCAAGTAACATGATGCTATCTGGAGAAGATGATGATGAAACACCCAGTGACACTACACAAGAAGATGGCAGAAAATGTGCAGCTGCAGAGGCTTAATCTCCGACCCCCATTTAAATCCAGCAAAGGCAACAGAGGATTTGAAACAAAAGAGAAAGCACAGCATTCTGTCATCTGGAAGGGAAACCAACTGTTGTCAGGATGTGGGAAATGGTCCAAGCTGTTTCCAAATGACTCACTGGTCTCTGCCAGGCAGATTGAGCCCCAGTCTGTCCACTCTTCTGCTGGCCAAATTAAAAGGTGCATAATGACACAATTGACCTTTAACAAAGACTGACTATTGCAGTCGTCCATACTCAGTAAGTGAACCACATAAATAACGTGTTCATTTTATGTTGAAAATCATTCCCTGATCAGCTCTGCTCTTAAATAAAATATTCAACACCGATAAACTCAGACATTCAAAACTAAACTTTATTTTCCTAAACAAATGCTTTCATCTTTTCCAGCTATGGAGCAGCACGGCACTTAATCTCTCAGATGGTGCTGAAGTTCCCTTGCTACTGCTTAGTGCTTTGAAGACTGCCGAGACCCTACATTTTGATTGGAACACTGTCTGCATTCGGAACAATTGTAACGGAAGTTAAAAATAAGACAGTATGACCATATGACAGACAATATGCACAGTCAATATGATGTGAAAAATAAAATAGGATTTTTCATTTATTTAGCAAGCCACCAGTCCACTAAACAAAGCCACACCTTAAACATTGTACAGTTTATGGATTGGGCCATACTCCTGATCACCTATTAGCTTCCAAAAAGGTCACACTTTAATATCAACACAAAAAAGTTCCCATTGATAAAATTTACCATAAAAATGGAATCCAGCAGAAACAGTGACATTTGATGTTCTATGTCTTGTGGGTATTTACAGTAGTTGCTATGTTATTAAGCACACAATCATCAAATGCAGAAGGGTAGTTTTTAAATATAATAGGGTTTTGGGTAAAACAACCAAATGTTTGTACATTAATTGACCGAACCATAATAACTTTATGTAAAAAAATAGCAAGTGCTAAGTCATTAATTGACTTACTGGTTCGTTCTTTTCAAGCTTATTTGTTTTCTAAGCCAGCTGTGGGTCTGTTCAGTGGGGTGTGTTAGGATTTGGGATGTTATTTGTAAGATTAAGATGACATCAGTACCTCAATATCTTTCTCATTTTCAAGGCAATGAGGATTTATTTTCAAAAATAAAATCAGAATTGAATAAAAAGTTTGGTACAGCTGAATTTCAGTATTACCGTTATAAAAACCTGTGTATTACAATTCTCAGCGCTGACAGAAATAATTGGAACTCCATGCTGTGCAGCAGATGATCATGGTCCATGGCCTTAGGCAGCAGCCTAGGAGGTGGCGCACAATGTGGTTGTGAACTGCGACAAATACCAAGCATTGGTTCAGGATTACCATCATTAAAAGAGATGAAATCTCTTTGCTCAACTCCAGCCGTCTCCATGATTGGATAATCACTGCAAGTCTACCAGCCTGCCCGTATGACAAAACTAAAGTACATTTCCGGCCCCCGGAATAACCTAAATGAGGAGTGCAAAAATTTGGATGTGGTATAGGGCGAAGGGCAATGCTGGGCATTATCTCTTTGCCTGTGAGGCACCCTCACCCAGGGCAAGACAAATTTTACATGGTCTTCATTAACACAGCTTGATATTTTCTGGTGTCAAGCACTTCGATCAAGGGGAACACAGCATGGACAGAAGGAATACACGGTAGCCATTCCAAAATCCCTGTTATTGTCACTACTCTACACTGCCACCTATGGGTGAATACGATAAATGATAACACAGTGCTCCTTTTTAGTCATGACGTTGATGGTGGCCGAGGGTTTGATTGTTGACATTCAAATAAGTAAGGAAAAGAGCCTACCGCGCTGCATCTAGCAGACATGCGAGTCTTTACTCACTGACTAAATAAATGCATTATGTTTTCTCAGCCTACAAGAGGTAGGGCCAAGAATGAATGAGCTTTCTGTCATTTGCAGCTTTAAATTTCGCATTGCATGTTGTTATCCAAATTGCGGACATGAGGCAATGTTGTAATTTACTGTAGCTACCATAAAAGAACAATTATGTACTGGCGTCAGAGATATGTTAAAAGCACTTATTAAGTCTGAGAGGACTCAGAGTGAATAACAGCTAAAATTACAAGCGCATGCACAAAAAAGAAACCTTTGGAAATAACACGGATGACAATCAGCAAAATCACATGGAGTGGACATAAACAGAAACCTTGCAGCTAATTAAAGAAAAAAAGGGAAGCTGAAAAGAATCAGCAGAAAGAGAAATTGGTGCACGCACACTTAAGCCTCCTCCCCAAAATACAGCTCGGATACAGAGTGAGAGGCGATAAGACAGGGAAGCAGACCGTGCGCGGAATGTAAATGCTTGTTTTAAAAGAAAAAAGTGAATGTGGCGACAAATTCTACCTGTGATATGTGAAGAGGAGTCAAAGGCACCACGTAACAGTTTCAACTCCGGTACAGTGCAAAAGCCAACACGTACTGTCGGAATTAAAGATAAGCCACGAAAAACAGGTGAAAAGAATAAATTGCTTTTACTCTGAGTAAAGGCTAAAGAGGTGATAGCATCAACACAAGTGCTTGGCACAGCACCCTCCAGTAACTTGTTGACTGGAGTTGCAGTGTGCTTTTGAGAGGCAGGTTACAAAAGACAAACAAAATGTGTGAACGTTTTAAAGATTAATGTTTATTCACTCTGAGTCTGTCCCCAGATTCAGTAATGTTAGGTCTTATCAACTCCGTTTCAGTGTTCGAAATGTGTAGGCCTACTGCTGTTTTTGCAGGATGAGAATAATATTCTCATGCGATGCAACACAGCTGAGGATGCTCTTCCTACGTTCATTCCAAAGATTCAAAACAAAAGTTGCAACATTGGAAGGAGAGAATCTACATTATCTGCAGTATTTTCTCTATTAAACGCAAAGCTATTTATTTTAAGAATCACTGAATATTACCAGCGGCAACTGGTTATACAATCGATGCCTTGAAACACAACCGGGCTCTCTTCCCCAATGGCCAATTCATCTCCACTTTGATGACTAGAAAAAAATCACTGCTCTTTCATTGCATAAAACATGCCCTTGGTTGTGAACTGAATACGGAATTTAAGCGCGGTGTTCCTATTTTAAGACCATTTCCGTACTATGTATCATATTGAAAAGTTGGACAATCCTGTGACGACGGCGAGAAATCATGCTGAAGAATAATTCGAGTGCTTGAACAAAAGCGAATATTGGCGAGATACCATTGTGGTCGATGCGGACCGCTGCCATGACCTTAATATTTACTAAGGAAATTCTGCCCGAGATGCCCCTGAGATAATTAAAAACGGCATACTGGCTGACTGCACAGGTCGTTGGCGAATGTCACATGACATCTTTCATACTAAATTAGGAAAGATGGGATTCATTTTCTCTGTGTCTGTTCATCATGACACTTCCTCGCATACTGTTTTGTAAGATAATTTTGAGTGCTGTAGTTGTATATAGGGGACTCTGAGCAAAAATGACACCAAACTTTAATTTAATTAGTGTCATCAGGACCTAGAAAATTTGCCATAATTGAAGTAACTATAAGTTCTGTTCTGTATCAGAGAATTGCGTAAGAGGATGTCAGGTCATCTCTGTGTAAACTGAAGCAGATGCACAACTGGGATATGTCATATGGCAATGATCCTAAACACACTGAAAATCATACACCATACACAGACTCAAAATGTGTTGTAGTATTTTGAGTTGGCTCTGACAGTTGTACTGCTCCCATTTTGATCAATTAGATTTAATCATTATTAGACATGTTTCTCATGGTGAAGGTAGGCTTATATGAGGCTAATGGTGCCTTGTAGGCCATCTTTTGCCAACAAAAATAAGAGTCACACGGAGGGAGCAAAGTACCTGACTCTCAAATGGGAAAAGAGAAGATCCTGGCTTGAAAATGATAAATATGCATTCATAATCTTTGTCTAGGGGAAACACAAATAAGTCAAAACTTCACTTATAAGACACTGAGTGATGTTTACAGAGACTGAGAAAAGCCTTGTTCCTCGACTGAAATAGTATCAGCAAGTGTTGCTGGCCATGGTTCACTGCACTGGTTCTGTTATGGATTTCCAGACTATAAACAGAATTTGAAGCAACACAGTAAACAAGATAAGGTGTTTTTGCCCTGAGGAAATTATGGCTCTGAGATTCTGCCTGAAAAGAGATAAAAATATGAGCAAAATAAAAAACAGCTGGGTATAAAATTTAAATATAAATCAGTTGAGGCTGAGAAAACATGGTGTAAATTGTACATATTGTACATGTACATATACATATACACTTACACACCATGTACTTAATATTTGGGTTATTAAACATAATTCAGATCATTTCCATAATCTGCATTTCAAAATTCATAGGTGTGTCAGGGCCACAGATTTTGAAAGATGCTCTATTCTATACCTGTGGTCAGTACGCTGCTTGTGGTTTTTGGTATACCACAACAGCAATGAGTTATTGAAGTGATGGTGTACATATATATATATATATCACTGTGCATGTGTGTTGATAAATATGCACATATTTTAAATCTGAATTTAAACTGAGATAAATATAACAGAACCAAATTATCTTATTTTTACATTCAGAGCTACAGAAGTATTTGATTTCTGGATCCACATTGAGCTTCAAAATGATGCATTTCCATTTAACTGATGTTTAGACAGACATTTCCATACAACACTGCCACCTGCAGTCAAAAATGTGTGCATGCTGCTTGGCACATTAAACTAAAATCTATTTCTCACTTTTAATTAAATCCATCTTGTTTTGGCTCATAAATTAGATCGTTTACCCTTTTAATTTTTATGACATCCATTCCAAGATACAAAAAAAAACATACTTTAAAATCCTGGATATGTTGGCTGTGTGTTTGTATGAACGCAGAAATACCAGGACACCAAATCTGGATCAGAATTATGCAACTGGTCTCAGTAGAATGAACTTTCAGAGTGCGCTTAACAGTTTATTGTGATGTGGCAAGTTGTATAAAGGTACAGACATTTGATCTTGGGCTTGGTGTCCAAGGGGGCAGGGTCATACCTCACATTTTTTTGAGTGAGGTCAACCCCCCACTGGACCACTAGAAGAGAAAGAGAACAAACAGAAGAAAGGAAGTGGACATGAAGGTGGAGATGGGGACGAGAAGGGATTCCAAAAGCAGGGTGCATGATGGGAGATAAAGTACGTGGCAAATTAATACCAGCAGAGAAAACCGAATTGGACGGTATTTGAATGAGGGGCTATCTGAAAATACTTCTCCCAAACTTTTTATGACAAACTCCATATAAAGACATAATGAATAATTTGTTCTGAATCACAGAAAAGCATGATGTACATTGCAATATCCCATTATTTTCTAATTTTGGTGATTTAGAAGACAGGTAGCTCAGTGGCCCATTCATTTAGATACACTCAATCAGCCTCTTTTCATGGGATCTTTCGTCAAACAGAAAGAAACAGAAAACAAACAAAAAACCTAATTTGTGATGATGTTTTAATTTAGGATCGCTGGGTTTTTGTGGGGTTTTCAGTGTACCAGACTTCTGTTTATGTATCAGTATTCGCTTGTGTTTGTCCTGTGGCCCAAGGGGCCACTTCTTGTGTCCCCTCACTATCAATGAGTAGGATTTTCAGATTGCAGAAATACGAGATGGAGCCACACAATATACAGAGAAACACAAATCCCCCATGTGCTGGTGATGTCTGCATTGTTGCAGAAATTGTGGTAGAGTCATGTTTGTACCATCAGGAACCACAGCAAAACCTGATTCACATTGTCAGTTTCTGAGTTTGGATGTGTTTCTGTACATGTGTACAAAATTTAAACATAATCTTTGCCTGGGGCCCTGTCGTACAATGGATATAATGTTCCCATATTTTTCTGGTGATATCTTGTCATGGTGGACAGAAAATGCAGTTTGGTTCTGAGCACAGCAGGGGGTGCTAGCATTACCAACCAGCCCTTAAACGTAAGTAGACTGTTTACAGGGCATTTATGGAGTTCTATTACACCGTGTCATTAGAAAAACATATTATTTTTTACATCATGTCTTTACACTGTAATGAAGTCAGAGACTCACATTTTATGCATTTAATCTCATGTGTGAAATACAATTTCAGATTAATGCGTAAATGTTACAGCCACATCAACAGATGCTTGAAACTGACAGACAGCCTTGGACTGTCTGCTCAGATTAGACTGTCATACTGAACATTCTCTGATGTGCCTTGGATCCAGATCTTACATGGTAACTTTGTCCTTGGAATGTTGTTACTTAACCTCCAAGCTGCAAAAGATATCAGTGGCACTTGCGAGGTAGTCTGTGATAGGGCTGTGACTTTACCATGCCACAACAGTCACCAGAAGGCAGAGGTGCTTAGAGAGATGATGTGACTGTCACATCTCTATTAAGACACAGGACTTTAACCACATGAGTCTGCTGGGGCCAGGGTATCCTTAAGTCTCTCTGATCTCAGGTTATGATGGGAGTGTGGGGTGTCAGGATGCTGAAAAGTGGGTGATGTCATCAGTGGCACACAGAATCAAACCAATCATATTCTTCTGATACATGGCAAGCAAAGCCTTCAGTGATCTGACTGTCAACAACATACAATATCTCCGCCAACTGTGAGGTTCATGAACCCTCCATTCCCCAAAATGGATGCTGGGTTTTGCCCTCATTGTGACCAGAGAATTTAAAATCACCCTGCTCATATCCATGCCAACAGAATAGAGCACTGAATACTACAGGCTACATTCCTCGGAGGAACCAAAGATGAAGTGTCCAAGCGCTCACCCTGGGGCAGCATGGTGGTCTGTCCTTGGCCAGATGACAGACTGTGCAACTGCATGCCAGGGGAACAGAGAGTTCCAGCACTGACAGCAGTGGTTGAGAAGGGAGTGATGCGTGTGCCACTGGCAGGCACTGAACCCTGTAGACTACATTCCCTTTTATTTTTAGCATCCACACATTGAAATAAACATGAATCTTAATTGCCATTAAGCATGCACCGATTCAACACTTGACAACAGCATTCATTCCGGCACGCAGTGCATCTGATGAGCGCAACTCGCAGGCTAAACACTGTTGACCTTTTCTGCATTCTGTCATCCTTCTCACTAGGGAGATTGTGTACTCGCTTTCAGAGTGGTGCCGAGAGGAGAAGATTGTCTGGGCAGCACTCCCCACCCCACAATGTGTTGGTCATCAGAACAATGCTGCGGCCATGCCGTGCAAACTCAGTTTCAGGACAGGAGACAGACACTGTGAAAGCCTTGTCTATGCCTGTGTGAGTGAACCTGGCAAGTTTGTATGGATCAAGCTAATCAACAACCTCAGCCCACTCAGAACAGACATGACTAATGGCAGAATGATCACAATGCCCCATTACACAGGCCTGATAAATACCATGCCTGTGATCAGAGACAGCACCATTCTGGTAAGAGTGGAACAAATCAGGGCACTTAGCAGGGAAAAACTTTACTCAGCTACACAGCAACTACTTTCCAGATTAGTGTTCCAGGCTGATGGGGAAATATTTCACACTGTATCATTAAACAGCCTCTTGTTGGTGCCCCAATAAAGGCAATGCTCTATCTCCATGTGATTTATTTATAACATAGTTTTGCAATATGCACGAATGTGTAGTCACAGGCAAATCACTCCTGTCTTGTTAAAAACATTGAAGACCTTATAGTTTTCCTCTCTTCACTGAACTTCACTTCTGTGGTCACATGGTATAGGTCCCTTATCAGGTTCCACTGCTACCCCCATAACAAAATGACAAAACCTCACAGGCACATGCAGAAAACATTATTGATTTCCTTTATTTGCATTAAAGGGGAACTGATTAACAATTCAAATGTCTTGCCAGTGTAAGTGGAGTTGCAATGAGAGAAACCGTCCTTAAGTACACTTTTCAGAGTGCTGTTGCTACAAAATAAAGCAAAATAACACAGACTAGCAAAAGAACAGACTGAGTGTTTTAATTACCTTGTGTACCTTAAGCTCAATTTCCCCTTAAAACGGCACTAAGGATTTCCAGTGCCCTAGTTAGTTGCATAACCGAATAAATATCAGTTCTGTTTTTCATTATCAAATTATGCAAAACAAAAAGCATAATTGTCATACATTTACAGCAGAGTACATCCTCAGAGAATTAGTGGTAAACTACTACAGATCATTTTGAAATTACTGTACATTAACAGCTGCCATTTAAATAGAATAAAAAAATAAGTGCTACATTAAATATAAAGGGAAAAGAAATATGTACATTTTGTTAGCTAAATAAAATTTAAACAATCAAACTCATAATACTAACTACCCCTATATGTTTTCTGTGGACATTTCAAATATTTGGTGTGTTGAAGGGCGAGAGGCTTAACTTTGCGATTTTGGTGTGGATAAAGAACATCAAGCACATCAAGCAGCAAAAACCTCTGCTGCTCCATTTCTGTGACTTTTGTTACCTAGACAGGAGATCCAGCCTGTCTCCTTTAACTCCTTAACCCAAAAAAGTTGTGTGTGACTTCCACCCACCTGGCATGCAACTACTGCCTGGCTCCAGTAACAGCCTTGTGAATTCATGTTGAGTAAACTTATGTGCAACTAAACCTTTTTCATACAACAAAAGAATCCATTCCAGGATATCAATCATTTCAAGTGTCCATCATTTTCTTGGTATGCTGCTTTTGTTTAAATGGTGTTTACTGACACTGAAGTTTAAATATCTGTTTGCTTCAATTAACTGCCCTACC
Source organism: Albula goreensis (assembly GCA_022829145.1). Lineage (NCBI taxonomy): Eukaryota > Metazoa > Chordata > Actinopteri > Albuliformes > Albulidae > Albula > Albula goreensis. The sequence continues at coordinate 11,627,222 of CM040755.1, forward strand.
TGGAAAAATGGCTATCAGACCAGACCTTTCCAGAAGATCTATCAAGAGTTAAAACTAAATTATTATGTAGTTGAAAGATTTTAAAGAGTGTAAGCAACCACAGATTATATGCATTAAAATCAACTAGCATTTCTTTCAAAACATCTCACCAACACAATATTAATACCTCTGCAAAATCCCCTCCCAGCAAAAATTCCAAAGTGTTGCTTACTATTAAAAAAACACACATTTTAACACTTCAAAATCCATCAACATTTGGGAGAGTTTAACCCGGGTAACCAGGCACAAAACAAGCTTACTCAGCAGAATGTGCGAATAGAGCAACATTGCGTTACATTGTGCAAAAATATTTCAGCCCATAAGGCCTGTCAGCCTGAGCCTTTAGTCCTTAGGACCTCCATGCTGCAGCCTGGACTCTCCGCTGTGGTCCCCGGCTGGTGGCATGGATGACTGACAGAAAGCCCCTCCCCCATGGGTGGGTGGATGGGATTCAAGCAGTCTCACTGGCCAGCGTTTCTGTGGAGAGCCAGATCTTGGCGCCGCTGAGGAACTTGCTGAGGGGCGTGCCCAGGATACTGCGGCGGGACAGGTTGCCGATGGGGGAGAAAGGGAAGGAGGAGGTGAGATATTCGGGTGGTGGGGATGGGGGGTTGTCAGGGGTACCAGCCCTGAAGTACATCCGGTGGCACTCCAACTGTGGGGTGGAGGTGGGCATGCCGCTCTGGTACTGGCGCAGCTGGCGCTGCAGCGTCTCTATCTCATCTGCAAGCTGGGAGAGCTTTTGGAAGGCGGTGATGGGGCCGCCGCGTGGGATCTCGGCCTCCGCGACCCAGCGAAGGAAGTAGAGCCGCCACAGCTGGAGGTGGGAGGCCAGGAGCTGAGGCAACAGCAGGCCATGCAGGTCCACCGGCCGGGAGAACCAGTCTCTGAAGAAGCGCTCAGAGGGGCTCTCCAGCGGCTCGCGCATCTGGGAGAGGTCGGGTCTGAGACGCAGCACCAGGGAGTTGCGGCGTGGGAGGAAGTTGTGCTCTCCCAGCATTCCGTTCTTCAGGGAGGGCATGCCCCGCAAGGTGGAGCTGTAGTTTTTCTGGAGGGGCATTGGGTAGCAGCAAGATCATTTCAATGAACACTACAGTCCTTTCCCTGTATTTCTAAGAATTTCTGTGCTGTTGTAGGATGTACTTTTTACCTGAAATTTTATCTAGGTATTGTGACTATCCTGGTCATGCCTCATTTATAATAGGAGTGATTCTATTTTGAGAAAAGATGGAAAACTAAAATATGATGCTGCAGGTTCCACAGTTACAGATGCTACAATACAACACCTGCTTTCCTTCTCAAAACAGAGAGAAAACAGGACACAGTCTCAGTGCAATGAGCCTACCTTTGTTCGCCTGAATGTCTTCACTGCTCCGTTTCGCACACAGGGGGCACCCTTTCCCACATAAAGGGGACTGTTGAAGAGAGCCTGGTCCTTCAGGCTGAACTGCTGAGACCAGTCCCACACAGGGGGGAAACACAGGCATTGCTCAACCCCCACAGAGAGGCTCTTACTCTGGGAAGAGTCCTGGGGAAGACGGGGAGGTAAGTCAACACTCCTGCAACTTAGTTACTAGTAAATACCAAACCAATATCTGGAAATATTTTTATTTTTATTATTTTTTCCCATTGTGAGCTATTAATGAGTGCATGCAGAGATCCTGAGACTGTCATTTCAAAGTTGGACAGTGCTGGATAAGCTCTAGAGTGTAGGTAAATGAGGAGACATGATTGGATGAACAGTCTGCTATGGTCATTACGTACTGTCATGCTGTTGGGTCACAGGTGACTGATTGACTCCTGGGTGTGGGTGTGTGTGTGTGCGTGTTTGTGTATGTGTGCGCGTGTGTGTGTGTATCCGTGTGTGAGTACGTGTGCGTGTGTGACACTGAGGTCGCTGTCCTGACGGGTGGGGGGGGAAGCAGGCCTCACCCTCCTGTGCTCAGCGTGCTGTCTGGCACAGTTGAACAGGAAGGTGCTGAAGACGGGGATCCACATGCTGTCACCCAGCACAGTCAGGTAGGTCTCTGTGAACTCGAAGGCGGCTGGATACTGGTTCAGCAGCTGCCACACACAGTCCAGGAACAGCAGGAAGAGAGGGGACTGAGGGGAGAGGCAGACACACAACTAACTGGAACATTGTGCAGATCCTCACATTTGATAAAACATGACACAATGAATGTACACACACGAATGAATGAAGGATGGATACATTTAAGAATGATCAGAAGGACTGTTCAACGTTCGTAAATGCATGGATCTTCCCCTATCCTAAACCACCCAGTTAAAACATTCTTCACCCCAGATGGCTGCACTACCCTACCTCCTCTTTGCTGTTCTTCTTCAGGTGGTTGCAGCGGTCGAGGAAGCGGTAGCCAGCCATCACCCACTCCTTCTGCACAAGGCTCTGGAAGCCGGTCAGGCTGCGGAAGTGAGGGTCCAACATCAGCTGCACCAGGGAGGAGACCACGCAGCTCAGGTCCCGGCCCTCGTCCTCTGCACAAACACAGAGGAGTCAGGGTCACACAGGAGAGTCACTGTCATGTACAGTCGTGCACAGTCATGTACCGTCACACACAGCTGTATGCAGTTATACATGGCCATGTACAGTCCATTGGTCATATAGTCACAGACAGAAAAGTACAGTCATGGTCATGTACAGACACTTCTGATCATGCAGTCACAGTCACCAAGGAACAACTGCATCACCATTACAGCATGCTCAGGGTTAATAAACACACATTTCAAGGACTTTTCCCAGAACCGCAAACACTTCCCAAGCACATCTTTTCAAAGCAAATTAATCCCCCTCCTTTAAAGGTAAGGACCTCTTTCATTAAAAATCAAGTTTTCATGCTTAAACCAGTTTATTGATAATGCATCTGCGATCTGGAAAATAAAATGTTGATGACAAACATTGAATAAATGTCAGCACTTTCATGACATGGGACATATATAGCTACAAAGACAATTTCTGGTAAAAAAAAATGCAAAAAGAAAATACGAATCAACAGGCAAAATCCAAACACTTTCACTTTCTAGAACCCAGGCTCGACAACAAACATGTCACGGTTTTGAAGGAACAGCGGGAAGCCTGAGCACATCTCTACCTTGCAGAATAACAGACGCCTGCCTTCCCTCCAGTATGTACACAACCTCTGACGAATGCTTGAGGAAGGCCCTGCAACAAGAAGATACAAAGGCAGCAGCATTTACACACAGAGAAGCCTACAGCGTAATCCAATGAGGAGCCCAGCCCCATCCCACTAGGAGTCAATCGCACATTAAAGACATGGCCATGCCTGCTGTGGCCAAATGGGCAGCAAACTAAAGTGTGAAAAGCCAGAGCCAAGGCCAGACCTCAGACTGAGGGGACATTCGGCGAAATTAAACATCGCAGTGGCCGGTGCCTCTGCCAGCGCTAAGGAGAGCACAGCCGGGCTCAGCTGAGGTGTCTAAATATTTGTACATACCTGACATACTCCAGCCAGCGAGAGCTTTCCATGGACGACAGCCACTTCTCCTCAGACTCCTCGAAGGGCTCTGCACACAAACAACCTTGGGGTCAGTGTATTTCAGTCGTCTTGGATGCGCAATCAGTTCCTGTTTCCAGGCTTTCTGAATGCTTGACTAGCCACCCATTGTTGGTATACGATGCTACGGCATACTATTTGCCATCCGGCCACAGCTGCTACTGATGGGGCCGGGGTTCAAATCGAACGCATCACCGCACAGACAACATGTGTATTCGCAAGACCAGGGCCTGCCAATCCAAACTGGAACAGTAGTATGGTAAGGAATTGTGAACATCAGCACATACAGGTGGACAGCTCCCACCACAAATGAGGTCAGACTCACCAATTATACAGATCTGCCGGAGTCTGACAAAGGCCGTCTGGATGTCCTGGATGCTTGGAAGACTCTTGTCCAAGTCTGACTTCAGGACGTCGCCCCGTTTGGGATGGCTTTTGGTGACAGCGTTGCAGATCCTACAGCACCACGAGAGAAAACCCAGGGCTCATAGCTACACACAATGGTTCCTGCTGTAACAACTGAGCTAATTTATTTTTAGTACTGTAATTTGATTCAAATTCATTTTTCGCAGGGCTAAAATATACTTACACGTACACACAATAAAAAAACACATGAAGAGACCGTAAAAAAGTAAGGAAATACTTCAAAATACATTATTTGCAGATCACCGAACATAGTGAAAAGATTCATCAACTTAAGTTAAAGCTCCTAAAATCTAATCTGTAATGGAGCAGTTAATAAATCACCACTGCTTTTCAGGCACGAGCAGGGAAAGACTTTAGGGAGGTCTTTCTCTCTTACCTCTGGTCCAGTTTCCTCTGCTGTGCGGGGTCTCGGATGCTGGCCATTCGGACCAGGGCACTCCCATTGTGATGGTTCCAACACCACAGCTGGTGGGGAGAGACCAGTGTGAAAGTGCCTGTGGCTACGCACATGCAGATTTGGGACACTGAGACAACACTACTGCACCCTCTGCACCACACTGAAACTCAGTGGCATTTGAGTGAACGGGTTTGGGAGTTATTTAACCTAACATTGGTGGTGTTAAAATAACATCACAGGGCCTTAAAAACAGACTGTTTTATCCCGGGCATTGTGCATTAATGAAATGGGATGAAAACTCACAGGAAGACGCTGTGCTGTGAAGAAACCAGAGCACTGCTTCAGGTCTTGGTCTGCCAAGGATACCGGAACCACGAAGTATTCTGGGAGACTGCAACGCAATCAGTGTTAGAAAACTGAGTGTGTGCGCCTTTTAATACAGTGAAAATATACTTAAAAGTACATTGAGCCACAACAAACATAGTGACTGATGAATATGAGCAATCATTGTTAGCCATTTTTGTGTGTGTGTGTTTTTCTGTGTGGAGCAGAAAAAGTGTGTGCGCACTTACGTGTGTGTGAGAGTGACTGTGTGCATGTACATGCATGCGCACTTTCATTTGAAAGACGCTGCTTTCATCTTCACTGACATCCTTCATCTCAGTCTGAGCAGGACTATTTTTAATCAGGTTGACATGTGCAGGCTTAATCACACAGTATCAGAACAGTGCGTCTCAAACTGACATCTGTGCTGTGTGGGCGTCAAGTGTGGATTCTCAAGCACATGATTTCAGTTACATCACTCAAGTGCAGAAAAATCCTGGCAATAGAAGCCTTAAATGTGAACAATTAGGAATCAGGCAAAACTTGATAAAAATGCTGTCCTTTCTGGCCTCCGGAACTCTAATCATTTTTAGGTCAAAGCTCAGGATCAGAGTTTTTCAATACTCTTTAATTATTTGCTCTCTGAAGCAGAGTGTAAGAGTGTGAAATGTTTGCACAAAAGTTGCCCTTACTGTTAACCCAAACGTTACAAAGGCACCAGAAGGTCTCTGCTTTCCAGAGTGTAACTTGAGAGCTTTGGACATGGACGTTAAAAGGTACTTTCTCTTCAATGTGCCCCTGAACACAACTGCTCATAAAGCCAGAAAGGTAATGGGCTGAGGTTGCGGAGGCCCTGAAAAATGCTTCCATAGCAACTTTCTTATTACATTGCCTGTCAAATTGGTTTTCCTTAAGCTACAGTAAAATCTCCATTTTGCACACTTTCAACCTTCTTGGATATTTTTCAAAACTGAAAGAAAGAAACTAAAGCTAGCCTGAGTGATGGCGCTAAAGAGCTAAAGAGCCAGCTCCCGGGGGACCGCTCCTGTGCCCCTCTCATTTCTCAGAGGTGCCTGACCTGGGAGAGACCGAGTAGCCTTCGTTGAGGGAGCAAACCCTCCACTCCGATGCCCCTGTTCGTTTGATCTCTCGGTCCCAGTCAGAAGAGCGGTCAAAGAGGGGGGTCTGTGGGCCGCTCCCATGGTCTGCACCATTGACCTGGTCACCTTCAAACCAGAGCACAGTTCCTCATACGTCATTTAAATGGGATCTTAATATGACCTAGCATTTATTTTATTTAATGTCTTTTAACACAATATTGTTCATTCGGCCTCACAGCAGGTCTTAGCATTAATAACGATTATAGCTCTCATTTACTTGGGAGGTGCCATTAAGTGAACAGCCTTGCAATGACACCAGTGCAAGGCAGATTAAATCACCCTCACAGGAGCGACAACAACATAAGTGCAACAGCACAGCAAACAAGCGACATGCTTAAAAATATAAATAAATAAACAAAAAAGGAGCTAATAATAAGTGTGTAACTGTACAGGGTGCCAAAATTATACTTGACATTTTATGGTTAATGATGGACCATTAAAAGATATCTAAAACTCCATAAATAGCAACGTCTCTGGATGCTAATTTTATGAATCACATGGTGTGCTCAAACATGTAAGCCATTCATCCCCAGCGGGGGCTGCACCTGCCACAACTTGAGATAAAGAGAGGTTAGCGTTAGCGTGTACCTGAAGGGCCATGGTGTCTCTTCCCAGTGTACTCAAACCCAAACAGCAGCTGTGGATCGGCAGGGTGGGAATAATGGGCGATGGCAAGACACACCTTAAGACACAAGAGGGTGTGGAACAAGAAAATAACCTCAAATTACAGAAAAGCAACACTAACAACGATGGTAGATTATATTTTACCTCACAAACCCCAACAGAGGAATCATTTTTTCTCCTTTGCGGTTAAGAGCTAAACCCAGCAAACAGCTCTTTCTGAAATGACAAAGTCACCTGCTCACCTGTTTCTGCTCCTCTGTTTCAGGCTGGGTCAGCCTGAGAAACATTCACTACATGCTGTGCTGGGCCGTTACCTTCTTTATGCTCCAAAATGCCCCCTTGCTCAGGACACAGAACGTATTTAGCCATGACATTGGGGGCAGCTCAAACACTAAATCATGTATGTGATTTTTCTGCTCCACACAAAAACAGTCCAAACAAAGTCAAAAAAAAAAAAAAAAAAACACTTAACTGGTCTTTAACTGTCAAACCTGTCAGTGTTCATCAGCAAATCAAAGGGAGAGGGTATGTGCAATATTTCCTTTCCATTACCATTGGCTGTGGAGGCTGGCAGCCACAAAACACATACATTGTCTGCTTCTGCTGTTAACAGAAACAAAATGTAAATTTTGTAAATAGGAATTTTATATTTACAAAAATGTAGATTATCCTTTTTCTTTCACACATATTAGTGTGGAATCCCCAAACACACACCTCGATATTCTCAGCTTTCTGTCTTTGGTGTGGCAGGCACCGTGTGTAAGCGGTCGCAGAAACCAGCGCCCTCGCATAAACCCCATCACTCACGGGACAGAGGCGTGGGCCAGGCGTGTGGAGCCATCTGATGGTGGCAGGGTTACAAGCCTGCACAATGCGGCTCTTTCATGGGGGAAATGCGACAGACACAGGGCACGCAGGGAGGAAGGGGAACTCGTGCCCGATGGCAGCGCCAAGCTCTGTAATTTCCCTCCACATAATAAGCCATTATAGGCCACTCTCATTCCATCTGACACAAAGAAAAACATAAAAAGGAGGCCTGCTTATGCTCCATGCAATCACTGCACAGGGCTTTGCAGGGCACAGTTATTTACTGCACTTAACCCTTTTTTTCAGCACCAAGGCTGTGGAGTATGAAAATAACACACTGCAGAGCTACTGAACTGTTAAAAATACAAGACTAACGCCCCTTAAATTACAGGTAGCCACTACAGCACAATTCAAAAGCAGTATGGAGAAATGGTCCAGAATAATTTCTTTTTAGCTGGCTAGAACATGTTAAAATGATCATGAAATATGGGCACAAAGAGGAAAGACTGTGGATGGTACTACCAGTAAGAATATGCTTTCAGCAACCCTCCTTTTGCAGTCTAAAGAAACTTGCTGCTCTGCTTTTGACATGTGTAGCGTGCACTATATGTGTGTATGGGCTAGAAAGTGTGCACTATATGCACAGTGTAAGCACTGCCTAGATAATGTACACTATGGGTACTGCCTAAGAATGGAAGGCAAGTGTGTGCACTCAAAGGAGGTATAATGCAGCTAGTTACCATAAAGAATAGGGCTCAGGGCCCTTTGCGGAGACTCTGAGCCCTTGTGTTATGCGACTGAGATTCAAATTCAATTCCAGCATAAAGCCTGACATTCCAGGACACGACCCCTTATCTAAATGCATGTGTGTCAGCAGAATGATCAGAAGTGCTGGCTGAATAGATGTCTTGTACTCCCCAACCACTATGTTCAAGCAACCCCATCCCAAACCCTGTAATTCAATATCCAATGAAACTGGCAGGTACCACCACTGCGCTGGCAGTGAGTCTGATGCACATTTGCAGCTCAACTTTCCCCAGCATGCACCAGGTGAATGTTTTACACAATACTCATAGCAACACTTTCCTGTATAAACAAAAACAATGACTTTTGACTTGCCATTGAAGTTCTTAGGCTGATTCACTGCTTGTTCTCACATTGAAGATGACACATCTTAGCATTATAATCTACAGCTAGGAACCATGAGTCAGATTCACAATGTGGAATCTTCATTTTACACCAGTTCCAATCTCCCATAGCAACCAAATCTGTTATTCTGCAACAAGGCGTGCATGCTGCTCTCTGTGAGTCACCATCACCAACAGATTTCACTCCAAACATGGGGACTGAACAACTCCACCATGAAGTGATACTGCATTCGTGTGAAATATTCAAATGGAAATGTCCAACAAAAGGGCCACACATGAGGAAAGTCTACAGAAGGCAACACAAAGATGAGAGATTAAAAGAGAACAATACAGAAAATCATATAGAAAATATACAAAAGGTAGACAGCAAGAGAACTGAATGACTAATGCTAAAAGAGAAAGAAGGATCAGGAAGAGAGAGGGAGAGGAAAAACAGAGAGAAACGATCTAGTCCCAGTACAACTGCTGATAGCACATGACTGCATGAGTTCAGACAGACACACTGTGCCCATCTCTCGGAGCTCCACAGAAATCAGATACAGGCCATCAGACTGGAAGTTCCCACTGTATGCAAGGCATGCCGCCCACCAGAGAGGGAAGAATGAAAGGGCTGCTGCCCAGCAGACAGGATCAGATCCCCGCCCCCCAGAGTTTTGAGGAGACTCACTGCTGGGGACAGCGAGAGGACAGCGAGCGGCCAAAGGCAGACGGGGCGATCACAGGCCACTCCGAATGCCCGCCCTGCAGCACAGCACACCTTCACCACACTTCCACATCCATTTGACCGCTCACCTTTACAGAGGAGATCTCACCAGTTACTAACTGGAAAAGGTGATCTTACATATGAAACCACCACTGCAAGATCTCTGAGTGATCTTACACATAGAATCATTTTACATTTGCATTCTGCATTTGCCTTCAGCAGATGCTCTTATCCTGAGTGACTTACACAGCTTTACATACTACCCATTTACACTGCTCCGTATTTATTGAAGCAACCTGAAGTAAGTACTTAACTGAAAGGCACAGAGGCAGTCCCTCACCTGGGAATTAAGCCAGCAACAGACCTGAGTTAGCCCACATTAGACCATTTCAGAGCTGATTCTTGACTTCAAGGGATGGGGTGATTTAAAATGCTGCTGGCTACAGACTATAGAGGGGATGATTCTGCGAATAAACCGGAAATTCTGAAATATTTGTCAAAACTGAGAACGAATGGTTTCAAATGAAGAAATTGATTTCAAAAGAAGAAACCTTTACTTTTCATTTGGAAACAACTTCCAAAAAAGAAAAAAATATAATAAAAGTCATGGCTAGCATGTAATTCTGCAAAGTTATTGAATTTGAATCTTCTCATAAAATAACTCCCTCCCTCTAAACATGTGGGCTTTGAGCTGGTGCTGAATGGCATGTGTGCATATATGCCTAGCCCACACTGGTGTGTCACATACCTTCTTGGCACTCTCTGGCCCTGCTTCGTCAAAGCGGAACCTGACGATGCGGAAGTCCTTGCAGTAAACAATGAGCTCAGTGGGGCTGAACTTCAGCTTCTGGTTGGATCCCAGGACCTTCCGCTTCCCCTTGGCGTCGTTAACTTAGGGGCGAGGGGGGGAACAGAACGCAGAATGGACAGAGGCAGGAAGAGAGACAGAGTCAGTCACAGGATTAATTAGCGCTAATACAGTTAAGACAATAACGGCCATGGTTTCAGGGGCCTTGGGGAGAGATTTGAGACGTGCCAGGAGAAACGGGCGTAATGAATTGGCCGCTCCCTGCGGGCGGAGAAATTTCACAGCAATGCCGGCTGACATTCTGTGACTGAGACAAACGTCTCTATTGTCTGCAATTCTCAGGACTTGGCAAACGCTATAATTAAGTGTGTCAAACACAAAACTGAAAGATAAATGTACAGTAATACAGATACTGTCAGGAAGGGTTGGAATCACTTAGTATATAATGTATGTGAGAAATCGCCATTGTTTCATTAGTTATGTCCAAAATGACTTTTACCCTGTAAACACTGGTCATAACCACAATCCTCATCCAACAGCTTATGCACAGTTAAAGCTGTGATATAGTACTTTCAGTGGGGGTGGGGTGGGGGAGGGCTGGCTGAAAAAGTGTGCTCATTTCTCTTGACAGTGATCATTACCCAGATCTTGATAACATTTATCTTTCAAGAGGCTTCATCAAGAAATCTCTCAATTTTAATAATTTAATCAGACTGAGGCAGAAAGAAACACTCTGAAACACTCTTTAAAGAATTTCACTTAAGTGAGGGAATTTACCTGGCTTCTACCAACAACAAACAAGGTCACTCCAACCACAATCTATAGCTGCATCCAGATATAGGCAACATTTCTTATACATGTATTTGAAATGAGCATTACTATATAGGTTATGCGTTTCATATACAACGTGGCTTTCTCTACTCTTTTTGGTTTTTTTAATACTATACCATGTCACCTGCAACTGACTTATTCCTCAGCTATTATCATTTTAGTCTGGGATGGGCAAAACTATATGGGTATATTCACTGCAATCAAAATGGATAGGACAGAAGGCATAAAATGTTTTGTAGGTGGCACAAGTGTATAAACTGTACAGCCATACATTTGAAATATGGTCCACTCCTATCTGTATCTAAGCTGATATGCCACTGGTAACTTACCCTCCCATGTGTGTTTGTTGTGCCAGGACTGAACATATACAAGGCCTTGAGTCAACTTGCCAAGCTTAGCATTACAGTGCTTCCACTGTAATTCAGAGACAGACAGTGGAGGGGAGCTAAAACGATCTCTTACTGTTTTTGCCAAGTTGAGTGCTCATAATGCACCTTTGTGGAGGCTAAACAGACAGAAAAATAGCTTCATGCTCTGCCAGCTCAGTACAACGGCCTCATGCTCGGGGCTATGTCAGCAAAAAGAGCCACAGTGACCTAATACAAACAAGATTAATCCTGACCAGGGTATTCATGCAGGGCTGCGTGGCTGTGCTATGACCTCATCTGTGAAAACACTCAGAACTGATCTGCTGGGGGCAACACTCACAAACGCATTTAGTCAACATGTTCAATGGCACACATCTAGAGCCGTGTTCCTAGAGGAGTGTAGAAAAAGCTCTATGGAAACCAGTGAATGAGCCTTGGGTCTGGCACACGTGGGGGAAACCCTCTGAAGAGTGATGCTTCAAACCGATCCCACACTTTCCCTCAGACTCCAGACACACATTACACGGATGGAAAACTTCGAAAGCATGAAATACCTGACTCATAGTGCATCTACAATTGAATATCTACATACCTCCAAAACTAAGACTTCTTCCTCTTGGCAGCACATAGGGACAGACTCTGTGGGAGTATTATCAGGGCGAGGGACACTTTCGAGCACACAGGTTAGTTGGGGGCAGCATATCTGACAGGCCAATCATTTTGCTCGGTTATTATAACCCAACTACTCACTCTTCTCTTGCCTGTCAGGAATTACATGCCACAGCATTTCAGGGTGAAGATGAATTTCAGTGCCAACAGACTGTAAAAACACTGGCAGAAAGTATTTTTGGAGCTATGTGACGAGCAACTGTGCTGGCTGTGAATGCAGTCCAGCTTGTTTTCCCCCACCCAGAGTTCACATCCACAGGCTGCTCTTCGATGACATCCAAATGCCATAAAATGTACACTTGCTCTTGATTATGATGCAGACAGTAAGAGGCTCCACTTCCAAAAATTACAATGACCCAATTCACCATCATGACTGAACCAAAACCTTACACCCCCTTTCAATCTGTTCTCATTTATACTGCTGTCCCAATTTATACGGCCATGAGATCTGGTCCCAGCACACTTCCTGAAACTTGATGCAAGAGCCGAGATGAGAGTAAAACACAGCCTGGGGAATTTCAGTGTCAGTGTGTTCTTACCTGTAACCACCTGCTCCACACATGCCAGGGGAATGTCATGCTCTCCAAGTAGTCGGTTTGCATACTGGAATTTCTGAGGAGGACAAAATTATTTTAAGTGTGGGTTGGGAGATGGAACAGGAGCAGGTTGTGGTGGCTGCAACAAAAACTGATTATTAAAATAATATTTTAAAGGGAGCAAAAGTCTTATTTACATGCAGCACATTTTCAAAAAGTGAGTTGAAAATGTGATCTCTAACTGCCACATACATAAAATTTGCCTAAACCAAGCAGGAGTGATCTACCAGACAAATCTACCACATCAGCAGGAAAAGCAGCAACCAAAGGTTTTTAAATTAGCATGACGTGTTTGGTAGATTAGAAACCCGACTACACAGGTGCTTGACGCAACTGCCTGAAACATTTAGTTTTGTGATCAAGTAGTCTGTAACGTGTTAAGAGTAAGGGGGGGATGGGAACAGTGAATCACGGTTTTGCTTGGCACATGGAAAATGGGAGTAAAATGCACATGAGCACATTTTCCAGGGGGATCATTACCATTTGCTGAGTAACGGCACACATCTGACCCAGCACTGAGGGGCTGGTGCTAATTCCCACACCCTGACTCACTGCGGCAGGTTTACAGAAACAAATGAGTCACGGGCTAAGTTTTGTGCACTTTAATTTATCAGATGAGATACAGAAACAACAATTACACAGAACTGGCTGGCGAATTTTCTAAATGCCTGACAAGAGAACAACTAACCATTACAGACAGAGAGTGAATTATTTTATATGCATAAAATAATTCAGTAAGTTTTCTGGAGAATTTCCTGTATACCTCTTATCTGACTTTCTTAAAAACAAATGTTCTAAAAAAAAAATATGGACAGTCCACAAGAACACTCAAACCTCGTTTAAAACCAAAGAACAACAGTTCTCACACTTAAAAACCTCAAACACCTCAGTAAGCTTGCTTCCCCTGCGATTTCCTTTGGACACAGAGCGGTTCAAGGTGCTAAATGTGAGGTTTGTGAAAACAGACAAGGCCTTCACACCGCTTACCTGCTGTGGCAGAGTGTCCTGGGTCATGAAAGAGATCTTGAAATTGGTGCAGATCAGTTTCCCCACAGATCGTCATGGCTGCTGTCCACGCTGATGCACTTCCTTACAAAGTTCGCCTCATTCACCACAATCTCCCCTGCAAACAGCACCCTGATAATTAGCTACAAGCACTTGCATGCATACAAAACCACAGCAGTGAAAACAGAATGTTTTACACTGAGCAATTACTGCCATGTTTATTTTAAAAACTCAGTGGCCAGAATTTCACACAAGACAATTGTGTTACTGCAAAATTACATTCCACACTTACACAACAACAAAACTTGCACTCATACAGACGTCACAGAAATTGGATTTTCAATTAATACACCAGTTACACATAACTTGATCCTTCTGAAAGTGTGGCATAAGTTTAGGCTGTCAAATTTGAGATCAAAGAATTTAATCATTACATGTCAAGTACAGTTATGCAAGTATAAAAAAATGTAATCATAAGATATACTTTATTGTTTTCCTAACTTATATGAAATAACATAAGAAATTGCCTTCAGAATTCAGGACCATGAAAGGCAAGTCATTTCTCCATCGCCTTCACCTGCTCTAAAGCTTATGCCAACTTAAAGTTAGACTTAAAGTCAAAAATTGTGAAACATGACATTTTTACTTCCACTGTAACAAGTTTCAGAATGAAGTTGTTTGCTTTAATATACATAGAGTTTCAAAGTGATTTTGCCTTTTTCCATTCCCCGTCTTCATGTGGAGAGTACCAAAGATACTGTATCAAACCAATACTGCCTGTGCCACAGGAGGAGCAAGAAGTCAACATACATTCAGTTAATACTCTGCAGGTGGCTGACTGGCAAGAGAAATCATCAAAAACAAATGAGACTAAGGAGTTAAATGGGCTTACCCTCAAATTCACACAGACCAGGCTGAACCAACTCTTAAATTGCATGACATCTGCTAGAAGACATTTTGTACAGCCAGTACATATCATTACCGCAAAACATGCATTAGTTAGGGGCATCAAAATAATCCTTGAGTGGCACTGACTGAAGCAAGTTTTGCATTGTGTTGGAATGCAAAAAAATGCAATGGCTAAAGATTGGCAAATCTAGAGATATAATCATATCAAAACATGTTCATATCATAATCAGGTCAACGCAAAACCAAGCTATCGGCCTAGCCCTGCTGTTACTTTGAAACAAGTATACCAGCAGGGGCTGGGCCTGTAGGGACGTGTGATGAAACTGCAATAAGTTTAATACCAAAGAACTAGTGAACACCCAAGATTTCACATGCCTGTGAGTGGAGAGGGTAACAAGACTGGAAAAGAATGCAAAACACCAGACGACAGAACGAGGCAAGGGACCTCCTTTACTTATTCATTATTTTGCTGTGATATCTGTGGGAGGTGAAAGGTCACGATCAAGTTTCGTCCATTGAGCCTGAGGCATACGGTTTCTCCAGAAGTAAAGTGATAGCTTTACTCCTCCCTTTTCAGAATGAGTAATGGAAACACCTGCAGGAGTTGGGGGCAAAAATCCATTCCTTTTTTTCCCCACTCACTGCTTTTTTCGTCATTTCGTTATGTTTCTGAGAGCTGCTCCAATGGAAGACCACTTCTTTCTGCCCATTTACATGGGCTCCCCTCTTCCTACAAAACAGCAGGTCTTAATAACCACGCTGATGTCTCTGCCCATGGGCTTGAGAGGTTTAGTATAAGAGTCTAACTCACTATCGATTATGCACCTACGGCTTCCTGACCAGGGTTCACCAGTCTGCCTCTCATTAATTGCTAACCATGGAAACCCCAGGAACTACCGCCAGTGAACAGGAATGTGTGTGTGTGTGACGCGCACATGTATATACATACACTGTCTGTTGGCAAACAAACATTCTTGGGCTTTATATTAACGTCCTTTAATCTTCCAGGGAGAAAAAAAAATCCCATGTTCTTGAGACAAACAGTGAGGACATGTACACTCTCATAGACATGTCGAAGCCTTCAGGTTATCAAAGACATTAGGAGCAGCACTTTCATTGGATAGGCTCACAGTGTTTTGTGGGACACAAAGTGCAGCTCTGGATGGCATTTTACAGTACAATAAAACAGAAACAGAAACATAAAGATTTCATTTTCAAGTTGTAGTGGCTTTATTGAACAAGAAGTATGTTGACCGGATTTTATGTTCACAAGATGTGAAAATAACAGATCTAACCCAGCCTTAAAAGCCTGCCGTCATCACTTTGGCATAGGAACCCTGCACGCTGCATATGGCTTCTCAAACTTTGCCTCGGCCCAAGTGCCAACACAACGTAAAACTAGACAAAACCAGAACTACAGAACTACCGATCTAAAGCAGACTGATGCTTTGTAAGAATGATTTATTTCAGAATGTTTCCAAACTATTTTGCCACCAAATGACCATCCTGCTGCACAAACCAAACTTTATCACCTTATCCACCCATGACAGAAGTCATGTAACACTAAAATAAGTGCATGTGGTTTGCCTTAGATACTCGCTGGCCTGTCAATATAAATAGGTTTACTGGCACGGCGAGGGTCAGTTTCACTATGAGTCAGAGGAAGGTGAGCCTGCTAATCTGACTCAGTCTTTCAGGTAATTAAACAAGGTCAGGCAGTCAGCATCAGGAAAGAAATGTCCTTCAAAAACCACCATCTACACTCAAAACAGCACCATTAAGAAAGTGAATTAACAATCAATATGAAACCTTTACCGCCTTACTTCAACAGCCAATCAAAAGTATTTCAAAACGATATCTGAAAGATGTTAGAGATATCTAAAAGAGCAACTCTGCTGCAAAATTGAGGACAGGAAGTCATGAACATGTGACTCCACTGATTCAAGAGACAAACTCTCATTTCATTCCACACCACAGATGCACCAGCAACTACATACTACCTCTGTCAACGGACGATGATAAAGTCAGCACATAGTCATTCATGCAGTCGCAGGTGCCCAGAGATGGCTGCTAGACAGTGATGACACTAATGAACTTAACTGGCTTAAGCCCTATCATTCACCATAGAGGCTGGGCCAACTGTTGCCTCATCAAAGCAGACATCTGGGCATAGCCAGTAATGCCCAGGTTGTGACTTTATCACCGAGTTGTAGGGCTCATGTCCGCTTTCCTAGCATGCATCTTACTGTGAGGGTTCCCAAGTCCCCCACTGAAAGATTATAACATTTCACAGACCAGCCATGCAATTTTAAAAATGTACTTCACTTATGACAGAAAGATCACCTTGTCCATCTCACCCATGGAACAATACACAGTCCCATATGCATCTTGCTTCTCTATATATTTTTTTGGCAGGGGAGCAGGGGTGACAATGAGGACACAGAGGTAGGACAGAGTAATGTTGATGAATAGAACCAAGCAAGTGCTATCCAGATGTTAAGACTATTCCCACCAATTCCATTTCTCACACAAGTTCACAAGCTTCAAATAGTCTACTTTCACTGTGAAGGACCAAAATGTTCTTCTGTGCCCTTTGTTATGAATGACTCATGCATGGCTTTAATTAAAATGTTGTATTTAATCTAATGCATCACTGTCTACTATTTCAAACAGGGGAGGGGCTGAAACAAAGATGGGCCCTATAAGTCAGACATCATTCATTTGTGAGAGTGTAAATACACATCAATACTGAATGGTTCCCATGCATTGTCAATTACTTGCTCTTTTGAGGAAGGATGGGATGGGGTGGGGTGAGAAACACAACCAGAAAGACATGTAGCATGGCTTTAAATCAGAGGTGAAACTCCCAAAAGGTCATAGACAGAAGGGCTAAACGCACACCTTTACAGCCGCCCCACATGTGGCTCACAGTCTCTGAATTGGAGTGTTCCCTCGCCTGACATGGGAGGCGAGCAGGTGCTGGGATAGCAGCCGGGGCTGCTGGGAAGGCAGTATATTATGAGAGCCTGCAGTTTGCCTTCCACAATAGGGATGGAAGAGTGGATTCCCTTGATGAATTAACAGCTCTTTGTCCGAGTGGAGAGCTGACACACAGCACAGTGCGGCTGCAGTGTGGCCCATGGGTCTTTGTTCCTGCAGAGCACAATATTTGTGTGTTGGACGACCCACAGCCACACAGAGGAATCAATGCCTCCTGAGCATGCAGCCAAGCCGTTTAAAAGCCACTGAGCCCCACAGGAAACAACATTACGGCAGAAACTGTCAAAGACAAGTTGAAATTGTATTTCATTTCTTTCTAAACTGGTGCATCAATCTCACAATCGCACTAAAGTCCTTGTCTAATACCATGAGCCAAATAAATCTCATTCCTAGAAAACACTAAGTTTGTTGTTGAGAAAGTATCAAGTGTTTAGCCTCTTATTTTTTATTTAGTATAACACAACAACCATGCACAAAACAAACAACAACAAAAAAAAAAACACCCATTGGTGGCAAAGGCAAACATGTCAAAAAAACAAAAGGGAGCAGATCATCTGAAATACAGAACCACACACCTACACAATGGCCATAAGGTCAAGGGCTAAGTGCACAGCCTCTGAACAACTGGCTCTGTCCAACCTCACTGCAGACTTCTCGAAAACCAAAACAGGGAGGTAGGCCACTCAAGTAAATGTCAGAGAAAATGGGGTACCAACCCTCCAGTTTGATTTCTTAGAAGCAGTCAAGACTGGCAGTAAGAAGGAAGAAGCAGACTGTGTGAGTACAAAGATGAGGGAGAGGCAGGGAAGAATGAACAACAAGGGAGGACTGAGGGAAGTGGACAGAGGAGGACTGAGAAAGACAAGGAGGGGACTGAGGCTACAAAGACAGATTATGAGGAAGAGAGGAGGACAGTCCAGGCCCCTTTGTTCAGATGACTCGGCCTGACTGCAGTCCACTGTCTGTATTTTGTGGTGGGCTGTGCTGGACCTGAATGGGCTATTCAGTGAGGGACAGTGGTAAAGGGGACACATTCCAGTCACGTACCAACAAGGGAGCAGAGCAGAGACAGCTGAAAACTGAGCGATATTCACTCCATTCGTGCTAGCCCCACAAATGGCTCAAGGATGGATGAAGTTAAGAATAATGCAGCCATCTAAACATCACACGACTCTGATGTAGTCAAGGGTCCAGCAAACTGAGTAAAAAGATACATTTTCCACAGATCATTCTAGAGCCTAGAGACAGTTACTATAAAAACTTGATACATGAATGCCTTCATAATTTAAAAAAACAATAATAATTTCAAAGAAAAATCTAGCTAAGCATCTTAATGCTAAGGGCCTCCTCAAAACAAAATGAATGAAAGTTTTAACCGAATTCAATGAAAGCTTGAAGCCTTCAGCATGGGCCCCAACATTTAACATAAAAACCGAAAGACTGACATAAGCAGTTAATGCAAACAACAGTGCAAAAACAAACAAGTGACTAAAATACAAATATAAGTGGGTGATAAAAATACAAATATGAGCTGTTAAGATATTTTGGAAAAGCCAACTTGGGGGAAATAAAAAACTGTCATGACAGCATCCTACCAGAAAAAAACACAGTCTATTTCAAAGTCTGGTAAAAACACCCTGGTTGTTTTAACCACCCTTTTCACAGCACCACAGCCAACACAGAAACATCCAGCCAGGGCAACCTGATCCACAAGTTTCCCCAGTGATGCAGTACTTCCCTTTGCAGAAATGCCCGTACCTCCCCCTCCCTGTAGGACCTTGTAAATAAAACATTAAAGCGGGCCCTGCCAATCCTACCCTGTAACAATGACCTTTAATTATCCTACAGACAGTTATAGCCTCAGTGTGGAAACGGCACTGGGTCAGTCTACCACAGTGAAATACTTCAAAAGAAAAGCAGAATGTTCTATGTATTCCTGTCAACCGTTACTACCATAATACAGGAAGCACAGAACCACTGAGAGGTGTTCCATTTTCATTCCAGCTGCACAAAGTCAAATTTCTACTTTTTTTAAACAAGTGCCAAGTAATTATGAACAATAAACACATGCCTTAGCAAACTATTCCACAGAGACTATAATCCAATTATTTGTGAATTCCTCACTTGTTTTTAGCCAGAGGTCTTTTTATAAATCATTTAGGAAAAAGCAAACATTTCACTGTAAATGAGCAATGAACTCAAGATGTTCACATACAGATATATAAAGATCATGAACGTGTTCTACAAGGTTTTGGAATTAGTGTATTTTATCATTTTTCATTGTTTCTCAATAACATAATACGATACAGTGCAACTACTTTACACGTAACTGATTTGGCACCCAAGAGAGGTGCCCAATCCGTCAACACATGTACTTTAATAAAAGACCCAGAGTACAATACTTTTGAAAAACAGACCATTACTATCTGAGAAACCTAAGAGGTTGATTTTTCTGTTGATTTTGTTCACATTGTTCCCCTCCTTCCAAACACCCAACAACAACTGTTACAATTCATCAGTGAAGAGGGTGTCATCACAAGGACACTTCCATTCATAAAGCACATTGAGTTGCTGAGGATTTTCAAAGACAATATACAACAATGAGCGCTTCACTCAGACAGCCACAAAAATTACAAGGATTTACTGAGGAGAATTCTAAGGTAGATACAGATGAGCTCAATAACCGCTTCCTTCCTTGCCATGCTACCCCTTGGACCTGCCTTTTCCTCATACAGACCTGGAAATAAGAATAACAAATTCATGGGCGAAAGAGCAGCCATCATGACTGTGACAGAAGAAGCACTCCCAACAACAATCTGAAACGACACTGCAGTCACATTTCCTAATGCAATACCAGAGTCATTATAAATTTCCCCAACCACATGAAAATGGAAGAAATGTGTCAGATGTATCCAAAATATACTGGATTGGAAGGTCACTCATCTCACTTCACGTCTGTATTTAAAATATTATTTAAAAGTCGCGATCAGAAAAACCCGATACATTTTGTCTTCTGAATAATCCTTGTAACTGGAATATTTTCATCAGTATGGACAGACCCAAACTACGCTACGACAATGTGCACACAAAACCTCCGTCATGAGCATTCCAAGCAAGGCACGACTTCATTGGCCCATGAATAACTGATGCCATTTGATTTAAGCATCAATAAAACACTATGACTAAAAACAAGGGAACATGCAATATTAGATTTTTAAAAATATAATACGATTTTCCTCTCTTAATTTAAACAACCATATCTTTTATACCGATATGATATAGGACAAGCATCAAAATCATTGTAACATAACGTCTGAATAGCTGACCTTACCTGCAAGTAATTTAGCCTCTAACTTATTTATTGACGGCTGGGGATTTTTCGTCACATCGGTCTGTAAATAATAAAGACAGTGAAATTAACAGAAGTATATGGTACAGCGTATTATTTAGCGTATTGACTCGGCTAGCTACAAAGCGGCTTTGGAGTAGACCAGGCACAAAAGAAGTCTACCGGCGTAACGCTGGCATATCCTTACTATCGCTAGGCCAGCTGAACTAACTTGTGAAAAATTCTCAGTCCCCAGCGATGTTGGCTACAGTTACCGACACAGCCATAGTTACCGTTATCACCAAATCGAATGAACCGGCTTGCATATCTACGACAACGATAGCTAGCTATCAATTATGTATTTAAATTGCATTACTTTTACTAATCTAGTCAAATAAGATAGCGATGAGATACCTTTTGAAGTAAATGTAACATATGGAACGTCCCTACCAATCAAAAATAACTAACGTTAAGTATCTAAACTTATACATTAATGTGGAGTCATCACTAGCTAACAAACTAGATTTGCAAGAAAACAATATCTAACTGAAAACTTTTAAATCACTATTAAATGTTTACCGCTATCATAACAAAGATAATTAATGTTATCAATTTAGAAGTTAGTTCCTCACTAGTGATCACAGTAGTAGGCACTTGGTTAGCTAAATGGTTTTCTGATATTGCTAAAACAAGATTTAAAAACTTACGAATGCTTACCTGTAAAGGAGGAAGGTAGGACTTAAATGTTGGTTTCAAAGGTTTGATGGAAAACATCACAATTAAAAACAGTTGCAAGGTCGGCGAATAGCTAGCTGCAGCTAACTAAGTCGCCAGTTCACAACTGCTAATTCAACAGGTGGCTTGCTATCTTGCGTTAAATGATCAGCTCACTAGCCAACCTATTGGTTTAACTGGTTAGCTGACGTTACTTCAAAGGTAAATCAGTGTTGATTCTGTTTGCAGAGGCAGAGGGAAATCCTTCTTGTGTGATAGTGTTCTCCATTTGAACAACCAGCCAGCAAAGAAGCTTGATATTGCTAGCTAGCAGTCACTCAGCTATACTGGTTCATGCAGTCGAAATAGTGAAACGGCAGATTGAAGACGTCTGTAGTCAATGTTACACTGCTGAGCAGCTTTACCAGTGTCATTTCAAGAAGCTAGCGAACTTTAGATGCGCTGCAGATCCTACATGAAACCAAGCTGACACGAAGTGGTATTAAGTGAACGAGCATCACCAGCAGGTTGTTCAGTTACCAGCTAGCTAACAGATATCTTGATACTGTCTATTCGTCGAGCAGCCTTGCTGTGAACCTCAAACTTACACTGAATAACATTCGCTACCAACTGTGGATCTGTGAAGTTTTAAAAAGTTGAATATTTGCGAAACTGTTTCCTTTCTCCATTCTTATGTTCACGAATAACCGGTCAGAAAATTCATTCTGGTCTGGACATCTCAAGTCTACGCTTGAGGCGTAGCTTCCCAGCATTAGATTCCGAAGCCTTCCGAAGAGATCATTTTTAGGACTTAGGTCCTGCCACAACAGGGGAAGGGGTGTGCTCAGAGTTTGCCTTTCTTTAAGACTGGATCACATTCATCAGCATTCCTTGGTATAGACTAGGAGATCGACCTCAATTCCGACTCTTTTTCTGCCGAAATTTGCATGAGAAATATACATTGGAGTATTCAAATTTATTTTGTCTTTGTGGTTGACAGGATATGTGTACATCACAATTTTGCAAATGGCTTAAATGCAATGCTGCTTACATATAGGAAACTGATCACTAACTTTCCGTTTGTGATTCATCTGAATGGGTTGATGTCTAGCGTCATCTAGCGGCGTATAGGAATATGAACGGCCATAACTGTCACTTCATGCTCAGGAGGTTTACAAATCGGGTATTAGTCTCTTTGTTTTTATTCGCTAAATTTCTCTTGAGCTGGTGTGCTGAAAGAATTAAATGTAATATAAATTCGAGTTTATTGATATAGGCACATCAATATCATTGGTTGAAAAGGCCATGGTTATATGATTTTAGACTGCATTTTTGAAGGAAATTGCAGATTTAAACCATCTGCTTGAAAGGTTTATTTGCCTGATTTTATTTTATTCTGGGTCATTTTGCTTGTAGGGTACAGGGTATTTTAAAGCACGAGGTTAGGGTTTTTGAAGCTGCCATAAAAACCAAGACTATCAAGACAAGATGACCATTTTTCCATGAAAGATGACCTTGAGTGAATCTTTTTCATATCCACAGTTGAGGATGGTGTCACACTTCTTCCACCCCTTTTCTAGGATGACACAATATGAATAAATTGATGTAAGTAGGCTATGACAGTAGCCTGTATTCAATAGAAATGTTCTTTATTAAAATTTATAACCATGCAGTGTATACTGTGTATGTACTGATGCAAATTCATCTGGTGTAAGTTCATTCTGGTGTAAAATACAGACATACTGATATAAAGCAAATTCCCAATAAAAGAAAACAATATGAATGTTTTCTTTCCTAGTTGAAGACTGAATGATACATATGCCTCCTGTGATATAAATACAAACATACAGTTACTGTTGTATTATACACAATGAATGATTTTCAAATTTTATGAAACTCTGCCTCTAAAAACAAAAACACTGAAACCATACCACATTAGCTTATGATTATGTAATTAATTATATAGGAAAAGAAGGAATGGAATGTCTAAGCCTCTAAACTTGAAAAACACAGGAACAATATATCAGATACCTTACTTAACTTAACATGTGATTATCAACAGGACAGTTACAATTTTTCGAGAGTAAAAGACCCTCTTCCTCTGTGGGTCATTAACACATGCTGTTTGTGTCCTTGATTACTTCATACACATGGGCCCCTGTGTCCACAGGACCCTCTGGCTGCTTCATATTCCCAGCAAGGTGCTCAGTCCTGGGCTTGGAGCTGTCTTTGTCCCCCTGAGGAGGTCCTGAGGCCTCGTACAGAGAGTTCTGCATGACTATAGAGTATGGCTCAGCAGAGAGCTCAGACTGGTCCCTTTCCACACTGTCTGCAGGAGGAGCTGCAAGTTGTACCACAGAGTATGGCTCCAGTTCTCTTCCTGACACTGAGTATGGGGAACCTACAGCAAGGAATAGAGTTTACACTAATAATAATAATAATAATAATAATAATAATAATAATGATAGACAGAAGAAATAATATCACCATTTAATTTCTTTTTCAAACATTATTTTTGTAATAACAAAAATATTTACTCACAGTCTGGATTGCTTGCTTTCTCTCCACAGTTTTGTCTGTAATGATGAAAAACTGTGGTAAGAGGTAACTTCCTGGCAGAACTGAGTTGAAGATCGAACATACAGGAGATGAATAATCATAACTATAGTAATAGATAAGTGTGTAGATGAATTACGATGTTACCTTTGGTCATTCCCAAAATGTGATTCTAAGGGAAAAAATAAATCTTGTCAGGTAACATGGAATATAAATATTAAATCAACAATCAAACATAAATTGACACACTGGAGAACACTAACCCTTTGAAATGATGGCCCTTTTCTTCATATAAAGGGCAATTAAAATGACACTGATGACCAATAAAGATACAGCTAGATACAATGGAGTCAACCTCCCTGCAAAAAAAGCACAGCTTCAAATTACAAATGATTCAGCTTGAATGTTGGCCAACCATTTAGTAGTTATTAAATATGCTGATAATATCAAAGACGAGCTCCCCTCAATGTCCTTTCACTCTGTGACTGATGCACTTCACAGGTACATTTCTGTCAGCCATAAATTTAAGAAGGTATGCCTGACAGTTGTTGATTAAATAACTCACCATGTGGCTCTGAGAGTGGCTGATCCACTGTTTGTGTGGGGTTAGCAGTCATCACAAATGTTGTTTCCCCAGTTGTACCTGGGTCTGATGGTTCCTTCTTGTCCACTGACATGGTTATGTTATTAAGTACTGCCCAGTTTCCCCGGTTTCCTTTGATGACATTTAAAGCACATGCATACTGTCCACTGTCTAAGTGTGTGCTTTTGTTGATTATCAGGTTATGGGAATGGATGTTTTCATTGGGTTTGTCTAAAGTATTGTTTGAGACCCTGTTGAGAAGACTCTTGCTAGAAGGACAATGATAGGTATAATGTGACATCTTATTGCCACTGTAACTGTAAGAATAAACACATGTAATTTCACTGCTCTTGCTGGATGTTTTCAGCCAGTACACAACGTAGGGTTTGTTGTAAAAGTCTTTTGAGATTTTGAAAGAGCACATTAGAGTAATAGACTCTCCCTCATGTATCTTAATGGTTGAATCTTGTCTCATTTTAGGAAAGGGCATCACCACTGGAAAAAAGAAGTCTGGTCATAAAAATGCCTTCAAAACAACAAAGAAAAATAATAACAATGCCAAATATGTTAATACTAATACCTACATTTCATTGTTGATATCCAGACTGTGTATAATTATCGATATACAGTATAATCACACAAATAATAGTAAAGCAATACAATTTTAACATACAGAACCACAACCATGTAAGTAGACCCATAATTACCTCATAAAACAATTTTATAAATGTTTTCATGGCAACATTACATGTAACATCTCTTAAAACATTTGTACATGTGGAAAAGTCATGGTAAAAATGGGAACTCACCATTTGGATTTTCATATGCTAGGATGTAATAATCATTTTGGCTGTCACTTGAGAATAGAGATTTGAATGTGTTGTGTTGTGCCTGAGAAGAGCTAACACAAGCAAAAACTCCATTGTGTTTTGCAGGACCATGGACTTCCAACCAACAATTTTTGGAACTTTTCTTGGTTTTCCTGTGGTTTTTGCAAATTACTGAAAACGCTCTACATTTCCCATTGTCTTCATTGCTTTCACCGCTGTTTTGTTCATTTTTGATGGAAATTTCACAATTCACATTTTGATCGTAGTTAGTGTCAATTTTCCATGTGTTGTGTTGACAGGTCATTTGTACTTTTTTTCTGATCTTCTGGTAAAGAAAATGGGTTGCTCCTTGAAACATAAAATGTTTTCCTGAGGTTAAAAATGTTTTTTTTTTTTTTTTTTTTTTTAAATAAAATTATTATATGGAGTATGGAACAAGTAATAGTTTTATTAACATTCATTCATGGAAATGATCCAGAGCAAGTCATTTTTTTAAGTTTGGGTAATCATAGTTCTTAAAATTATTAGATTCCATGCAGAAAAAATGACAAAGGCTGACAGTAATGAAAACAGTTCTAATATTTTTTTTAAAGAAATTGGTCAATGATGATATAATTGTTAGATTATTCAAAAACTTTAGTAATTACAGTATATATATTTTAATGTATTTATTTAAGCATTGACCATGTTTATTGTAATAACTACTTTACTAATGCATGCCTATCACAGTGCTATGAGTATAGTTTTTGAAGTTAAGGAAGCATGATGAAACGTTAATGTGAATGATCCCAATATATTTTTCCTCTTAGATCTTTAGCCTTACAGTTATACTTTCACAGCAGCCTACCTTGAGCATGTTGTCTGAGGAGAGTAAGCAGAAGGCTAGCACACAGCAAATTCATTGCTCCTCTCAGGTTGAGTGGTCTGTCCAGTGAAGAAATTGGTTAATATGAAACAGCCGTGGGTAGAGAGACTGATGCAGGGACAAAAATAATCTTTCCTGCACAGAGCATGAGATGACCAACACCAATGGCTGCACAGAAGTGTGCTCAGTTCTGCTCCAGAATTATCCTAAACCCCATAGCTGCACTGAACATTGGTCAACCTCATCATTATAGTTGGAAATGTGAACATGATGACATGACCATGCCATGCAATGATTCACTCAAACCACACAACAGGATTGCATAAAAAGGAAGTGGGCACAATGCAAGAGCAAACAGCCACAGACGTATGAAAACAATTTGTCTTTTTTGCACTCATCAAGTTGTTAGTATTGATCCCAAAGATACAAACTCCTTCAATGCTGCAAAGTTCAAATGACCTGCACAGCATACAGAACCTCCTAAATGAGTTTTGTCAGTAAACCAATGATGATCTTCACTATGTATTTTGCAACTTTCCATCAGACAGTATGAATATACATGTCATTAACCACTTATAGTTTCTCAAGAAAGGATTGCCACCCACTGCTGACAGCCTGGCAGTCTGTACAGCAGTATGTTTGATGTCACTGGCTTCTTAACATCCAGTTGGGAGAATGCAGTTAGTGAGCAAATACTAATATTATTTTTCCTGGTTTCAGTTTCCTCAGTATCAGGCACCTTGAGACACTGTTTGGGGACTCTAAACATTATTCAGTACCTTAGTCACTGCCACTGTTCTTCTCTGAAAACTGTCCAAGTATGAGCTGTCTGCATCTCACTCATCGCACAGCATCGCTCTGTGTGCTGGAGGCCTGTTGTCAGTCACCCCTGTGTCTCCTCATCCATGTACAACAGTTGAGGCCACATCCATTTGGAAAATGATTGACTTGTGAGCTCATGGAGTAAAATAGTGTAATGTTTGTATATGTACAGATTTATAATGTATGAAATCTGTTGTTCACTTCATAGGCATGCCCTGCGGTTTGAAAGAAATGTTTCAAGCTGTAATAGAGAAGTACTGTTTTGGTAGTTTATTTGGAGAACTAAGTTCTCTACTTCCATTTTCCCTTTTGCAACAGCCGGTTCTTTGATGCATTTCCTATTGACACAACACATAGCACAGACACGAGTCTGTTAGTCTAATAACAATCTGTCAGGACAGCACAATTGTGAGAAATGGCTAGTTACAAATATTTTGTTCAATATTGTGAGATTATTAATTGTGAAATTGAAAACGTGAAACACAAACCACAGGTTTCAACAAATATTTTGACAATTAAGCAGGTTATACTACAAGCAAGTGAAGATGATTATAATAATTCTTTGAAATCATTGTATTGAAGTTTTAAACAACTTTGAATCAGCATAAAATATTTTAAATTTAACCTGTAATCCTTTACACATTTACTCATCGGTGCGGTAGGCTAGTAAACCAAACTAATCAATGGCACTTGATCTTGTGAATTTGATATTCAATGTAAATAAATAACTACAGCCTCAGCAATTACATGTATAAATGATCATATTTATGTTTTCTAAATAATTTGGAAACTCCAGTCTCTCTTTTATTTTTCATTTAACACTGTTTCGACCAAAAAAATGATATTTAGCTGTCCCGAGGTATGCATCCCTTTTTTTTTTTTTTTTTTGGGGGAATTGGAATGTATTGTTTTAGTTTTGGAAATGGCCAGCTCAGCTTCTGAATATCTGAGTGAAACGCATTGATCAGCTGCATGACTTAGCAGAATATGCTACAGCCATTGGTGAAGCTCACAGTTGTGACAAGGCATTCAAAATCTGCTTGAAAGAAGGGGAAAGAAGCAAAAGCTGATTTATATACTTCCAGCTAATTCTTACAGCACTGTACCCACAGATAGCTCCACGAATAACCATGTAAAAACGGAATTGACCTATTGAAATCTGTCTGTGGCATCAAAGTTGTCTGGGATCTTTCTTCAAATCACATAAACTGTAGACATCTCTGTGATTCAGTGCTTTATCCTCTCAAACAGGGATAAGTTTTCAGTTACACTTTTCAGGATTTCTTTTGAAATAGTGAAAGGAAATGATGAGGTTGTGGCTGTATGGACCAAAGCCAAGTGTCTCTGTAGATGGTGCAGCTGTAATTAGCCTGCAGGAAATTAGACAGAAAGTGCAACACCCACAGACACCTGCACCACATGGTTATGGTTGCCCACACACTGAACTATAAGTTAAGACAGCGTTTTACTTTGGTAAACCAAGAAGACAAGCACATACTTACCAGTAATGACAAGTCTTAAGCATTAACAAAGTGATAGCTCAACATCCTATATCCAAATGCCAAACATCTTGAGCAATTACTTTTAATACCAACAACAAAAATTAATAAACTACAAAAGATTCTGAGCATTCTACAGGCCATAACAGCCATTCCCAAGTCAATATTTCACACAGCTTTTATGTGCTTATTTAATTACTTTTTGAATACTGATATACTACGGTTCTGCAAACAATGAAACAAATTTTTGTATGGTGCTGGACTAATATTCGGATGAGAGTGGAGTTTTTAGTATAATCTGGAACTACCTAACAGTAAAAATGTATGTCATTTTGAAAAGGATTTGGTACAGCTCCATGTGAAAAGAAACGTTTTATTATTTCCTGATTACAATTATCCATTGTGAACAAAAGTATCCATTGTATACAAGTATCCACTGTAACAAAACAAAACTAATTTATTAATTGATAGTACCGTATCTGTTTTCATGAAAAATATACTATTGCAAAAGTATAGGACAGCAGGGTGTAAATAGGATTATATTCACCCAATCTGTGTTGGATAAAAGATGTACTTTTGCAAAAAAACATTACATGAATTAAATAAAAGACTGAAATATAAGAAAAACTGTTTTGTAACAAGTTTACCATATTGTATACTATTGTACATGAAATCAAAAATAAAGTGAACATTTTTTGGTCTAATCAGACAACTATGGAAGAAACAGAGAAACTAATTTATCGTAAATATATATTAATTTATACATTCAATTATTGTTATACATGTATATGAGCAGCAAATGGTTGGAAATGTTATGAACTGTCATACACATGTGCTGTTTGTGTGCTTGATAGCTTCATACACATGGGCCCCTGTGTCCACAGTACCCTCTGGCTGCTTCATATTCCCAGCAAGGTGCTCAGTCCTGGGCTTGGAGTTGTCTTTGTCCCCCTGAGAAGGTCCTGAGGCCTCGTACAGAGAGTTCTGCATGACTATAGAGTATGGCTCAGCAGAGAGCTCAGACTGGTCCCTTTCCACACTGTCTGCAGGAGGAGCTGCAAGTTGTACCACAGAGTATGGCTCCAGTTCTCTTCCTGACACTGAGTATGGGGAACCTACGGCAAGGAGAAGATTATTGTTATTATTATGATTATGATTATGATTATTGTTATTGTTATTATTATTGTTGTTATTATTGTTATTGTTATTATTACTACCAAGGTTTTGCTATTACATTACCAAAGAGAAAATTTCAAAGCTGTGAAATGGAATATAATACCATGCAAATGTTATTTTTTTTAATAACACAATAGTAACTCACAGTCAGTGTCAACTGATTCCTCTCCAATTTGGTGTCTGTAATGAAAATGTATTTAGAGCAAACTTCCTGGAAAAAAACCAATTCACAATCCTACAGATATCTAATGAATAATTATGACTATGATCATAATCTCTTCTCAAATCAGTGAATTTATACATTACCTCTGTTCTCTCACAAATTTAGATTCTAGAGAAAAAAACAAATACTGTTAGGTAGCATGAAATGTACATAATATTTGAGATTTTTTTTCAACACAGCACACATTGGGTAATACTAACCTTTTGCAATGTTGCCCTTTTTCCTGATATAAATGGTAATTGCAAGGACAATGATGATCATGATAGCAAGAACCACATACAGTGGAGTCAGATTCACTGCAAACAAAACACACACCTATAAATCATACTTCAGTTCATATCACATGATGAAGGTAAAACATGGCTGACATTGACCTATAATTATATAGGAACTAAATTTGCTGATAAGATCTGACACAGACCCCCCAAGTGCCCTCTCAGCCTAATACTGACTTCATAGTTATATTTCTGTCTGACCCCAACTGTACAAAGGTATAAATGACAATAAGCATATGTGTGGATCAGAACACTGTATAGCAGTGAAGATGGAGTAACTCACCACCTGGAGGCTGAATTGCTCTTGGACCTGATGGACCCTGCCTATCCACTGTTACAGTGATATTAGCTATTACCGCCCAAAATCCTTTTTTTCCTTTTATCACATTGAAAGCACACATATAGTGTCCACTGTCTGAATGTGAGCCATTGCTGATGCTCAGGTTATGGAATCGTTGAACTTCAAGGGGATTTTTTGAAGTGGTGTTTGAGATCCTGGTGAGGAGATCCTTTCCAATTGGACAGTGAAAGTCATAAAGTGGTCCATGATTACTGTAGTCATAAGAATAAACACATGTAACATTACTGCTCTCACTGCTTGTTCTAATCCAGTACACAAAATAAGGCTGGTTTGAAAGGTCTGATTGGATGCTGAAATTACACATCAGATTAATGGACTTTCCCTCATGTATTCTAATGTGTGAATCTTGTCTGCTTCCCTTCACCTCTGTAGAAAAACAGAGACATTGATTGTTAAAATAACAACTCACAACAACAACAAAAAATCAACATGTGAAATTATTCATAAATATTAATAAATATGTTTCACTGATGATTATGTGAGAATATATGTGGTCATTGGCATAACAAAACAATGACAGAAAAATCCTGAACCATAAAATATATATGTGCATGCATAATTATTGTCTCACAAAAATAATTTCCCATCAAATGTCATATCTTCTAAACCCATTTTCATATGAGGGGAGGTGTAGGGGTACTGGGAACTCACCATTTTCTGCTGCATATACAATGATAAAATATTCAGCCTGGTCACTGTATTTAAATGGATATATATACTGTGACTTTAATGTATCCACACAAGCAAAAAATCCATTTTTTCTTTTGGATTATTCACTTTCAGACAGTTTGTTGAATCTTTGGGTCCTATATTTTTTTGCTGTTTGTCCAGATGCAGTCATTGTCAATCTCTATATTGTCTATGGAGCAGCTCTTTTTATCCGCTCCACTTCTGACAGTAATGTCACAAGAGATTTTTGAATTTTTGGTTCCTGTATTCTTCTTGCTGTTGGTCCAGCAGATTTTGCCAGCCTCAATATCCTCATTTTCATTTTCTCCACTTTCTCCATCTCCACTCTCAACAGTAATGTTACAGTCCACTTTGTGATCATAGTCAATGTCAATTTGCCAGTTTCTGTGTTGGCAAAACATTTGTACTTCTGCATTCTTCTCCAGATAAAGGAAATGGGTCACTCCTTCAAACACAAAACAGTTTTACAGAATGAAAAATGCTTCCATAAATTATTTCGACATTTTGGTTACCAATGTTCTGTCATTCTGCAGATTCCTTCAAATTAATACTGACTAAATGTACAATACATACTTTTTCCATAATTTTACAAGCAAAACCATGACTTTCAAACGTTTTCTATACTAATCACAAACACCATATGGATATAATGAAGCAATCAAGACATATCAATCTTAAAGTTATTTTTTCGTAATTTACCACCCTGTCATTGAAGATTAATGTTCAAATGAAAGGACATTTGAAAAACAGAAACTTAAGTTTTAATGTGTTGGGTCAAGTATATTTTCCATCACCTTTACCCTTATGATAATGTATACGGACAGTTACCTACTGTACCTTGGGCTTTTTGTTCAATGAGAAGTAGCAGGAGGCTAACACACAGTAGATCCATTGCTCTTTGTATGCTAAGTGGTCTAACAAGAGAAGAATTTGGTTGATTTGAAGAGATTTTGGCAAAAGACAGTAGCAGCAACAGTGAGAAAACCACATAACATGGCAGGAAGTCAGCATCTACCTTCTCTGTTCAGAGAGTGCACCATGTGACTGTAATAGCCGATGGCTATTGGTTGCTGACCCAACTGAAGGATGAGTGGTTTTACAGAGAAATGAGTTCCTCTTTTATTGCAAATTTCTCTCGCTGAATGGTTTCAGATAATAAAATAAAATGATAAATTAGACAAAGGAAACCCAAGCAAACATAAATCATAGTTTTAACCATCATTATTTCATTCATCCAACAGAGAAAGTCACCAATTACCCATATTGCCCCTGTGAAAAAGTAAGGTTCATATCTCACTGTTTTAAAAGCTACAGTGCAGGGCCTGAGTATGCTGTACTGTCCCAACAGAAAATATTTAATGATGTAAGCGCCCACTGTCTGCAGCCATGGATACCCTGTCCTGCTTATTCATGTAAGCAGGAGCTCCTCAGTTATATATACAAATATGTTTGAAATCAAATAATGAAACAATAATTTTAAAACATAATTCAAGTACACATTTATTAATTCCATAGTACAGAATTCTCAGACAATGATTGAGCATTAAAATGGGTTTATTTACAAGGGATATTGACGAGGGATATACTTGGGCTTGGAGTCTAAGGGGGAGGAATAGTTTGGTTCTCAAGATGAGGGCAACCCCACCCCCCTTTCTTTGACTGAAAGAAATAGGGAGAACAGTTAGGATTAGGTACCTTACTTGAAGGGTACCTAAAAAAAGAGGAAGGAGAGGATGAAGGTGGAGGTGGGGAGGAGAAACGCTAAGCATGACAGGAACAGAGATCTGAGGTGTTTCTATACCTGTATGAGACTGGAAGGGAGGTGTGATTCATTATATTATATAGATCCATGATGAACTGACACTGTTTACTCATCATCACCACAAAACATCCTGTTAAATTCAGCTGTGGTCCAGTCATTGTCAACCTCTATATTGTCTATGGAGCAGCTATTTTTATCCGCTCCACTTTTGACAGTAATGTCACAAGAGATTTTTGAATTTTTGGTTCCTGTATTCTTCTTGCTGTTGGTCCAGCTGCTGTGTTGCAGTGTGCCAGCCTCAACATCCTCATCTTTATCTTCTCCAGTTTCTCCATTTCCACTCTCAACAGTACTGTCACAGTCCACTTTGTGATCATAGTCAATGTCAATTTGCTAGTTTCTGTGTTGGCAAAACATTTGTACCTCTGCATTCTTCTCCAGATAAAGGAACTTCACTCCTTAAAACATAAACCAGTTTCACAAAATTAATATCAATTCCATGCATTAAATGAATAATATCTGTTAGTGACCACTGTTCTTTAAACCATCAGACTACTTACAATGCATACTTTAGTCATAATTTTACAAGTAAAAATGTGACTTTCGAATATTTTCTATAATAATTGCAAACAACAAAATGCTGTTATGAACAAATGTATATAATGGAGCAATCAATACATAGATACATACCTGTCCGTTATTTTTCTTAATTTCCAACCCTATCATTGAAGATTATTGTATATTGTTTTCCCTTATTCAAATGAAAGAACATTTGAAAAACCTAAAAGACTTAAGGTTTATTCAGTGGGGTCCATTATATTTTCCACCATCCTGAACCTTATGATGATGTACACTGTCAGTACTTACTATACTTTGGGCTTTCTGTCCAATGAGAAGTAGCAGGAGGCTGAAACACAGCAGATCCATTGCTTTTTGTATACTGGGTGGTCAATCAGGAGAAGAAATGTGTTGATTTGAAACAACTTTTGTTACGGACACAGAGGCAGCAGAAGAGAGAAAAACCACATAGTAAGGAAGGAAGTCAGCGATGGCCACCCTGTTCAGAGAGTGCACCAAGTGACTGTAACAGTTGTTAGTTATTAGTAATTAGCTGACTCTACAGAGTGACGTTGCTAAGCGTTGTATTGGATAGATTGGGATAAATTGCTAAGAACTATGTCACTCTTACCTCAGTGACCCAATGTTTGTATATCAGGCAGCTTTGGACCAGCCTCATACTACGTTGTAAATGCTTCTTCTCAAAAATAGAGATTTGATCACATTAAACAAGCCATGTACAGTGAACAAAAGTGATGGATAAAACTGAATTTCATCAATTAGCCTATTCATACTTTGCCAAAGCGGACCTCCACCTTTAGCTGATAATAGCAGAGCTGAGACTCAAACTACCAGTCATGAGACAAACAGCTGAGTCACAAACATGTTCTTGCACTCCATAAACCACTCAAGAGCTCATGTCTCTGTCTTTTGAAATCCACAGTGCAGGGCCTGAGTAGGCTGTACTGTCCCAACAGAAAATATTTAAATGATGTAAGTGTCCACTTTCTGCAGCCATGGATACATTGTCCTGCTTTATTATTTCATTATTATTCATATGATTAGGAGCTCCTCAGTTATATACACAAATATATTTGACATCAAATGATGAAAGATCAACTTTAACACATAATTCAAGAACACATTTATTAATAATTTTGAACATGTAACACCTGGAGAAATTTGTTTGTTTCTGTCTGGAAAATTATAGACATGTGAGAGCTTGGTAAAGTGACAAAATAAGTTCAATTGTGTACTTTGTATATATGTACATCGTCCCAAGATTTGAGTATAATACCTATGCTTAATTGTTTTCATGATTTGAATTATTTCCAGACCAGACCAGAAGATATTACCCTCTGCCTTCAGTGCCATAGGAACAGAAGAGACAACAAAAGACCAGATCCACTAGAGGAACCAACATCTCCCCCAAAAGATTGTGACCGCCACTTTTCTTTTATTGACCACTCCTCTTTTTCTGAGGAATCTAGCTGATGGGAAGTTCCTGCTATACACATTATTGGGACAACATGTCATCACACCAACACATGAACAAAATTCAGATTCAGGATATCCAATCTGACCAATGTTGTGGCAAACCCCTGGCCCAGTTTGGCATTTTTGAGCTCAAAATTATGATTGTGCAATCTCCATTCACAATCTACGGTAAACATCAGTTTTGAACAGCCTGAATATTGTTTCAAAAAAAAAAAAAAAAAAAAGAGATAGTCAATTCAATAGTGTCCAGCAGGTGGCAATAGTCTCATTCAGAAACTCATGTAAATGCCAATTGTGCCTGTTCAACTGTACTTACAGCATCAAGAATTTCAGTCTGAAAATCAAATGTGAAATCAGAAAAGTAAATAACAAATAATTCTGATGGATGCTAATTGAAAGATTTATCTCAAGTGCAACACTAGATTGTAAAGCTATGCTCTTGTTATTGCTTTCTGTCTACTCTGTCCAAGCCGTTGCAGATATTACCATCAAACTACTGTGCCTCTACACAGAAAAATTCTTCTATTTTTCAAAATAATGATTTGATTCCACTCTTGGTGCTTTTTACGCACCTTATGGGAATCACCCAGCATCCAGGATCAAAGCAGCTGGGTATTTTCCATAAACACAGCCTCTCTGACAGTGTTATTGTGTGTTACGTGTTACTGAGGGAGCAGAGTAGTCAGGCAGGTTCTGTCCAGATAAAGCAGTTAGGTCTTGCCCCTCCTTTGTGGCTCAGCCCAGCAAAGCCATCCAGTAGGGCAGCATACCACTGACTGTGGGGCATGGGGAAGGCTCTCTATAACGCCCCCCCCACACACACACACACACACACAGGAACACACAAACACACATATTAGCCTGCTTACCTGAGAGCAAATGCAGCATCTCTATTTCTTTCTTGGTTC
Source organism: Albula goreensis (assembly GCA_022829145.1). Lineage (NCBI taxonomy): Eukaryota > Metazoa > Chordata > Actinopteri > Albuliformes > Albulidae > Albula > Albula goreensis. The sequence goes on from CM040755.1 coordinate 11,663,216, forward strand.
ACACATTTGTGCTGCAGGATAAACTTGTTTCCCCTCAACCATGGAAAAAATATATACTTTTAGACAAAATTATAAGTGCTCGTAATGAGATTTAAGGAATATATCAGTATTTACATCTTATTTCCCTTTATCTGTACCCTGTAGAGCAGGGCTTTTCAGCTCCAGCCCAAAAGAGCCACTGAATTTAGAGGTATTTGCTACAGCCGCGCTCTACACCTCCTGATTTCATGAATTGGCTCATCTGTTGGCCTAAGGAGGTAAGGTAAGTAACAAAATCAGGTGGTGTAGTGTGTGGAAAGAGCAAACACATGCAGAAGCAGTGCCCCCAGGGTAGGGTTGAATAGCCCTGGAGTAGAATATAGCACCCTGCAGATAACAGCAAAAATGCTGATCTACAGGACGCTCAGTGCTTTAAGTGTCAGTGCCTCAGAATTGAGCTCCAGGAAGTTTTACTGAAATCTACAACAAAATCTACAACAAACTCCTAATCTTTTCAATAAAGAGTATATCCCTTTGTTTGCAGCACTCTGCAATTTTAAGTGGCACATAACTATTAAAAGTAGTCAGGTAAGTTGAATCTAACGACAATTTAAAGTTATGGATATTGTTTCAAATGAAGATACCTAACGTTATCATGAGCAGAACAAGAGAAAATAACATCAGAGGTCTATGTGTCAACATTAGTTTTGGCTTATGGATTCATCATAAATTACATGGCCACAAGGAACAGTTGCCATGACATCATTATTCTGGCAAAAACACATAGGTTTCCTACTCTGTTCCTCAAAATGGCTTGCCCCCTAACGTTCTCATAGTTTTCAATTTCTGGAGTTCCCTGTGCCCAGTCACACTCTACCAGTTATACAGGTAATACATCCTTTTTCAATGTTCTTTCCTCTAGGAAAGATTTATCTTGATTTCTGTAGTTAGACCAAACATAACTTGAGACTGGATCACCTTAGAATGGAAAAACCCAACAAATAATGTGTGGGCACGGTGAGCTTATTGCATATTTAGGCTATCATAGCCATAATAATATTCATACTTATCAGACTCTGGTTCTTAGCTAATTTTTGAGGGAAATGTATTGTGTGAGTGCACCACATTAAATATTATTCAACAATGAGACATGGTATAAAGACCTGCATGGACACATTTGCTTCCTTTTCATATTTTCATTATTGTGTGTATTATTTTAGCTGGTTTGGTGTGCAAAGTCATTCTCACAGAGACTGCAGGGTGCAGGGGCACATAGCTGGGCACAGGATTAATTGTGAAGTGGTATACTGACCACAGAGGAACGCAGACCTGTCAGAAGGGGAGGAAGTGGGTTAGGAAAAACACAGATGTTCCTTGGAAAATACAAAGCTCTTTCACCTTGTCTCGCTGACTGCAGACTTTGTAGCCCACTAATAATTTGTAAGAATATTTAAGCTTCATGAGAGAGCGGAACTGAAGCAGAGTAGGATTTCATAGAACATACCCAAACAAATCTCAAAGAAACAGAGAGCACCCTACCAACCCCCACATTGCTGTATGGTAGTATGGTAGCCATGGTAGTACAGTGTTTGCGCTCATGCTTCCCAAACTTCTGCAGGGATTCACTGTTATGAAAATTATTATCCCATTCATTCACTGCGCATTTGCTTAGCCGATCAATGTTTACACAATAGAGATTAATCAACTTACGCAGACCTTTACGCAGCAGGATACATTCAAACACATGTGTTTTGAAGGTTCTGCGCAGTTGCGGCGCAACAGCGCACTATGTGAACTCCCTCTTGCTAGCATTTCCCTGCCTCCGGTAGGATTCCCTCTGGAGTGACGCGATGAAGGGTAGCTCCCATTGGCTGGGGGCAAAAGACGAATTCACCATTTATGGATTGTTTGCCTGGTGCACACCACCGACTATCGGCCGTCAGTTAAAACTTTCTCGTTCGATGGTACAGTCTGCTGTGTGTCTGTGCGTGTGTAGATGATCTCTTCAGTTCAACAGTAACTATGGGGAGGGGGAACGTTTGGTCCTGAGGAGACTCCGATCGTCCTGATTTGGAGAACTACTGGGGTTCGAAGACACATTTGAAATTTTCCTAATTGCTTTATATTATTTTCGTGGTAGAAAACACGTCGGAAATAATACCTGGGAAAATAAACTTGTTAAGACGACTCCATTAAACGGAATAAAACCTCATAACATATTCGCAGTAGAAGTAAAGAAAAGTAATGGTGAGTGAAATATTTTGGGTCTTCTTACTCTGCTATATGTATGCGCTCTTTTACGACAACTGCGAGGCTCATCGTGTTTTTGTTTTTTACTTGTTTGCTAGATGGGAAGCATTTAGATTAGGACAAGCAGGTATATCGAAAAGGCTGAAAACAAATTTGTTCATATTTAAAAGCGCACTACAGGCAACCAACAGTGGTCAACGGTTAAAAAGTCAATGATGAATTGTTAAGATGCAAATGAACCTGTTCAGTATATGTGTGCAAGAAGGAAATCCTTTATAAACAAAGCACAAGACTTTGAAACCCGCATATATATTTGATACCCGCATACTTAGAAACCGCGGAGTGGATGTGGATGTTTACATATGGTGGTAGAACCATATTCAGAAGTGAACATTTCATCACTTAAAAATTATGCTAGTTCACTATAATATATCCAGAACCACCCCTGACTTCAATGTTTTCAAGCCACTGATACATCTTATATATTTAGTTGTTTTGATGTATACGTCTGATGTATACGAAAGTTAGTCGATCCATGCAGCCTCAAGTTCAACCGGCTCGCTCAAGGTGTCGCAATTACGAGGAGGGAGACGGAGCAAAATTCAAAATTACTGCAGTGTTAGCGTTTAGATGAGATCCAAGGTTTTATTGTGTTTATCGCCTGGACATTTACTATCTTTAGTGTCAAACTTTGTAACTCTAGGACTGTGGAACACTAGAATAGGTTACAAGACGAAAGAGAGAGAGAGAGAGAGAGAGACACGTGGAACTTGATTGGTGCTTTGTGAGAATTTTTTTATACCTTCACAAAAAGTTTGCGAAGTTTGTCACTGAGTACGGTGGCTCGTTGAATATGGTTTAAAATGCCAGCCTTTCGCTGCGATTTGTCAGGTTTTTCCTCAAAGGATTTTATCTATGGGTCACTCAGAATGCTTGCGGAGACGGCAGGGTTAGGCTACACACGGTTGTTTTGGGAAAGTATGTCTTCATAATGAACAGGTTTACCTTAATGGTTCATTGTGTTTTATTTAAACGCATATGACACTTTATAAGGTTATTATGTTTATTTTAGAAGGAAACAATGAAACCAAACGTTTCGTTAAATATCAGTTGTATCAAAACGTGCGCGACGCTAAAGGATTACTTAAGTCGCACTGTAAAATAAAAAAAATGACCTTTTAAAGAAGTGGTCATCATTTGTATCATTTTGAATTTCCGACAGTTTGATGGTTGATCGGATCATGCTCACAAATGTCAATTTTTGAGGGAGATGACTTCTAGACGAAAGTGTTTCTCTTTACTGATTTGAAAGAACAGCTGGAATTTACTGAAGTCTTACTAGGGGAACCACCTGCACCCACGAAAAGACAGTTTAGTACAGCCATGCTTCTGATCAGCGTTGTTCTCCTGTATTGTGGAGGCACCTTACTAAACCTCACTAATGAAGGCATCAAGAAATAGTCCCCTGCAAGCACAGGGATTTAAACATGATTTTGAGGTTATCCTCCAACAAAAGTCGGGCATAGTTGTGTTTACCCAGATCAAAGAGTTATGGCAAATAAACAAATACTGATCCTCTATCCTCAGATAGGTAACTGATTGGAGTAAAAACCTGTTAACACAGGAAAAACTAACAGGAAATATGTTCTTCATACCAAGTTTTATCGCAACAGCACTTGAGGTCATACCGAAGGGCGGCATTGCCATTCAGCCAGTGAGTGTTTACAAGCTTATCACGCAGCCACTGACAAACTACAACAAACAGACTGACCGGGTGACATAATGGCTGAGATTTTAGACACAGCCCTTGTTTGTCAGTCAGGGTCTACAGACACATATATGAGTGAAATTAATTGTTTACATTTGGTATGAGAGAGAGGAATGACTTTAAAGCCAAATGGAAGGTAAGGTGCTTGTGGAAAGGCATTCAGTGTCACTGACTTGCTACTTGCTCAGAGACTGGCACACCCTTGCTTTGAATAAAACCAGTTGACCATGGAAGAGGACTGTGTGTGTGTGTGTGTGTGTGTGTGTGTGTGTGTGTGTGTGTGTGTGTGTGTGTGTGTGTGTGTGTGTGTGTGTGTGTGTGAGTGTGAGTGTGTGTGTGTGTTTGTGTGTGTGTTTGTGTGTATGTGTGTGTGTGTGTGTTTGTGTGAGTGTGAGTGTGTGTGTTTTCCCTTGACTGGTTGGATACTGATTACAGAAAGTCACTGATGTGCTTGAAATTGCCTGCTCAGAGCTTCAGATAAAGACCTGTCCTGTGACTAGGCCTCACCTTTTGTCTTCTGAGACAATGACAGGGCCCTTTGTCACTAAGGGTGAGCCCCACAGTGGATATCAGGTACAGTGTAGAATTTCGCATCTCACAGGTTTCTGAAACGGTTTATGACTTCTCAGGGAGTGGCCCATTCCATAAGTCCATCCATGGTTTTACTTTTCATTTCAAAGTCGTATATATTTTTACAGAAATTGTCTCTGTTGGTGAAAGTGTCATGGATTTATGTGTTAATAATAACAAGTATAATAATAAAGTTGCTTCCTCCACATCTCCGAATTTTTCACATTGTCTCTTACACTGTGAAACGGGTAAATCCTGTTACACCATGATCTCACCTGTGCTATGTAAAGGCCACATGATGGGAGAAAATATGTAGCCGGCAGAACTGGTTCAAGACCAGAAGAGAATGCAAATACCATTTAAAGTGATGCTTTGTCTGCACGGGCCCATGACATTTTAAAAAATGTGATTAATTAGAGCACTGTAGCTCCCCTGGCTATCTGTGGCTGGTGGGAGTGAAAAGGATGGTTAAGAAAAACACTGACACAGCTGGTGTAGAGCTGACAGTATATCCAAACCCACTGTACTGCTCACGCCCCCTTTCAGACAAGATACCCTCAGGTGTGTCTGCGTGCAGCAAGGCCGTCATAAGCTGCTGATGAGCCTGCCACACATTCTGCTCTACTTTCCTCTGATAGTATTGCTTTTTACGGACTGACATATTTTATTTGCTAGCCATTGTAGAGTTGACTTTGAACAATGTACATGCCATAAAAACAAGAGTGAAAGTGTGCTGGCTCCCTGCATGACATCATGTAATGACTGTGCTCTTCCTTGTGCTTTGACAATGAGAAGAGGTTCAAAAAGGGATCCTTATCTCTCTCAGATACAGTGATTTTGTCTCTTGTGATGCCATTATTGTTCCCCCAGGTATATTTTGTGTCCTTGGCTCAGTTAAGTCATTGGTGTTGAGAAACCGTGGTGCCATTGAAAAGTCTGTTGTTAGAGTATTGGACTGCTGTGAATGTCCAATCAGCACCTCTTTAAACTGTTACTGTGCGTTGTGTTTTGCCTATTGAGTCCAACCCTTTTTAGCATTCTTTTCTGGTACTAACATCAAAGACTTTGAAACTTGGAATTTGAAATGGACTGATGGTTCTAAACTGTCTCCTTAGAGTTTGAATTCACTAAATTTGATACCACAATAGTATTTACTGTAACACCTTTTACAACATTCAGTTGGTTAAAGAGAGTGTTCTATTTGACCTACATTGACAACAGTTTTATATGGGTATTCCAAAAGTCCTGTATAATTGTCATTTTAGTTTTAAATAAACAAAAGGAAAATTGTTTACTTTGTTTTTATTTTTTTTAATTTACAGTGCTTATACTAATGACATGCTTTTGGCATGGTTTTAGATTCTTCAAATTCTCATACTCTCACCATCTACCTAACAAAACAAAGGCAGTATACTTCTTGTGTACAGAATCCAGTGCATATACTTATGATTCAATTCTCTTTCTTCACCTAAATATGTAACATTTTTACATATACATGTGTTAATGAATCATGATGTTGTCGTTATCATGTGACCTACTTTTAATTGTCATTATATTTTTAAATTACATTTAATTAGACATGTCTTGCTTGGATTTTTTTTAACCTCAGGAACACTGATGTAGAAATAGAATTCTTTAAGGTGGTTCTTGGGCCTTAACTTACAAAGAGAAATATATGAAGACCAGACAAACCAACCAGACAATCCAAACAATCTCTTCCCAAAAGCACACTGAATTTTGCCATTCTTTCTGCGTTGCCTGGTGGAGTTCCTGAGATGCTAAGGAAAAATAAAATAATTAGCTGGATGAGTCATCATGATACCAGTGCAGACTTTCCTGGATTGGGGAAGGATTCAGGGGCATATTATGACTGTAAAGGGTGCTCCAGTATTTGGGTTTTGTGTAAAGGAAGACTCCGTCTCCGTCTCCGTCTGTCTGGAGCACCAGACAGTAGCATCAGTCAGAGGCTTGCTCTCTGCCAGATGCTGAATAGTAGGTCAGTATGACAGCATATGTTCTTAATTACCAGATCCTTTAGGGAGGTGCATGCGTAGTAACATCCCCCAACCCCAGCCAACCCCCCACCAACCCCTCCTCCTCTACTCCAATTCAGAGCCTGCACTTCATTTTGTATGACATGAGGCAGAGAGACTGCTCAAGAATTCGAGCCCTCTCTAGAACAGACGGCAAACGAGCATTTCCGCAGGGCTGCAGAACTCATTCTGCCATGGGCACAATCATCCAGCAAACCACACACTCTGATCTACCTCACACATCCATGTGTCCCCTGTTTTGTTCCTCACAGAATTCTGTACATGTCTAAGACACACTATAAGCTATTGGCAGAGATTTTGACATGCACTCTACTGTGGAACTGATGGGAAGTCAGACAATTTCCTGCTGTAGCCAGTGACCTTCCGTGCATTTTCTTGTCGGTGGAATTAACTTTCTGATGATGATTTTTTTGGTTTCTCACACAGCACCTGGGATTTTCTGATTAGTTTTGCTGTTGTTTTATTTGGGCAATAAAACATAACACTTTTGTAAACATCTTCGGAACATTTTAATTCAACCTCGAAAAAAAAGAATGGTTCATTGCTCCGTCACAAATAAAGGTCTAACTTTTTCACTTGTCAGGGTTCATACTGGGAAATCCCACCAGCTCTGCTGAGTTTATTCACTAGAGCGGAGGATGGTCATATCGGAGGATGCCTTACTCTGTCCATTTCTTGTAAGTTCTTTCCCTGTAAGTCCTCCTTGGTCTTATGATTAGATAGGAATCCAGTCAAAGTGGCAGTAGTTTCTTGCCTTGCTTAAATCAGTCTGTCCACAGGTAGCTAACAGTTGGATGCATTTTTTTCACCTGAACAAGGTCACACGATTTTGGAAGGGTGTGTGTGTTTTTGTGTGCTGACAGAGAAAATTGTGATATCTGACATGCTTGACATTTCCTTATATATAGGACTATATACAGTTTACTGTAAGACTGTAAGTCTGTCCTAATTTGTGAGCAAAAGATAGGAATGGCCCTATTTCTAAGCTGGACTTATCTTCATGCTACTTCAGCCAACTCAGTTAGCACAGCATGGTGTCATATGACATATTTTATGTAGACTATGCAGCCTTGCTCTCCCATAATGCTCTAGGACTCTAAAAAGGAAGCAAAGCCTTGCATCAGCTCTTGACTGCTACACAAAGTGCACATGGCCAAGGTTTCCTCTAGGTAATTAAATCATTGTTTATGACCTTCCCTCTCATTGTTCGACCTTCTATGACCTCCTCATTGTTCTTCTTCTTTAGTTCCTAAATTTGTGAGCTGCTGGGCCTAAGTGGGTCCAGAACTAAACAAAGTTTAAGATTTAAGCTTTCTGGTTCTGAGAGAAAAAATGCTGCTCTACTAGTGAATGTTTTCCATTAAATAGGGAGGGTCATGGGAGACAGGGCCAGCGCTTTGATCAAGCTCTGTCCACTCAAAATAAGGCAGAGATGAGTCTTCCTACATACTGCAAGCACCTGTTTTTTTTTCTGAAAATCAATCTTAGCAGATAGATTGTGTGGACATTGATTGATTGGTCATTTGGAAACAGGTTGATCATATTGCCTGTTCCTAAGATGTATGGCCAGAACGATGAAAAATGCGCTCCTAAAAATAACATGAATAACACCCTGACGTAAACGTCTGCTGAGTGTTTGACCCTGAAAAATCTCAGCTGCTAATACAAACCATCTTTTAGCAATTTAATATAACAAAACTGCTACTCTGTTTGGCAGGACTCTGAAAGTTGCACCCACACTGCTGCTGATGTTGAAGAGTCAGCATATCACAGAAATACTCCCGTATACAGCATATTTGCTTTCACATGCTTCATGCTGTGACTTAATTTGGGCGTAGACATCAGAGATGTAGTGAGAGGGTGCTATCTGCACGCACCACAGGATTTATTATTTAAAATGCAGAATTTTCTGTCCGACCTCTTTCCCTGTTAGTCCCATTACCTCTGGTTCCATGTCAGTATTGCTGGACCAGGTAGACATTAGGCTGTGTTTATGTAGGGTCATTGAGGTGCATGCCAAGAAAACACCCCACCCCCTTCTCCACCCCGGCTGACGGTGACCTCGTTCCAGCAGTGTCAGGGAGGGTCTCCTCCAGCTGCCAGAGCTGCCTGGATAAGTGATCGGCATTGCTGGCCAAACGGTAGGGGTTCAGTTACTCATTACAAACGCACAGCCCTGGTGTCCATGCTCAGAGGCCCTCTGTTTGTTTTAACTGTGGATTGGCTGTGTGTACCGAAACTCCCGCAAGGTCAGTGACACCCCAGTTTAATCCAGCAGCAGCCAAGACCAGAGTGAAACTCTGTGCATCTGTTTCATTGTGCAAAGAGTCAAGGGGCTGACACTGATTTTCAAAACACCAGTTTTTAAGTGTTTCTTCACTTTAATGCCCTGGTGTTTTTTTTATCATTTTCCATTCATGCTGTACCTCGTGAAGGTATCACAGGACCATAACAACTTTATTTTCTCTATATTTAACTCTATATTTTAAAAAATGTTATTGTAAATTGTGCCCTTATTTTTTTTTGTTAGGTTCATCATATGGTCATAGTAAATGTCTGTCTTTTCTACTTTCAGTACTTGTCTTGTACCTGTTATTTTTATCTTGTTCTTCTGTTTTAGTGACTGGGAGTCAATGTTACTTTCATGTCTACCTACAACACCATAAAAGTTTATTTTTATTTTTAAGAGAGGAAGACCATTGAGAACAAGTTTGCTTCAACATTTGTCCTCTTTTTTAAAAAAAAAAAAAAAAAAAACCTTCATTTCACCAGGTTAGATCAACTGAGAATTCAGCTCTCTTTTGTAGTGACAGTCTGGGGAATGGGTGTGCAAAGGTGTTATCCTCTGTGTTCTGTGTGTTAAGTCCAGCCCCACAGCTGATTTGCACACCATTTGCATGCTTGTGTGTTTTCTGCATGTCAAAGCAGATGGACAAAAAAAAACATCCTTAACCCTCAACCTAAGCACACACGCCCTTTTCATTTCATCTGCCTGTCCACGGCCCCATTCCTCTATGGCTCTTCAAATTTAAAGCCTCAAATGACTATGAATGATTGACTCTGGCAGTCAGGAACAGATTATCTTAACTTCATCTGTCTTACTCTCTGAAAGCATATGATTTCTAACTCATTCCATACAGGTGTCATGCTTGGCTACCTCAATAACATGAAGCACACTGCTTATTTTGAGCATCACCTCTGTGTATGCCTCTAGCAAAGATTAAAGGATTGTTACCTGTTGTTCTGGTAGATTGGAAGCCATTCATGTACAACAGCTTAAATACTGGAGGTGTGTAGTGTCTGGAGATGTATCAGCAGTCTAGTAGATGACATGTGTGGACTTTCTGGATAATGGGTAAATGGCACTGGCTGTATCTACTGCACTGAAATAAGCATAAATAGGCAGTATTTTGTAATGAATTATGTGATGAAACTAGATCTAAGTTAACAATAACAAGCAAACAGCTGTGTTTTCTTTTTCTTTCTTTGAGCTAGGACATCAGTGGAAAGGATGTAATGTATCTAAACATAACACTATATGTAACTAAACACAGCAGACGACAGAAGAAATACATCAGATCTGCTGCGTAGTGGTATCACACACAGAAATCACCATATGCCTTTTTTTTATATATCTGATCCCATGTGCATCCATCATTCTAGTCCCCTCTACAGGGAGGCCACTTCCTGCTGAGAGGGGACTAGCTGGATGAGGGATATACTTTGGAATGGTGATTAGCCTCAGACTGGTGTCTCGTCTGGGCCAAAAAAGCCCCTTCAATCCCCTTGTCATGTGTCACACATGTGAAGATAACAAGAGTATTTCACTGGTGATCTGGCTAAGAGGACAGAATGGATATAAATCACAGAAGCTGTCCATAATATCTCATTTTTGTCTATTATTTCATGGTGTAAGAAAGAGATTGATGTTGATTTTCAAATGACAAAGTGAGCTTTGTCATTTGCTCTTGCTTACTTTCTGTTTATGTGCTTAAATGTATATTGACCCAAGCTAAAACACATTTTCTTGTTTAAGCTCTCAGTTTTTTGGAATGTAAATATTTGAGTTTTGCAGTGTGCAGTCTAACCAAGATGCACACCCTTTAATCCAAATAGTGATTGGTTCAAAGTGAAGTTACTGTCCCTCAATTGTTCTTCATCTTTGCAGTGTCTACGGAGAAACAGGGTTTATATTTGCCTGCCATGTTCTTTCTTGACAGTCTTATCTCTCCACTGGCTGTTGATTCATTACAGTCACTTTATTATTATTGATATGGTTCATAATGATGTGTTTGTTGGATTGAGAATGATGTGAATAAATATTTTGACTTTGACATTGACCAGTCCCTATCACAGGAAACCAAACTGCGAAAATGTTCCCTGTGTGAATTGTCACACCGGCATGTTGCAGCACCAAATTTAAGGTAATGTTCTTCCTAGTACATGCTGTTTAGTACATGCATGTAGGCCTGGTGTGAAAGGGCCTGCTTTTGCTGGCAGTAATGCCATGCATGCCATGAGTTACCACCTCTTTCTTGTGGAAGACCAGGAGACCCAAAGTGGGGTTTGAGTGTCTGTGGAGTTCATGAACCTTCAGTTCCTCATGATAACAGTTTCAAAATGGACCACTGGTGTGACATTGAAATGCTCCAAATTCATGCAGAATAAGTGTGCAGAATAAGTGTGCAGAATAAGTGTGCAGAATAAGTGTGCAGAATAAGTGTGCAGAATAAGTGGTCAAATCACATTTAAGTGGAACTGCACACAACACCATGCTGTGGAGGAGGCTAGAATTCTGTGTTTCAGTGGAATAATTTGAATTAAAAAAACATTCAGCAAGTTTGGCAAAATAAACCATTGCAGTAGGCAAAATTGTTGTGATAGGAAGGACTAACTTTGCTGTGGGCTTTGCAGTGGGATTTTGGGGGAAGAGCACATCCACCCAGCCACCCCTAATGATGCCATCACTTCAAGTCACTTCCTGGTTGGTTTACAGGAGTAGAAGTTTGGTCTGAACTGTCTAAGTGCAGCAGATTCTTCTAGAATTAGCTGGTGCGAATTGTCTGTAGTAGACAGTTGTGGGAAGGAAAATGCTGGCAGTTAATAATCAATCCAGTATGAAAGTGGCTCTTGTATCTAGCTTATAGCCTTGGCACTGGTTATTTGTGCTCTAATGGAAGTGCTTTTATAGATTATTATATGGCCCAACCTAGTGTATGGCTCCAGTTTTAATTGTCTGAGCATGTCTGAAAGGCAACAAAGGCATTAGGGAATAGTTATCCACATGGCTAAAGACCCGCGCTAGCTCTCTTTGGCAAGGGAACACTTGTTTATCTGACATGGATATGAGGAATTCTTTCAGAAGAGGGTGTCAGCAATGACTTCCCAGGCATTACCAGGAAATGAGACATGAGTTGTGGTGTTCTTGATGGCCTGCTAACCCTGTTTTCCCGTAGGCAGTGAGTAAGACTCTGACCAACAATGTTGGTTTTGAGGTGCTGTATTTGCTCTTATTTTCTATATTTTATGCCCATAATTCTGCAGGTGGCTACTCCAGTCTGCAATCAGCATTATGTTTGAAAGCTTCTATCAAGATGTCACTCAACAAGACACTTACATGTGGATCTAATAACTAAAAATACATCAAGTTAATGTACACATGGCCTGGGCAATGCACACTGCATCTTTGTCATTCAGAGAGAAAAATATGGCACATCCGTTTTCCATTTGTTTAATAGGCTAAGATAGCCTATATGAGCTGATGTTAGGATTTTACTGGTTTTTAATCAAAGCCCCACATGTGTTTTGCTGTGACTAACTTCTCATTTTGCTTGTTTTTAGTTGGATGTCAGTATATATTTAATTAAAATGTACATTTATAGTCATTTTAAGACAGGATAGTTTATGGGCAGCCAGTTGTATGGCGAGGACACACAGTAGACACTCTGTGCAGGACTGCAGGACACCAAAAAAGGATAAATCCACCATCGAGTCCTATAGATGTGGTACCATGCAAAGTAAGCAGAACTCAGGTCTAAGAAACCAAGGTGGAGGCTGTCTGGCCGATTACGCTCTCTGTTAATCACATGTCTGACATATGGCACTTGCGTCCCTCCTTGGTTCCTCTTCATGTCTGAAAGACGACTGTGTTCCTGCCTGCTGCAACCCAACACTATGTACCATGCGTTTGCATCCATTTTTCCACCCAAAATGGATGGGTTTATAGCTATGGAGAAAATTACCTATCAGTTCGATGGAACCTTGAGGAGGACCTGAAGTTCATTAATATTTATTAAATTTTATACATAATACTACTTTTGGTATGAAAACTTCTATTTTCCTCAAAATGTTTTGATCTTAACACATGTTCCTGAAAATTCCTTTATCGTTAACCAACATTCCAAAGACAATTTCTCATCTAAATGGTGGGATAGACTTTTTGAATTTGAATGTATTTTTTTTTTCCTTTTTAAATTTGCATGTATTTTTTAAACTCCTGCATTTGTAAGAGACTGTCTTTAGGTTAGCTTAATGCTCAAAGGCATCTTTTCACTGACTGATTTATTCACATTCTTTCTCAGGCTGCAGATTCTCGTCTCAGGCCTCTGCAGGCCCTGTCTTGATATCTCTTTAGCGCTTGTCCAGCATGCTCAATAAAAACCCATGTGTTGAAAGCATTAAACATGAACATCAAGTGCTCCATTTAAGAGTTCATTTAACCTCTAGTGACTTCTTGCACAATAAGGTTGTACACCCGTAGTCCAGCTGTCCGCAACTGCAGGGTGTACTGTACTACAGTAGTACCGCCTCACTGTAACAGATTGAGATATTTGTGCAGAACATTTCATTTACACACAGGAAGAGCTGACTTGCTTTGCCAAATCAGACCAAATGAAATCAAATCATGTGAATTGTTTAATATTAACAATAAACCGGGTGCATCCTACCCACTGGTTTGCATACAGAAAGCATTTAGTCCAGTCTTGGGAGGTCCTTTTTATATATGTCACCAAATGGCCAATTATCTCCTACCACTAGGCATGAGTGCTTCTGGGCTGAAACGTCTGCAGCAGTCTGTGCAGTCTCTTAAGCAGTGAGCTCTTTAAGTGGCGGTCGACTTTCACCCTGGTAGTGAAGCCTCATTAAATCAGTAGCTCACGTATTAATGAGACTGGTGTACCCTAGAGAGTTGCATGGCTACATTTCCTGTGTCAAAGCACTCAGGTTAGCATTTGCTACAGTAAAGAGCTGTTTTTGCCATTACACTATTGGGGGGGGGTGGCACCACAAATAAAGGGCTGTGCCCTGCTTTTTCCCACACTACTCATTCACCTGAGAAACGCCAAGCAAATTCAAGTCATAGTACTCTGAAAAGACTCAGCAAACGGTTGTTCCCTTGGATTTGAGACAACATCTCCACATGACTTTTCTGCTGAGCCCATGGCCACGCTGGCATTAGGGTTCGGCCATTGAAATGGCTTCATCTCTCATTTGAATCCTATGAAAACATTATTAAATGTGGTAATATATTCTGTGCAAACAAACTCAGCAGATTGGCAGATGTGATGTGGCTGGCGTCTTTGTTCAAAACCAGTTGACTAACTTTTAGAGCATACTGCCCGTTTCCTGAAACCCAGACCACACAAGAAACTGTATTAACACAATTTTTTGTATGACATAAAGAAAAAAGGATGTTTAGAAAAGGCTCAGTGAAATACACAATATACAAAATGAACATAAGATGCTAATGTATACGTGGGAACAGACATTGCGGGGGGAAATAACTATGCAATGTCTAATTACCATTTTTCCTCTGCTAACTCGTTGGTGTCATAACTTAATATTTGTCAGTGAAAGAACGGTGGTTGCCATCGCAGTGTTTTGCTGTCCAGGTGGGACCAATTTAAGTAAAATGGTCTTCGAGGGGGGATTCCAGTTTAATGTTTGAAATGCAGTCACAAACCATCATTACAACAATACAGGGGCAGGAAGTATGCCAGAACAGCAGAACTCTGGCTCAGTTATTTGATTCAGAAACGTACACACAATTTTGACTCACATTTGTGAAGTAATTCAAGTGTTAATTTCATGAATGAAAATAATGTTTTAAGTTGCGTGTAAGTTGACATAATCCATGTCCTATTCTGGAGCAAGTGCTTTTTCTTGATCTGACTTACCGCTGCGGTCCAAGTAGTGCTGAGGTTAAAAAATGAAACCTAACTCTGAATGAATGAATGAATGAATGGTGGGTGCTGTGTCTTTCAGGAAGTCGTACTCATGAATGGGTGTCTATGTGTTTCTGATACCATGTCATGTATGTTTCTGTGGCAAGAAAAGTAGAGGTGTTTGATTCTTATAGGGAGGCATGGTGGAAGGATGGCATTCCCTTTTTATACACCCTCAGGGAAGTTCCAAACTTGTCACGACTTCATGGCTTCAGTCATAATTTTTAGATTAGTCTTGCTTGAACTTTTTTTGGGATGGGTGTCAGAGTTTTTTCAGACTTTGCACTGATATCTTGTTTTGAAAGCTGACGGTATCTAGCCTTGAAATAATGATTGGTCTTTGTAGTGTTATTGCCATTTACATTTTTCTGAGGAAATGGAGAGAGAGAATGAGGCAGAAGTGGAGTCATAAATACATGTTTGTCCAAGTTTCCAAACCCCAGACTGACATTGTAAAGCTACACCCATCTCTTTGAAGGCCTCTTGCACTTTTCCATTTCCCCTCCTGTGTAAGGCATGGCTATACCTGTCCTGCTCTCGCCTTGGGCCCCCAAACACGACTCTTGCTTGTTTGAAGCTTGATTACAGTTTAAATACTTCTGATAAGCACTCTATAAATCAGATGACCAGCTAATGCTTACCTGAAAGTACCCTGAGACCAGCAGGAATTCTCAGGTGATCTGCACAGGTGAGGTGCATGCAGGTGTGAGGATAGTGAACATACACACACACACACACACACACACACACACACACACACACACACACACACACACACACATACATTTATATATGAGTGATACTTCATGAGAAATGGCATATGTTCCATGTAGGTATTTATAATCATCTTGTTGTAGGTATTATTCTTTGTATGTACCTATGGCACTTTGATTTGTTAGTAGAAAAATAATAAAAACTATGAAAATCGGTGAAATTAATTTATAAGGGTCACCTAAGCCACAGATTAGTACAGTTCTTTTTCTTTGTAGTGAAAATAGGCCACTAATACAGCTGGCAGCCTGTAAACTTGCTGGGCCCATGGTTTTTTCATTATTGTGGGGCCGGTGGTGCCAGTATTAAGCCCAGACAGGGTCGGAAGCCTTCAGACTTCCTGTGGCGAGAGGACTGCTGTGCCTGGGCCAGGGGTGTTTCTGGGCTATGCGTTTGGTAGACTGTAGAGGTGGCCTCGTATGCCCTTCCTTCTGTGCCATTATGCCACTCAGACTTAGATCCTTGCTGTCACCTCCATAACTCCTGCGCTCGTCTCCCTTCCAGTGTCTCCAGGACGACAGAGAGAGGAGTTAGAGGTTGCTGTCTGGAGTGCAGTTTGATTCTTAATGAATATCCCATTCAGCTGAGTCATCTCCGGTGCCCAAACGCCACTACTGAATCATTGTTCTTCCTGTGTTATCTTCTCCTGGGATCAGCGATGCTGGAGTACTCAGCTTGCCGCCTTACACATTTTGTTGGTTATTATGCTCGATGTCCTCTGTTTCTTTTGGTCGAGTTTAGAGTCAGTCAGCACCAGGACTGGTAGTGCTCTCCAACAGATGTGGTTTTGTGAAGCCACTGCTGACTCAGCGTTCATCCCATAGCAGTAATACAACCCAGGTGGGAGGTTTGTTTGGAAAGTTTGTTCCCTTGCTTCGATCATTTCCCCATCCCCCATCTCCCATTTGCTCACCATTTTGCTCAAAAGTGTGGACTGCAGTCTGACTTAGAATTTGGAGCAAACCACAAAACTGCAGGACTCCTTCCCAGAAATATGAAAGTGTCAAGGCTTTGAAGTTGATGGAGGGTTGGGTTGCCATAGGATCCACCATAAATGCATTGCAGTGGTTGGAGGTCAGGGGTCAGAGCTGATGTGAGGGCTGTCTGACCTCACCATGGCTAGGACAAGGAGGCAGGAAGTGTTAAGTGGAGGAATGCCCTCCCAGGAGCCAATGGATATTGGGATAGTGGTAGTGGTGGGGGATGGGAGATGGCACAAGACTTCAGTTTTTACAAGTGTGCAAGTATACATATATTCTGAACCTTCTGCGAAAATCCTCAACTTTAACCTTAATTCTACCAAAGTCATCCTCCTTAAATTATGAAGTAGGGTGTGTTCTTAAGTTCAGAACTCAGTCCAATAAAACTGTCCCTTACATTCCTGCTGATCTTAGATTTTGTTGTTGTGTCATTAATTCCCCAGTCTCATACGAGCAACAGTTCAGCATTAGTTCTAAATAAACTTCAAATGCAACAGAAGCTCCGACGTTATATCATAACTGAGAGGCTGAAGCCCATTTTTTGCCATTGATCCTATCTGAAATGGCAGAAGAATGAAGAATACACAGCCCATGTGGGAAAAAGGCTTCTCTAAGGGCCATGCTGTTTTACCAGCACTGCAATAATGAGTTCAGTCTCAGTTTGTTAATAACATGCTGGAGTCTTGGCTGGTGTTTTTGCCAAACCACAATGTGTTGGCCAGGACACCGTACAGCTGAGGCAGGGAGGGACGGAACTGTGTCTTGGCCCATTATTGGTTAGTAATATTAATTTATAACTTAATTTCAGTTTGCAACTAGATTATTTTCATTTCAAGCCAGAAGTAAGAATGAAGTTATAAATGAATTGAAACTATGCACATTCAATCCATTTTTGCATTCATATGTCCATTCATTCATCAATATAGTACACCATTGCAATAATGTGTTTATACATTTTAAGTGCAATACAGGAGGTTTGGGAAGTGGGGTGGGCTTCCACAGGTTCCTTGTAAAGTCCAAGGAGGGAAATAAGAAGAGAGAAAAAGAACACAGAGGAGAAAAAAGGGCCGCCTGTGCAACTGAATCAAACCCAGCCATTTCCTGTGCCTTGAGCCTGGCTCGGCGCTCGCCATATATGGGAATGGTATTTGCATGAAGGGGAAGCGGGCCTATGGATCTGGGTCGTCCCAGGAATTTCTCAGAAGCTGTCAGATTGAATATTGCAAACAGCCTTTTGCAAAAACGGGGACAAACTGGGGAAAAGTGTTTAACAGACCCCTTCCCCGCTTTGTGAGCTTGTGTCCAGGCTTAAGTCACTGTAAAATACTGTGCACAAATGCAATTTCCATGAATCCAATGATCTTTAAAATCAAACACTCTACAAAGAGCTATGAAGCTAAGCGGTGCTTTGAAAAGACCCAACGGTAGCCAAGCCCTGCAGAGCCATTCCTTCCGCTCTGCTGTTTCCTTGTGAAACCGTGCAGGGTAAGCGTGTGCTGGCTCCATGGTGATGGTGTTATTGTTTGCTCCTCTGAGGAGTCTCCTAGCAGAGCTGAGTGCCCTTAGACCTCATTATTGCAGACCTGCCTTGGCTCTCCCACCAGCTGTTTGTTTCACAGCTGGGGCTGGTGGGAGGATCACTCATTGGAAACCAGGTGATCTGCCGATCATGTTTGCCTGAAGTCATGGGTAAATAAGCTTCAATTCAGCAGGTCATTTTCTGTCACAAACCTGCGTTGACTTCTGACTTTATTGATCTTCATTACTCTCCGGGTTCCAAGTTTTCATTCGGTTTCCAAAGCACACAAATAATCCTCAAACACACATACTTATACACTCTGGGGCCGCTGATGTCTCCTCTCATTGTTCACAGAGTACTTGTCAATGTAGGAAGGAGCAGAAAGGGAAGAAAGTGGCACTCCAATGAACCCAGGTCTGTTTAACTTTATGCTTTGGTTGTGCTGGTGTAGTCCTTAATTTTCCTTTCGACGGGAAGTTACAGCCCTTGAAAATATATTGTTGCAGCTAAATTAAGATTTCCTTGAAGTCTTACACATATAGAGTTAGCTGTTGAGCATATTTTTGTAGTGAGTCACAATGCCATTAACATGTATTTTAGAGAGATTGAGTCTCTGTCTGTATGCAATGATAGATGTGTAGAAAGCAATGCCCAAGTTAACCAGGTTTTCTTGTCATTGTCTTCTATGGTCTCTCTCTTTTTTGTACATATGGTTGTCATTATAGTGTGAAATTTTGAGAGAAAAGAGTGGAGATGCTGGCTTTTGTGAAGTCTCCACTGTGACTGATCCCAGATGAAAAGGAAAACAGGAAAGTGCCCATATATGCTAATGAATATATATTTGTATATATTCTATATGTATGTAGTTAGTGGTGGATCCCAGGGTCAGTTTACAGAATTACTTTCACAGTGCATCTTCTGTGCTGGCCTTTGTTTACCGCGTCCACAGCTGTGGTTTCCATAAGCCGCTGGCTTGGCTCAGGCATTGCGGTGTTCATGTGAAAAAGACTGAATCTATCCCACAATGCATTTGGGTTTTTGACAGGTCACATATGATACATTCACGAAGCAAAAGGCATGTCTAACACAAATGGATCGAGCAAGACCTCTCCTTCTCCAGGAAAAATGAGTGCACACACTGGAATATGGCTTGTTATTTTGATGTTTATCTGTTTTTATTACATTACATCATTCAGATACCACCCTATCTAGTCTACTAGCAAGAGGAGAAAGCAAACTTCTCTTCTGTTTTTCAAAAAAAGCAAGCTGTAAAACATGATAATGGCTACCTTCTGGAAAATTAATCAACCGGTAATTTACGACATGCCTACTGAATAAAAAAAAAAACGCTGTGAGGGGAAAAGGCTCAGAGGTAGTTAACATTCCTCTCTGGGCTCCATGCTAGGACTGAGTCTGTAAAGGCAGAGGTATTTATTTTGGTGGTGTAACAACATATAACCGCCCTTGTGAATGTTAATTATGCTAAATTGGCTTTGAGTTGTAGGTAGTTGGCCTATGCTTTTTTCCTAATTTTTCCCCCTTGTTCCTGTTCTTTCACTCCTTTCACTATTTTCTACAGTTAACTGAGTAACCAAGTAATCTGAATCACTTCCCATAAGTGCTATCAAAGCATTCTAGCACCACATAGGAGTGAAGAGAAAAGCATCATGTGTCCCATGCACAGAAAAGCAGAAATCTCCCTACACCTTTTCCTCTACCTCTCCACACTGTGTGAAGAAAACTTAAATACTCCAGTCAGACTCTTAACACTGGTGAGTTACAAAATTAGATTACTTCTAATCTTTGCCATTGACCCACTCACTGAGCACATTTAATACATTTAACGTGTCCCACCCCTTTTTGCCTGAAATATGTTTGTAATGTAAATCAAAACAACTGACTTGACTTGCTGGTCATCTGATGTGTGGTGTTTAATTTTACTTGTGTGAATGTCCATGGAAATTCTGCCATATAAAGTAATTTTTTTTCACATGTATTTTGCAATTTACTACAACCCCACCCTCAATATACTAGTGGGTCTGGACCCACAAATTAGGAGCCCCCAGTCTGTCCAGCAGGGTTGAGATGGCGTGTGAGTGTTGAGTGATGTGGAACACTTTTCTGGGTGACTAAGCTGCTGAAGCTGTGCAGGATATTTTGAGTGTCCCATTCGAGAGGGTGAGACTGAAGAGAGCTGCGGTTCTCTCCAACAGTAGCCAGATGACAATGATGAGTCACAGGCCGTGATAAACGGTCAAAGCTTGCCATTTTTTTTTTTAAACGTTTACTCAGGGATAAAGAGAGAGTGAGCGAGAGGGAGCCTAATAAGAGAGAGATCTGACAGGGCACAGCATCAAAAGGAGTTATCACTGGCTCTCGGAAATCGTACATGAGGTCTGCAACGTTGTGCCGAGTGACTCACCACAGAGGTCAAAAAACAGCTTAACATCTGCAAGAGTGAAAGAAAACAGCTCCGGACAGCCAGATGACAAGCCGCCAGCATGGAAAAAAGAAGCGCTGTCCAGTGAACTGCTCTGCCAGTTCACCCAGTGCACAGCTTTCTGCTGGGTAGTGGTGTTATCAGCTCACTGCATGTTAAAGCCAGATGAGCTAAACCGATCCCTGTTGGCCAGACATGGCAAACACCGGTCTCGGAGGGCAGCAGGGAGAGCAGGTTTCTGCTGTTGATCAGTTAAACCAGTTGAATGACCCCACCTACTTTCTTGGGTTGGATTTTGTTATTGAAGGTCTCGTTCAGATCCAAAGTTTGCCCTGTGTCTTCAGGTAAATTGGTGCAGAGACTGATGTGTGAGCTGGCAAGCTCCTTGCTTGGCTGTGAGGTCTAAATACGGCTTGTGTCTGTGTGCTTTCAGGGGAGCAGGGGGCACCACCGGTACCACTGGCTGAGCCACAATGTCAAACAGAGTGGCGTGGACGACATGGTCCTGCTGTCCAAGATCAACGAGGACGCCATCGTGGAGAATCTCAAGAAGAGATACATGGACGACTACATTTTTGTATCCTTTCCTTTGTGCTGGTGTGCACAGAGGTTGTGTGGCTGCAATTACAATGTTCTCAGGGAGTCCTCTCCAGTGGGAGTTTCCTGGACACACCTCCCCCACAGCCTACGCCTAATTTTCCCAGAGGGGGGAGTGAAAGGGTGCTTTCATTGTTGTCATGTGTTGTTTCAGTGTGTTCCTCCCTTGCAGTAGGATATAGGTTAATGGGCTTCCTGCTGCAGTAAGTAAATGAAAATGAGCTCGGTCACTTGTCCCCAACAATGGAAAGAATAAGATTCAACCATGCATGTTTTTTCCATCACTTGGGTCATAGAATAGATGGATCGTGTGTGTTTCCCTGGCTTTAGGATTTACTGTATTACCACTTTCATGATAATGACAGTGTCATTTCCTTTCCATTCTTAGAAATTTAATTGAAAGAATGTTGAGGTTATTTAATTTTGTTAAATAAGTGATCCACTAAGGAGTTGCAAGGTCATGTCCTCGTTAGAAATCATATTGTTTAGAATGGTGAGGAAAAGCATTACACTTGTGTCAAAGGTTCACCTCCTGCATGTCTGAGGACTGCTACAATGGTGGTGCACTTGGCAAACCTGCTCCACGTGTTTGCTATGCCAACAGGCTCCTGTGTTATACAACAGCGTTTGAGATACCGGCAAAAGCATTTAGAAAACTTATGCTGCGGGGCTGTTTCTTTCAGTCTTGGCACAGGCCGAATCTTTACTGACAGATTAAACGTTGAAGGAGTGAAGGGACATTGAAATTCATTTTCTGTATTATATTTTGCATATTGTGTCATTTAGGGTGCATAAATAATATCTTAATGAAAACACAAAAAGAGCTGCAGATGTTGTGGTAACTCAGAAGTTGAATGTCCCATATGTATTGAGAGTATTAGTTTTACGGAGCTTAGTTGTCACAACTGGTTTTAAACCCTGAATCAGTCCTCTGATTGTGGTTAGAATAGCAACAACATCAGAGCGTGCCAGCTAGCAGTGTACTGGGCAGGGGTTACTGCAGGTCTCTGTGAATGTATGCAGTATTCATCACAGCTCACACACTCATACACACATTCACACACACTAGTGTCATTTAAAGCCAAGGCAGCCCACAATCAGCCGTATTTCATTGAATGATATTTTTACACATTCTTTGATCAAATCATCCAAACTCAGCGCATGGGATCATACTGTACCAATTTCCCTTTTCCATTACAAGGAGTATATCTTTAATGAACTCTTCCTATGTTGGAATAAGCACACAAAAATCAAAATTAAATACACAAAAAATAAAAATCATTTATACAATCTCTCATGAAACCAAAAACAATATACACTTTACTACCAGAAATATTAGTTCTTTTAGCAACATCTTACATTAAAAATGTGATTGTTTCATAAATAATTATACATATGTAAATATTGTGTCATCTATGTTTGCAGAAACCAGCCATGCACACTTTTAAAACTCATAGTTTCCATGGCAGCTGAATCAATGGTGAGCACTGAAAGCTGTGCAGGGCAATGGTCACTGTGGGGAAATATCACAGCGCTGTGGGATATTCATGGGGAGTATTACAGGAAGTGACCCTTGACCTCCGCTAGACATACATTGGTCCCGTGCTCATCTCTGTCAACCCCTTCAAGCAGATGCCTTACTTCGGGGACAAGGAGGTCGAGCTTTACCAGGGGGCGGTGAGTAAGACATCCCAGTGCCAACGTGACCAGGGAGTAGCCCCCTGGGAAATACACACAGGGGCTGAGAGACCTGCATGACAACGGCACAAACAATGCACTCTTCCTCTGTGATCATATGGTGAAAATAAATCAGTAAGCCAAACTAAATGGCCATGATTCAAGACATTAGGGCTGTACTGTTGTATTAGGTAACAAAAATGGCTCTGTTAAATTGACATGGCACCATGTAAATATAAGGATATACAAAAGCAAACATTAGGATATACGTATATGCGTAAGCAAACACATAAAAACATGAGCACCAAGTAAACAAATGGGATTATTTATCATGTTATGAAAAATAGTAGCAATAGCCAAACCCTCAGAAATGGTTATCTCATGAATCGTTTTCTTTTCATGGTCTTTATTGTAATAAAGAATGGCTGTAATTAGTCATAGTTAGGTGTGGTGTAAATTATCTTTGCTGCACCACCCTCGGTTGGCATGAAGGCTTCGGAAACCTGCCTTTCGCATCGAAAAACCCCTGGCACCACCTCCATAGCACAGCCTGTTCATGTCTGTGTTCTTTTCAGTGTTCTTGGCCAACTCACCAAAGGCTGTATTGGCTCCTGAATTGAACATTTCATAAATGCAACTTGTTGAAAAATCCTTCAATGCTCAATAAAACCCTCAGCCCACAGTTTATTAGCAGATTGCATTAAATATTCCTAATTCTTTATTTTTTTTACTGTGTTTTGACTTTGCAGCAAGTTTCATGGTTATGATCCCACAAACCATTCAATTTTATATACCATTCAATATAATCCACACAATTTTAAAGGGCACCTGGGGCCGATTTGGAAGAATTCACTGCCCACCCTTACAATTATTTCTTAATGTGTCTTACTTAACAGCGGCTTGAAAAATAGTTTTCTGGTAAAGATCAGTAATGTTATGAGGGTATTTGTTTATGACATTCCTTATTTAATATCTAGTGCTATATTGTTAAGTGCTTTTAAGGCCCAATCCTGCCAAGCTCGCTTCCTGATTTTTCGAAGAAATGCTCATAAAATGGAAGAGAAGGTCGCGCATGAATTAGTTGAACTAGTTTGAAAAGTAACGCCCCTTCATTTGCCTTGTAACTTTAAGAACAGGATCGCTACATCACATCTGTAATATATGCATCAACATGTGCCATGGCATTTCGGCTAATCCTTTAAGGGGAAGTCAAAAAATTGAATTTTATGGTCCAATTACTCTTTCATTGACTTTCATCGACATGCCAATTTCCAAACTACAGGATGTATCATACAGCTAGAAATGTCAAGATGAATGAAGTGGGCCTCTAAAATTCATAAAAATATGCTATGTAGTTAGTTCACTAATAATTGTAATGATGATAATAATACTATGAAAATCTTTTTAGTTGGATGCAGCAAGCAAACAATGAAAAAAATGAGAATGGATTTGTGCTTTGATTTGTGCTTGGATTTGGTTGAGCCAAACAAACACTGTCTCTGGGTGTCAGATGGGTATGAGCAAAATCTTCTTATCCCCCTTCTGATGGCAGGCTCAGTATGAGAACCCCCCGCACATCTACGCGCTCGCAGACAACATGTACAGAAACATGATGATCGACCGCGAGAACCAGTGTGTCATCATCAGGTAAGGAGTGAGCACGGTTTCTTGCCTTGGTGGGAAGTGTGAGTCAGTCTTTCTGGGTGTCTTTCTGGAGGAAGAGGGTGGTGACACAAAGGCCTTAATAAGATGTAACAGACTCACACTGGCATGTGTGGAATGTATGTGAAAAGAAGTCACCAGACACAGCAAAGGGACAGATTGTTATCACTGCAGTGACATGGACATTCACTAGTGCACTGTGAAACTAATGTGCAGGGAGTGTACTAGCCTAGCAGGTACAACTGCTTCTGTGTGCAGTACATTTAGAACTAATCATTTTCTAAAGTCTCTCTCTCTCTCTCTGTTTGTCTCTGTTTCTCCACAAGGTTATATAATATCTGCCCGCATCAAACATTCTTGCTATTTTGGTTGTCCTGGGCAATTAAACATTTTCAACACAGCCAATGTGCTCGCAGTTCACCCTGTTCACTGTACCTTCACTGTTGATATTGCTGTGGCTTAACCCGGATGTGGGTCAAAAACAATGCAGGATGAAACATGGGCCTGTTTATGTCTGTACTTCCTACTTCCAGAAAACAGGAAGTGCACCTGTGCACTCACTCTCAGGGAACTGTAAACAGTATTCCATCTCACTCACCCAAATTAGTTCCCTCCTCATGCTTGTTTTTGGCATGTCAGAAGTCAAAACACTGACCTGTTGGAAGGTCTGTTGACAAGCAGGTATTTGTCAGGTATTTATTTGGTCTGTGTAATGATGCTCTGTCAAGTAATTGGCAAGTTGGTTAAAGTAAGTAGCTTGCTTACTCTGTAATAATACGTTAGGGGCATTATGTTTACACCTGGGTTGCAGTGGAAGTTTTTTTTTTTTTTGCATTGTTTTTTTGTCTTCAGATGTTGACATCTGATGTTAAAAAGGCACTTTGGAAAATTTAAAGGTGCTCAAAGACACCAGTCATCAAAACAAAAGCTAAGTCACAATCATTGGCCTTCATTCGAGTACTTGAGGATTCTGTGAGATGTTTTCCGGTACTTTTATGCCTTTTGTGCTTTTTTGCAGCTTTGAGGTTACTGCTACACCTTCTTGAGATGTTGTCTAGGAAACCTGTGGCAGAGGAAGTCCAGAGGTTTAGCGCTGCAGGGAAGCTGTATCTTAAGACGCTCTTCCTGGGATTATTTGGTGGAGCACACATAGAGGGCTGAGCCGAGTCTCACTGCCTGGCGCCTGTCCCACAGGGATCCATCTGAGGCCTGGTTGGTTACTGTAGTGCTTACCTCATGGCGAATGGCTCCTGCTTCAGCACTTTTCCCCTGTTGTTTGTGCGGTGCACAGCTGCCAGTACAGTTTCCCCACATAAAAGGAATGGAAGTGGGACTGTGATAGGCCAGATTAGCGGGCAAAGCCATGCGTGAAATCGCTATCCATGCATTGTGGTCAGCCTTGCTGTCTGAGAGAGTTGCCTTTTTTCCCACAGATCATAAAAAAACACACACCTTTTTCCTGAAGCAAGAGAGGGAGTGAAGCAGTGTTGACTCTGCTTTTCTTCACACTTTCACAGCCCTCCCTACGTTTGTAGTGTTAAGTAAAGGTAGTCAAACCTGAGAAAGAGAAAACATGGAGGCATTAAACAAGACCCAGATGGCTAGTTCCAGCTGAATAACCGTAGCATACAGTAGCATGCACATGATTTTGTGAGGTAGCCACACATGTAGAGATTGGTTTAATGATTATGTGACAATGAAATCTACCTGAAAAGGCTTGGCCCCTATATATGATATAGGGATGGGGCTTGATAATTGGTCTGGTCTGTCATAGGACATGTATGTCTGTTGCACAATGTTCAGGTTCTACAGGCAGCTTCACTTCCTGTTCATGATATTGTGCACAAACAGTGAGCTTTGTATTCAATGTGCTTTTATTGTGCAAGATTTCGGATAGTATTTCTGCTTTCTCCAGACTCTCTGCCAGACACAGACAGAGGTAATGCAGTATTTAAATACAGAATACTGCACCTCTGTTTTTGTTTCCTGCTGTTTTCCCTTTTTGTTGATTAAGAACTTGGTTAACCCCTTGATTTTTATTCATTTTACACTTGTCCTAAATTTCTGCATAGCCTCAAGCATTATTGTTGTTCTTGCTGTATTTAAAAAAATAATTGCAAAGGGTGTCATAGAAACAATGATGGTGGGATAAATCGGGATTCCATTTCAATGAGATCTTTTTTTTATGTTTTTAATTGAGGAAAACAGTTGTGGAGATGAGGTTATGTTGCGTGACGACACAAAAGAAAGAGTGGGGGGATTGACCAGAATCCAGTGGCACCTCATCCACACCAGCATTTACTAGCTGGAAATCTGTGTGTCGCACTGGAAACACTGTGTGTCTTTTAATAAAACTGCCAGAACCGGCAACCCCGCTGAAACTGAATGCATCCATTCATAGGGAGGAGAGCGTGTCCATATCGGATGGTCATATATTTAAATGTCATGTTTTATTATGCTTCTTATAGTGCAAGTATAATTTGTTGGAGACAGTCTAGAATTGCTGAAAATAAAACCCCTGGTGAAGTATGGTTATTTCGGTTGGACTTGGTCAAAAATGCCAAATGTTATCTGGAAGTTATAGGGATGTGACTGAGCGGCACATAGGCACCACTTTCCCAGTCCATGTTTGGCCAATAAATCTGACAGGAAGTCAACAATGTGTTTAGCATCTGACTGCTGTGTAATTACAATATACAATGGGAAAGTCTCTGCTGGAGGGTTAAAAATAGGATCCATTAAGTCAAACTCCAACCCTAGCGTAGAGGAAAGCCGACCTGCGCACGCAGCTGAATGTCAGGGCTTTTGAAACCTGTAGATGACAGTTGAGGGCCAGAGCAGAGGCTACACTTCAACGTTTAGCAGGGTTTAGCTCAGCTGGAAGCTACACTGAAATGCAAAGACGAGAGGGAGTTGCATAGAGCTTGATTATGCCTCTGGTTTAATCTATGGTGCAGCTTCAGAGCAATAAAGTAACAATGTGCTAGCACTGCCAAGTGAAGGTAGTCAAATTGCTGTCTAACGACATGGGTGGAATGTTATGCAGTAGCAAGACCTTAAGCATCAGCTTCGCTTGAACTCAAAACAATGACCCTATAGGGTTACAGCACCGTATGCGGCACCATCAATGGACTCCCTATACTTCCTTTAACAGCCCACAGCTGTGCTGTTTCAAATGGGCATTACCAACATGACTTCTCTTTAAAGAATGATATAAAAACCGGGGAAACTTCTGTAATCCAGAGCCAAACCACACAAGTCTAAATAAGTATGATCCTGCAAAATGAAAAAGGCAGGAAGAAGGGAGGCTGGAACAATCCAGCAAACTCAACAAAAAAGGTCTTATTATCATTATCGCGGCACATTTGGATCAAGGCTTTGTTTGTGTAATGAAGCGTTCTGTAGGCTGACACAGGCGAAAGAAGGAGAGGAGGCTCGGGTGTGTGCAGGAAACATGGATCTCAGCCAACAGGACACCGGCTCACGATATTTCATGCGGCAATTCAGGAAGTTTCAAAAATAGTCCTGATCCCAGGTCCCTCCTGTCCTTGCAAGGTGAAGCATTTGATTTCTCCCTGACTTTGACCCAGGTGTGATGTCAGTCATTAGGCAACCTGCAGAAGGTCCCCAAGCTACCCTGCCATCACTGCGTGCCCACACCAAGCACACACACCTTACATACACACTGCACGTCACACATACACACACGGCACTCAAACATAACACATACACACACACAATGCATGCCATCCTACTTCCTGGTGGAACTAAGTGTCAGTTTGGCTTCCCATCAACCTCTTTCTAAAGTCTAATCTGATGTTAGAGCAGGGAAAGTACAGCATTTAATTATGAAATGTCTATTTCCCCATTCAGTGTCTGACTGTAAAGCCCCTTCTACTGCCCTAATTTATATTAATTGGGGATAAGTATCTATAAACAGGGATTTTTGTTAATACCCCTCTGACCCTCTTAGTACTTGCTTAGCAGACATTTTTCCAAGCATGTTGCTCAACACTGCTTTGTGTATGACATGTTGAGACATTGACCTCTGGGTTTTAATCTGACTTCCAGGCCTCCTTGTTAACCCTAAGAAGAGACCTCAGGTCGGTGTATGTGCTCTTTGTGTGTGACATGGAGGATAAACTCTGCTGTTTCAATATTTTGTTGCTCAGGCATAATTGTCCAGCTCCTCAAACAGCTTGCATTAAGATGGGTAATCTGTGGGTGATGTCCAATAGGACTGACCTGCTAAGGGCTTGTGAGTGTTAAAGCTCTGCTCTGTGATGGGTCCCTCTGTATCACAGATTCACCCATGCAATCACATTATTCGGAGTGGGTGCTGTACAGTGGGGATTGACAGAGCTCTGCGACATGAGTCAGGAACTACATTGGGTTATCACCAGTGGAATAATTCTTCATATGCATAACTGCGAAGGAACTGCATGTTAAAAAAATAATTTTATAAGCTACTCTTGGATAAATGTCAATGTAAACCTCCTGGCTGTGATCCAATGAAACATACTTATTCTCTCTAAGAGCATATGCAATTAAATCAAAACAGATGTTCCATTACAACAGAAGTTTCTTTGAGTATTTTCTGTTTTATTGGAGACAAGCAAACATGTCCTTTGGAATGTGTTCTTTTTAACTCTAAAACTGAAGAACATATTCTTAAAAAGAGGAATGTCTGATTTCAGTGAATTGGATTCGCTGGTCAAGAGACTACGTTTATTTGAGTCCTGGCTACAGTGCTTGAGATTTCCTTCATCTACAGCTGGAAACAGTGGAGATATTGTCAGAGAGGCTCTCTGTGATCATGGCCCATTGTTTATTGCACACGGATATGATAGCTGTTGTTCCATATTGTTTTGTTTTTGTTTTCATTCTCAGTGGAGAGAGCGGGGCGGGAAAGACGGTTGCTGCAAAGTACATCATGAGCTACATCTCACGTGTGTCCGGCGGAGGGCCCAGAGTGCAGGTAGGAAAGCCAGGAAATACAGGCCACTTCAGTATGATGGACTCTCAAACAGCACATACTGAGAATCATCATGTATGTAATAATTATAATGATGAAGGTACATTGCTGCTATTATTGTTTTTATTGTTGTCATTCTGTTTTTTTTTATTGTTTTCGTTGTTATTGTTGTTATTGTTGTTTATTTACATTTATATTGTACATTCAACTGACTGTGGCATCAATGAGTTGCACCCATGTTGGTGATGTACAGCAGCCATTTTGTGCCAGAGTTTTCAGCACTCTGGTGTGTGATGGAGTGTGCGAGCACTGTCTGCAGATGCACACACACTGTCTGGCAGAATGGGTCTTTGCAGTTTCCCCAGGGGGTTGAGTGCTCAGTGCTGTCACTGTCATGAGTCAGGGTTCTCCCTGCACCTGTCTTCAGCATCACAAAAGCCAGCTCACTTCATCCACGTCCCCCAGTCTCCCGTTATCACCCCTCAGCTGAGGGACCCCCGTCCCCCCACTCCCCACCTGCAGCGGCCATCTGTCCCATGCACTGCTCAACAGATGCCATGTCCCTAAAGTCACCCTCCTCCACTGGCCTCTAAAGTATTACTGATTTCTTCTGCTAATGCACAGAGCAGGAATATTCAACTGCCTGCTGCTTAAGCTGGATCACAGAATTCCTCTTCTTGTACCAGGCACGGATGTCAGGAGTTTTTGCTATCTTGATTGCATTTTTTTTCCCCTGAAACCTCAGAGGATGCACTTTTTTCATATCACGTGTCTTTAAGAGTTTATGCTCCAAAAACACTAATCTTGCTGTGTGGATTATTGTGGACTGAATATTCAGTGTTTCAATCAACTTTTTGGTCAACACTGATGATTTCCTTATTCCAACAGTTTATCTCATTAAGTCGTCCTAAGTCATTTTAATAGTTCGACTCTTTCCAAAATGTTCTCTCGTGCACATTTGAGAGAAGGGATTACATGAGTTTAATTCAAAGGCCAGAAACCCAATTTCATTTTAATCTATTTTCATATTAAATGTACATTTTTTCACAATGACCTTTGGTTAATGGACCCAGTGGAATTTGTTTCCAGTGGAATTTCGGACTTCACTCTGTTTGCGCTGTGCGTGCGTGAATGTGTGCGTGTGTGTTCGTGTCCAAGTGTGCTTGTTTTATTGTGAGAATTGCCTTTCGGGTTTTATTCAATAGTCTCATTCAACAAAGCAGCCTATTGTATCAGGACCCCCCCCATTCCTCCAGCCCCCCTCGCTTCTCCCCTGGAGTTGCCTCTGAAGTGACTGACTGCACCACAGCGTCTCGTCTCCACTCTTCGCCATGCTGTTCTCTGCTGCAGGACCACTGTCTAATCACAACCTAACCCATCCTGCCACCACCTGCAGCTGGCATCTTTTAGCTCTCCCTTATTTCCTAAATGTAACGCACAGAAATGATGAAGCTTGTGCCAGCTGTCAAACCTGTGTTTTTTCACATACCTGAAAAGATGGAGAAGCTTCATCTTCTCTACCTACCTCTTCTTGTGTCTTCACTTGCCTTGAATCGCGCTGGTAGAACATGCCAGTCAGTTAGTTATGCAAGTATGCAAGGTTCAAATTCTTTTTGTGACTCGATGAAGGGAAAGAAATGGCAAAAAAATTACAGGAACGATGACACTGTTTTTACAAAGGACAGAGTTCAAGAATGCAGAAAGATTCCAAGAATTGCCACCACTCAAAGAAAGATGAATAATATGTCTGTCTCCATGCCATGGGGACTGATTTAAAAAGCATGGCTACCAGATATGGAGTAGATTTTAAGTAATGTGATCCAGATGGTGTGTGTGTGTGTGTGTGTGTGTGTGTGTGTGTGTGTGTGTGTGTGTGTGTGTGTGTGTGTGTGTGTGTGTGTGTGTGTGTGTGTGTGTGTGTTTGTCTGTGTATGTGTCTGTATTCATGGAAAGTTACAGTGATATATGTACTACATGCTTCTATGGCTCTTTGGGTGTGGGCGGGTGTGTACTGCAGTGAAAAGATCACCTGTCTCTCTCTTTTTCCCTTCCTCTCTCTCACCTTCCCTCCCTCTCTCTGACTCTCTCTCTCTCTCTTCTCAGCATGTCAAAGATATCATCCTCCAGTCCAACCCTCTGCTGGAGGCCTTTGGCAATGCAAAGACAGTGAGGAACAACAACTCCAGCAGATTTGTAAGAAAAAGTGTCTTTGTTCACATTTTATTGTTTAAAGGCTGCTGTCTTGTCCTTTCGCATTAATCTCAAGCGATCCCCCCTTACTGGAGCCAAACCAAACAAAGACATGTTGAGTTCAAAGAGAAAAAAGGAGAAGTTGGAAAAAGTTTGGGAATCATAGTATATTCTTTTTTTTTATTAGCCGTGTAATATAGCCTTCTCCCATCTCTTCTTGGCCGGGGTTGTGGCCTGTTAAACTGGCATTGCGGGGAAGTAAGAGTAGGCTCGGCCTCCACTGAGGCCACTCTGAGGACACACTGACCACAGAGCCGGGCAGCTCCACACCACCACTGTTCATTACCCATCCAGCTCGCCTTCACAGTGCCAGGCCTCTCCCAGCCAAGAACAGCTAGCCACGTACTGCACAGTTATCAAACGTAGAGCATTTTAACCCTTTGATTTGGCGCCAATGTAGGGCAAGCCTGTTAGACTAATGGAGACAGGAAGAGGATGCTCTTACTGGGAATTTTTCTGCCGGAGGGAATTACTGTCAGATATGTTCTGTTTTACTGATCAGATATGTAGCTATAGGCATTCCTTCTACCTGCTGTTCTTCATGCACTACATTCTGGAATGTATCAGTAGGTTTCAGGGCATTCTGCATTGCTGTGCTTCTGTTGCTATGGTTATTCTGTCTTC
The DNA here is from genome assembly GCA_022829145.1 of Albula goreensis. Taxonomy (NCBI): domain Eukaryota; kingdom Metazoa; phylum Chordata; class Actinopteri; order Albuliformes; family Albulidae; genus Albula; species Albula goreensis. The sequence goes on from CM040755.1 coordinate 11,695,557, forward strand.
AGCCATGCCCCATACAAAAGGGAAGAGGGGCAACAGGAGCAGACACAACTTACAGTCATGACAGTGTCTGATCTTTCTATAGAATATATTTGATAGTGATCTGCACTCAATCAACACTTGTTCTCGTTTAATTTTTGTGTTTATAAATGCAGTTTGGCAGGGTAAGCAGTCATTGAAATAAACCCACTAAACTGTTTTAAAAAAAAAAAAAAAAAAGGTCTGATTTAAATTTTATGGCAGACTCAAGGACAAATATTGATTTGATTAAGATATGTGAATGTTAGTGCGCACTCTAGGGGTTTCAGTTGGAGTGGGACTACCATTAAGGAATAGAAACAAATGTGGAGTTAGGGATGTGTGATCAAAGCAAGGGCAAAGCAGACGTTTTTTCCCCCAGAAGGTCTGCTTTTGGGTTTAGCATGGCCCTCTGATTCCCAATCCCTGCTCTCATCCTGCAGGGGAAATACTTTGAGATCCAGTTCAGCTCGGGAGGGGAGCCAGACGGTGGGAAAATCTCCAACTTCCTGCTTGAAAAATCACGGGTCGTCATGAGAAATCCAGGAGAGAGGAGCTTTCACATCTTTTATCAGGTGAGGTACATGCAGAACAGTGTGCGCATGTGTGTGTGTGTGTGTGTGTGTATACATCCAGATATGGGACAATCTTCAACGAATGTGTTCAACACCTTTTATCTGTCCTGTGAAAACAGATCATGTTTCTTTCTCTTGAAAGTGTGCTACATGTGGTCTTTAGGAGGAAGCAGATATGATTCATTTTCCCCTAATGCAAATTTATTGTTATTTGCAGAACATACTCTGACTATCCCTGACATACAAATTATTGGAATAAACACTGATTGTGTTTGGCTCAACATACCTGGGAAATTGAAGGGTTTTCGTCTCTTAAATACTCCTCCTCTGAGGTGTTCCACTGAATAACTGTCTTTAATTGCGGTTTGAGAGCTAGTGTGGTAGTTTTAGTCTGAAATTACTTGTAGAGTAGTGCTTCCTTTTGGAAGTCTAATGATCTGTGTTTTGCATATTTGCAGCTAATAGAAGGAGCCGGTGGAGACCAAAAGAGCAGTCTGGGAATCACAAATTTAGATTACTACAATTACCTCAATCAGTCCGAGTCCTACAAAGTGGACGACATCAATGACAAGAGTGATTTTCAAGAGACGATGGTGAGTCCAGCGTGCTGGTCATGTAGCCTGGGTCTGCTTTGTGTACTTAGTGAATGGAACACATCTAAAGTGAACAGCAGAACAGTAAATGGCCTGTGATGTGTTTTTACAGAATCATTTCCTGTCATCCAAGGATAGATGGAAATAACTTTAATTGTGATTCATCAGGTTCATCAGATTCATCGTTTCTCTTTAGTTTTCTTTCTCTCTTTCCCTTTTGGTCTCTCTCTCCTTCCCTCCCCTCCCCTCCCTCTGGTTTCTTCTCACTCTCTGGCTTTATCCTGGTGTACCCAATCTGCTCAGACACGGCAGTCTGTTTCTGTTTACCAGGGTGTTTATGTGGTTGTGTTACTGGTTTTTAGTATCAAAGTGGTATGTGCAGACTGCAGACCCAGTGCTGAACATGGTCTCTCCCTGCCTGTCTGCTCCAGCACGCCATGGACGTGATCGGCATCAAGGCGGAGGACCGCACCCTTGTCCTGCAAATTGTGGCAGGGGTGCTGCATCTGGGCAACATCAACTTCAAAGAGGCGGGGAATTACGCCGCAGTGGAGAGCGAGGAGTGTGGGTATTCCAGCGTCGGTGGACACATTCTCTTTCATACACAAACTGCAACAGTGCAACCTCTTGCAAACTGCTATCAGTAAACACATGGTCTTGCACTTATCATTTAACATAAGTGTATAACAGAAACTAATTATTTAAGATGAAATAGCTCTCTGTCAACAATGGCTATGTTTGAACACAGAAACACAGCTACAGTCAAAGCCCCAGTTAAACACCCCTCGGCAACTAAAATGGCACAGAAATTGGTCTTTCACTGGAGTCTGATAAGCTGTTTGTGTGCCCAGTTCAATGTTTTCACAGGGTTTGTTTTGTTTTGGTCTTGAAAACCATTTTCAATAGCCTTTATGCATGAGGTGTTGCAGAGCTTAATTATGGACCCTCCAAAATTGCCTTTGTGGTGTCCTGAGTTGCCCTTGTGAGACAGAAGGGAGCATGTTCCTTTTAGTCTGCCTGCGTTTTCCTCCAAGCTTTCATTGTGTTAATCCAGGGCTCCAGCCAAACGTCTGGCCATGCTGAATTACCGGAGAAAATAAAACACAATTTTGAAGTCTGGGCATATTACATCACGGACTGAAATTACACTGAGAAATGTAGTATTTCCTGCAGCATTCCCCTTCCTCCTTCAGTCTCTAATCTCACTCCCCACCCTCCGATCTGTCCCCACCCTAATGGTGAAGTTGAGCACCCCTTGCTGCCAGGGTACGAAGCCTCTGTCTGGTCTGTGCATACTCATCTCTAGTTTCTGCCCTCAGGCTGTTTCCTCTCCCTTAGTCTTTCAGCTTTCCAACCTGAATTTGCTTCTCATATCTGTATGCTGGCACTCAACTGCACTATTTTCATGCATCTGAAAATGTAAAAATATAGTGATGACAAATGTGCTATAAATAGAGTCTACGTAATTGAAATGATTAGATGCGGTAAACTTAATCAATCCTCAAGTGGAAATTAGCTGATAGTATTCTGGTAAATGGTGAATACCATGATGTAATTTTCCAGATATAGGGCTTTTGTTCAGTTAATCACATGTGATGTAATTACAGAGTCCCTGCGCACAGGTCTGAGTTGTTTGCTGGCTGCATGGTGAAACCTGTGTTTGGTTTAAGAGCCATGGCTGTTCTGTTCCAGAATAATATCAGACAGCTTTGGGGCGAGGCAGCATGCCGTGCACGGTCCGCTCGGGGCTTCCACACCCTTTTGTCTTAAATGAGCGCCTGAATTTGAGCCCACTAATGCATTCTCAGACATTTTCAGAGCGACTGAGAGTGGTTTCCTTTGCAGGAAAGTGACTCACTCAAATTGGGCAGGGAGGGAGTCCCATGGGACAGGGTGAAGACCAGGTTACGGCCAGTAGCCCGTGCCTGTCTTTTTCCCTTTTACGTTTTAGTACATTGTGCCTAATGAGAAATGAATGAAAGGTATTGTGGAATTCCAGTGTTATATTCTGGTTCTTTTTCTTCTCTGTATATTAAAAAAAGACATGTGACTGGACTGCGAGCTCTATAATAGTGGAGGGCAAATGCAGATATTAACTTTCCTCCAACATCTTTAAAACCAGGCAATAAGAAAATCTTCCAGTCAAGTGTCTGTCCTAAGCATGTCCATTCTGCCCTGCAGTCCTGGCATTCCCAGCCTTTCTCCTGGGCATCAACCAGCACAGGCTAAAAGAGAAGCTCACCAGCCGCAAGATGGACAGCAAGTGGGGTGGCAAGTCTGAGTCCATCGACGTGACCCTGAACGTGGAGCAGGCGTGCTACACCCGCGACGCGCTCTCCAAGGCCCTGCACGCACGCGTATTTGACTTCCTTGTTGAGGTACGTCTACCCTGACGGCTAAAGCATCACTCCCCAGTCTGTCAGCTGGACAGGTACATTTCATGCTCACTTTACTGGCACATGAGGCAGTGTCACTTGTACTTTTTTTATTCCCTGTGTTTTTCTCATTTAAGTTCCCCCAGAATGGAATGTCTCATTCTGTCTGTAATTGTCCTGCTGTTGTAATGTCTTCCATCAGTTGGGGAAGGCACGTGGTTGCTCTGAGGCTGGAGTGTCTGTCTGCCTCTGCCTTCTACTCTGTTGTCCACCCTCTGGTGAGGGCAAATGGCAAGTGCCTGAAAGATCAGAGGAGTCAATATTGAGCAAAAAGGTGGCGAACATCCTGCCATCTTCAACCCTCCCTCCCTGGGAGACACGGTGGCCAATTGTATTTTGCCTGCTGGCCTCCTGCCCACAGTTGGCCTGGCCAGGATTTAGTCTGGCCCATGGAGGATGTTACAGTACTAAGAGCAATGACCTCAGCTGGATTCCTCCTGGGACACCTGCCTGCACACTTCCTTGTCCATGTGGGCCCTCTCCATCTGGAGAACTCCTCTCCTGACAGTTCGTCATCCTGTTGCAGCCAAGGAAAATTTGGGAAGAGTACAGAGCGTTGGTTTTTTAATGGAGTGTAGACATATGGAACAGGGAATGGGGCACGGCGGAACGCCTAGCCGGGCAGATTGAAACTGAATCTGTGCCGGGGCCTGTGTCCAGCCCCCGCTGAAGCCAGCCTCTGTCTGCAGGCCTGAGCCTGGTGTTAATATGCACGGCCTCAGCCAACAGCAGTTGTCAAAGGTTCAAGTCAGACAGAGCAAGCTGTGTTTACAAGGGGATCATCTCATTAAATGTTGGTTATGATTCCCAAAAGAGGCATTTTGTTCCTAAACATGATTCATCATTAATATCCAGAATAGTTTGGTTTTTTGTTTTTTTTTGCATAGAAGAAGACTATGGTCTTTATATTACAGTTTAGGCGATTTTCAGTTATTTTTTAAAACTTAATATGTTATTTTTACTCTCTTTTTACAGTCCATCAACAAAGCCATGGTGAAGGACCATCAGGAATTAAATATTGGAGTACTGGATATTTATGGATTTGAAATTTTCCAGGTATGTATGTTTTATTGATGGAAGCACATTTTTCCTGCCATTGCTTGACTGGTGGAAAAGCTAAAACAAACATTATATTTCTGCATATAAGATGATGTCAAATAGTTTAATACATACATTTTCTGACACCTGTGACTTGAGGTGACATGTCAAGTAACATATGTGAGCTGGTTTGAGCTCTGTGCACCCTGCAATGGCTGTGAGAGCTTTTAAACTGCTTAAGTTCAGGACCACAAACAGATCTCTTTTTTACTGTTAAGATTAATTCCCATCCTTTGGTTCAGACAGCTAAGACTTGATGAAGTCTCCTAAGACGATTACCTAAAATATGTTTATTAGGTAGAATTAGGGTTTTAACTAATGGAATTTTGTACATCCTTGTCAAATGCACGCTTGATTTGATTGGACATGATTAAGCCAAACAGCTGCTGCAGGGAGTTTACAGCACGTCCCCCACACTAGACTGCCAGGAGCAGTCTGTCCCCTAAGCATCCATGTTTCATTATTAGAATGCCTGTAACATTACAATCATAGAGTATAATATTGAGACGTTGCTGTTTATTAAAAAACGTTCACATGTGCATCTAACCGCAAATTTGAAATGTCATTGGCTTTGGAATTTTAAAAAAATTGTTGCATTTATATGAATTACCAAATTCTCACAAAGGTAATGTCATGCAGTTTAAATATATGTTCAAAGCCCATTGAAATGTATGCATTTGTTAAATGCATTTTAGATGTGTGTCTCTCTACTGCAGACAGACCAGTTGCGAGGTGCATTTTCTGTCCACAGACCGTCCCCATAAAACAGAAGCTTTGCACACAGCACAACTGTAAAACAAAAGAAATATACAAGTGCAAATATTCCGAAGTCCTGATTATGAAGGGAAATTGCAGGTTTCCTCAGATAGCTCACAGATAATGGGGAAAACCGTGGGTCTCTGGTTCAAGCAATACACCATGCAGAATGGCTTCCCCTCTGAGTGCCAGGATGACTTGTAGATAACCTCTCTTTGTAAACATGGCTGACAGAGGATAGCCTCATTGTTTCAGTGCAGCATTCAGGGTAGTGCAATCTTGCCTTTAATGTCTTTGGTTGACAGAGTTGTTCCACTGCTTGGCTACATATTCTGTAGTTGTAATGCAACAGAGCAAATTTTCAGGCCTCTTGATATCTAAAAACAATGTCTTGGTCATTATGATTTGATAAAATGCTGAACAATTTAAGGCTCAAGCAGAGCCCTGGAAGTCTGGAGTTTGTAATGGGACCACATTCTTTACTGCCAGTAGGCAAACACATTTGTTTGTAGAATGTATATTTTTATGTCTGTATTAGTAATTGTTTATAAGCAGAATGCCTTTCCCGTTCCCTAATTGATCTCTGATGTTATTTCATTTGCAGAAAAATGGCTTTGAACAGTTCTGCATCAACTTTGTGAATGAAAAACTCCAGCAGATTTTCATTGAACTTACACTGAAAGCTGAACAGGTAACATTTTATCTTTAAGTTTGTTTGTGCATGAGGAGATGGGGAAGTGGGATACTTTCCATGGTTTCTTTCACAATTATTGAAACAAGAGCACTTGTTTTACAGTTATTTTTTTTTACATTGAACAGAACATTGAAATATGAATCCATTTTAACATTAGCTTAAATCCTGATACAAAACTGAGTGCATTCATGGTATCTTACTGCTCTCTGACACTCTCCGCCCATAGGAAGAGTATGTCCAGGAAGGAATCAAATGGACTCCCATCGAGTACTTCAACAACAAGATAGTGTGTGATCTCATCGAGAGCAAGTTGGTAAGCCGAGCTTTCTGTATGTTTGCCCTCTTCTCATGACCGCCAGTACCAGCCACACACGCGTGCCGACACGCATCTCAGTCCAGTTTATTCAATCTGATTCAAAGCTTAATCCATGAAATTCCCAGCAAGAGCTGGCCGTTAACAAGCTGGCTGATGCGACTCTGATCTTGTCTGTGAAAAATTAACAAGCGTTTCTGATGAGGGAGAAGATTAAGGGCCTGCTGGCTGGTTCTCCTCCACAGAACATGAAGCAGAAACAGAGCCATTCACAGCCAGCTGTGCAGCCTGGCCCTGCTATTGATGCATGCTGGAGGAGCATGGAGGAGGCAGCTGGGGGCTGCAACTTAATCAAGCAGTGTGTAGGGGGGCATCGGGCCTCACAGACGGCCAGCATAACTCTATTTGGACATAGTCAGTACCAGTGTTTCCGTGCCTAATCGGATGTTTGTAATACTGGCAGCTTTTTCTGAACCAAAAAACACCTGGAGCTGTATGTAGACGGTCCAGGCTTGTGGTATGATTACCAAAAAAGACCATATTATGCAGAATAATTGGTACATAACTTACTTGAAAACCAAGACTTTTGAGATATGTGTTAGGACGAAATTAATTTTAAATCGGTTTGGAATGCAACCATGGCAGCTATGTACCTTCACATTGTGACACATATTTTGAAATAAACATGGCAGCATTTGCCCATTTGGGCCCGACTCAAAGGGGAGCTAGGGTGGGCTAAGTCCACCCAGATGGTCAGGTGGCCCAGAGGGAATGTTACATTCATAAACAGATTTTCAGCTACTGTATATTACTCCATGCTATTCTTATGTATTTTATGTATTCAGATTTTTGAAGTCTTTTATAGTAATGTGTTTGCCTTGTGATTATGCAGAACGATTGGCACTTTCGATGCAAGATACATTTCTGAGAAAACAGACAGTAAAGTATTATAGTATTGTATCATAATGTATTGTGCCAAAAACCTTCCCTTTGAATGAGATCATATATGCCTGATTTTGACACATCACTTGTGACCACAGTCCAACATACCATGCTGTCTTCAAGTAAACAACACATGTGCAATGCTCATTTGTCCAGAGAGCAACGTCTCATAATGAAGTCTTCATGATCTCAAGCCAACAGCATTTAGTGAATGCATTTTACCTGATTAGTCTAATTCAGTCCGAAGCTGAAGTAGCCAAACAAAAAATAAACACCTGAAATGTGAATACCATGCACATGTTGTTCTTATTGGAGAATTATTGATGTTAACAGTAATATAATGTTAAGTAAACACTGAAAGCACTGAGGATCAAAAAGGGTTTAACAAATAGTGTGACAAAGTCAAATAAGAGACCCTTTCTTGAAAAGGTCCAACTTTTCACTGTACACAGTAAATGCAAATCATTATGAAACATCATGTTTCCCGATTAGTTGCTTACTGAACAGCCTTACAAACTATACAAGATAACTCTTGGCAGGTCATTTAACTGGGTGTGTGTGTGCGTGTGTGTGTGTGTGCGTGCTCGTGTTTGTGTGTGCTCGTGTTTTGTGTGTGTGTGTGTGTGTGTGTGTGTGTGTGTGTGTGTGTGCCTGCTCGTGTTTTTCCCAGAATCCACCTGGCATCATGAGCATTCTGGATGATGTGTGCGCCACCATGCACGCCGTGGGGGAGGGCGCGGACCAGACCATGCTGCAGAAACTGCGGATGCAGATTACCTCCCATGAGCACTTCAACAGCTGGAACCAGGGCTTCATCATCCACCACTACGCTGGCAAGGTGCACACAGCTGCATATGCATCTCCTGCAGGTTTATAGGCTGGGCGTGTAGCTCAAAGGTTGCAGGCCCAAGCCCCACTGGATAAGACCAGCTGCTAAATACCTAATGGCCCACTTTCCTCCAGTCCTCTCCTAAATGCTACTGGGTCAGTGGGCCGACTTTCAAAAGCTTTAAAAGGTCACAAACACAGGCTGTAAAGACTCTATACTTCAATGTGCGAAAGTCCATCAGGAAAAACGATAGGAGTGTGGTAAATTACCTGACTCGGTAATGCTAACTTTATAGTTGTGACAATGTGTGAAAGTCCACCAGGAAAAGAATAGGTTTATTGTAAATTATGTGAGTTGCCAATGTTAATCTAATGCTTGGAACACACAGAAAGCTGAACACATAAATATAAATCACTGCAATGACTGCCGCAGTTAGATTCAGTGACTGACTCAGGTTAAGGACTAGGATGTGTTCAGCGTCAGAGCTACTGTCCGGTGACGCTCATGTTCACTGCCAGGACAGGGTTCTTTGTTTTTTCAGGGTAGTTTCGATTGGACGAGTGGACACCTGGGCCTTGTGACTGAATAGGTTGGCTGTGTCACTCGAGGATCATGATCATTCATGTCTGTGTCTCTCCCTGCAGGTGTCCTATGACGCTGAGGGATTCTGTGAGCGGAATCGGGACGTTCTGTTCACCGACCTCATCGAGCTGATGCAAAGCAGTGAGATGTAAGTGAAGCGCTTCTGGCAAAATCTGGCTGTGGGGGATCCCACACTATGAAGAGACAGACTGGCCTATGTTTTAGTGCAGTAGTGAAACTCCTGACAGAGGCAGCTGTATCTAGAGCAGCGGTTCCTCTTGTAGCCTCCTCACCCCAATCCCCTTCCCCTCCACAGCAGGGTGGCTTGATGGGTCTGGTTTTGTGAGGCTCCTCAGATCTGGGGGGGATGAGGGGGGGTCGCACCATCCCCCTGGGGAGCACAGCCCTGGCGCACGCTGCTTGTCTTGTTCATTCCTTGGCCTCTTTTGAGCTGGGGCAGCCATCTGTGCAAACAGCCACCGGTCCCCCCACTTTGATTGTGCGGGGCCTTTGTTGAGCTTGCTGGGGGGCCTGCACTCAGACGCGCACACACACACACACACACACACACACGCACGCGGGTAGATGAACTGGGGAGGGGTGCAGTCCTCAGTCTTTAGAGGTGACCCGGCCAGCAGGTCGACGCTCCCCTTTGTCAAGTTCAGCTCCACAATCTGCACACAGGAATAAAAAGCTTTCTTATTGTGTGGCTGCGCATTGTCGGCCAGCTGCCGGTTTGCCTGCACACATGCAAAGCTGGGTAATGCACCCCCCCCACCACCACCCCACCCCACCAACCCAACTCATCCATTTCCTTTTCCCCTTGTTAACAGACTCCAAGGCAAATAATACTGGAGCAGAGGCATGTTTTTGTTTAATTAGATAGAATGAAAGTGTGCAATTATAAGATCTTGCATTATGTTCTGTGCTGTGTATAGGGGTTGTTGTTCTGTCTTAGAATTATTAAATAGAACCTACTAAAAAAAAGTTGTTTTCTGTCCTTAATTCGGTCATTAATTTCAAGTTGTAATGGTACACAAAGTGCTGTATTTAAGTAACGTTTTGGCTATCTTTAAGAACAGAGATTTAATGGCTGTAAAAAGAGAGAAAATTATGTTCAGTCTATACATCATTACACTGAGTATTCTGGGAATGTTCACATGTACATGCTACTTTCAGACCATCACAAATTCATCTTAGTCAAGACCTATAAAATAAAGAAAAATATGAAGGAATTTGAGTATGCATTTACATTTATCTGCTTAATGTTTCTGTCCCACAAAACTTTTATAAATTTGTATTTCAAATGCATATCATTTAATTATGTAAAAGTCATAGTTTGGCACAGCAGAAAATGAAAACCACAGTTATCTGAATTACAGTTCTGTTTCCAGAGCTGTATAACAGAAAAAATGTAGCACTGGGTTTGCATTTATAAATTCCAAAGACCAGAGTTTGCTTAAGAACACTGTCCAAGGCTGGAAAAAACCAGCATGTCCAAATGTGGGATTTTTTCCTCCAGCTCGGCAGCCTCAGTGCCCCTATTAACTTTCTCTTCCTTTGTTCGGGTCTCTTCAACAGCTCGTTCATCCGGGCCTTGTTCCCAGAGAACCTCAATGCAGACAAGAAAGGCAGGCCCACCACGGCGGGCAGTAAAATCAAGGTACCTTTAGGTTCTGTCAAGGTTCTGTCTTTTCTCGTCCAAGTCATACTTTATCCTTTTGTGTGTGAGTGTGTGTGTGTGTGTGTATGTCTAACAGTGTGCGCCTTAGTGTGTGTGTGTGTGCATATGTGCATACTTGTGTGTGTGTGCATGTGCCCATGTGTCTGTGAGTGTGTGCACTCCGAATATATGTGAGCATATGTGCATGCATGTGTGTGTGTGTGTGAGTGTGTGTGTTTGTGTGTGTGTGTGTGTATTTGTAGATAAATGTCAGGCAATCTCATCTACGTCTTGGTCCCACCTGGGCTGTCCTTTCCCTGCCTGCCAGGTGCAGCTCTGCTGGAGAGATGAAAGGATCTTTTTCTCTGGTGTTGTTTCAATGCAGTCTGCAGCATTAGTCAGTGTGGCAGCACCAGGGTGTCAGTCTCACACACACACCATCCAAGTCTGTGCAAATTCAAATCCACATTCTCTGTGCTGGGAAACATGTCAAGGCCCTTTTTTACTTAGTATTCTGTGATTTAACCATTAGTTCACCATGAAAGTTAATTAAACACCTCATTCTTATCTCTGGTCAAAATGTGAAAAAAGAAATGTGGCCTCTTGTAGGGCAAGGGGCAAGGATAAAACCAATAAGCATCTTCCTCGTTCTCTTAGAAACAAGCCAATGACCTGGTGGGAACCCTGATGAAGTGCACCCCACACTACATCCGCTGCATCAAGCCCAACGAGACCAAGAAGCCCAAGGACTGGGAGGAGAGTCGGTGAGCAGCCCCACCAACCACTGTCTCTGCTCTGGCAGAGTGCCTTCCAACTTTTTGGGTGTTCTTTGTTAATAACCCTCTCTATTTCTGACCAATCACAATTTTCTGTAGTGGGACTCTAATTATGGCTTCTCCAAGCTGGAAAACCACCCCAACAAGCTAAATTCACTCTTGGACCCTGAAGACCCATCAACAATCAGACATTTAGCAGCCTTTGCCAACATATACATACACATTTTCCAGTCACTATCAGAGTGAGTGTGTAGAGTCAAACTGTTTGGTTAAGGACAGGTATCATCAGGGGCGTGTGTATGGAGGCTTTGCTTTGGTGCCTGCGCTCTGATTGTCTGATGTCTGCTGGCAGGCAGCCTAATCCTCCTCCAGCATTGTGGGAGGATCCTGAAGTAGTGAGTGACAGTGATGATTTACTGCTATCTTGCTCTCGTTTTTTTAAAGTCATTTTAAAGCCATTTATTTCCTCCTTCCTTTTCACCCCATAAGCAGTGGTATGCTCATTGCATAAGCTAGTCAGTTGCATTTTGACACTTCAGTCCCTGATTGGTGGCATCCTGTTGCATAGCAGGAAACTGGGCCCACATTTGGGTGCTTTAGCTGTGGCGTTGTTTTCTTAAGATGCGTACATTACGATTTATGAGGGTCAGAATGGGTTTTACTGGAGAAGGTCAGTGTGTTAGATATTTCCTTGATGGTTTGGTCTGGGAAATACCCTCCTTAGTGTAATTCTATAATTAGGCACCATTTTTTTCAGGGTATAAGATTGAATGTCATTTGAGAGGGAAGCTTGTGTTTTTGTTTGAGATTATAATAAAGTTGGCTGTTAACTGAGGCTGGGTCTTGGGTAATTGCATTTTGTACATTAAATGTCAGGCTGTATTGATTTGGAAATTTTAAGGGAGGGTGATCCCTTCCCCACTCTGCACCACTGGTCCCATGCCCCTCACTCTCCCACGCCCCATCTCTCTCCAGAGTCAAGCACCAAGTGGAGTACCTGGGCCTGAAAGAGAACATTCGTGTACGGCGTGCTGGCTACGCTTACAGGAGGGTTTTCCGGAAATTTCTAAACAGGTAAGGACTATGCCGGTAATCTCTCTCTTGAAAATTCACTTTCTCTCTCTCTACCCCTCCCTCTCTCTCCCTTTTTGTACCTCTCTATCTTGGTCTCAATCTCTGTCTTTCAGTCTTGTGTGTGGAACAGACAGCGCTCTCATTTTGAAGTGGTCAGGAAGTCCTCTCTCTGCTGGTGTTTGTATTGGCGTAGCTGAGAGAGTGGGCTTTTGGCAGGGCCCGCTGTGAAGGGGCACTACAGAAGCCTTGGAAAAGAGGGGGACTGGAGTCAGAGCAGAGGGTGGTGTGGGACCGCCACCCCTATCCTTAAGCTGGAAAGGAAAGACATATCGCTCCACCCTGCCTGGCCTGACCTGACTCAGCCTCTCTCACTCTCTCTTTCTGTCTTTGTGAGGCTGCTTCCTTAATCTCTGCTCAGGGTGCTGAGGAAGAAGCCCACACACAGTGACACAGATGGGCACTTTCACTAGTCATTTTTACGAGTCAGACACAGAAAACACGTCCACCACATGCATACACGTGTGTCTAGCCTGATTTCTATCCTGTGTTTCTCCTCTCTGTTTTTCGTACACTACAGTTTATCAAAATATAATTATCAAGATTTCTTTTGCTGCTGTGACTGGGAATGTGTTTTTTGTGTCCACCATGAAAACAAATTATTACCAAATGTGTCTGTAGACCTTGATTTAGAATCTTGGATTCTCTGAAACACACACACACACACACACACACACACACACACACACACACACACACACACACACACACACACTCATGCTGTCTATCTCTGTCCCTCCATTCCTCTGCCTCAGGTATGCCATTCTAACAAAGGAGTCATGGCCCACATGGCGAGGGGATGAAAAGCAGGGTGTACTTCACCTTCTGCGCTCTGTCAACATGGATCACGATCAGTACCAGCTGGGCCACACTAAAGTCTTCATCAAAGCGCCTGAGTCGGTATGACCCCACAACTCTGCACTCTTCCTGAAAAAGAAATTACCCAAAGTGCCCTTTGAGTCTTGTGTCAGTGCTGGTGAGGTTGCTAAGGGGACTAGAGTTGCTAATCATCAGTAGTCACCTCATGGTCAGAAATGCAGTGAAAACAATCTGGGTCTTAACTGTGAGGAAGAATTAGGGTGAACAGTGTCTTATACTAGCATGCGTGAGTGTATATGTGTGTGTGTGTGTGTGTGTGTGTGTGTGTGTGTGTGCATGTGTGTGAGAGTGTGATGGAGGGCAGGAGCCAGTATAATAGAGCTTACATCACTGGTGTTAAATCAACATCAAACTGTGGTGTTCAGCAGGGCTGCTCTAACAGGGCGGCAGTGTGGTTAGGGAGGGTGGCGTGGGGTCGGAAGGCGTCTCTTTTTCCCACAGAGAGTACACTTTTCTCGCACCCGCTCATGAAAGCAGCACTTGTGGCGGGGCCCGTGACCTCACTTATTGACATTTCCACACGCACCTGAATCAGCCCTTGTGGTTGGGTCTGAGTGTGCGCTCACAGCACAGCATCGGTGTGCCAAACCCTCGCCCCCCCCCCCCACGCCACTCTCAGACCCTCACTCTTCAGGGCCTCTCATGAAGCTCAGATATTAAAGAAGGGAGGGGCCCGTGGAGGAGCCAACAGGCTTCTGAAAACAAACCCCTGCCCCGATAAGACACAGGCGCTGAGTAATTACTCTGTGACTTTTAGGATCCCACAAACCTCCTCATCCATGTACAGATATGTAAAGTACTTCAGGTTCTCAGTGATGAAAAGCAGGAATTCTCTTGCTGTGAGCAGCAAACTGTTAATAAACACTGATAACTGTTAACTCTGTGTCTCTCTGGGGTGACTCAGGGCCTGGTAAGCACCAGTGTTAGCATGTTGAGACATTGTTGGCCATACTCCGTGTGGAGGTGTCTCTATGTGGCCGCTGTTTTCAGAGCGGCTCAGGTCTGCTCCTCCTTCGCCTGGGGAGGCTGTGCCCAGGCAGCTGTGGGTCTGTGCCAGCCCTCTTCCGGGGGGCGCCAGCACGGGAGTGGGAGCGGACAGGATGTTTAGTCTCTGAGAGAGAGCTGAGATCGGGCCATGGTGATGGAGGACAGGAAATGGCGGGGCAGTGGGGAAATGGGACCATGTAGGGCGGACCTGGTAAGCAGGCCCCATGATTCAGAGAGAGCGCGGGGGTGAGGGGGGTGGTGACTTTTGGGAGGACGGTCCTGTTTACACACACATAGGCACTCTGGGTAAATGTTGGGCCTGTGTCTGAGGTCTTTCAGTGGCCCGTTCACTAACAGGGGGAGCTTTCATAAGAACTGACCTTTCACTCCACTAATGGGGCCTTTTTACACTCCGCATTTTATTTAGAACCTTTCTTCATCCTCCATTTTCCTCCATAGGATACTCTGTGGATAACGGAAGCTGCAATAAATATCAGGGGGAAATGATAATATGTATGTTTTGTGCTAAAAGCAGCATACATTTATATACTGATTAGAACAATTTAGGCGAATGTAAAAAAGGACTCCTGAACTCCAGGGGTGTTCTTGGTTTCACAGGACGCTTATATAATAGGCTCATTTGCAGTCAGATACAGAAATACAGATTTTAGATAAGGTTACAGGACTGAAATTATGACTAAACATTCAATTTTCTGCTCTTGTCAAAGTTCACGGGTTAGCAGAGTTGACAAAAGAGTTGTTCTGGTCACATGGCAGTATTGTAATGTAAGTTGATGTGAGATGATATTTGATGAAATTTCCATCACGTTAAGAATATGAATTCTTCACCAATAAGAATATGCATGTGTGTGCATGTTGTATATTTAGAGGATGTAAAATGACTGTATATGGGTTCTTGTGTATGTTTTTATTACATTATCATCCAGGTGTTTTACTAGTTTTCTGTTTCTCTGTGCACAGCTCTTTTTGTTAGAGGAGACGAGAGAGCGCAAGTTTGACGGCTATGCCCGGGCCATTCAGAAAGCCTGGCGCAAGTACGTAGCCCGGAAAAAGTACGTCCAGATGAGAGAGGAAGGTACGCATTATCCAGTCTTTTCGCCTCATACTTGCTGAAACGCACTTTCCGTATACTCAGTGAAAATGCTTTATCATGGAACATAGGACTGTGTTCATATGCAAATACAGAACTCAGGTTGTGGTTGACAGTGAATGGATTAGCATGCTTAATAAGGGATGTGAAACCCATAGCACTGCCTGAATGTTATATACACATATTCCTGTGGTGTTTGAAATGGTATGTATTGTGGTGAAAGTTCCCTTTTTCTTGGGACATTTGTCTCATCAAGTAGAAACATCAATTATCAGATGTGGTACAAAAAGAGTGACCCAGTAGTTTAATTTTGTCCCCAAATGCTATTAGTTATTTTTAATTAGACGTTTATAAGGTCTTGAGGACTGAGTTAAATTTGTTTAGCCACATCATGTCAGAAAAAATAAGAATGACTTTGTGAAGTAATAATAATGAATGTCCCATTTTCACTTCAATGATTTTTACCAGTTTGACAAACCAATACCTTTACTCTTATTGTGCTATATGGGCAATGAAAATTGTATAGTGTTTGCATTTTTATTTTTTTAAGTTGGGGCCTTGACCAGTGGATATCTAGATACCTGGTCACTGAAACTAAATGAGTTAAATAGAGAAGATAAATAGAAGGAAAAACCAAATGGCAATAAGGCAGACCTGTGTTGGGTTAAAAAACGTTTAAAGTTAAAATGATGGTAGAATTTAAATGCATGTGTTCAATTGATCCCGATATTGGCTACACAGACAACCTCAAGAACCAACTTTGAAAACCACCGTACTACACTGCATATCAGAGCTGAATGGCCTGTTCATGCAGTTATGTGTTAATAGGTCCTGTATTGCTCATCATTGCAAAGGCCACACCTTTGATGTCTCATTTGGGTTCCTTTGTGCCCTCACCTTTCACTGTGTGTCTCCTCTCGCGAAATGTCTCGCTGTGGATCCCCAGCTTCTGACCTGCTCCTGAACCGGAAGGAGAGACGGAGGCACAGCCTGAACAGGAACTTTGTGGGGGACTACCTGGGCATGGATGACAGGCCAGAGCTGCGGCAGTTTCTGGCTAAGAGGGAGAAGATCGACTTTGCAGACACAGTCACCAAATACGACCGCCGCTTCAAGGTGACTGGCCTTGAAATGCACTGGCTCTTAGTTTTGGGTTTCCAAGAACTTAAGTCCAACAACCGCCATCTGACCCAAAATCTCAGGCAGATTGGTGTACCTTGACATAAAAAGGCTTTAAAACATGCTGTTTCTTGAAAGATGAGAGGGTTTTGGTTCCTTCCTTTACTGGGGCCTGTGGGAAGAAATTCAGGCTATTTCATGATTTTAGCAGAGACGACAAGTGCGCTGTATTGACAGAGAAAATTTAAAATTATTTATTTCATCCAGTTATTTCTCAGATAAGAATTCTGAATCTGTTTTATTAATTTGGAAACCTGTGCACATTGGTGTATCAATGTTATACTGGCTACATGGTCAGTCTAATTTTGGCAGGTAGAGAATAAGTTGCTGCTTGTATTTTTTCTCATGGGAGGAGAGATGAAGGATTTCCTGAGGTTGCAATTCAATGTACCAGGAAAGTGGACCTTAAGCCCACTCCCACTCATTCCCTTATTGTCTTGTCTTTTCTCTTCTCTGTGTCCAGAGCATAAAGAGAGACTTGATCCTGACCCCAAAGTGCGTGTACCTGATTGGGCGGGAGAAGGTAAAACAGGGCCCCGATCGTGGTCAGGTGACAGAGGTCCTGAAAAGAAGGATTGAGGTGGAGAAGATTCTGGCCGTGTCTCTTAGGTGAGGCTGTGTGGTGTTCACCTCCGAACACTTCTACCAGTTGCAGACATATACAGTGCATTACTATTGAAACACGTGAATAATATTGACTCAAAAAAAACAAAAGGCCAAAATGGTCCACAGGCTGTAGGTCATGGAACATGTAAATAATTGTCGTTAAAATCACAAGACCTGATCTTATGGGCAGCACATGGGAATGGTACAGACCTAAATCGAGTTATTCCCAGAGGTTTGTTTTTATTGCTAGAGCTTGGCATTTGTCTTGCTGTGGGTGAGGGTGTGGGAGAGAGAGGGAAACAGGGAGAGCAAGAGAGTTGTGCCCTCCTTCAGGAAAGTTGGAGCCCATAGTGAAAGTGGTGTTAAAGTTTAATGAGTCACAGTGTGGGTAAGTGTCCTGACCTAAGAGGGGGACCCGTGGAACTAGGCCCAGGTTGGCCACATTCTCCCACTTGACTGTGGTCTCGTATCTGTGGAGCGTAATGAGAAACACACAAGACCCAGCAAACTGCAGAGCTACACAGGGTGGCTTCAAAGGAGTTCGCTCCAGGTTTAGATCCCTTTTTCCTCTGTTTTCCCCTTTAATGTTGCATGTGATATTGCAGACATCTGCAAGAGATTCAGAGCCCCACTCATATATGTCAGCTCCTCTATGTGAAAGTCAAACAGTTTATATATAGCTCAAGAGGGTGGTCAGCGGCAGTGAAATTTAACCCTTCCTTTTAATTTTAACCCTTTTTATCTGACTCTTAGTCATGGAAAAATACGATAACGTTTGTGCCACTCTCTCCTTTAATCTTGCTCGCCCTGGAATGCTGTCACTGATGTGTCTCACAACTCTTTCATGTGACGATTTGAGGCACCGTGTAAAGTTAACGGCTTTAGATACAAGCCTGAATTCCCCAGTTTATTGTTAGCCTTTTAGATATTCTGTAAGGTCCATACAGTTCGGGTAATATGGGACAGAATCTTGGTAATGAGAACAGGGCAACAGCTTCAGGCTTTCAGGTGGAAAAAGCATCACGGGGCGAACGCGTCATGCACATGGGTTAGTGAGTATTATTGGCCTTTGCGAACCTGTAGAACATGGGTGCGGGTGGCTAATGCAAAGCAGGTGGTGACCATGGGGAAAGCAGGCATTGTAAAAAACTCATTAAAAAGACTTAAGTTCATTTGGGAAGCAGTGAATTTGGCATTTGCATTCATTACCACTTTATACTATTGCAGTATGTTAAATCTGAGCTGCTGTAGCTTTGTTTGCGTCTTCCTTGTGTGACATTCAAATACACAGGCACATTCTATTTGGCACACCAAAGGAGTGCTGTTCAGCCTCTGTTTTTGTCAGCCTGGGAACTCATTAAGCATACCAGAGAAGCCCAAGCACCACTCAACAGCACTTCACCAGTCAGGCTGCTGGCTGGGAGACAGAGTTCACCACACAAACCAGAGTTCTGTCCTGTACTGTACAGATCTGTAGCGTGTATATGATGTTGTGCTAGTTACCCCCCTCCTCCACCTCTTTGGCCTTAACAAAAGCACTTCACAATTTCCAGAGACCTAAGACCATTTACATGTTATTTAAAAGCTGTCATTTGCATCATCATGTTGTAAATCTATGGACCTGTGGTCTACATCTTGGTCATTATTGCACCTGCCTGACTGGAGTGATATGCCCCATTGGATGAGAGGAGGAAAGGACCGATCACATAATTCTGTTCCCTCCTCTTTTGGTGGTCTGCGAACCTGTTCTCTTACCCCCTTCTGCTTTCTCTGTGTCATCAGCACCATGCAGGATGACTTCCTGATCCTCCATGAGCAGGAGTATGACAGTCTGCTGGAGTGTATCTTCAAGACCGAGTTCATTAGCCTGCTGGCCCGCAGGTTTGAAGAGAAGACCCAAAGGAAACTGCCACTCAAGTTCGGCACAACGTTAGTAAATGAAGTTTTATTCACACACAGTGCAGTACACACATAGCTCACACACTCACACAGGCATTTAAATGAGGCCCTTATCAATTGCAGTTCACATAGCTTAGTTACATCTTTACAAATACAGGTTGGTATTTTTTACCTTCACACTTATAAAGGTTAAAAGAGGTAATTTTCCTATCATCCCACAATACTGTAATAAAGTTACAACACCACAGCCATGTGTCTATAATATTGCCCCTCCATTTCTCCTTCCTTCTCCTTTCATTCTCTCCACTTTCTGCATGATCCCCCAGGCTGGATCTGAAGCTGAAGAAGGAGAGCTGGGGGCCTTGGAGTGCAGGCGGCTCCAGGCAGGTGCAGTTCATCCCTGGACAGGGTGATGTGGCCGTGCTGCGGCCCTCCAATAAGGCACTGCAGGTCAGCATCGGCCCTGGCCTGCCCAAGAACACACGTAAGTGTCCAGAGCCCAGAGCCACCAAACGGGCACCCTGGGCTACCTCAGTCAGTGATAGTGTCAACTACAAATAGGTTACATTGACAGTTTTAATTGTTTCTTTTTTTATCTAGGTCCCACCAAAAAGAATGTTACGGCTCATAGCCGCTCAAATCAATCCAGAACCCATCATAACTACCCCTCCCGGACAGCTCCTGGGCCTCCAGGTAAAACCAAAGACCCTTTCATGTTTGGCTTGTTGATGAGCAGGTCAAATGGGGTTTCTTCCTGCAGTCAATCACTTCCTAGCATTATATCACATGATGCACATCAGCAGGTCTTACCCACTGTAATGCTTCAGATGTATCTACTTTTGTGTAAAAGCTTTTGTACTTTTTTTTACAATTGCAGTGGTTTTGTAGTTTTATGTCTGATTTGTCTTTTTTGTATGCTTGGGATCCTTTTGGTTTGATCAGATAATTATCACCCCTTGGTTTGTTTCTTTGCACAGAAACTTTAATACTTTATTTTGCTATTTTTATGAAGCTCTCCACTGAGTTTTTTCTGTTGATTGCATGAGTCAGATTATGAAAGAAATGGGAGGGATTCATTTTCACAGGAGGTTTTTGGTTTCATTTAAACTGTAACTGTAATCTCTCCCTCAAACAGTTGCGCACCAGAATGGAGGGCTGAAAAATGCCAATCACATGGCCAACCAGAGGAATGCATCACAGCAGCATGCTAATCAGAGGCCACAGCCGGCCAGTGCGAACCGCCCATTCCTTCCGCCGGCCAGTGTAAATCAGTCCAAGGATAGGAGTAGCAGGCCGCAGCCAAACCTGGACTGCCTAAAGGTCCCTGACCTGGGCGCAGCTGGGTGAGTGTGCAAGATCTGCAGAATCACACACTAAAAATGATATCTCAAAACAAAACACACACACACACACACACACACAAAATCCAGAACACATTTACAAACGTAAACACACACAAACACTGACCTCACAGTCACAGAAAAACCATGGTCACAGGCTGTGTGTTAACCAGAGAGTGTAACTGGGTTGATGTGTTCCTTTATAGTAACGGAGGCGGAACCCCTACTTCCAATGGAGGAATGTGAGTCTCTCTGAGTGTGGCTGGTGTGTTTGTTGGGTGGTGGGTGGTGGTCTGGTCCTGGCCGTGGTACATCTCATTGGCATGCTGTAGACACTCTCTCTCACTCTTTCTCTGGTAGCAGCCCTGATTCTCCCTCACTTCTTCTGCTTGTCTAACAGCTTATAGAGGACCAACAGAATAGGTTTTAGTCTGCCCTTTAATTAGAACCTGGATTGCATAAAGAAATTGTACCCAATTTAGATCTTTTGGTCTCGTTAGGCAATGAAATGGCTTTGTTGCTTACACTATAATTCTTGTCACTCAAAGCTTCTTTAAAGGAGTTCTGTCAAACCCTGGCCTACCCACATGTGACAACTTTATCACAGGAGATTTAATGAAAATAAAGATATTATCCTTCTTTGATACTTTTTTTGGGGGTGGTGGGGGTATCTAGAAGATCAGTCTGCCTCCAGAATGCTGTACTGTGGGTTATTTTTGTTTTGGTTCTATCTGTGTGAACAAACAAGCCCTTAGCTAACTGGGTCAACCTCTACTTATTGCTGGCTTTGACGCAATCAGGAAATATAACACTGACAATTTGTATGGTGATTTCTTTGGTTTGGGTGTTTGCTTCTTTGTGGTTACAGAGTTGAGGATTGTAATGTAATTAATTTTCCCCTACTCGCAACAATGAAGTTATATCTCTGCATACTCATTAATTATATTTTAGGGTGCTTAAAACTCCTCAAAAACTTTTCATTTCTTTTTACTTTGAGGGAGACAAAAATTACCTCTGATCCATAGTGTAGTTAAGGATGTCTTGTGTTACAGTGCCATCTGGTGGCTATTGTACTAACAACCATTTCCAGTTCAATGTAGAATTTGCTTCAAACACCTCTGTTGAAAACAAGTACAGCAATAAAGTAAAACAACTTGTTGGAATTGTGTGCCACTGATGAGATGTGAATTGTCAGTCATATTTCCCATCTCTGTACCACAACGCAATGCCATAGCTGCTGTAGTTTTTTTCACAGCCTTTCTCTGATCACCAGAATCATGGTACCCAATCAGAGAGTTTGGAAACACTAATGGAGATCTTATGAACCCAATAATTGGTGAAGCTACAGTAAGCTTTAAATCACTAACTTTGTTGAACCAATCAAAAGCTCTTCCACTTCAAAACACAATGATTGGTCCAACTCAGGCATTGGTAGCAAATCACAGTTTCACCCATTTATGGTGTCATGAAACCTCTCTCCCATCACTACTCTAAATAAGCATACTCCCAACTGTCCTTCCTTTGTCATTTCACTGATCTGAAGTAAGTACCAATTGACGACGAGAGGTTTTTGCCATATTGCTTTAGCCTGTCCAAGTTCTGTAGATCAGGGGACAGAAGGAAGGAAGAATGGATGGCACTTTTTAGAGTTATGGACGCATATTCTCTTATGATACCTAACCCCAGCCTGTAGCAGCCTTGTACAGTCTGGTTGTGTGTGACAGTGCACTGAGTGTCCCATTTTGTCCATGTCCCTCTTGCAGAGCTCACAGACAGTCAGCCAGCAGGCCCACGCCAGGTGGGGGTAGGCCCAAACCTGCCCCCAAGCCCAAACCACAGGTACCCCAATGCAAGGCCCTGTATGCCTATGATGCACAGGACACAGATGAGCTCAGCTTCAATGCCGACGACATCATTGAGATCATCAAAGAAGGTGGGTGAGCTTCTGAAAATTTGAATGTTACAAGACAACATGCAAATCAGTCACACACAGGACTCTGACAAGGCAGATTCCCTGCTTAGGCCCCCTGCTTATACACCACATGATTAGAGCTGAGAGAGTTATTCCCTAATACTGTAACATATACCATAACACACAGGATTACTCATTTTTTAAGTTATGTCTTGCTGTGAAAGGAGTATCTGCTTTTTGTGCACCTAGTTCAGACCACAGAGAGCTAATATGTAAATCTATGGCTCATGCTGTCTCTCAATCTTTATCATTGTTGGTCAGATGCCTCAGGCTGGTGGACTGGGAGACTTCGAGGAAAGCAGGGCCTGTTCCCGAACAACTATGTCAGCAAGATTTAGACCTGCTGCTGCTCAGCAACCACTTGGAGAAGCGCACGTGTCACAATATGGTCTCCTGGGGGAGGGTGCAGAAAGCAGCCAATCGGATAGAGGGGAAGTGAGAGAGACAGAGAACATTCCTACTAAGGCCACACCACACTCAGACCCTTGGTGCTACATCCTCCAACACCTGACCAACAGGAGAAACAGCCACACATGTTTTGTGGGGACTTGAAGGAGACCAGACTTCTCTCCAGGGCTAATGATACCTACTCAATCCCTGTGAGCACTGAACAAATCTATTTATTGTATTTATAGCTTACTATTGTTTTTTTGTAATTCTTATTTTATTTCTTTCCACTTTACAAATATATTGAAAGCGAGTTGTTTTGTTTGAAGAGTTGAGGCATGCAGGATATATGGAACCAAGGTTTGTTTCACATTATATTTCTTGTTTTTGAACAGGTTCTTTAAAATTCTGAAAGGTAGTTTTCCTTTATAGAGTCACTGATTCTCTGGTGTTTTAAGGTTAAACTCTAGGGTT
The DNA here is from genome assembly GCA_022829145.1 of Albula goreensis. Taxonomy (NCBI): domain Eukaryota; kingdom Metazoa; phylum Chordata; class Actinopteri; order Albuliformes; family Albulidae; genus Albula; species Albula goreensis. The sequence goes on from CM040755.1 coordinate 11,718,793, forward strand.
ATTCCAGTCTAGCCTATTTTCAGTGGGAATATTTGCTGCTAAAGTGGATTTTTACAAATAGTATTGCCTCTAAAAGTTGAAAAATTCATTTACATCACAAATATTCTGTGAAATGTATATTTATTTTAGTCCCGTTCAGGACATTGTACATTGATCATTTTACCTTGGTTATAATTATGAGAACATAATTTGTAGTTTTAGTTAATTACAGTTCACATCTGCAAATAGTTATTAGAGACTTAAATGCTCACATTGTTTTAGTCAACAAACAGAAAAAACTGTATTTAAGTGCAAAAAATTTGTAGGGTTAAAACAGCCAAAACAAAATACTGCTACTAACTCAACAGTGTAATCTGTATTCCAAATGTTCTGTTTTCATCAGCATTATCTTCGCACATTTGAGGTTTTTGGGAAGGTAGGTGTAATTTAAATCTAACAAAGCAGACTCTAAATGCATTATAATGATGTTGGGGATGGGGTGTGAGTTTGTCTGTGGATCATAAGCACTTTATTAGCATGGCCTGAAACCGCTGGATTGGTCTCTCTTCTCAAGATCTCTCGGCCCCAGGATCCCCATGAAGGACATACTTTGCCACACAAGTGCTTGTGGGACATTGAAAGTGTGACAGAAAACTCTTATTTTTATATAAATGTGATATTGGCATTTAAATTCAGTTTCTCTGGGAACGGAGAAACATTCTGAGCATTTAGTCATCATGTTTCTGACTAAATGCTCAGAATGTTCTGAGTCAGGCTGGCAGTGATTTTAACAGTGCGTTTTTACTGGAGAATCGGTTACTCGGCCTTCTCTCTGCTTGTGATTCTTGGGGCTGTTTGCCTCTCCCGATTGGTGCTGAGGAGGACATTGGGGGCAGTTCTGTCTGAGGTGAAGATCATGTTCCGCTGCTGGAGCAGTCCTCAGCACCTCCCTGATAGGGGCGAGAATCCCTCTCATCCACAACTGAAAAGATCACAGGACTTTCTAACACATCCAAGTGTTTCTATGGTGATCTGGGGAATTTGTTTTGCTTGTAATCTAATTTCCTCTCCATATAGGTGATTGTTTTATGTGCCCACGCACTCTATGTTTTTTCCACTGGACAGATTTACATCAGACTCCCAGGACTGTGCCTCCTTTGGAGGTATTTGCTCATACCTGCAGTAGTGTTGATATTGGAGCCAGCTAGGAAAGTCACCAAGACCTCCTTACTTACCAAAACAGATAAAGCCTTGCATTGGTGTAGGAGTTTTTTCCTGCTGGTGTTAATACCACCATTGTGCAATGTTGAAAGTGGCAGATATGTAGTTGTGTCAATCATTTTTAAATAAAGCATGTACGGTTACTTTTTTTTTACTCTGCTTTGTGAATTCATTTTTTCCCTTTGAGTGATTCAGAATTCCTTGCTTTGTATTGTCATCTTGGAGCAACAGTTTGCAAAAACAGGTTTTGAGGCTTGCTTTTGCATTGTTGACTTGCTAACACATACTGTAAACTGGCATGCAGATGTCATGAACTGGCAGTGAAACAAGAGCTGCCTTTCTGGCCATGTCAGAGGAGCCATATTGTATACTACTCCAATTAGAATAAATTGACCAGTGGTGTGTATGACTCAAATCAGGAAAGAGAGCCCAGGAGACTATTCCAATCAAAACATTGTGGAGGTGTAACAGTATGACCCCACACCATGTAGCACACTACACAATGGATTATTTTAATATCACACTTTTCATCCCACGATTTCAAAAGCATTTTGTAATAGAAACAGGACTATGAAAACCAGTTGAAACTGACATTGTGGTGGTACAATGAACATTATCCAGGACAGCAGGAACCCCCAATGATGCCATAGAATTTAAGTGAGCAAGGACCCAAGTGTGGCCTGGTTCAAACACTGCATGTATCACTGTACTGTGCATTTGACAACCCCAATCAAGAGTAATATCGCCCTCTATCGGTCAACCATTTCCCAGTCATATTACAAAATGTTAAAGTTAACCACCCCCCACACACACACACCAGTATGTGAAAAGGTGCTAGAACCATGTATTAAAGTTCCAGTAACTAAATAGATGGCTATGAAGACTCCCCATTACCCTCCCAGTGTATTGTAAATTGTCTTGTAGCATTTTGAGGTTATGTGAATGTGTACCATGTGGCAGTTGAGTCTTTGAATTAGACCTGGTGCTTCAACCACAGGGTATTGCAAAAACATATTACATTGCAAGAATACAAAAACCACATACTAGAGTTTCTTTGGAATTTAATAAAGTTCAATTGCAACAGAACACCAAGGTTTGAAGAGAAACAATTTACAACAGTAGTGCACCAGACTTAGATATGTCATGGCAGGAAATACTTCACCAAAACATGAACATAAGATCAAAGACTTCAAGGCTTCAAACATTGGAAAGTTTATAAAAGCTTGTTTATTTCTACAAAACATTTGAGAATATTTACATATAGCCCCACCCCCCCTAAAAAAGCAGGCCATCTCCTATAGGTTGATTGAAATGTTTAAAAAAATTCATTAAAAAAAAAAAATAAAGTGCAGAGGTGGAGTCAGTCCAGACACTGGGCCTCAGGACTGAGGGAGCAGAGGGGCAGCCATGTCCTTAATGAGTGCAGCTTTGAGCTGAGGGAGAAGACTAATCCTCATTAGCCTGCTGCTGGCATACTTGTTCTTGACAGCCTGTGGAGCAAAAGACAGAGCTACATCTTCAGCACCATCTCATTCTGCAGTAGCCCGATTCCACCCATCCTCCATCACTAGAGCTAGGCAGTCTGGCTCCAAAACATAGTCCACAATGAGAAAAATAGAGCAGAAACACATACGCGTCTGTGCCCACCCAAGACACATTTATAGACATGGACAACTACAAAAATGTCTTCAATATCAAAACCAACTTTTGAATTTGTCATCTGTGAAATGGTGAGCTTTAGCACCCCTGAAAAGAAACTTCGCTCAGAGCATACACACAAAATTGGATGTGACGTGGCATTTTGTACCAACTGAAAGATCTACAGTTTTATAGAAATTCAGTGGTAAACAGAGGTGGACAAGATAGAAATGACCCAATAGTAAAGCAGGAAGGACATGAGGATTAAAGAAACTGTTCCGTTTTAAAAACGACACAAACACCACTCAGGGGAGTCTGGTGAAAGGTGGTCACATCACTTACAACATGCTTGGTGAATCCCTCGTTGACCCGGACCACATTCTTGGCCATATGCTGCATAATGGGCTTGAGGTGGTCTTCACTATAGGAGGAGTAGTGCTGCAGTGTGACCGACTGCAATGGAAAAAACACTGAGATGAGGGAACCCAAAAACACCAAGTACAGACTGCGTCTTGTGACAAATCGCATGACATACCCATTTCTTTCCATCCAGCACCAGCTGAGAGAGGCAGAGGGCAGCAGCAGCAATTTCTGAGGGGTGGTAGTGCAGCATATCATAGTCCATTAAGGTCAGCTCCATGAGGTATTTGGCCAGTGTGTGTTTCTCTGCATCAGCCTGATAAAGTCAATTTCAACTATTATAGCAAAATTATATTCATCACACATGCCAGAAATGTATGCTTACACCCCTCCCTCCCCTTTAAAGTGCAAATGAAGTTACATTGCCAGCCTTCGAGGCCCTCCGGAGGAAGTGTAGTGGCAGAGGGCGGCCCAACTGGAAGTTCAGATGCTTGAGGATGAGCATCTCCATTTCGCGGATCTGAGCTTTGGTGAAAGCGTTGTCTGTGATGTATACAAAATCGCCGACCTCCGGAGCATACATTTCCTCATATTTTGATGCGATGAGCATTGCAGTAACACCGACCAACTGTAGTTTACGACGGGAGACTGGCTGCACCTGAGGAGTGAGAAGGATGTTGCACATTAAATTAGCTGAGAAGCCTCACATTTACACAGCTCTAAGCAAGCTTAGTCTGGAGCAGACTTACCTGGAGGAAACGGTCCAAAATAGCAACAGTCATGTACAGGGTTTCCTGCAGCAGTTGGAATCTGGAGTGCACCTGGATCAACCAGTCCACCAGGAGAGCACGCATGCGCTCATTAATCTCATATCCCTGCATGTACTTTGGACGGACAGACTGCTGGAGCTGTGTGGCAAGAAAGAGGAGGGAGATGGTTAAGCCTGTAGTCAAGCGACAAAATATGCAGCTTTCAGTTCAAACAAACCGAACATTTCTCAACTGCAAATTTACTAGTTAGAAATCAAGTATAATGCCATGTCACAATGGCTGATCCTAGTACTAAAGCAGATGACGGCACCCTCACCTTCAAAAATCAAAAACCAAGCAATTCACGCTCAGCTTCCACAAAAGCGTGGGCTCCACACAGCCCAAGATGGAAATTACATGCAAGTAGTGGTACAATGGCATGTACACAAAGTGACCAATATTTGGATACAAGATATGCCAAACTCGAAGCCGCTGGACAGCCGACTTTTGCACGCAACATTTCAGCAGAATATTTTGCTCCCCATCTAAGATTTTCCCCACCTCCAAATCACAAGGATTAAGGGGCCATGGGAAATTCTGCTTTGGACGGATGGCTATGGACTTACACTTGGTTTCCACTTACAGAACAATGTATAAACGGCATGCAATTATACCTCGAGTTCTCTTAGGTACACGTAGATATCTTTCACATATTCGGAGCACAGCTGTGGCATGTCAGTATCGCCTTCATCAATGTCTTCTACATCCAACAGTGCGTCAGAGAAGGCCTGGCACAGCTCCTCTTCCTTGATGGCCACGTCGGTGCAGACAGGTATCTCTTGTTTCGGTACAGCGAGCTCGGGCACAACTGGAGCGCGCTTAGGCTGTGCAGCCGCCGACAGTGTCCGCTGCGAGGCTGGCTTAGAAGTCTTCACGGCATGAGCCTTCAAGGTCGTGTTTTTCTATCCGAAAAAGAATGAGACGAATTAGTGTTTGCCACCTAGACCTTGCCCATAGCACGAATTAACGCCATTACGTGAAGTCCCCCAGAGTTTAAGAGAATACACTTACTTGTCCGGCTTTGTTGTGCAGGTTGGAAATTTCGCCAAGCACAGGCCTCCTTGTCCCGACCGTGGAGGCCTTGCCCATCGGACCTGCATTTTCTGCATTTCTTTCCTGAGATAAGTGATTCAAACTAACCGTCAAGCTCAAACTGCAAGTAAAGCGAGATAAACATCGCAAACCAGCAAGGTTTAACGATCCATTTTACCAATTTGACATACATTTCTTTTGGCTAGGAGCACTGTGCAACTAGCTTGCAATATTATTTTTACCAAGCCTCCAATTGTAAACCAAACACTAAAGAGGTGTATTAACTTCGAGTCCAAATATGCTTTCGAGAACAATGAATTTCATTACAAAACATTTACACGCCAATCTAGTGTGCAAACGATTTAAACACAACAAGCTCAACACCCTCTGCTCTACTCATGATGCTTAATTTTAAATGGCTAGCTACAGTTACTTACAATTCCGCGAACTGCCAGAGACATCCTTGAAAACAAGTCCTTTAAAACTGCGTAAAACCGTACAAACTAACAAATCCTCCTCCACCACAATTTTTTTTTCTCTCTTTCCAATGCTTCACGGAGTGACTGAAGATAACGAGATCACCATTCAAATACCGCTCCAGCAGTTTTCATTGGATACGGCTTCATACGATGCAGCCGTCTCATTGGTTGCAAGCATGCTCTCGAATGCCTTCTTTTGCTACAAGATTGCAAAGCCTTTCGTCACTATAATTTTGTATATCTAGTAATTTGTGATAAATCAAAACACAAATTACTTTACATCAAATCACAAATTAATACATAATTTTGACGAGAATTTGTGATAAAAGTAAAATCCACATTCCGGTAATTAAAACCCATTGTGTTGTTCTCGCGAGAAAAAAGCATGCTGGGAAATGAAGTTTTACATTTGTATATACATTTGTTTATACAAGGTCGCTCGGAGCCCAAGACCAGCGTCAAAGTAATAGTCACAAACTGACATTTTAATCATGTAAGTCTGCGATTTATCATACACATAAACAAGGACTGGCCTTCTCTAAAATTAAGTTTCTGACGATAAAATGCCCACGTGTAGTTTACAGTTTAGTCTGTATTATTTTTTAAAGTTAATATTTATTTGTGGGTAAATCGACTTAGAATGCGTTTGCTGTGTCGGGGAGCCACCCGTTTGATAAATGACAACTGCGTACTTTGTATAACAAAAATGGCCGAGGCTTGATTTTGACTCTCAAAGGCTATTAGTGTATAAGACCAAGTATCCCTGAAAAATGTATTTACACGTGAAGATGTATTGTTATAGTATACATGTACTGCATACACCAAACATTTCATCTATGTGTTGGCTGAACTGTTACGACTCTTGTATTCTCCTAATTATACTTATTTATAATATAGTTATAATATGGCTAATAATTTATGCAGTTCTACAAGTCACACCTGTGAAATCTAGAACAATTTAATTTAAATTAGCGCTGGTTACTAATGACTATATGAAACATCATATAGTCTATATATATATAACATTCTGTCACAGTGTGAATATACACTTACCAGAATTCCAATTATGGAATAAAACAGTTGAACCCACTATTACCAATATGAAACATACCAGCAAACTGAAAGCCCTGTCAGCTCTTGGGTAATTTTCATTTCAGTCTGATGATGGAAATGAATATATTCAGATTCTTTCAATGTGAGGTGCATGCTTGATAATGCAGAGACAGACAGAAAGGACACAGGGAAGATTTACCTAACTTTATTAATATTATTATTTTAAAACTAATATAAATCCCTCAGAAATTCATCCTGGGGCCAATAAGTATATGAATGCATGGACACCTGCCATAAGTACTGCATTCCAACACTCCATTCGAAATTATTACAGTTTTTCAAAATTCAGCAATTCAGAGCAACAGATGGCCTCAATACATTTTCATTATTCACAGACTTCCCATCTTATTCCTTTCACCTTTTTGATGTGCAAGTATATGCAACTTAGCTAGTTGAGAATAATATTAGTGTTAAATTCTTCATGGCAGCAAAAAGAAAAAGCATCTTTGCTGCAAAGTTACATAGAGAAAAAGAAGATTCATAACAAATGGCCAGGTTCATAGAAATAACTGGGCGAGCCGACCATTGCAAAGAACTGTTATTCTAGGCAGTCTGAGCATAGAAACAAAGTTTAAAAAACAAAAAAACAAAACAGTAGTCCAGGCTGCACTAAGTTTCCAATAAGCATAATGTCTGACCGCAGATGGCATGAAACTGGGTGCATCTGCAGGCCAGAGATGGACCCCACATCAAGCTCATGTGAAGATGTGAAGTGTACCATGTCCTCCACAGAACCAGAAATCCACTCGGTTTAAAAAAAAAAAAAAAAAAAAAAAACAAACAGTGAAAACACAGAAAAGTGACATTCATTGCTATTTTTTTCTTCCTCTCAGATACACTAGATTAGTTGAGCAGTCGGTGTTCCTGGAGGACCAATGTGCACACAGGTTTTTGTGTACACCACTTGCCCTGGCTCAGGTAGTTGCAGAGCTGTATTCATCCATGAAGATGACGTTAGGTTCTATCAGCGATTAGGCTACAGTAAAATGTTCCATACAGGGGCACAAGAACAGTCTTCATTTGCTGTCATTCATTGATTGATCAGGAACTGTGGCTAAAATATCACACTGCATAGATGCATGGTCTATTTTGCAAAGCACAGGTTGGCATGGAATCCAGAGACAGACATGGCACTCTTTTCACACCCTGTACTAAGATGAAGCACATAACGTGCGTGCTGAAATGAAGGGGCGGAGGAAAACCCATAGATGAGTGCTTGCATTGCCATGGGAGGCCATGCTTCCTTTCCCGTTGCTCCCATTAAGGGGATACTGCGTGATACTGAACACAGAGAAATACAGAAGCTGTTCAATGTGTTTATACTTTTTCCCCTACAAAGGAATGTCTTGATTTTATCCCCCCTGCCCCCCAACTTCCTCGTATCTGATCACATTGTCTATACATGAACAAATCAATATGATGATAATTTCAAATTAATCCTGTGATGTTGGGACATGGAGGTCGACATTCTATTCCAGTACAGCAATGCATTATACAAATGCCTCTTACTGGAGCAGTTATTCTCACCTGCAAGTTGTTTGGCCATGAGAACACAGTTTCATTACATGTGCAAAGAAATGCATTACAAAGAACCATGCAAAAAAAGTCACTTAAGAAAATAAAAATAAAAGCTACATAAAAAGCTTTATAAATACAATACAATTTAAAATCTTTACTGAGGGTGTAATTTCTAGCAGTGTTGGTACTATGTGACAGCTGGCACTCTAGGTTTGATGCTATTCTTCTTTTGTTTGATTTTTTTAAATCTGTTTTTACAGTTTAAATCTGCGCAGGTAATTCATGCCATCTTTGGTTGACCGCAGTAGTGAAGGAAAAAAAAAAGACAACCAACAAAAACAAATTAAAGGGTTGCTAAAAAAACAGCATCAACTCTCTGCAGACAGCTGGGCCTCGATGTCCACTCTGCAGATGGGGCATTTCTTGTTGGTGAGGAGCCACTGGTCCACACAAAGCTGATGGAACAGGTGCATACAAGGAAGCCGTCTGCGGAAAGTCAAGAAATGAAAATGTGAGTTAGAGGACAGTGTCTAAAGACTAAATACAAAAAAAAAAAAAAAAAAAAACATGAAATAGCTTCTGATAGGACTGGGTAATAATAACACAGGTTGAGGCTTTATGTTGATGGGATTAAAGACCATAATGCTCTGTATCAGGTGTGCAGGAACAGGAGTTTTAACATGTATGACCACGTAAAAAAATATATCCACATAGAAACTGGTCTCACTTCTTTGTCTTGCTCAAAGGTCTGTCATTACAAACTACATTTTGCTGTACATTCAACAATAAACTGCATTCACTAGCAAAGAAAGAACTAAAGAAATCCATAAAGGGATAGTGCATATAACAGGGAAAGAGATTTAAGTGAACATGTAAAGAGGTTCAAGTCAATGCTTGATGGTATGCATCATAGAATAAAATGCTTTTCCTTGCTTAACCACCAGGGGGCAAAAGTGTCAGAAGCTGCTTGTCCAGTTGAACAGAAATGCTCAACTCCAAAATCGGCTGTAGATAGTCAATTCAGCAGTCAACGCAGTACCTTGTGTTTTGAGTTCATAATCCAGGCTTTACACTGATTATTATATCCCTCATGGTCATTTGTTTAGTCAGGAGGGAACTGGCAATGTAATTATCACCACTCAGAAAATATAAGTGTATGTTACAGCCTATGATTTCCAGCAATGTACCTCAATAAACACTGCTACAAATGAAGGCCTGAGTTTCTGAAAGGAAGTCTTACACTAAGTAAAGAACAACCTTAGTAGAAGGAACAAATTCTTTGCTATGGGTTCATGTTGCAAATCTGTCAAAACAAAAAACCTGCTTACAATAAGTTTAGCTTTTTGTAAAAGCATAATATTCCTAATTGCTCACTCGTATTATAGGGTAGCACTGTCCATTTCCATAGGACTCCAGGTTTTACACTGCGAGTGTGTCCATAAACAAGAAAATAGTTTTATATGCTGACATATTTAAATATCAGGTTTTGAGCAACACAACCTCTCCCAAAGGCTCAGGAGGAAGCGACCGCACATATGACACACATGTCAAGTCACATGGAAACTAGCCTACATGATTTTTCACACCACAGATGTGACCACAATCTTGTATGAAGTACACAGTCAGAGGTACACTGGGAATCAATGCTGAATCGGTTCAAAAACCTGCAGGCCAGGAGAGGTTCCTGGAGAGCTTGATGTGTATTTTTTTTTAATTAATACTTTTATTTGCCTTACAGATAACAATTACAAAACAGAATATCAATGTAGTATCACAACAAGATGCAGCAGGACTGAACCAATTTTGAGTATTGGTATCTTGTACTCCCACATTCAAGATAGGGCAGGGTTTGCTAAGGCACATATTTGTCAGTTGGGTGTGGTGAACAAGACACCATAAATCTTGGTTATGTAGCTCACTGCAAACATGAAAGGTAGAAACAGCAACTGGGAAACTGGAGGGTGGGAAAAGCTTTCAGTGTTTACCTGACATCTTCCCCTTCCTCAAGTATAGACAGACAGATGGTGCATTTCTCCTCCGTGTCTTCTTCTGCTCCTTCATCTTCATCCTGCTTGCCGTGTAGCTTTCTCTGCTCATTCAAAAAAAAAAAAAAAAAAGACTGAGTTTTTTTGCTTCCTGTGTAAAAAGACAACTCGGTTTGGGAGGGAAAAAGTGGGAGGAATGAGTGCAAGGAATAGAAATGGAATCATTGTCACCATTTTCGATCAGGCAGGTTAAAAAACAGATCTGACATATAGTACTTTATGTCAGCTCTTATGCAACACTGTTTACACCATAAGCACAGACAAGTATCTGCACATGCTGTGCAAAGATACAAATAATGTCAGAATGTGTATGTGCCTGCATGTGTATGTGTGGGTGTGTATGTGTGTAGGGAGGGAGGACAGAATGAGAGCTTTGTCCTTGAGACAGAATCTTAGCTGTCAACGGAGTTTACCCGGGAGGGGGCATAATCGGTTTACATCATTTCTTGTTGTCTTCTAGTTTATGTTTCTCAAAGTATTCCAATACTTCTAGCACTTCAGTTGGCAGTAGCATATAGGAATATTAACATTTCATACCATTATACTGGTATATTGGCAGAGATGTTAACTGGAGAACAGCACAATTAAGAAATTTTTTTAACACATTATATAATTCCACACTAGCATTCACAAAACACAGATAACAAGTAACATTCTTAAGGAATTCTAATGGAACTTGAGGCTGTGTGCATGTATTTCAAAGTATTCTTGCATTATAAATATTACTCTCTTGCATTACATGATGGCATAGCGTTGGCATTTCATAGGTGTCAGGCTGTTATTTAGATTTATAAGAATTTTAACCATTAGGTCTTTTAGAAAAATCCATGCCCGACTATTTTATTGAAGCTGATACTGGTAGAAGAGAACTCTGGAATGAACTTGGATCTGATCTGAAATTACTGGCCACTTTCATTTGGCTCAGAGGACTTTGTAAAACGAGTATCTTCTTCTCTGAATTAGCCTTAGGCAGGTCCTTCTTTGCAACAGGAAACCACTGTCAGCTCTGCACATGAAAGCAGTCTGGTCTGACGAAGGAGCCGACATCACCATAAATGTGACCGACTGTCTCAGGCTATAGACTGTTTTGTAAGAGATATGCATGCATACACACAAACACACAGACACACACACTCATGTGGCGTGGGGAGGGCTGTCACCTTTTTGTACTTGTGTGGGTAAGTGCATCTCTCTATGGTTCCCTGAGAGGCACCGCGGTTCACAGTCCCCAAACGCTCCTCCAAATGGAGCAGATCCTAGAGGGAGCAAATCAAACAGGTCAGACTCCTGTCAGTCCTATCACAAGACTCACACCACTGTAATCATACTGGTCAGACTTCTAAAGACTCATACCACTGTAAAGTCATATAGGTCAGACTCCTAAAAGGCTCACACCACTAAACCGTACTGGTAAGTTACCCCAAGACTCACACCACTGCTAAGTCATACAGTTTAGACTCCTCAAGAATCACCCCACTAAAATAATACCACACAAAATAAATATCAGGTTTAAGGTTAAGTTTTAAGAATAGCTTTGATTTTAAAATATACAGATGTGACACCCATCACAAAATCAGCAGGTAAAAACCTAGCATCCTCTTTAATGTAATCCACTATGGTGACTAAAAACATTGTTCTTGTCAATACAGGAAACTATTATTTGATATCTTACTTCATATGTTCGTCCAAATCCAGTCATTCTGGATGATATATAGCGAATGTGAGGGTAGGTAACTTCCGATACACCGGTGTGCTGTGGAGAGTTTGAAATACAGAAATCAATATAAATGCAGGCTTAACAGCAAACTAACTCAACTCACATTCATTTTTGAGGCAATATTCCTACATAAAATGTAACTAAATAGGGAATTTAAAATGTTCATCTGAATCACTGAAATATGCACTTGAAAATCTAAAGTTGCACAAGCATTCATTTTAAATGCATTGCTTATGTAAGCCCAAAAATCTATCTCGAAATATTAATATAAACAACTAATGAGCTCCAATTATCCAGTTAAGCAATATCAAAAAGAATAATTTAATTTCTAATAATATGCCAGCAGCTCTGTAAAACTGTGTGGGCTGGTGAGTGTATGATGTAAACTGATGTTACTTTGCACCCAAAGCCAAAGGTAGGAAGTGGGGTGAACCTACCATGAAGGGGATGGGAAAGTGGTGCAGTCGGGGGGGAGGGTGGTAGTGAGGCAGGTGGGGATGGAGGTGTCCTGAAGGATATGGTGCTACAGTCACTCCAGCCTCAATGCCCAGCTCCCTGTGGAAAGAAATGAGAACACACACACACACACACACACACACACACACACACACACACACACACACACACACACACACACACACACACACACACACACACACACACACGTTATACCAAGGACAAATCAGTGCCAATATCCTAACCTGGAAGAATGCCAGTAAGTGGTTTTAATGTAGGGTCGGAAAAAATATTATTACGGTCACTAACTAGTTCTTAAACCACAAATCAGAGTTAAACACAATTTATCAGGTGTGATTTGGGTCCTCCTCGGATACTGACCAAGTTGTCCTCTGGTCAGGCTGGCGCGGGTGTGAAGACATGGTCTGAGGCACGTGGATGTGGTGACCGTGGCCGTAGTTTGGATGCATTCTGTGAGGATGGGGGGGTGGCCGCTCGTGTGCTCGTCTAGAGGGGGAGAGAATAGGGACAGGCAATTCAGAAGATCTCCTCAGTGTAATAATAATGATAATGATAATACTACTATTACTACTACTACTACTAATGATAATATCAACATCATCATCATCCAGTGGTTGAAATATCACTCTGTGGTGTCATTCCCTCTGACACTCCCAGGGGTTCACAGCTCAAGCCCTGGAATGAGGCGGTGTTTGCAGGTTTTTGTGGTTACCTCTTAATCAGCAGCCAATTCAGGCTTTAGAAACAAGGTATGTGGACTTCTTAGCTGATTGCTGACCTGAATTATGCACCCTGAATGAAGAATTAAACCCTGCGCACACACAGCAGCCCTGCAGGGCTGGAGCTGCACACCCTTGCAGTGGTGCCGCACAGATGGCTCTGGGGGCGGAGGCAGAGTTAAGGCCTCGCCTGCGTGATAAATGAGCCTTACGTTGGGTGCTGCATCATGCGCCGCCTCTGCTGCTCCATCCTCTGCAGCACCTCGTGGTGGTGCAGCCTCTGCACAGTGGGGGCCAGCGGGGGCATGTGGTGGGGCAGGGCCTGGTGCTCTGGTGGGAGGTGCTGATGCTGGGGCATGGGCGCGGCCTGGCCCGACAGGTGGTGGGCAGGCAGGGAGGGGGGCGGGGCTGGGGGTACAGTGTGGCCGGGGCCATGGAAGGGGTGGACCGGGTGGGGGATGATGTAGTCGGGCTGAGGGGGGGGCTGGGGCGGGGGCGGGGTTGCCGTGGGAGTGCGGGCAGGACGATGACGTTTGGTGGTGAAGCGACCGAGCCAGAGGATCTGAGAGAGAGAGGGACAGAGGCAGGAGACAGGTAGGAGGGTGCAAAGAGAGAGGGAGTGGGATAGAGGGGTAGAGAGGAAAAAAAAAAGAGAGAGAGGAACAGAGAGAGAGAGAGAGGAGAAACTTAGTAAACCTAGATTCATCAATGATCATCATCTATCATTGTTCCTCATACAACTCATGTGGATGCAGCAATGATCTGGAGAAGAGAGTCTGCTATTAGACTATACTACAATGTAAAGAAAAACTGTACCTGGAACCTAAAAACACAAGCACACAACAGCAGCATATGCTGAAAACAAATCCCATTTCAGCATGTCAAGCCTCTGAGCATAAACCTCACATTTGCTTTTGTGTTCACATATTTCACTCCGTGCTGAAATGTCCTGATCGATGCTGCAGCGCTGTGGAAACCACACCTGCAAAGGTGGCGGGCTCTGTCTGATGAGAGCGTTTCTGACTGGAGCGGCTGGGTGCAGGCAGGTGTTTGAACGTGTGCCAGTTAACGCGAGGAGCGTGCCGCCATGCTATGGCTACAGCCTCAGAGGACAGCCCACCCGCTCGTTCACACTTTGAGCTCTTATTAAGAGGCAAGTCAGCAATTAATAAGTCTGCTCGGTACCTGCTGCGTGTGCCCATTAAAGACCAGGTGTCCTGCTTAATTATCATTACCACCCAATTTTGAGTAATACAGTTGTCAGCACTCTCATTCAAGCTGTGGCATCAGTTATCTCCATGAAAAACATGCAACAGCTTAAACAAATGCCCTACAAGTAAATATTATGTTTCTAACCACGTACTACCAACACCCATTCATTTCTACAGACTAAAAAAAGGATAGAAATAATTCCTGCTGCCAAACTGAGATGAAAAAGTGGACAATTTGCTTTGCCTAATGTCTTCATTGTGTTTTCTTTTCAGACGGCTAATACATCAAATAATTCAGTATTTCATGTACAGAAGACATAAAGAAGAAAACACAAAGCAAGACAGCACAAAAAGAATGAAGAATTAAAAAAGATCAGTCTCTTGTACAACTGAATTGGTGACCTACATAAACCACCCAAAATGCTGACTTAATAATTGTGGAGGGGGTCCATTCTGACCCCTTACAATATTAGAAGTGTTTCTGATTATTACTTTTAGCCTCCCATCTTATCTTCTAGTGATGTTTTCACAAAGCAGGCACAGGAGGTGCACAAACACACACTCACACACACACTTATATGTCCTGAAAATTGCAAACCACATTACGTGACTGTATTTGAAACATGTGGTACACCTTGTTGCCTAAAAGAAGTATTCCATGGCTGTAATTGTACATCGGACTGATATCCTGACACAATGACTCCCAGGAGATGGCTGCCTGAGGGCCATAGTACTCTCACATTACCTCCCCCCTCATTGCACCAGGTTATGTTGTTGCATGCTGGCCTTGGTTGCAAGTGGTTTGTGTATGGCAGTCCCACCATAGATTTGCAACAACTACTTCATCTCTTTCAAAATCCGCTGGATCACCCATGGTGTTTTGGAGAATCACATATAAAAGTTTTTTCATTTTAAAGTTCCTTTTAAAGAAGAAACATACACACATAAGAATACAAAATGTGAAAGCCTCATGCCCCATCAAATACAGCAAAAACATGCAGCTGGAGTTACTGAAAGAGGAATGATTTAGCAGCACAGGTACCTTCACAAGGAATACATTAAAGTTGATTTGACAAAAAAACAGAAGGCAGCTGTGGTAACCTCTTTTCATTTCAGCTTTGCAGTGTTCCTTGGCTTCAAATGAAACGACTTGAGTTTAATTAAAGCATTAATTAACAAGGCTCTAATGAAGCAAAAGACCTATTTAGGACACCACCAACTACCTCATTACATAGATACAGGGAACATTTAGACCTGTTGGTACTCATTATATAAGCTTCTAAAGACCAAAAATTTACACTTTTTGTTTGAGATTTTGATGCTTCACTAAGACAAAGAAAACACATCCTTCAAAATGCACAGCAGAACTTAAATCAAGTTTAATGTTCTGTTCATGTCGTCATAGAATCAACTTCAAAACATGCAAATATAAATAAAAAGCTGAGCATGGTAAAGGAAAGTGATAAACAGAGCTAATGGAGAAACAGTAAAAGCACTTTTTAACAGAGCTCATGTCGGCGAGCTAACCTGCACATCAGTGGATGAGTCATGGATGTAAATAAAACAGGACTGATCAAAGATCTAACTGTAAACAGTAAACCGTGACTGAGATGACATTGCACAGTGGCATTTCCAATAGCAACATAGAAAAAGACTATTTTGGTATACCTCTACCTCTATACCTCTGTATAGAAATGTCTTCACAATGTTTCAAAGGTAATTATCATCAATACAGCCGCCAACCAGGTGGAAGGTAGCACAGTTCCTCTCCTGCATTTATATATTATATCATCTTATGTTGACTAAAAAAGGAATACAGCCCCAACCTGCTATAAACCAATTTACAGAACAACAGCTTTACACAGTAATATACTATTTATGATGCATAACTAACTTTTAGCTAACAGCTAATAATTTACTTGGCTAATGATGCAAAGAGCCTGCCATGATTTAAAACTAACCAACTTAATGGTAATGAATGAGCGTGGTCATTGATTTATTTTCAAAAATGTTGTAAAATCTTGTGTTCAATCATTGTTGTGACAGAAGATATTGTCTAATAGCAATATCAGCTGAACACAATATACTCAACATACTCCTTCAGACTACCTGAGGGCTCTCTGTACCATACTTAACTAATCTAACACCTGCTGACTGAAAGGCTCATGAGGTGACCACTTAACTGGTGACAAAACGACATTTTATGTGTGAAACATCTGAATTAATCAAACATGCTTTATGTTACCGGCCAGCATGTAATCGATGCATACTTTCAACAATAAGATCAGTTTGTCCAGATTTATGATTTTGCATTATGGTATTTGATTGTTTATGTTATACTGCTTGATTTTTGCTTAATGCAATACAAATTTTCCCCATCAAGATGACAATAGTTACCAGCATCAGCATGAGTGTTCACCCAGGCTGTGTGATGTGTACTCACAGGTGGGGTGCATGTAGTGCCTGCAGGATGAGAGCTGGGGCTGGGGTTGGGGCTGGGGCTGGGGCTGGGCCGGGGGCTGCGCCACCATGGCTGACCCATACGTGTCCACACCGCTGCTCTGGCTGGGACCCGGTGCCACCTGTGAGCCGTAGGCTGGTGGCCGTGACGATGACCCCGGGCAGCAGGGGTCAAAGGCCGAGGTACCGTGGAATCCGCCACTGCCGTTGCCACTCCCACTCCCCCGAATTGAGCTGTTGCTGAGGTCCACCGGTAAAGTCTGGTAGGGAGAGAGGGGGAAGAGACACGTTTAATCATTACCTCCAGAGAGCAGGCGCCATTCCTGCTCTGACTTATCAGTAACAGGGGCTGGCGAAAACAAACAGAGGATATTAAAAGGTGTTCCCAAGCTCCATCTTGCCTCCTGTAGCCGCTGACTTTTCATTAAGTTTGGTAAATGTTTGCCTCTGCCATCTGTGACTTCTCAACTCTGTCGTTCTATTGGCATGGGTGAAGATGCAGAAGAATATCAATTATCCATGGAACAAGGAGCTGGGACACTGCTGAAAATGAATGCAAAGAGTACTGAGAACTAAAGGCTGAGAGGGAGAAGGGGTTTAAAGGGTGGGGGAAGGGGGGGCTTTGTTGAAAGCCATGGTTCTGAAGCGTGCTCTGAAACATTTGCACTGGGGCACTTCGTAGGGAAACGCACTTCTAAAACGCCGCACTTATATTTGGATAACCTTGCAGTCAGACAGCTAGAAAGCAGGCCAGAGAGCACTGCCGGGCTAAAGAGTACCCTGCTGCCTCTGATCTCTGTGGAGCATGAATATTTAAGGTCTGAGACACCAGGGAAGTAAAAACCCAAAAACGCTGAGCTTCATGGCTGCACAAATGCACAAAAAATGAGAACAATATGCTCCAGCCACCTCCCTTTCTGAACTAATGCTCAACCGAAAGCTGGGGCTGTCAGAAGGGTGGAGAAGATTGTTCCCGAATCAAAAGCGGTCTCTCTTTTTTAATCTTTTAACACTTTGATGTATAAAACATAGCATACCACCCATTCAGGGTGCGCGGGGCCTGTTTGTGTGGTAGCTGGGGGCCGTTGCTGCTTGTGGCCACTTCATCAAAGGGTCTAGTGCTTTGCAGAACGAGCAGAACGTGTAAACCTCTGCCTATTCATGCTAAAATCTAAAAAAATGCCTTTTTCCCCCCTAATGCAATTCCCTTCCCCCACCCCACACCCCCATTAATTATTTAGGGCTTTGAAAATACATAAAAAATAAAAAGGGGAGGGGGAAAGCCCCAAATATCACATACAGACAGAACAAACCCCATCCTCCACGATTAAAGAAAAGATCATTAGATTTTAACAAGTCTCATTTACATAAAAACATTTTGATGGTATGTAATGAAAATCAGCAGCTACAACAATTATGAGAATTTCAATTATTCAGAGCCACCATTGTGTTATCTGGGAGAACGTTCCAGCAAAATCCATACAAATGATTTTGGTTTAGATATAAATAATCTACTAGCTACAGCATACTGCACAGTCCTTGTTTTGCATCGACAAAATGTGCTTAGGTCGGGCTCATGATGGTATCAAAACAGTCTTTTCCCCTCCAGACTGCCTTTGTTGTGCAGTAATTGTTTTTGGATACAAAACTACAGTGAATAGTTTAAATTCATTGCATATGGCTGGAGCTTCTAACCATCAATGTCAATACAAAGACATACGCATTATGGAGCATATGAAGTATATGTGGGCACATCTGTTCAGGTTTAGAAAGTTTAAATGACTCTGAAGTACATTTTTACAACCTACATGAAAGCCATTTTATATGTTTCATTGCACACTTCAGTTTGTTTGAGCTGGCTGAAATGCCTTGTGTTTATTTGATAAGGAAATTCACAAAATGCAGGCCAAAAGAGAACCCAGTCTTGCCATCCCATCTCAACAGAACTATCAAGCAATTAACACTTGAGTTTAAGGCTCAAATTCATTGGAAACCAATAACACCATCCAGTGAAGAATTCATGTCCTTTTATCTAAAATTGCACATTCAGATATACATTCTGTAAGAACATGTACAGGGGACTGGTGAGCAAGTATGAAGCTGGAGAAAGGTCTGCATCTAAAGAATCAGAGGATATATCACGCTGTCAAAATGAAAAAAAAAATGCTCATATAAATAATTATGATTAACATAATATTGTGAAAAGAGGCACGAAAAATATAAGGCTGTCTGAATTACTGGGAGAAATATAAGGCTTTAAAAGAATCAGGAGAAAGATCGAGCTGTCAAAACAATTTGGTGAATTCATCACCATACTCCAAAACCTGCACTTAAGAATGAAGGATGCATATTTATGTATCCTTTCAGTTTGGGTTTCCCATCAGAAACCTCCTTTCCTTTCCACCTTACCCAGAGGCACATGCATGTTAGCTGCACAAAGCACTCGGCCAGTTTTCTCTCTAAGCCCTCCAGGGTGAATGGCATTTTCACTATTCCATTCACCCGATGAGACATTAAATGCCCTCAGACACTGGTCTGCAACTCTAGCCCTGGAAAGCCGCAGGGTCCTGCTGGTTTCTGTTTTTACTTTGCAATCAGTAACTCATTCCAACCCAAGGAACCTGGTAAACTGAGATAAGGTATTCATGGTTGGGGACCCCTCTCTATGGTGACTGGGGGCCTACCTGGTCATGGTACTGTCCAGTTGTACTGCTGACCCCCCCACAGGGAGCTGGCACTGCAGTGGGCCTCTCCAGGGGGCAGCTGGGTTCAGGGAAGGAGAGGGGCATGGGGCCAGAGGGCACATGGTGGTGGTGGTGGTGGAAGTGGTGGGTGTGGCCATGCTGGGGCGGGGCCTGTTGAGAGGGCTGGCCCTGCATGCAGCTGGAGTGTGCGTGGCTGAGTGGCAGGTGCCCAGGGGAGGGGCCACCACCGCATGGGGAGTGCTGGGGGCAGCAGGTGGGCAGCCGAGGCATGGCAGTGCCCCCGCTCTCTCCTGAAAGCCCCGATGAGCCTCTTCTCAGATCATCTGTTAAGCCAAAAAAAAAAAAACAATAGCAAAGATGCTTTTGAACAAAATTTCATATGCATTCATATTCATAAATTATGCACTATGCACTAAATCCTGTTATAAGGCAAAATAAACTAGTTGTCAGGATACACAGTTCAAGGCCTACTTTCAAAGCTGTAGTACCCCTTCATATGCTATGCGGGGAACCTGGCTTGAGATCCCAAGCAAAATGTACACATTTTCAACATAGTAACATTTTAAAAAATGACCGTCCACATTTGACTTTAATGAGGAAACTGCATAAAACATCAAACCACCCACTGAGATTTTCATGCTTCGCTTCTGATGGAAAGCACAAAAAAAAAAGATTTTGTGCAGTATAATCCTTCTGACTGCTGCTCTGAAATGATTATAGAGACATGAGCACTGAATGCTGGTGTAAACCCAGGGTTTAGAGATGCCACACAGAATAACTGCCCCTCTCAGGATCTGGCTAGGTATGTCATGTCAAAATTCAAATGGATCTTTGGTAGCTTGTTCTGCTTAAAGTTATACTTTTACCAAATTAAAATATAGCACTTTGGGGATACAAAAACAGCTTCATAAATAAAATGACATTATAATTATTACTATACTGGCATTACATTACTATGACTTTAAAAATTACTGCATAAAAACTAATGTACAGAGAGTGTGTAGGCTGTCAGTGCCCCATATGGACATTCTCCATTGCCGGGACAGGTCCCCCATTAGGGGCGCTTCCTTACCCCCTGCTGCTGTGCTGGCTGTGCCGCTGTGGGCCTGCGCTGCCAGCGTGCTGTCAGGCATGCCGCTGCTGCCAGAGGGCCCAGCGCAGTCTCTGGGATGCTCTGAGGTAGAGGCATTGTGGGAGGAGGAGAAGGAGGAAGAGGAGGACGAGCTGACGGGCTGGAGGCGTGTACTATCGGAGGTAGTTGCTACTACTGAGAGATCTAAGGGCACAAACAAAACAACAACAACAAAAGATTAATCAACACAAAGGAAATAATGGCAGAGATCAGCGGCATCTTCACAAAGAAGCCTGCCATCAGCACCGCGCTCCCCTGGCTGGTGGCGGTAAGGGCCGGGGGGCCGGCAGCGGAGGAAAGTGTCTCATTAGCATTCCAGCAAGCACGCTCCATCTGCTTTTCTTAATATGCAGAAATTAATTTCTCCTCCTCAAAGAAATGCAAATGCCGCGCTCGTTACATTTGGGCTACTGCGCTCTCGTATCATCAATCGCCGACTCGAGGAGAGATAACAAAGGGAAAGTATTGAAAATGAATTGGTATAGGGAGAATTAAAACCGTTGTGAGCCTCCAAGACAAATCGTTTGGCCACGGGGCGTTGCTTCAGTGATGGCGTTTATTTAGGGGGAACGGCAGAAGGCTTATCGCCACACCTGAGCTATGCTAAAAATAGTCTCAACGCAGCTCACTGCTGTGCCTGGAGGAACGTTTTCCATTTTTTCCAATCTACAGCATCTACAAGGGAGAACTGCTTCCAGATTTATCACTGAAACAGTGACTTAGTTCACATCACATTCATTAAACCAAAGTGCTTGTCCTGACACATTAAACAAGCAACAGTACCTACGGAAAAGGTTCATACACTTCTGTACAGAGGCAGGACTAGAGAGACCACAAGTGCTAGAATCATCACTAGGCTCAACTGAACATTATCAGATTTCAGGACTTCAAAATAGGGATAAGCATGCTTGTGTTATCTGAGTGCTGGTTTTTTCTGTCTCAAAGAGTCATTAAAAAAAGCTGATTTTAAGACCTCAGCAGAGCCAGAGGCTGCCACTACTCTCCCGTTTGCTGAAAGGAAAAGGATTAGTCATTATTACTCATGCTCACATGCATGCAGTTTTTACATAAACTGTCACATCTGAAAAAAACGTTAATTGATTTCAGAGAATAAATGAAACATCAGAATGGAAAGAACGGAAGTTAATCCTGCTGAAAAACTCTTCATTACGGTAAATGAACACATTCAGTGCACCATCTAATGTTTCCAAGCCCAGGCTGCATTAAAGTGGAGAATATGACAGCCGTTTAACTCCCTTAAATGACAAGATGGGGGGTGGCATTAAAATATTGTGTGACAGCAGTTATTCTGTTGGGATGACTGCAAAACCAATTTCATTTTACAATGTGGATGATTTGCCACATTGAATTACCACTAATCTTTTCCCCCCTCTAAGCTTCAAGTGAGAGTCAAATCTGGCCCTAGTAACTGCCACAGAAATCAGGCCTGTGCAGTAATGGTGGAAAAATGATATAAATATACTGGGAGATGAGCGCGATGTGCGCATGTAAGTACAAAGCACCATTGTATGTGATACAGTGTGTATAACTGTCTACATGAGTGTGGTTATGTGTGCTGTGCGTGTCTGTGTATGTAAATAATGTGCTCTGTCGGTGTATAGCTGTGCAGCGTAAGCGTATGGCACAAGTGTGTGCGTATACTGCAGGTCTGTTGATTAACAGCATAATTAGTCCAACTCCCCAAAGATGCATGGAGGGAGGGAGAGCTGAATGAGGTGTACCTGCAGACAGCTGCAGGTTTTGTCTTGTGATAGGGCAAAGTGGAAAAGGCATGTGTTTGACCTGTGCTCCACAGTGGCTTCAAAGGCTTCAGAAGAAGATCTGTTCTTCCACTCAAAACACTGTTTGACAGGTCTGTGCGAATCCTCGAGGAGGCTTTAACACCCTGTAATTTATGTACATACTGTACATACAGAACCATATGTCAGCTTGAAATGCAGCTTGTTAAAAACGCAAAGGTGCTCCTTTTTCACAGCATGACCTTGCAAAGCTTCTGAAACTACTGCAGTGTATCTTTCGAAATTTTAGAGGCGAAATTACACAAAATTTGTATCAGAATCTTTTTGCTTTGGGATTTTATTAGCACCTCCTTCTCTCCAACATTTTATACAGCATGCAACCAACCCATTGGTTCAGTGCAAGCAAGGCATATGCTTTTCTCTTGCAAGAGGTGCAAGTGTGTGGGAAGTTAGTGGCCAAAGACGCTTGCATGCTCAGTTTGTGTGTGTGTGTGTGTGAATGTGTGAGTTTTCAGGCGGCAGCGCTGGCATTTGGATACTCACCCTCCTCATCCACCGTGAGGTCAACGACCTCCCCGGCACTCTGGCGGAGTGGTTGGATGACGGTGGAGAGGCGGTGGCGTCCGCGTGGCTCCTGCGCCCGGTTCTGCGAGCAGCTGGGGCCCCAGTGCATCCGACTGTGGGCCACTGAGCGGGGTCTGCACAAATGCACGAGACAGAGGATTACACACCACCTAATCAAAGCAACGATACAACTGCCATACCATGGTCAAACATTACAGTCCGGTAGCCTGGTGTGTGATTTAATTAAGATAGAAACAACAAGGAGAAAAGGAGAGCTCTTGCACTAAGGATAAATCCGCTGATTCCCTTAAGGACATATTACACATTAAGTTATGGTGGCATTTTCACCTTTAGCAGCCATGTCTGTTTGCCAACCAGTCAGCAAACATTTATGAGCACAGGAAGTTTAATTAATCTAGCTATCACTAGCTAGAACCTGCTTTCCTAAATTCAAGTAAGATTTGCATCTTTCATGGATTCTGTAGTGTTCTTACATCAAAACCTTTCAAGGGTACCTTTCCAAACCAAACCAAAAGTTTGTGACAGGCAAGGTAGGGGATGTCGTGACACCAGTGTGGAGCTCAGAGGTAAGTAATCCAAGTCATTTTACAATTAGTCATCAGCAGCACATCCAACCGCTTTACCATCAGTCAGCTACAGAGCTGCACACACGAGAGACTGATGCAACTCTGAAGGCGACACATAAGGAATATAAAAACCCGACAAGGTCAAGGGAACAGGACACAGGGGTAATTCCGACTAGTCGATGGAAGACGAATGACAAGCCAAGGTTGGCTCCATGGCCTGTTCCCAGCATCAGATGTTCTCTTGTTATGTTCTCACGGCTGATCA
The DNA here is from genome assembly GCA_022829145.1 of Albula goreensis. Taxonomy (NCBI): domain Eukaryota; kingdom Metazoa; phylum Chordata; class Actinopteri; order Albuliformes; family Albulidae; genus Albula; species Albula goreensis. The sequence continues at coordinate 11,742,584 of CM040755.1, forward strand.
AAGACAAGTCGCCATGTTTAACTTAAGAGTGAGTACGGAAATATATTTCATTTATAGTTACTGGTAAAAACAAACCATTGACCCCTCTCAAAAGCAAATATCAAAGTTTTTTTTTTTTTTTTTTTTAAATCATGCAGCAGTGCTGAAGAATGTCAGTGCAGAAGACAATGGAGGTGAAGTACAGCTGCACTTTCTTCACAGATAACACAGGAATGTTTAATAAGAAGCATGGACTATTTGGTTAATTTATGCTGGTCATTTTTCTGGGAGACAGGATAAATAAAATTCACAAAATTCAAGTTTTTAGCTCACTATGGTATGGGCATGGTTAACTTAGAAATGGTTGAAAAAACATCCCTATTGCTATATTAACAAAATCAAAATGGCGGACTCTCCTCTTTTGTTTGTAAACTTAAGTCAGGAAAAAAAACCTCAAACAGGCCACTAATGTCTATCCAATAAACAGAGGGGTATATGGACATGCTGTTCTTCAAAAGGCTTAAAAGTTTTTTGGTCCAGGTTATTCCACATGTCATTTTGGATTTCTGTATCACAAGCACAAATCAGCTTCACTTTGGGAGCTGCTGGAACTGGCAGCTGGAATGTAAATAACAGGCAGCCGGCAGGAGAGCTGGAGCTGCAGTAGTTTCAAACAGCAACGGGGACAGATGAACGTCAATGCACACTTGCACTAACATGTTTGTACTCACACTCATGCACACACATGCATTTATATATAAAGTCATGAATACATGCACGTCAGACACACAAACACACATGCGCACGCACGCGCACACACACACACACACACACACACACACACACACTCACACACACGCAAGTGCGCACGCACGCATGCGTACGCACTCACACACGCAAGTGCGCACGCATGCATGCGTACACACAACACAACTCACAAATGTATCAACAAGACATGCACACGCACACACATGCACAAATACACGCAGATGTGGGAAAGCATGCGCACAGAGGCATGTGCACATGCATACGCATACACAGTCCATGCCCATCACCCCTTCCTCTACACTGTGAGCACACACATCCCTCGATCATAAACAGAGCCCATATTCCAGTGTCAGCCTCTGGTGGTGGGTGTGGTTGTGGGGTGGTTTCCAAAACCAACAGGCAAACCATAAAGCTGGATCAGAAGCCATATGTTCCCACCCTCTGCCCCTCCCGTCCACCTCACAGGTACAGATACAGCTGTAAACAGGGCATATTTCCATTAAACATGTTGAAATATGAGTGCTGATCTAGGATCAGGTTTCTCCCGTCCATATCCTAACCTTATCGATTATGAGCTATAAGTAAGGCCTGACTCACAATACCTACTCAGAGAGCTTGTGGTGGGCAGTAATAATACAGGGACCGTCTCCACTGTGGCTCTGTCTGTAAGTGCTGCAGCGATCATCTTGTCCCGTGACAGACAGGGCTGTGAGCAGGAGGCATTGTATCCATGTAGTTCCCACAGTGCCGTAACTCAGGCTGAGACATGGGGACGAGCCCTGGGAATGGACACCCCCCCCCAGTCCCCCTGCGAGTCCGCACTGTAACCCCTTAACCGCAGATTGCATCATTAGCACATCATAACAAAATGATTAACAGCACGTATGCTTGACACGGGACACAGGCCGAGAGTTTGGGGGGATTTGGGCGGGGGGGAGTGAGGGGGGCAGGTGAGGTAAGATATCCCATGAGCCCCGAACACGTGCTCGCTCCCCTGTTCCCAATACCTTGACTGTTATGTGACATTAATAATTAATGCCTGGCAGCATAGTCCACAAATGTATGTAGCAATGGAGATCGGATCAAAATATGGCTGGGGAAAGCAGAAATTATTATATTTACCTGAAAATATTATTTAAAACACCAGTGTATGTATGTGTTGAACATATCACCACTGAAACTCTGTGACTTGCATTTACAGACTTAAGTTTAAGATATGCTACATTGCAGTATTCTGACAGAATTCTGCTGCATGCTTTTGTAAGGCATAGTGACAGAACTTTAAGTATACAGAGGAACTCTTCCAGTATATCCATGTGCTTCTCACACCACAACTCAGACACGGAAATGCTGATATCACTATGCCTCCCACACTGAAGCTCTGACATGGAAATGTTGATATTATTCTTCTCACATCACAGCTGGGGGTGAGAGCTCTGCCACTCTTTGACAGGGAAATTGTAATATTACTGTCTTTTTCAAGCTGAAGCTCTGACAGGCAAATGCTGATGCTACTCGGCATCTCACAGGGACAGGCTTATATTGTTGTGCTTCTCACTCTCAAACTTAGTCAGAGAAGTATTTATATGATTGTGCTTCACCAAAGCTCTGACTGGGAGACGTTGTCGTCACTGTGCTTATTCTGCTCGTTGTAGTGCCAATGGGGAGAGGACGGCTTCCTGCTCTAAATGGCTGGGGCCCAGGCCGCCTACCGACACACTGCAGGTGAATCAGCCAGCTGCCTGGGGGCCAGCCCCACGGGGGGCCTCGCATGACTCACAAACGTGACTCCGCTCAACAGGCGGAAACATGCTCCTCAGAGCGCCTGCATCTGAGTGGGGGGATTCCCGTTCAGTCACAGTAGCCCTCCTAATTTCCTGTCAAAAGAAAAAAAAGCTAAACAAAAAAGGAAAAAGGGCAACGGAAAAAAAACAGTTGCGCTTAAAGAGAAAAACATGGGCACGCCCACGTTGCCTTTTGTCAAAGGTTGCTGCTGCCTTAACCTCTCCACCCCAGTTCCTTTATCCTCCAGAAAAGCCTGAGCTAAGAGAGTGGAGGTGAACTGGTATCCGTGCTTTTGCATGCATGGGCGGGAGATGGGGGTGGGGGGGCGCACACAAGCCTGCATTCCCAATCTGCTGGACCAGTGTGGCTCCTGGGCTCTGAGGTACAGGCCCTAATTGGCTCACGCCCCTTTTTCCCACCGCTGTGCCTCTGTGCCGGCAGTGCGGGGGAGGCCTGCCATGGGAGACGCTCCTAACAGCCTGGAGGCAGAGGTGGGAATATTTTGGAATACCTGTTTACTTCAGGGGTCTTCTGAGGGGGGGAGGAGGTGGGGGAAAATGTAAACATAAACATGCAGGCAGTTGGCAATCTCAACACTGCCCTTCTATAACAACTGTATGTGGAGCCCCTGGAGGGGAGCCGGAACGGGGGGGTGGATTTCCACAGAGCGCAGCAGTGGGAGGATGGGAAGGAAAGGAGAGGGCAGGGGGTGGGGAAGGTTGAGCGTGCCAAGGGTTGGGGGTTGGCAAGGCCTGTGTTTATGGACTCTCTGCACACAGGGGGTACACAATAGCACCAGGGGGACCTTGCTGTGTGGCAACCACAAGCAAAACACACCATCTAGGGCCACACTGCCACTCGGGTAACGCGGGGCAACAGCGGAGAGGGGAAAGAACCGTGTTGTTCATTTCAATTAACCACAGAGTGCTGCCTCCACGCCATTCTTGCATGGCATTGCATAATTAAATATGAATAATTCATGAGGTGGCACACAGTTCCATTGCATGTGCCACTAGCAGGACCCCATTCGGAGACTTTAATAATCCCTTTAAAAGGTAAATAAATTAATGCACTTTATTGAAGGATGTTCCTGACATGCAGGTTCGTGCTGAGCTGCTGTGAGCGTATCTCGCTGGTGTGCGTTACTCGGCCCTGGCTGACTGAGAGCAGTGCTCCAATCCCTGAGCTCAGTGTAGGCAAAGCCAGGCCAGGCCCTGCAGCTCCACAGCGCTTTGCTTACACATATATGTGCATTGCTGAACACAGCATTTAGCTGAAGCAAAAAAAAAAAAAAAAATCAGGATCTCGTGACATACAGATATGAGAACATACACAAACTGAGCAGAAATGCAAATGCAGACATTCACATGCAGACACACATACACAGGGTACACATTTGGGAGGGAGGAATGGGAGTACTTTTGAAATGCATTCAATTCTGGAGCAGCCTTCCTTATAATATGTAGTAAAAATGATGTATAGTAAAAATTTTACTACCATTTCTACAAGCATAATTTTAAAACAAAAATAGTTTTAAAAACAGTAAACAAGGAGCTGGTAATAGGAAAAACAATGCACAACTCTACTGCAAAATACATGATTACAAGATTGAGATTTCAGAGTAATTTCTATTACCATTAGTAGTGCTACATGGGGGGCAATATTCTTCGACGAGTCCATCAGAAATTTCTCCGTTAGGAGCTAAATAAGGCCTTGGTATTGTTGAAAACAAGCACTTTTCCCCTCTTTACGAGAGCTTTGTGTACAGACTAATGAGCAGTTTGGCCGAGGCTGGCATCTCCACCAGCCTGGCTCCCAGTCAAAACCAGAACTCACAAGACGCTCATCTCAGTTTCCCATCGACCCTCGGCTGAAACATACTGCATTCTAGGGGAGGAGATTTATGTATGGCAAAACTGTACACACACGGTGGACACACACGCACCACATATCACAAATGAGTGCACATGTGCACATACATACAAATGCACACACATGTAAACACACACTCACACAGCACGCATGCACGCATGCACGCACACGCATGCACATGCACACACACTCATTCTGGCCTCTCTTCTGAACTGTAAACAATGGCTCTTTCAGCGGAAAACCATCGTCGCTCATCCTGTTGCCCCCTGACCCCCCTCCACGCCCACCACCCCTTTCTTACAGCATCTTGGAAGAGGGTCATCACACACTCAGAAGCACCGCCCCAACTCAGAGGGGAAAACCCAGTGAGACTCTGCCTTTCAGACCGCACTCACTCTCCTACCCCGAGAGCACATTTCAGCAAGAGAGGGAACGACTGAGAGAGCCTGAGAGAAAACCTTTACATAACTTGATCTCTATCTCTTCAAATGTCTCTGAGGGGGAGGGAAAGCACAGAAAAATGAAATCCATTTATTACATATGATTTCATATTCATAATGAGCTGTACGGTTCCTTTTAAAGAGGACAGGCTCTTCTGCCTCCCATTTCAACTGTCATCTTTCTAGTGACTTTTATTTTAGTAACATTTATAATCTCATCTTTTGGGACCTATGCAGTAAGAAGTTACAATTCTTCATGACTCTGTTAAAATCCAAATTAGAATATATTGGGAAAATTTTATATATAAATTAGAAAAACTGCTGATTGGTTTCACATTGTGCAATTTACAATGAATTCTTTCCTCAACAATACTACTTATTCAGAGATACTGAGTACAGTTAAAGCTGTTATTTAGGTATTAAAATACCTGAGCATTATGTGGCCTGTCGTGCGACTGTAGTGTGTGGAGAGAGGAATCATGTGAATATGACATAGACAGGCCAGCCCAGGCCCTCAGTGAGGTTGGGGCTGAGGGAGGGACAGGGCTCAGAGTGGAACGGGATGAGTCTGCTCGGCGGGGAGCCGGGGGACAGAGCTGCTAAAAACAACCAGGCATCCGCCTCCCGTGGCCCTCCCACCCCCTCCGCTGCTGGACCCCTCTCTCACACAACATCTGCACCTTCTCACTTCATTACGCCTCCCGCACAGGCTTCCTCCTCTCTCCGCCACACTCAGCCCTTCTTATTATTCCTCTTCCTGTTTCTGCATTCTCTCTCTCCCTCAGTCTCTTCAAGTCTCCCTCTCTCTCTGTCTGTCTGTCTTTCCTTCTCCCTCTCTCTGTCTTTCTCACTATCTCTATCTCTCAACTTCTGTCTGTCTCCGTCGATCTCATACACACATAAAATAAAAAGGTTTCAGTGTGACCAGGTGATCATTTCTCATACAATGTAAAATGTAAAGACTTTGATGTGAAGTGCAAGTACTCTCTTCATCTGCCTTGTCCACATTCCTAACACAACACAGAGCGCAGATATGAGGCAACACCCAGAGGAGTGCAGAGGAGTAAGCACTTACAGAAAATCATCATCTGACCCCATGTTTCCACAAGAAACAGTCATTTTCCTTTCTCTCCTCTGAAAACCTGAAGACATACTTAGGCAAAATGTCTCATTCTCTCACAGACGCATTTCTCAAACATGGGCAGGAAACGTGTCGGTGGGTTAAACAAATGAGTGGAAATGATGATTTTTCTGTCAAGGTGTCAGTCATGACTCAGACACTGCGTGCACCACTGAACGCTAAAGTGTAGAAATCAGTCAGTGCTTTTCTCCAATGGAGAGAAACACAGGAAACAGGCTCAGTCATTCAGACTTCTGTCTTGATAAACAGGCTCACTGTTGAAATCACTGTAATCAAACTGTTCAGATCATGGTAAACGTGTGGGAGCCAGACTGCAGCCATACCTCCACTACCCCTCAACAGGCACACAAATCAGAGCCACACCACTGTGATAATGACTGTTTGTGCCACACATGCACATAGGTTTCTAGAACATTCTGTATAACTTGTCTGCACTGATCCATTGAATGGTAAACGTTTAACACAGTTTATCTTCACATGTACTGGTGTGAAAACACAAAAACACTTCTAGGATGCGGTGACCACAGTGTCATTTATTTCGTAATTTTGCAACGTAGCCTTTGGTATCACTGTGCCAGTATGACAGAGATGTCATACCAAAACGGCTAGTGGGCATTTTTCTGTCCTTTTATGAATGAATCAGCGGCAGTGGCCTGACGACAGGCTGGCTGATCTGTGGCATAAGTGAAAGGAAAAGGATAGGGTGAAAGCTCTGTCCTTTATCTGACTGTGATGAGGGGCATGAGAGGGGACGCACAGCCCCAGGGGCCAGAGGGCATGAGGGTAGGCTGAGCTCGCCCCTCCCCCTCACTTTGTCGCTAGAAAACTGCGCCTCTCACCAAAATCAGAATTCCGGTCCTGCGCAAGATGGGGAGACAACGCACATCACAAACAGTGGGCAATTAATCTGGGCTGACAAAGTGACTTTGCTGGCAGGAGCAAAATCGCCAGTCGCGCTATTCCTGGAAGCACTGAGCAGGATAATGGAATCAAGCTGGTGGAAATGATTTTAAGCGCCATGCACCCAATAACAATTAAAATGGGGGGAGGGAGGTACGCAAATATAACAAAGTGGAAAATAAGACAGCTGCGAGTAGGAAAGCGCAGATCACCACCGGCACAGCCCATGACATAATCACAGATGTACGAGGTCCCTAATCTCCACCTCTGCACTCTGCTCCGCTCACAGAGCAGGAAATCATGACAGCCCCCATGGCACTGGACCCAGAGCCACCTTCCACCATGGACCACCGACTATCACCTCATACCCACAACTTAGGATGGACAATTAAGAAGGAAATTCTAACCGCGTAAACTTTTTGTGAAAATGGAGTCAAACTAAATACTATTCTCAAATCATTTACTTGAACTTCAATCAAAGATAGGGATGTTTCCAGTTTTACTTTGGTCCTTTATAGCAGTGGTTCCCAACGTCGGTCCTGGGGGCCCACTGTGCTTGCTGGTTTTTATTCAAACCACAACTGCTACCCCAGAATCTTAACAAGCTGTTAATTGTTCATAATTGTTCAATTGTTCATGGTTTTCATGATTAGAAAGATAATTTGCCATTATAACTATGCATGTCATGAAGAAAAAGTTCCTATATTCACTGTTTTCTATATTCATCTGTCAGTGTAGTGGCAATGTTAAATGAACACAGCAGTATCAACCAGACATTCTGGCTAATCAACAGTGCTTGATTTAATGCAGTGGCCTCACTTAAATAGAGTGGGCTCACCACAGTAATATAATTGCAGCCTCTCATGATTAATTCATTGCAAAAGCCATACTGATTATGATTAATACACAATTAATTGTGCAGCTCTATCCAGAACACCAACAATAAACCAAAAAACGGTAACTGCACTCAAGTTTTGAGCTCCAACCGCCGTCCTGTCTAAAGAGCTAGTCCTCCCCGGCCCCCAAAAAAATATAAATAGAGCCAATCATGGGGGTTGAAAAGTACTTTATGTCTTCAATAAGATTACAACGTTTTTCACAACAATCCACTCACACCCTTTGACCCTAAAGGCCCTATGCCATCGGCTACATCAAAGCAACAGTAAACTAAACTTGAGTTGAAAGCTATTTGTCATTTGAGCTATTTCAGTTGTGCTATCTGTTCGATGCTTGAGTGAGCCCAAAGTCATACTTCCCAAAAAAGCTATTTTTCAATGGGTTATTTAATTGTGGGCTGACCACAGGTCATAAGTAATCAGACTCTCACTGGTTGCATTCAGGTTTTGGTTAGCTTACAGCAGCTTCTATATGTGGCAAAAGCAGCATAGTTCCACCTCATATGGTCATAGCTCCATACAACATAATAAATGTGTAAAAGCAGAACCCCACTGTTCCACATGGTTCTAGTTCCAGTGATTCCAAGGCCTATTAATTAACCAGAGACATCCATCACCTTCAGATTAGACACACCCCAACTGCCGAAAAATTCAAACAGATACACATGATTCTGGGTTCCTCCACCACAAACTTATCCCCTCACGTTCCCCAGTAACCTGTGAACAGCTGGCATTTATTCAGCATGCTGAAGTAATTATATCTGTTAGTGTGACCTTGCCATGACAAGAGGATATGGAAAATCAGAGCGAGAAGAAAGTCCACCTGGATTCAATGTCCTGAGTGTTGTTATTGAGAGCTGAATGAGAGAGACCTTTGAGTTGGACCCCTTTTTCAGCTGACAGGGGGTGCAGAATGACCTCAGGGTGGTTCGGGTAGATGAATGGGCCTTGTCTGACTATTTTTTTCTTTCGCGGGAAATAAGGAGAGGCTTGTCCGTGACTACACAGGGCTCGTCCTTGGAGAGCACAGCAAGAGCAACAGCTGTGACTGCCGCGGAACACACGGGCAGAGTGCTAATGATCTGACCTGCCAGCTTCACGTCAGCTCCCAGATGTGCAATCTCCGCCCGGCTCTCAGACACCCGCAGATTTCCCAGAGGCCTTCACTCTGGCTCTGAGATGTTCGTATAGAAAAGTAAAGAAAAAAACCAGCTCTACGTTGCCCTTGTGAGGTATCCCGAATAATGATATGGCACACATCCCATCATTAAACCTGGAGTCCTGGACTGGCGAACCTCAACTGTGTGGAGCTTCGACTGATGGGCTGTCAGTGCCCCCACATCTCCAGGTCTGCCACCTTACTTCAAGGCCTCATAATTAAGCCTTAATTGTGCAGACAGTTTTGTCTCAGGACACAAGGTGACTCTTGGTATGGAATGACAGAATTCTATTGAAAGCTTCTACACAGGCTTCAGTTTTCTAGACTCTCTAACAAAGACCAACTTTGGCTGGTTAGATCTGTTAAAGTGACCAAGGGTGTTCTGTACACCACCACTCCCCGAGGTAGCCCCATGCAGGAGAGTTTAGTTGTCCCAAATTCACGCACCTACAGCAAGATACTGACCTGTAGCTGTCTCCAACGGTAACGATCTCCACCTCACTATCAGTAGAGGTTACGTTGATCTCCTCGCTGGCTGGAACTGGGGGTGCAGGTGTTGCATCGATCACCACAACATCCTCATCCAGCGCACCTGAAAATAACGACAGAACACACACACACACACACACACACACACACACACACACACACACACACACACACACACACACACACACACACACACACACATACACAAAGTCAGTTGTGCTGCAATGGACCTAGTGGGAAAGTGCAGCAATGTGAAAGAGTGAGAACTCCATGTTTACACAGTGGATTGGATATGCCAACATGTGTGAGTCAAGCAGCTTTGGGAGGCATGAGTATTTCAGAACCATACGCGCAAAAGATTCTGTGCCTTGGTAAAAATAGATTGTTTTAATGTGACAAAATAAACAGCATATTTTCTGCCGACAGCCAACAAAACCTGTAAAACAGATGCCATGTCATGCATGTAAACGCATCTTCGACATCCATTTACATCTGCAACACTTGGTCAATAACACAACAACCAACTTATTTATTATTCTTAATGATAATTATTCTGCTTCTTTGAGGTATTATTGGGGGACAAGCACACAAACAGACTGGAAAGGAAATGCAAGACATTCTTGCATATACTGTTATTTCCTAACACTCTACTGTATGTTTCCTTCCTCCTTCTCCTCCCTCTTCATGGCACTGACATTATCAATCCAAGTGTGTCATCACATTCATCTCTTGAAAATACAAAAATGGTTTGAGGACACAATTCAGCTGAGTCAACTGCTGAACAGTTAAGAGTGCTACTGGTGTCAAATTGGCAGCAAATTTAATGAATGGTGTGTGTGTGTGTGTGTGTGTGTGTGTGTGTGTGTGCCAGTGAGCAGGGCCTATTCAGTATGTAGGTCAGTCAACACTCTCTTAGAGCTACAGAATGGTGGGGCAACCTCTGTCTCCCTGTCGTTCTGTAGAACATCCTCCCACCTTGATAAAACACCTGTATTTAGCTTTCACTATAAAGCATAGCTACAATAATTAGAAAGCAAGTCGTCAATCCAGCTGACAGTGGGAAATTACAACAGTCCTCCCAACACAAATTTCATTGTGAGGCCACGAATTAATAGCATGTTTGGCCGAGGTCTAATGTAAATGTAATGTTTCAAATGCATCATGGGACCCTAAACACCATTTCGAAGACATCGCATTTGGAACATCTGTGAAGCTGAGTAACACAGATGATAAATTGCTAGACCTACAATGCCTCTCCCACTTCTGATCAGAAATGCCGCAGTGTACGATGTGTGGGAGTCCGTTACTCTGGAGAGCATTGCTCCCCTGGGTGATTTCTATTCAGGTGATCCACTGGGTGCTGCTGCCTAGCACCAAGAGCCAACCAGTAAATAAGGCCTTGCCTCACCTGCTTCACTGAGCAAACAGGAAGACTGCACTGCTCTGCAGCCAAATGCTTTCTGAAACTACTTACAAAACCATGTGCCCACTTTAGAGCTGAAACAAGGCTGCCATGAGCTTGAGTCAAAGACCAACTTGAAACAGCAAGACACATGTCCCACTGCATTGCCAGCAACCAGCTATAGCACATGAATCTGTGCTAATGTATATCTCAATTCAGACTAAGGCCTGGTCTTCATGTGCAGTTCAAGGCTAAGGATTTCCTGAAAAACAAAGGTTCAATGTTAATCCCATCTATCTCCAATTGTGTGCCATACCCAAGTAAAAGCAGCATGCCATTCCTACTTCCTCATTTCAGGTTTATACTCCACACCCCCACAAATGGAAACATCAACCATGCAGCTTGCTGATTCCATCCATAGCTCACCTGTATGTGTGCCAACACCTGTACATTACAGACCTGTTCAGAACCTGACATAAGCAAGCCAGCCTGGCTGCAGCTCTACAAGACAAAGATAATTACTCTACAGGGTAAAAGGAATGAGTATCTGAACTCCTCAAGCATTGCAAAACTCAAAATTTAAGACATTCACACCATGTGAATACACATCCGTTAATAGACATCCTTCCCTTGGTGAATACTGTCACATGCTTTCAGATGCAGCAGGAACTGAGGCACAGAGCTGCTTTGGCCCCGATTGCTTTGAAACAAACTGATGATTCATTCTTTTATTCTTACAAAAGCTGCAACTGTGCTGCCCAAAATATTGGGGATTTGGTAGTACCAAAAACTAAACCCACCCTACTCAGCTGTATCTACACTAGAGACCGGAGCACTGATGACCCTCAGGAAGAAAGCTAGAAGAAATAAACAAAATGGAAATAACTTAACAAACACAACCTTTCCCTTCAGTATGTTTAAAGTTACAACACAGTGTTCGGCAATGCTATTCTGAAAAGCTTTAGACAGGACCTGAGCAGATACTGGCACAGGCCTCAGATGGACCAGACCCTACTGACTGCCTCCTCCTCTCTAAACAAATGTGGGCACAGCTTTGGCTTGAGCCCCACATTCCATGGGGGACTGAAGCGGATCTCCGACAGGATTGAGTCTTCTCCATCTACCTTCATCCCAGGGTAGGCTCTCTCTCATTCTCACTCTTTCTCGCATGTGCACAAACACACAGACACACACACTCACTCACAGACACAAGCAGAAAGACAGACACACACACACATGCACATGCGCGCACAGACACACAAACACATGCACGCACACACACGCACGCACGTGCACACACGCACGTGCACACACACGTGCACACACACGTGCACACACACGTGCACACACACGTGCACACACACGCAATCACTCAAGCTCAAGTAGAAAGACAGACACACACACATATGTGCACACACATGCATGCACGCACAGACACACAGACGCACGCGCACACACACACACACATGCACACGCGCACACACACACACGCATGCGCGCACACACTCCACTTTTCCAAAGTCCACAGGAGCTTAAACACAGCCACTGAGTATAATGAAGAGGTTGTCAACAGTGAAGAGGAAAAAAGCTAAATAAAGAGTGTTTCCCTTTTCTCCCTCAGTGCCCGCTGCATGCCTAACAGGTGCTGGGATAAATGCAGTATTTCAGGCATCACAGCTGGAGCTGATGTGCTTCTGCCCCTAGCTCATTCACTGCGTGACTGAGCTCAATCGTAATGGTTATTTCAGTCTGGACAGCAGCAGGTACCCAACCAGCCTGAAGAGACCTGCTCAGGTGGTCCCTCTAGCACCATGTGCCTTTATCTCTGAGCCACTCCTCCATAACTGAAGGAGGTTGTCAGAGTGGCTGCCAGCCAGAGGATATGGGAGGGAGAGAGCTCCCGGTAATGACAAAGCACTGGATACTCTCACGACTGTAGGTAAATGATGAGCCTTGTTGGGCTGAATGGCCTGTTCATTATGTATTCTTATGTCCTTTAATGTGCAGCGGTCGGGAGATATTTGTTGAGAGAGGTTAGCAGGGAACACTGTAACCCCCCACCCTCTCTCTCTCCACCTACCCTGTCAGCACAGTTTACTAAACAGGCTTTCACAGTGTTCTGCGTGCAGTCCAAGTCATGGCTTGTAGGTGGGCTGCAGAGCAGGTTAAGGCCTTGGCTGGCAAATTATATGAAGTTACGCAATGCGCAATAATACTTTACCCCACAGACCGCATCAATGTGTTTGCACATAAGCCTACTGAGAAAGCCACATTGCTGAAGAGAACGTTAATGCATAAACATCAGTCTGCAAGCTCAATTAAGTCACTAAAAGCATGCAAAAAAATCTGAGTACCAACAGGACCTGCTGGAGCTCAGTATTGCTCCTATCGATGTACAGTGCCCACATTACAATTCCTTGGAAATTCAACTCCTTCCCTGAAAATTTATAGCAGAGGCCACAGATGTTCATAAAGAAGTTATGAATAATAAAAAAATATTTTTTAAAAATCTGATGAACAAACCCTCTTTGTTTAAGGTCTTATTAAAGCTATGGGGTATGTATGCTAATAAAAACTCTAATAGGCTTGGCCCTGAATCTCTGTGCCGCACAATGTGGCATGGCGAGAGTGGGGGGCGGGGTATACAGATCACAGCTGAACTTTGGCTCAGGCCTTTTGAATATATTCCACCGCACATGAGTAATGGCCAGAGAATCCAACCCCCAGCCTTAAACCCCAACAGAACACCCAGGCTAAAACAGCATAGGCACCCTGGACCTGCACAGCTCGACAGAGCACCCACTGAATGCAGGGAGTTTGAAAAGAATGTTTCAGCTCCTGAATAATGTGGTTATAAATGCTGCGTGCACACGCACACATGCACATGCACACATGCACACGCACACATGCACACAATCCCCACCGTATAACCTCCAATTCATTATGAGTCATGATGTCTGGTTTATCAATTAATTGAACTTTCACAATGTTCCTGAGCTCCATTGAACAGACTGGTGGGGGATTTAACTGAGGGATCCAACGAAAACCTCCCCAAGACAGACAAAAAGAGAGGCCACAAGAGAGTGAGAGAGAGAGAGAGAGAGAGTGAGAGAGCGAGAGAGAGACAGAGAGACAGAGAAAGAAATGAACAAATTGCTAGTGATATCATGCATTTAGGCAAATGTATGATGTAGAATTTACGGTAGTTCAACTACCAATATTACTATCATCATAGTCATCATCACCATCATTATCATTGTCACTATAATTACTATTTGTAGTTGTACTGGTATAAATAGTTGCAGTGCAAATAGTAACATTACTATTATTACTACTACAATTACATGCTATTGTTGCTAATGTTGCTACAATAATGTTTGCGTATGATGTGAGGCATTTATTGTATTCATATTTAAATGTATTGTTTTACACTTTAGCAATATTTGCATATATATTTCCTGCCACTAAAGCATTTTGTATTTAAAAGAGAGAGAGACAGAGACTGGGAAAGAAATATTGAGAGACATAAAAAGGGGATTTATATTACTCTCACTGCCTTCTATAGAAAACACTAACATCCAAGAGGCAGCCGCACTGAGAAGGGCAGCATTCTGTGAATAATACACTCTGTTTCAAAGAGTAGTGAACAGGACAGCTCACTGCATGACATTACTGTCCTATAGGACCACTGACCAGAACAGATTTCTACACAATACTACTCTCCATTTACACCAATATCTGAACAGAACAGCTTTGTGCAAGAATTCCCCCGTCTTTCCACAGAAACAGTGAAATGGACAGTTTTTGACACAAACACAAATGTGCTTCTTTGGTAACCCACGATAGTTTAGTAAAGCAAAATGAATGTCCTTCTACAGTAGCGATTACAGACACAGCACTTTACAACAAAATAATTTTCCTCACAGGAGTGGAGAGCAAGATAGCATTCAAAATATAATACAAGAAATACAGAGACTTTTTCTTCTCCCTCTGCCTCATTAAGACAGTGAGCCGCTTGTTTGAATAACCTCATACTCACACGTAATGATGATGAATGTGAAGCATAACATTCAGTGCATTTTGTGTCTTTTCAAGTTGTGGAGATGTCCAGGAAACAAACACTCAGGATCACAAATGGTGGAGGATGACAACAGACTACAGGAGTGACAGCAATACTCAAGAACAGCATCAGTGGCGATGTTCTTGACACTGTCCTGGTGACAGAACAGAAAATTCTGTTCTAATCTCCTTTCTACAGAGAATGGTTGTGGAATAACATCTAGCGAGTTCAGACACAAAGCCAGCGGAAACCTTGCCTGGGCCCCGAGCAGTGCTGGCGTTTCGATCAGCCATGTTATATGGACGAGCGGAGAGGCTGGTAGGGGTGAGAAGCCTCCAGAGTAAACGGGATGCATGAAATATGCACAAAGGTGACACAACCACGATCTCCCATTTGCTTCTGTGAGGCTAACTCAACCCCCCCACTTCCTGTTTCTTTAAAAGGAGGAACAAATCCCTTTAACGCTGAGCACCCACATCAAACTATCTTTCAGCATCAGATGGACAGAGAGTGAGAAAACATGCTAGCTTTGCCACCTTCCACTGCATACTCTAAATATTTCACCACGTGAACATTTCTTGTTTGAAATGCCTTTCCTGTATTTGTGGAATTAAGAGCGAGCTTCACGCTAAGTCAGCTCTTGCTGAAATACCGTTTGCGAGGTGTATGTCGAAACTGCTGTGCCGCTTGTGAGCAAACATTTAATTTCCACAGCGAGAGCTAAGCTGTGTGGCGTGGTTTGGCTCTGTGAGGGTGGGGACAGCTCCTCCATGCGAGGAAGGTTGCTGACCTTTCCACCCTCACTCCTCCTCCTTAGTAACGAGGCCTGTAAACAGCTGGAAAACACAGCAGCTCCAGCTCAATGAGGGTCTTATCTCAGCCATTTAACTCCATGCTGTGAGAAAGTTAAATGCTAATGGTTCGCTAGTCATGTTTAGCAGATTGGTACGAAGGTGTAGTTCTGCAGCAGTTTAGCCACTCCGGTCACTAAAGAATTAGCATCCTTAGCCTCGGATTTCTCACTGAGGAATGGGGCACAATAAAGGACAGCATATTAGAGTGTTATGATACGGCATAACGTCTCATTTCATGTGCAAGTGCAGCTCAGACCCGAGGTGGAGCAGTTTGAACCAAAATCCAAGAGTGTGCTGAATGGAACGTGTCTTATGGTGGAATGTTAACCTGCTCACTCTCAAGCTACTACACAGAAAGAGAGTCATTCTATCTCTGCTTACAGTAAGCCTCCAGTGTGAGACTCCAGATTTGGGGAACCACAGTATTTGCTAGTTTTGTAAAATGTCAGTGCTTAAGTGATTAATTTCAGTAAGTGACTAGCAAGGAATGAATGAAAGGAAACCCCAAAGGTGGATTTTGGAGCCCTCCATCACTTGAGTGTGGCAGAACTCTGATAGGGGGTACTGGGCCATTAACACATCCCTGAGGCAGGCGAGTTTGAAGGTTTACCTGTGGCCATGGCAGCGCTGCCGGGCTGACTGCTGCCACTGCTGACGTCTACATACAGCTCATCCTCTCCCTCTCCCTCTGTGGAAGAGGCCGAGGAGGAGTCGCTGCTCAGCTCCTCGCTGGAGCTGCTGGTGCTGTGCAGAAGGGCGTACTTCCTGCGGGCGATCACCTCCCGCTTCCTGCGCTGGAGCTGCAGTCGCTCCTTCTGCTTCTGAGTCCGCTGGACACCACCTGTGTCCACCCCTGTCCCCGCACCTGGCCCTGCCTTGACAAATCGCTTGCGCTGCGGCGGTCGCCGTGTGCTCAGGCACGGGCGCTTCAACAACAGGGGCTCCGGATCTGCCCGTGCCCACTTGTGGGGCCTGCTGCTCCCCCGAGTCCGGCCCACAACAGGGCGTATCCCGTCCCCGGTGGCCCCACCCACTCCTGTCACCACCTTTCGCTGTGGTACTGCCTCTGCCACACCTACAGCCCCTCCCTCCTCCCCACCCTCTACCTCCTCTTCGGAGGTAAGCGTGTCCGAGTCCCCAAAGTGCAGGCTGGAAGAGGGCGAGGAGGCACAGTCGCTGAAAGATGACTCCAGGTGACGCTCGTCCTCACTCCGGCCCTCCAGCAGGTCAGATCTGTGGTGTGAGGGGGCTAGGGGCCCCCCTGCAACGCGGCCTTCCTTCAGCGCGCAGTCCGAGGGTCCGGGCCCTGCCTGCTGGCTTTTGCGCTTCTTGCGCCCAGACAGACCCCTGTCTGAGTCCCTGCGGGCCCCAGGGCCCACCTCGCGCAGGGGCCGATGTCGTGCCTCTGTGCAGAGGGGCGCAAATTCACTGCCCACCTTGCTGATCACCTCCATGTCCGCAGGGAAGCTCTTGGCAGCCTCCATGGGCTCTGGATTGGCCAGTGCCCCCTTCAAGTGCTCATGTCTGCCTGCCGCGTCAGATGGGATCTCACTCTTCATCTTGGCTGTTCCCCGTGGGAGTGACTCTTCGGACGGCAGCAACAGCTATTAGAGGTCCATCTGAGGTCCTGCAGTCCAGCCACAGCTTAAAGGGAAAAAGAACAGAGATAAGAGGAGTTAGACACAAACCAGTCTAGGGCAGTCACATTTTTTAAACAGGAAGAAGGGAACAGAATGAAGAACTGACAGGTCCTCAGCTGCATACGTTATTAAACTGTGCTACACCAATACTACAACACCATATCTCAGTAGCTTATTCTTTTAGATAAGGTCCCAAATCCCATGCATATACAATCTGGGAGGGGAGACAAAAAAAATATACCAGAGCCCCCACGCTGGCTCGTTTCTGTAATGTTTGTTTCATTATCTGTTCCTTGCAGAGTATAAACCGTGATCTAGGCTTCAGCACACCTCCACGCACTGTAATAAGGAAAAACCTATTTCCAAAGTAAGGTCATCTCCCTAAGAAACAGCCCTGAGCTGCTAGGAAGTGGCCTGAGGCTGACAGGGCATGACCCTTATCACAGCCATACAGCAGTGGAGTCACAGAATTCAAGAGCTGGCAGCCAGGGTTATTCAGCATATGGGCCAGGTCGATTCAGCCAGCCTTGGAAATATATGATTTTTGCTTTTTCTTTCTTGCATTGTGAGTTTTAAGGTAAGAAGGCTGGGTAAGTAACCTTAATACCACTGCTACCAAGAAATTCTTTTTTTTTTGGTCTGCCATACTACACCACTGTAAACAGAATCTGCAAGGGAGAGAGACCTAACTGGGCAGTCAATAGGTGAAAAGCATCCAATAGTAAAGTAGGAAAGGGAACTCAGTGCACACAGATGCTCAGTGTTGAACAGGTAGACAGCAGGCTGCACAGTGACCAACCTCTGGTGCCAAAGAACCTGCATCTACATTATGACAAAACTAACCACTACTACAGGATAAAGAATTCTGGTCTTTTCATGATGCCAATTCACAAAATACATAAATGACTTGAATTTGAGGATACATTTGAAATGCACTGTTAACTGCAATGAACCTCTTTAGTGCAGCTATGGGGTGATAAAAAAACAGCACGCACATTTTCCATCTTTAAACTGTTTTTTGTCTTCTCTCCCATATGACATATAGAAAGAATATGGTCTCCTCAAAGGGCATGTGTGAATGGAAACATACAGACTCTTCATTTAGCATCATCATGTCAAACGTGTGATCTCTTTCAGATTTGAGTGGAAACAGGTGTGTTTAACATGAGGATGCGAAATGACGAATACGGAGTTCTCTGTTCACACACTCCCTCTGTGTCTAAACAGAGGAAAAGTCTACACTGCCGAGGTGTACCTTGAATATTACACCACCAAAACACCAAAAACCTTGGCCTTACTGAGTAATAACATAGTCGGTTCCAGGCTACCAGAACCCCCTTAACCATACAAAAAGGAATTAGAAACAGACCAGAGAGCATGGAATGGAGTGACAACTTTAACATCTCCTGAAAATATGATATTCTTGCTAATCACTTCACTATCACTTTCAGAGTGATATAAACATCTGATGAACATGCAGTCTCAAAGAAAATGTCCTCTTCCACAAAACAGTTGTTTTTTATTTATTTTCACAAAGTAGATATTGGAAATGAAAAGCTTTTCACTGATTTCATGGACACGGGAATTTAAATACTTTATCAGCACATTGGGTATATTACCGCCACAACCTCTTATCGTTATGAGGCATTGCTTTCTCTTCATTATTGCATGATAAAATTGGGTATTTCGAATATTAAAATATTGAGTTTGTGTCTGTTTATTTTAATCTTGAGATCTTACAAAATTTCAAAGATGATAAATGATTAAGCCTCCTAGCTAGCTAACCAAATAAGTTGTTTGTATTTCTACTTGTTTATTACCCAGTGAGCTGCAGGTAACCTGAAGATGTAAATTTTTCTGCTAATCAGCTTAATCACTTGCTAGCTAGCTGTCAGGTTACTATCAGTGGGATAAAAATTAGGTACGTTCATTGTTGCCTTTTATTTTGTTTAGGTTTCACTATTAATTAAAACACAATTATTGACAAGCTGAGTCTAAATCAAGTTGAGTCTAAATGCATGTACAGTATAAAGGGTGCAAACACATGTTCAGAAATGCTTTCACCTCTTCCTATGGCAGCATGGCCAAATCAAATGAGTGTTTGTGTTAGAAACAACCTTCACTGATCACCCTTCTCCTCCTGCTCCCTCCCTCCCTCCCTCCCTCCCTCCCTCCCTCCCTCACTCACTCACTCACTCACTCACTCACTCACTCACCACTCACTCACTCACTCACTCACTCACTCACTCACTCACTCACTCCTCTACCAGTCTGCGATAAACGGGGGTGGGGAGGCAGAAGTCTTATGCCTGAGCAGAGTCACCTCAAGGCCCAGCATCTCCTCCCTTTTGAATTATGAAAGCAGCCATCTGTTTGAAGAGCCACGTCGGCTCCGCTCATTGGCCTACTTCTGGGTACGGCGGAGCGCAGAACTACACGTATACACAGCTGCTCCGAGTGCGGTGTGTGCTTTCAGGGCACAGGCTATGTTCAGCCTCGAAAACACATTTAGAACAGCACACTCGCGGCAGACGGATACTGGAGTCACATTTAATAATGATAGGTGGTCCTCAACATGGTGAATGAACCTTTGGTTTAGGCCATGCTCTGAAAGACAAGCCTCTGCTTTGGCACAGGTGCTACTTTTTCAACATGGAAAACCTGCCTGTATGTACCACTGTAGGCCTGTTCAGCTCTGTGATAATGAACTAAGGGTTAGTTCTCTACTGACATCCTGTTCAGTTCTAACATCAGCAGAACCCCTACCTTGCTACATCATCATAAGCAACTAATCAGAGAATAGGGGAGAAATACCACCAAACAGGATGTCCTCATGAGCAGAGATTAAACAGAAAATTCTCTACATAAGAAAAAATAAATTAAAAAATGAATTACTCTCCACAAGAGCATTTCAAAACAATCATGAACAAAAATCTGAAAAGCCCTGATCTAAAGTACATGCAGCCACAATGCTCACCAGTCACTTTTTGTGTGCACTCAAAATTACTCTCTCACTCACGCACACAACTAGACTCACAGAAGAAAAAGCACACACCATCACTATATGAATTGCAAAAGCCAGCTATTTCACTTAGCTGTGTAATTCCCAGGATAGTGAACAGCAGACAGGTGGATGAATCAGACAATCAAACTACTCTTCAGTTCTGGAAGTCTCCTTACATTCCCTGTGGGTATTGCAACAGTAAAAACAAAGCAGCGAAACAGGGCAAGCCAAAGAGTGCATGTCTTTTGGAGGCCCAGTCAGCACAAGTCAAAGGTCAGGCCTGAAACACACTTTTCTTCATACAAATAGACTTAGTCCAAGAGATAAAAACAAACCATCTCTACCATACCGCAATTGCTCACTCCTACAAAAATAATGATTCTCACTATCTTGACTGTTGGACGGAAATAATTAAGAGAAACCCTGGTGGAGGAGCTGGGGCGGGGGGGAGGAGCGATTATTTTACACAACACCAGGTGTCTTCTTTTATGAACGCAGAGCTTGTGTTAACAGCTGCAACAGGGCAGGCAGAAATGACAGCCCCGTTGGACGGGGCGCACTTAACCCCCGCGCCTTCATTACCCTTGCAAATGTATGCAGCCCCGGCGAGGACAGGCTGGGACAGCCAGCCCTGCACTGCTTTTGGGGCCTGCGCTGGAGCGCCTCAGACTGCAGACATGGGCCCCATGGGCGGACGCTCCCCTCTTCCTCCTCCTGACCCCCTCCTCTCTGCTGTGCACATTAAACCCAGGTGACCCACATATTGGCTGAGGATAGCTCAGAGCAGGCCAGGGCTAGCAGATACCTGTTTCCCATGACTGCCCTCCCTTCACAGGCCTTGCCAACAAGACTTGATTATTTTTTAATTTTGATAACCTGGCTATAGTACATGACATCACATGACATTGGTGAAGGAGAAACACGCATTGTCTGGCTAGGTTGAAACATTTTTGAGCCAAGAAACACTTTCCTGAAAATGCTTGTTAGATATAAACTGAACATGCAGAAAGGCCTACTGTTGTATATTTAGTTTTAAATTGAGATCAAGAACAGACAGCTTCTTGAGCTTGTATCTGTATTAATCAAAACTGTTAAAAAATACATCTCTAGACTGTTCCAAAGCAAACAACTGCATATTATGAATGCGCTCCCAAGAATACACATGAATACGAGTCTCCAAGTTGTGTAAAATTCAGATTTGACATGAACTGAATGGTTTGACTTTAAATGCACAATTAAGTAATCCCTGGGCCATGACCTTTGGCATAACCAGGAAGAGGATGCAATGTCTAGCCAACATACACTGAGATACTAGTTTCTTACTGGGTATGATTACAAAAATTAGGTAATATATATTTCTAATAACACTTCTATGATTCTAATTAAGCATGTCAGCTACACAATTTCCATTTTTCAGCTACATAACAACCATTTACAACTGTATCATGACTCCTCATCGCTGCAGACATCCTTATCACTGCATTTGTCTGATATACAATAGACTGAATTAACTAGGACAACTGACAAGCACAGATGAAATCCATGTTTTGATACACGCTGTCATTTTTGGTCCTACCAAGTACACAACAGAGGACTGATGAATGGTGTTTTTGAACACTTTGCTTTAGAAACAGCAGTTAATATAGCAGCCATAAACTTCCATGCTCCAGTGCATCTACAAACAGATGAGACACCAGTCCTATCAGTTGATGCCTGGACCTGTAAACCACAGAGTTGCCTTAGCAGTCAAGTCAAACGGCTTACTAAAATGCCGACTAGCCAAGTACTTATTTTTTTAAGCTACATCCTTATCTATAATTATGTCCTCATATCACAAATTATGCTTATGAATAACGAGTGATAAAACAGCTCTTCCCTGTCCATGTTTCCCAGGCAAAGTTGTGATCCTCTTTTAATTAACCTCTTTTAACTCTGTCCCCCTTGTATACTCTCACCTTGGCCAAGCTCATCACTCATACAAGGCTGTGACCCAAAAACACGTCAGTCCACAGATGTCATCTGTCGAGGCCTGTAAATGACTAATATCACAATCACTCGATTTATCCCTCATGCTTACAGAAAGTGAAATTTATACCCCACTCTCCAAATGAATCCGCTCCCACAAAAACAATATGTTCACTGTTAAAACGGTTAACAAGCTACAGAGTGACTGGAACGCCCACAAACTTGACTGTCTGGATTTTTTTTGAACAACCTCAAACCTGCAGACGTTAACTTGCTGCAGCAAGGGTGGACCCGAATCACACAATCGTGCTGCCGACAAACCTACCGCAGCAGCAGGGCGGTAAGGGGTCTTTCAGGGGGATCCAGAGAAAAAAGCAGTAGCATAGGCCGACAACAGGGCCGGGATGTCACAGGTGACACGTTGAGCTGCTCTGAGGTGAGGCTTTAGGGAATAGAGGGGAGGGGGTGTTACCCTGCAACCAGCACCCCTGCGGGCAGGAGCCTCGGGTGAAGCAGAGCCCCAGCCTGAGAGCTCAGGGACCGCTCCTGTGAGGTGATTATGAGCCACTGTGCCAGAACACAGAACCACAACATCTAGGCTACAGCAAAGGCAGCTTCTGCTGGAAAATATGACATGGAGCCAGACATTACAGCATGAAGCATACAGATTTCAGGGAATGAGGAAAGACGTTTTAATTCTGTCCCTTAGCATGATAGCCCCTCTGGGCAGAGAACTGCTCAAAGTCACAGGCCACCTTCTTCCTTCTCTTGTTTATAAGCAGCAGCAGAGTGAGGCTGTGGGGAGCATGCCGGGATGTGTGTGTCTCTCCTGGGTTTGTGGACTCTGAACAACCCTCTACACTAGTCTGCCTGACCATCTCCTGACCATTACCACTCCTGGTCAAATGCACATTATTTCCTGCATGACCTCTTGGAAGCATGAATAAAATATCCTTCCTCATAGCTTGGTTCTCATAAAGCTTTGTGTAACTGACTTTCTCTTTAACATACACACACGCAATGTTATTTTTACCCAAAAAATTCAATGACGCAAGGCTTTTTGAGGCCAGAGGCAGGTCCTATATATTTATACACTTGTTTTATAAGGCACAGTATCTGAAACACACAGTAAATATTATTGAAGCAAAGAAACTCACAGCAGAGATCTTTGCCTATCTGACTTCGGCCAGCATTCAGTGAGGTTGGAATACACCACAGTGCAATGCCTATGTCACTGAGCACCACAAAAGGCATGATGACTCAGAGAGCATAAGTACTCAATTAATAAAGATGTCATATACCTTTGACAAAATGTATGGTCCATGGAACATGAAGACTGAAGCCTGCAGAAGTGAACGTTCTAAAGTAGGCTAAGTACACGGCAGTGAAAAGATGTATCCAGGAGCTAGACATGACAATCTACACCAGAACAAAAAGCACTTACTGTCTTCCATTTTGAATACCTGATCACTCTGTATTTAGAATTCAACATGGATACAATTATTCCGGCATTTTTTAAATGAATGAACAATACTGCTTATGAGGCTTATGTTATTATTCAACATAATTGCTGATACTAAAATTACTTGTATTTACTTTACTAAATTAAATCCAAATCAATTTCAGGAGGAAGGTGTTTCCTCAATGTTGGGCAGCACTCTCTTTTTAGGTACAGAATGAAGAGGAAATAGAAAATGGCAATGAGTTAAGCTGGTTAACACAAACTGAACACTTCTGCAAGTAGCTAGCATGCAGCATCTGCCTGTTGGTGTCTCTACCCCTCCCTCACACGAGAGACTGTATTTAGTTCATTAGCATCATATTACCTTTTCTGATCTGATTTGTGAGTTGGGTCATGCCAATAGTTATTTGAGGGGATCATTTTTATGGAGGTGAGGGGGTACATTTCGTGTACAGGCAGCATGTTTTTGGAAGACACTGAGTGTACAGCCAAGAAAGAGACCTGACATGCTTCATGAAAGAGGGTTCCATCTGAGTTACAGTAATAAAGCTTTTCTGCAGTGAGTTATGATGTGATTCAGGTTAACAGGGACAATAAGAGAAAGTGAAATAAAAATGTATGCAAGTGATGAAGCTCATTATCTATTCTGTCCCTTACTTCCATCCCCCTGGTGTACTAGCAATGCAAATATATTTTCAATGTCATGCTGTTCATAAACTATCACTGTACTTGCTAAAGCAGCTGGTGTGAATTATGCTTTAAGGGAATTATGCTTGAAGTAGTAGACTCAACATTTTTTGTGAAAGATTAGGCCTGAATAAAAGATAGATTCTGTAGCTTTGCATTCTGTGCCCAGAGCTGCCTAGGTTACAGAAACTTGGCCATTTTGTTGGCAGGGGTGGGAGGGTCTTGGTTGGCATGGGTGTCTCTTCCTCATAACATTATAGCAAAGACCCTGGCTGACTGGGCACTTGCAGTCTGCCTACACCAGTTACATGTGAAGTGCAATCCTCAGATGCTTTGTCTGTGTTTGTCAGCAGGGTATTGCAGAGGTAAAACAAGGCAGCGGATGGCTGACCTGTGGGATCCGCTTCCTACTCAGCACTCTTTCATGTTAACAAAGGGTGTTGCAGTACCAACATCATACCTCATGAATTCAACTGGACATTGCAAATTGGGAGAAAATAACCAGCAAATAACAACTGCCTGAAAAAAACACAACTAGATATGCTTTACCCCTGCAAATTAGTTCATCAAATATATTATTTATGTTTTTTTCAATCCCAAGCAAAGCTCTAAGTTGTCTTAAGTTAGAATGAGGTAGTGATGAGAGGCAAGTCTGAAGGAAGCCACTGCACAGTGCAAGCTTTAGCAGTCACATCCCACAAGGGCACCAAAAACCAACCACTGTAGGACTGACGGCTTTTGTCATGGACGCAGTCAGTCCTTTCTGTAAGGTCAGGATGACATCCACATCATTAGAAAGCCCACCTTTTCAGTGCACACTGACACTGGACACAATGCTCCTGCTGCAAACAGATATGGATCTGGGAAAAACTGAAAACATCTCATTGAATTTGGTCTAATGGATAATGGTGACATGTGACCTACGCAAAGACATCTTCTGACAACAATCTAATTTGCCATCCTCTCTAAGAAGCACATGAGCTGGCAAAGATGACATGCATCCCTGTAACAAAAATCACTAGTTATATTACATTTGGTGTGAAATCACTGGGCTGGTTGTTTCTCAAACACACTTAAGGCTCTCTCATTTATCGTTTTCAAAATGATCGCTTAAATGATAGGGGCTATTTGAGAGAGAGCGAATCCTCATCCCGGGGCTACAAAAAAGACTGCTCTTTCATGAGGATATAACAGTTCAGCTGAGCACATCTGGGTAAGCATCAGAAGAATAGTCTGGTAAAAATGTTCTGGAAGAACAAGATCAAGGGGCAGCAGAAGGAGATTATTGTGTCAAAACAAAACCCAGGAGAAAGCTATGCCATTCTGCATACACAGTAAAGAAAGCTCCTGCAGCTAAAAACATTGAGAACAATCAAACAGATTTAAGATACACTAAAGTCAGTTAGATAGTAAATTATTTTCCTGTTTAAAAGCATTATGCAAATGTTTGTGGCATTCTTACAAGTATGAGCAACAAAAAACCTGTCCAATCTTAACCAAAACAGAAAAGGCCAAATTAAATTATCTATAAAATGAAAACGACAAATACTGAAACATGAAGGTCCTCAGCTTTAATATTATCATTATTCTACAGCTGTACGACACCATTCCGCATTATGGCATTCCTTTGGTTCCAGTGTGTTACCATAGTTACCAAGGAACGTGTATGAATACACAACGGATTCTATTTCTGGATCTTGGATTAGCCGTCAATCAGCAGACGGTTAGACTGTATTTTCTAAATGTTTATCAGTGTTTCTGAAATGATTGTAATTTACTGTATTTTTTTACCTGACAGTGATCCCCACTGTCATAATTTATGACATGATGTACGAATACTGAATTGGCATTTAATTGTTTATAATCCTTTCGGTACAGTATGCTTAGTATGATGAATAAAATGAATATGCCTAAAGCCTTAACAAATAGATGTTTAAATTACATTTGAATTGTTAAAATCCATTACCATATAAAAGTAGTTAATATTTTGATTAATAAGCCTTATGCTAAAGATTTTATGGCGTGTTCCTTATTTTGGAAACAAAAGATCTAATTGTTTTGACAGCTGTAACAGTCAATGCTTAAGACTTTACCAGAAAATGTAACAGGGATTCAGGAACAAAGATAGCATACATATAATATGTGCACTTGCCAGTTGTGACAAAAGGGGAATCGTCATGGGACCTGCATCGTTATTTCAAAACCAAAGCATTCCAAAAGTGTGGACATGGTAGTCAAGTTTAAAATCAACAACAAAAGATACTATTCTCCATCACTATTCACCTTGGCAATCGCCAGGAGCTCATTAATGTTTTTCAGAAAGAGAAAATGTAATTTGAGAATTTGAGGGCAGATGTACCAAGAGCACACAACTCTCCCGTTAAAACTGAAGGGAATATTTTAGGTCAGAAAAAGTAATTAGTAATCTTTCTGTCGTACGACTTGCAGGCAGATTTTTCTGTAAGTTACATATACAGTATACAGTACAGCACTGAAGTGCACAAAACTACCTATAGGTATCTAGGATAACGTTAGTAATCTCATATATGACCTTACTCAAGATCTAATAGTTAAACACTTAATAATAAATAATGTACGCCATCGATGATGTTCAGTTACAGTGGTTACAAGAGGTAACGACCAAGACTTGACAACGGATTTGTGTGTAGGAGGCTGGATAGATAGTGAAGGATAACTGGCGAGCCAAATTCATCTAGTTAGCTTGTGCTAGCTCAAAACAAAGCCACGAACGTAGGCATCTTGCTAGCAACCAATACAGCTTGTTTACATAACTTGGTAACTAGCAAACTGGATACCAGTTAACTTATTAGATATTAAACATTTCTTGCTAGATAAATAGTCTATGGTCATTAATATATTGTACCAATTTTTACAGAAGGAACACAATGAGAGGTCAGAAACACAGTCCTTTTCCCAAGCTAGCTACATAGCTAACATTGTCTACTTAGCTAGATACCTAGTAACATAACATCCATCTTTTAGAAAAATGATTCGTTTTTAAGTCTGAGAGAGATCTGTCCTCTTACTGTCTGTCTTGTTAATATTAGCTATCGCTAAGTAACATTGATCATATTTACCGTCTGCGAGTTCAGATTAGCCATCTAGCTATCCTGTCGCAAGCTACTTGACAGAGTACATGAAGCACAAAACACCTATATCGATAGATACTATAGTTATCTAATCTAAGCAACAAATCGTCCAAGAACCCGAGTATGTAAGTCCACAACTAGTTATCTGTCTAAGATCTACTGTTAGCAAACGTTAACTTAGTATGTTTGTTGGACGATTAACATTACGTCGCAGGATATATCCTGGTTTGAAGGACCGATTAAGGGGAGGGGGGGTATACTCAGTCACTATAGAGCTACCGATGGTGATAAACCACTTCATCCAGCTAACCATAAGTAATACCATAACAATTAGTTGACGGATTAGCTGGTTAGTTAGTGAACACTAACTCTGGCTAGCTGACCTAATTCTAAAATATTCTCCTAACATTTAACTACCGATACTGATTGGTCAAGTAAACCATACTAAGCTAATGTTGGCTAGCAAATAAGATTACTCTTATTGAGAATTCGGTAATGCTACAGAGCTGTGTTCACTTTCAGAAGCATATTTTACAAGCTGACTAGCTTTCTATCTACTGTGGAGTCGCCCTCCCCTTTAACCATTCCCGAGTTCTAAGTGAAAGAAGCCATGAATAGCTGACAGATCAGAAATATCTGTTCTAGGTATCAATATACCAGCTAGTTGGACTCTAATGAAACTGATGAAAACAATAGTTAGCTAACCAATACTGTTTGGAAAAACACAAACGTAACAAACGCAAGGTAGACACATTGTAACTTACCAGTAACGTTTAAGGTCAGACGTGATAATGATCCTGTTATACTCTCTTTTTGAACAGAAACCACTATCAATGAGCCGAAACGAGGGCACAGAGTAGTGTTGCGAACAAACGTCAGCAGCCGGGTTGTGAAACTGACAACACAAAACCAAGGCCCGATACTAACGTCACGGCGAATGGAGACAGATGAGGGGGTTCAAGATAAGTTCGTATTTTATCCTGAACGCAGCGAAGAAATAATACATTTACGCTCTATACACGCTGCTTCACATATTTCCTCTGATGAGGAAAAAAATCATTTTCGTTCGCCACTGGTGTCCATGATGAAATCCCCATTTCTGCCTCATCCAGTTGCCTCGTTCGTTGTTGCTTAAACAGGCAAGCAAGCCTTCTTTTAGTGCTGGCGCTCAGCTTGGTCTGTTTTCTGCAAATCCCCAGAGCTTTGGTGCTGAGAGGAACGTTTTACGACACTTCCCGACGATTGTGGTACTTGACGACATTTGTTTGCTATGCTTTCTCTAACACGGTACACTGTGCCCACTAGCGGCCATATTGAGGTACAACATCGTTTTAAAATTGGACTGAAATTCTGCAAAACTATGAGAATACATTGAAATAAGGATAAAGGGTTTGGCAAGAAAACCTAAAGTGGATATGGAGTTTTATTTACATTAAATTAGCAAAGCTTTAATTATTCCTAATAAAATTAGTAATACATGCTTAGCATGTGTGTACCAATCACACATCACAAGTCAAGAACAATTGTTGCAAAATATATTTGTATGCATCAAGGTCTAATTTTAATGCTTAAATCTAAATTAAAATAAACTTTTAAAAGACCTGTCAACCCATAAAATATAGATTTTCTCTTTGTATATATAGGCCCTATAGTTTAAAACTGTTTCCTTCAGTTGTGATTATCACTGATTGTGATAATACAAATTGCACATTTATTTTTTGCATTTATTCATTTTGCAGACGCTTTCACCCAAAGCGACGTACAACGAGTGCATACAGTCAACGTAAATACAGGACAAATCTTTGAAAATAAGTGCATCATTTAAACAGCAGGTAAAAGTATAGCTGAAGTAAGGTCCATGTAATAGTCAGTAACAAACACAGCATAGCCAACAAACATAGTAAACAGCAAGTAATACATTTATAAACAACAATTTATACAATTGATAATAAAGTAACACACTGAAAGGAACTGAAATGACTGTATCTCGGCATAGGCTGTGATGAAGTCAGCTTTCTAGTCCAGGTTGGGTCTGTGTTGGTTGGGTCTCCTGAAACGAGTAGAAGAGTACAGAGCAATGGGGAAGGAAGCAAATATGTGACGAGCTGATGGTTGTCTGGAAAGAAGAGTATAAAGAATACAGATCCAGGCATGTGTGTCTTGTTATGAGAATTTGCTAGTGGGATGTTTGAGCATATGATGTGGGACAGGCCCACAGTCATAATGCTGTTCAAGCTTGCAGTGAATTGTCAATGTGTGTAACCATACATTTACCCTTCTAGCATCTTGTTACTGCATCATGCATTATTGTCGATACCTGCAGCCCCAGAATGCCCCCCCAGGCATTTCAATTTGGTCATCTCAGATTTTATTCTCATCTCATTATGGGTCCTTCTCTTGAACTGGCATTACTCCCCACTGGAATTACTACCCAAAAGTTATTCAAAAATAAACACCAACTGTTTTTTGGCTTTAATGTAACTAAAACCGTTCCCCGACTGAATACAGTAATCAGTACTCTGTACAGTGGTGCTAATTCAGTACAAATTGATTGATAATTTTGTTTTACATCTAATCCGAAGAGGGCCGCCTGAGTCAACGCAAATGCAGTGTGGATAAAAGCAAATCACAACTACGTAAGACGCTGAATGAGCATCCGGGGCATTGCGCAGAACCATTTATGCTTTCTCCGAATACAGACACACACAGCACGGCAAAATGGCGTCGAGTGCCATTGCTACCGAGACGAAGAAAATAACCGATTTACGAGTTATAGATCTTAAAACCGAACTGAAACGAAGGAGTTTAGATGTCACAGGAGTGAAAAATGTTCTTATCGCCAGACTGAAACAGGTATGCATTTTTGCTGTGTGCACAACATTGGTAAATCAATTTTTTTATGGGGCCTATTTATCGTGCTGAGGCGACCTAGCGATAGCTAAGTAAGCTTTAGCTTGCTAATCTCAAAGTAGGAGTTTATCATTTAGTTTGCATGAATTACGTCGTATAAATGTTCAGTATGCTTGATCTTAAAAACGTTTAGTGCGTAATACTTTGTAATCCACCGACTACCGTTTTGTAGATGAATGAAAGGGCATAAAGAACGGCGACGGAGCAAGGCTACAAGGTAGCACTTGCAGGCTAAACGTGCGAAGCAAAATAATTGCTAGCTACTACTAGCTTGCTACCTTGCAGCTCGCATGTTGATCAATATTTGTTTGTGTAGATAGCCACCGTTGGAAAATGGCAAATTGTATTAACAGTTAGCAATTTAGAATATCAATGCAGCAAACAAACTCCAAGATTCCACGAAAAAGAAGCGACACAGCTGGTCATTCTAATGTTGATAGAGAGCCAAAATATTTTAGTAAATGTAGCGTGAGTTAACCAGACGTGCTTTAGGGTTGTTATTTTACAGTGAAACGAAAAATGGCAAAGAAGCTAAAGCCATTCTATCCGTCTACTATTTGTCTATGAGTTGTACATTTGCATCTGTAGAGAGCATGTTATTTTGTTTTAATTGTAAAACATTCGCCATTTTTTCAAGTTGGCTAGTATATCAATTTTATAGATTTTCTGTTGTAATTAATCATAAGCTACACTCCATTATAGTAGCAATAGCTAATTCAGAAATCCTGAAGCCGATGCTGCATTTTAATGTTAATTGTTTCACAGGATGAAGAGAACTTATTCTGTATTGTAAATAATTTGCCCGCACGATTGCTAACGTATCTCGATTCCAAGCATGCTTGCCAAGCAGGAGTACTTGATCCATTAATCCTAACATTTTAATCGTTGGAGTTGCGCTTAAGTGCGCCTGGTTAAAATTACATCAAAATACCAATTTAACAAAGTGTGATATGGTATGTGATGAATTTACCGTCAGTAACTTTACTGTAATCTTGCATAACTGTTAAAGGCCATTGAAGAGGAAGGCGGGGACCCAGAAAATATTGAAATCCGCAGTCGGTTGACACACCCACCAGGAAGCATGGTAAATCAAAAGGTAATAGAGGCAATTTCGCAAGCGCTACAGTTTGACTTAAGTGAAAAACATGAGTCGGTATTTCCTATATTGAAAATGAAAATATTTTGCCAAATACAGATTCTTGTTTCAAGTAAACGTATCAATTCTAATACAATTTACTCAAACGCAGCTGATTGTCCCAATTTAGGAAAGAAAGTGGACTCGGACACAGACAACACACTTGAAGAAGAATCTTTTTCCAAAGTAAGTTGCATGATGAATGAAAAGGGTCGACTAGTGGTTCTTGAATATTGAAGATTATTGTAGATTTTTGAGAGCATATGTGTATAATTTAAGTCGTCTGGAGTGTCTTGTTGACCTTTAGCAGCATTGTGAATGGCAATGCACTGAATAAATTATACTTATAAAAGTTGATTGGAGCAACAATAAAATGTCCAAATTGATAAATGAACAATTGATTTAGGGAACAATTCTTCACAAAGAAATGAGAAATTGTCTCATTTCTTTGTGAATTGTTTTTTCCTAAATCAACCATGTAGTGGTCATTATCACCATGCTTTTAATGGGTTTTGCAAAGAAATTGCCCATTTATAGCACATGGAACATCTAAGGACTCTCTTCAAAACATGGATTTATTTCAGTTTCCATGGATCTCTTCTAAAGAGGAGATAAGTTGAATGCTTTAATCCCTGTAAGACAGTAATGAAGTCTTTACTATTCATGAATGTGAAATGACGCTGTCAAAAAATTGATCTGTTTTCTTTGTCAGGGCCTTTATGAAGTTAGTTTTAAATTGAAATAATGCATATATATATGTGTGTGTGTGTGTGTGTGTGTGTGTATATATATATATATATATATATATACACACACACACAGTATTATGTACATGGAAAAATTATATCTGTTAACCTCTTCCAGATGAAGTTATTTATTCTGCATTTGTTTCTTTTTGTGTCCAGGAAGCAGATGAGGAAGACAACGAAAAAGGTATGTTTGTTCTCACATCCTGTTGTGGTGTGTTAACACCTTTGGGTTTCACAGGTAACGGGTGGTTGGAAAACCATTACACTTCCCCTTTAAAGATTTTCCTTTTCAGCTCTGGCTGACTAATCGCATCTCATTTGGTCACTCAAATGGAAAACAACAGCATGGAAATTCTGCACATGGACGAGCCACCTAACACACAGAGGACATAGACTGGACTCTTGCATGCAGCATACTTTTTCTGCAAGCTTTATTTTTTGTGTCCCCGTTTCAAGAAGACGAAGTTACGTTAAAAGACGACTCCAGAGGGGGAAAGACAGAGGGCTTTGATGTTAAGCACTGGCGCTGAGGCTGCTGTGGGCACAGACGGCATTGCGCAGCTGAGGTCCTTCGCAGCAGAGGAGGTGTATGGAAGATGCCTTGCAGCTAAGATGAGAGCAGGTTGCCTGCGTTGGATGACTGTTCAAATGTGAGCTGGAAGCATTTGCCCATCGGGGCCCCAATCCCACCTTCTTCCCTCCCCTCCCCCTCCCTCCTGTCTACTGGCTAGTGCTCAAATGAACAGGGACCGTTCATCACAGACCTGCTGTGGAACTCATCTAGGAGAGGACATTCAGCTTCGAAGGGACACGTTGTCCTATTGACATGACCAAGCAAGGTCTCAAGACTTGGACTGGACACTTGTGGTTGTAAGACGATGACTTTTTTTTTTCGTGCACCCTCCCAGCCCTGTTGAGAAGGTGTGTAATGGTGGGAGGTAAACGATGAACGAAGACATGGACATGGTCTGTTGACTGTTATTTGAACCTAAAACAGTCTCAAATGACCATGTATTTGAACTTAATGTCAGTTGTTTTGGACATGGATTTTTTTCACCCCCTACCCCTAACCTGTTGGCCAAGGACAGAAAACTTCATACACATTTGGCTCCAAGTGGAATTCCTTTTTCCCCCCATACAGAATCCATGTTCCTCACACCTTCCTTTATAAACTGAAGAATATGGATCATTTTGATTTCTGAAGGATTGGAGCTTCACTGTAACGAAACTGGATTGCATATGCATCACTGTAAGGATTGTGATAAAAGTATGG
Source organism: Albula goreensis (assembly GCA_022829145.1). Taxonomy (NCBI): domain Eukaryota; kingdom Metazoa; phylum Chordata; class Actinopteri; order Albuliformes; family Albulidae; genus Albula; species Albula goreensis. The sequence continues at coordinate 11,776,264 of CM040755.1, forward strand.
GTGGTTAAAATGGCTTGAAGATTGTTGAATCGCACCGTTTTCTTCTCAATGAGGAATGTATGTTTTGTGTACACCTATGTGGTTTTCTGACCTTCACTGAGCGCTTATACTAAACTTGCCTTTCTATTCTACTTTCTCTAGGTCACATAGCACAGGAATTGTAATTGTTAAACCATTGTGTTTTTGCCATGTTTTATCCTTGTTAAATCCCTCAGATGTAACTGATACTGATGATGGTACTCGTGAAAATTCTAAACATCTCCCCTGTGAAGATGGCCTCGCAGAGGCTGAACAAGTGGCGGAGATGGAAAGCGAAGCCGCTGCCCACGATAACGAAGTTGAGGACGATAACATATCCGTCACAATCCAGGCCGAAGATGCCATCACATTGGATGTTGATGGCGATGATCTCCTGGAAACAGGTAAACATGTGAAACTTCCAGATTCAGAGGCAGGCAAGGGCTGTGATGAGCCGGAGCCCTCTGCCCAGATGAGCCCAGAGGAAGACATGAAGCCGGAAGCCAAAGAGGGCCATAAAGATGGTAAGAAAGATGACGGGCTGAAGACTGACCCAGCAAAGAAGGAGAGCAGAGAGGCCTCGAAGAAGGCTGAAATGGGAGACAAAGAAAAGGATTCTGGGAAGAAAGGCCCCTCATCTACTGGGGCAGCGGGTCAAGCAAAGAGGTTTGTCTTTCTATGTCAGTTCTTTAAGATACTACTACCAAGTTCCAGCTCTCACTAAGAACTCAGCATTGTGCGTAGCCTCAAGAATTTTTTAAAAAGAAATGTTCATTGGTGTACCTAATCCTGCCATTTGTTACTTTTCATTTGTTTTTTGAAATTGAGTAATTTATGGCATAAACCAGGGGATGAGAACACGTCTGTTTACTTTTCACGTTTCCAGCACTTTTATTGCCTTTTCCAGTTCCCACTTAAGAAGGGTTAAAACAAAAACAAAAAAAAAAGTGAAAAGTAGTCCCTGTGATGTCAGAGGTTGTCAGAATCCTATGAAATGATTTGCAGAGAAGTCCGTTCCACTCCTGAGGATTTCATTTGTCCAGGGAATAGATTGGCAGAGAACCTGACCCACTCCTCACCTGTGGAAAAGCAATGAAAGAAGCCTTTATTGGAGTTTTGTCCAAGTGCAAGCCTTGCCTTTGGGGATTTCTTTTCTTTTTTGTAAAGCACAAAGTTTTTTGTTTTTTTGTTTTTTTTTTTTTCTTTTCTTTAAATCGAGATGGTTTATGGTGGTCTGTCTTTCTGTGTCATTTAGCAAACATGGCTTCATGCACTGGTACTCATTTTTTTGTTTCTGTTTTTATTGTTGCAATGTTTGCATTGTAGTTCCTCAAAAGACAAAGATGGGAAGACTACAAAGGATGAAAAAGGTAAGTCTTTCATGTCTTCATCAGGAACTAATTTATTCACAAGGGTATTCTGTATCTGTTTTTTGTAGAGTTTTTTCAATGTTTACCTTTACCTCCTGTAAGAGTGAACATTCCATACTTGTTACATCTAGGTTAAAATTACATGGAAATTAAGTCATTTGAATGCTTCCCGCTAAATGGTATGTCTCATTTATTTTGGGAATTTTGGTCTTAAAATCATGCGCTCCGATTGATGATGCACCGTTATGTAGCTTGGGAATCCTCCATATTTAAGGCAAGTAATGCAGTTTGGAGGGTTCCTTCAACATTTTGATGGAAAGGCATAGTCTGGTTGGCAAAGAAGGCCCCAGGGATGGGAATTGTGTGATGTAGATCCATGGGGAGAGTGCTCTGCTATAGCTGAAGGGTCTCGGTATGTTTGGAAATGCTCCGGCAGTGTGTGGTTGATTAGACTTGGTTGTAAAAATGCATGATTGAGTTGTAGATGGGCCATGGTGTTACGGCCACGGTTATGGTCCCTAGGTGTTTTTAGTTGGACCCTTGAGTGCATTGAATTGTCTCCTGAAAATGGCTTCTCTGTTTGATAAGGTACAAGTGGAGGAAGCACTGGGAGCTCGTCTCGCAATCTTTGGGTGAGCGGCTTGTCCTCCAACACCAAAGCGGCTGACCTGAAGAACCTCTTTGGGAAATATGGAAAGGTACTCTCATTCTCCTACTGCATGAGAAGTATATTTGCATTTATTGCAGTATTTCTTGTATGAAGAACACATTGTATAAGTAATGGTCAGTCTCATGTTGTCACAGGCCTTCAGAAAAAAACACAGCTATGAAAAATAGCCAAAGGTGGAACTGACTGATTCATTCCTTGTTACTCATGAGTCAGGCACCACATGTGTGGTCTAAAAGGCAGGATGGAGTTCTCCAGCCCAGATCAGTATTCAGATATTGATAAAAAAAATGTTGTTTTACAGCCATTTCAGCCTCTCTGCAGTTATCATATGCCTCACTGTAGGATATACTTTTGCCCAGTGGCTGCTTAAGGTTGAATTATTGCTGTGGTTTCATTTTTGTTGTTGTTTCAGGTTTTCAGTGCTAAAGTTGTAACCAATGCCCGCAGTCCGGGAGCAAAATGCTACGGCCTGGTTACAATGTCCTCTAGTGCAGAAGTGGCCAGGTGCATTTCCCACATTGACCGCACTGAACTCCATGGACAGCAGATCTCCGTTGACCGGGTAACTTTAACAAGCATTGTTGGGCAACTTAATTTTGGAGCCATTGGACGTAACATCAAGAATTTCAATAAAACAAGCAGTATAGGAGTAAATGGAAGCTGTGTTGTAGTCTTAACACATTTCAGCTGTCTCTATACAACTTTTCTCTGGGTGAACATCATAGTTCCACTTGACATGCCAACCTGTTTAGTGAGTGCTGCCTTTTTTGCTCAGGTTAAAAGTGATCCATTCAAAAAAGAATTTTCCAAAAAAGAAGCAGAAGAAAAATCGAGCTCCAGTAAGACCTCTGGAGAGAAGCGTTCTGCTGCCGGGTTGAAGATGACAAGCAAGTAAGTTTGAGGAAAACAAAAATTTATGACAATGCCAGCACTGTACGAAGCAAAAGTTAAATATATGTTTTCATGGTTTTTTTAGAACACCAGTTTCCTCTAAAAAGGAAGAGAAGAAAACTGAAAAACCTTCTGACAAGGACAGCAAGGAAGCCTCCAAGAAACAGGAGTCTAAAAGCGTGAAGATGGATGCCATGTCATCTGGGTCTGGTCAGGACTCTTCCAAAAAAGAGGAAAAGAAGCATGGGCGTAAGTATCCCAGCAGCAGGTCTGTTTCAGGTTAGCCTGACCCTGGTGGAGTGTGACCAGGCTGAACGGTGTTTGTGTTCTCTGTTCCATGCAGGTCCCAAGAGCCCAGGAAAGATGGTGGTCATAGATCAGACCAAAGCTGAACCTGGCTTCAGTAAAATCAGGCCACCCTTCAGGAGGGGAAGGTTTGACAAGGTACTGCACATGTCCTAGGTTATTCCAATGAGGTGCTAGCTTTTGAGTTGCCGTTGTTTTTGTTTAATCAAATTAAGTGTTGAGTTGACACCATCAGGTCAACAGTATTTGTAGAATTTTAATATACTTGCAACTAATTTGTACTTTGCCCCTCCCGTATAGCCAGGGTTTCCCAACATGATGGCACGTCGACCCAGATCTTTCATCCCTCCTGAAGAGGTTTGTTAAGTAAATTGGTTTGTTTCATTATTTTACATGTGTTTTCCCTGCACCGGTTTGTTAACTCTCTTGCTGGCGTCACACCCCCGCAGATGGAGATGTTGAGAAACAAAGGAAGAGTCTTTCCCAACAAAGGAGGCAGTAAAGAGATCCTACCATTTGAGAAGATGAAGGAGATGAAGGAGCAGAGGATGCGCGAGCGTCTTGTCCGACTGGAGCGCATCCGGCGAGCAATGGAGCTGCGAAGGTGCATGTTAACACCCGCTGAAATGGACCAGTCACATCAGGGTGCTCAGTCCTGGAGGGTCACAGCATCTGCTGGTTGCAGATGTGCTGCAGCATTTCAATCATTGAAATCATTGAGTTAGAGTTGCGTGGCCTTGTTTCCACATGTTGGCTGTCAGTCGAAAGTAAATCACAAAAACCTGCGAACGCAGTGGCCCTCCCAAGTTTCTAGCTTGATCTTCCTGCGTTCATGCATATAAACAATGCAGCTGCACAGTTGCGGTGCTGGCTCTCAGGCTTTTCTAAAGCCAGCTCTGTTTGACAGGCGACGGGAGATTGCAGAGCAGGAGCGGCGGGAGAGGGAGCGGATCCGCCTACTGCGGGAGCGTGAGGAGCGCGAGCACCTGCTGAGGGAGCGGCAGCGGCTGGAGATTGAGCGGCAGAAGCTGGAGCGGGAGAGGATGGAGAGGGAGAGGTTGGAGAGGGAGCGGATACGCATCGAGCAGGTAAACGGGGCCCACGCCCTCTCAGGCCTGTGGTGTGACCATACTGAGGGGCCTACTGAGCCCATCCTGCTGCTGTTTGGCGAGGGGAAAACTTGTGCATTTGACTTAGTCAATTGTAGATGTCTGGCCACCGTTAAAAACAAAGGCCTCCATTTTAATGGTCAAAACAGCATATTTTTTAAGCAATAATCTCAACTGGTGTTGGCAGGAGCGCCGTAAGGAGGCGGAGCGTCTGGCCCGAGAGCGGGAGGAGCTTAGGCGGCAGCAAGAGCAGCTGCGTTATGAGCAGGAGAAGAGGAACTCACTGAAGAGGGGCCGAGATGTGGATCACAGGTGGGGGAAACAAACCTCTGAACTATATGGCACCAGTACACCTTGCTTATCAAGAGCTCTGCTTATTGCACCATTGCTGTGTTTGAGGATGGTCGATACAATGCCGCTTGCTGTTTGGGATACCAGATTAACTGTGTGAATGTGTAAAACGTAAGTTACTGTTATGTTTATAGCATTTAAACATTTTCCAGATCAGATTGAACTTGTAGGTTAATAAAACTTTCAGGTTTCATCTTACTTCTTCCTGTGTTGTGAACAACAGAAAAACATTCAACATGCTCTTTGTATGGCAAACATACCATTGATTTAGCCATGAGTTGTCACTATCAGGTCAGTCTGAAGAGATCCCCCCCACCTTCAGTATAGGGCTGTGACGGTTTGGATTCTTATTTTACTGCAGTGAAAACAAAACTTATCACTGTGGTATGGTGGTTTACCCTCAATATATATTGAGTCACTGTCGGGAAGAAAACTAGCCTATAAGTCAGCAACATTAATAACAAAGTGCAACATAAAAAGGAACATACATATTAACTGTCGGTAAGCAGGCTAGCCTATGAGTCTGTACTATAAGTGCTTGTTTTTACAAGTTGTACCTCCTTCTGAGGCAAGTGTGCTGCTGCCAAGTCCAGCAAACACCGCAGGATAGTTAATCTTAAGATGTGATCTTGGATTAGATATATTTCCGCACAAGACGGATACTTTTTTCCTACAAATGCGGCATATTGCCTCGTCCAAATTTGCCAGCTGCCCCTTGTCGTCTGGCTCAAAGCCAAAATGTGCCCAAATCGGCAACATAATATTTGGCTTCGGAACTAGATTCTTGGACATTGTTGAATTGAACAATGTCAATCATAAGGGCATTACCACATAAGAGAAGTGTGTTTGCTATAATCACTTATACTTCTCATCTGTAGATGTCAGAAGTACTCAACCCTAGAAAATAATAATCAGGCACACACAACAGAACTCCCCCATATGTTTAATGGGCTGCTACTCCCCCTTGCATGAAGCTGATCTGAACAGCAATTGAAAAGTTTTGTTTTTCTAGAAGCTCTTAAATGGTTATCGTCACAGCCCTACCTCAGTATGGAGTAACCCAACTGCTTCCTTCGTGTGTGAACACTGTGTGACCTGGATATGTATTATCTGATAGATGGTTACTTCTGCAAAACATGTTTCTGTAAGGCTCTGTCTAATCTTTGGACAGTATCTGTTAAAAGAATTGAAATTTATCATCTGTGAATGTAAATCTAAACTAAATTTTGAAGGAGCCACACACCATATGCTTACGTATACAAGGCCACCCAATGGTGTGCTGCCCTTCTTTCCAGTCATTCTAATTTGACAACATTCTAGCAAGATGACGCCTGACCTCATACTCCTCTGGTAGCGAGGGCATTCTTGCAACATGAGTGTTTGTTATGCCATGGATGTCGTACTCGCCAAACTGGAGCCCCATTTAACATGTGTGGCATGTGCTGGGTTAACTTGCGTCATGTAAGGCTCCGAGATCAGTAAATGGACGCATGAGTGTCCAGGTTGTGTAAAAGGACTTAATCATGAATCAAAGCATGTGTCACAAATGCTACAGCCACCGCTTGTACCAGTAGATATGCTATTTGATTTCTGATTTTTTTTTTTATGGCAGGTCACAGTGAGGCATAAAGGAGTGCTGCCAGTCTTTTCAGTCAGCGAAGGCATTGTCTTATTTGCTAAGCAGGGCTTATTGATTCCTTTCTACCGTTTTGTCTTTTTATTTTTACCTGGCTTTACAGCTCAAGTATTAAACTCATTTATGTGGGGAAATTGGCAGGAAGGTAATTTTATGCTTCTACAACAGCCAGTCATACTTCAAGGTCAGTCATGAATTGCTAAGTAGTAGGAAAAACATTTGATATATGATACAAAATGGCTTGCAGAGTAGATCTGGTTGGTCCAAATTTGGTTGGTGTATTTAGTTGCCAACATAGCACACAACTGGCATACTTTATTCCTTGAAAGGGCATTTAATGCTGGTTACATAGTTGGTCTGGGGTGGGGTTTTTCCCCACCCACTGCTTTGATATTATCTTTCATTCTGATTCATGGCACTATTGGCCTTCATCCTTTAGGGGTAGAGTGGGTTCAAGTGGGCAGTGGTTCCTCGTGTTACCTGTAGCTTAGTTCTGCCAGGCAAGAAATGTTTTCAGGGGGAGAGACCCCTTCATCTAATTGGAGGGAGGCCCCTGTATTACTGTGTGGCCTGTAGTGTGTGAAAGTTGTACTGGTTTTCAGTATTTAATTTGCATTGATGCTTAAAGGAGGTTTAAACAATGGCATTCAGTAACATGTAATCTTAAATACTTTATTTTCTGTCGTGTCATAACTAAGTAGACAGAAGTGTTTCTCAGGTGTTAATCGATCTTTTTTCTCTAAATTTTTCCCCACCCCCAGGAGAGATGATCCCTATTGGAATGGCAATAAGAAAATCCAGCCAGAGACGGAGGGCCGGCTGAGTCAGGGCTCTGACTACAGTCGGCAGCAGAACCGCTTTACTGAATTCGCGCCACGGGAGAGGGGTCGTTTCCCAGAGGGCTCCTCAGTGGAGCCCAGCACCTTTGAGAGGTAGGGCATGCTCAGTCAGCCAGCAAGGCCCCGTGCAGGGGCAGTTGTTACAGAAACTCTTATGTAACCAGCTGTTAATGTTCAACTTGCCCTCTCATGTACGTTTCACCAGACGGAACCGCTTCGAGAACGAGCCAGAGGCAAAGAAGAGCCGCCCCCCAGCTCGGAGAGAGGGCTCTGGGTTTGAGCGTTATCCCAAGGGCTTTGACCCGCCCAGGAGGGCAGAGCCCCCTCCTCGTGGAGAGCTGCGGGACACAGACCGGCGGGAGATCCGTGATCGTGATGAACGCAGGACGGTCACCATGCCTGAGCGGCCAGCAGGGGGCAGAGGCGGGCTCCCTGGCATGTCCCATGCTAGGTCCCCAAGGGAGACTGGCCATGGAGGCTGGAAGAACGATGGAGCGATCGGGGCCAGCAAGGGAGACATTCGGTAAGTCAGCTTCTGTTCAACATGGAGCCAATGTGTCTGCAGACTTTTAGTACCCTGCAAGTTTAGGTACTGTCATACAGTAGGAGTGTAATTGTTAGGCCTCTCGTCCTTAATGTCTCCCTGTCTGCTGGTGATGTAAAGGGGAGCTGTAAGGATGCGTCCAGAGCGATCAGGCAGGGAGGGTCCTGGACCAGGACTCAGGGGTGCCCCGTCAGCCAGCCAGGGGAGGTCCAGCTTCAGTGGCCGGGATGGGGGCAGGCCCATTGTGATGGAAGAACAGGTGAGCGGGCACAATCCAGTTTCTCTGAATGCACCTGTGTACTTGTCAAGGTGTGGTTTTTGTCTCTGAGGAATCTAATTGGGGCCTAGTTGCTTACTGTGGTTGTTTTATCATCCTGTTTCCACTTAAATAAATGACAATAATTTCAAAAATAAATCAAAAAGGTAAAAACTGTACCATGAATTCAAAACCTGCTTGACTGTAATTTTATTGATGCTAACCTCGGGGAAATGGTCTTGCTCTCAATAGCATTTCAGCAGTGGACGTCAGGTGGTGGTGGAACGGCATGGCAGGGATCCAGGCCCCCGAAAGGATTGGCACGGGGGGCCTGGCTCCCAGGGCGGGGGGTACCCCGACAACCGGAGGCTAGGAGAAAGCAGAGGCAGCATGATGCCCCAGCACTCCAGGTAACTACTCTCATGCAAGCTGCATCTGTTTAGCTCTGCTCCGTTTTCTTATGTTGGACTCACTCTTGAACGAGCAAGGCAACTCCTTTCGTGTAAGACGGTTAAGAGTTGAATGTGTCAGCATTGTGGGAAAACTAGAATTGCTGTAAGCATGCTAATGTTTCTTCTTTGCATTGTAGCCATTCCTCTTCAGGGATGAACAGAATTGTGCAGATCACAAACAGTTCCCTGTCTGGAGGGAGTGGAGGAGGATTTAAGCCCTTCAAGGGGGCCCCAAGGAGATTCTAGTGGCCACACCAACTGTCCAAAGTATTTACTAAACAAAATGTCAAAAAAAAAAAAACATTTTTATATATTTTCTTTTTTAATTTTGAGTAGCTGTTTTAGACAACCGGACAGTGGCATAACGGTTCATGTAAAAAGAAAAGCCATTTTGTTTTGTATAGATGCGTGTAAAACTTTGTGTAGGTTTTTTCCTAACAGACCCTGCTGTGACGACAAAAAAAAAATTCTGTGCACATACATGTTCTAACTTCCATTCGAGTAAGAATTGTACAGCTTTAGTTATTTGTAACAAGTTTTCATATGTGGTCCTAAAAAGGCTTTCCTACCCTTAGAGAAAGTACTCCTGTATGTAAAGTGACTGCGTTGAAAGGCATTCTTTGAAAACTTGTCATTTCATTACGCTCCTCTTATGGTGCTTTTGAAAGTTGTTGATATTAAATTATACATCTTGTGATTTGATTTCTTTGTTCATTCTTCATTGAATATGTTCCTTATGTGAAATGAGTGAAAGCCGTACACAAAATCAGTTTACTTTTCCAGTGTAGATGACTACGATTTTGTCCAGTGGCACAAAATGATGCTCCATATTCTGAAGTAGAATGCAGTAATGAAGAATGTCATGTAGAAGGAAAACACACTTTTTTTTTTTTACTATGTATTTTAATGTTATCAGGCTAAATGTCCCACGTCTAAGGCATTTTATAACTTAAAATGCAGGTGATTTAAAAAAAAAAAAAAAAAAGTCTGACTGGCATCTACATTTTGTGACATGACTGTAATGAAGGCTACATTATTTGGTCACATGTACATTGGTAGAATTTTAAACCCTTTAATTGGTATGGAGTAATGACCCTTTATCTCCAGAGCTTCCCAGGTTTGATAATTGACTTTCATCAGTAGTTAAACATTACTTGTGAGCATACTGGCGGACAAAGGTTGGAAGATATTCATGGGGAGACATTTTACATCCCCGTTACATTCAGCACTAATATGCATGCATCACAAAATGGCAACCAAAAGAATCCTTGGGGGAGAAAATGCATGCCATCTTGGCAAAGACAGACAAAAACCTTAGACATTTTAAACTGAGATTGCCATGGCACTTCCATTCTTCACTTTTCCAAACATTATGCAAGATGCTCAAAAGTGGTACTAGATCGTCTTCGCATTAAAACCCAAGATTTTTGTGTTTCGCAACTAGTGCACACCTCCCTTTTTCGATTTATTCTGACCTGCCTCATTACCTTAAGCCTCTGATTTGATGTAGAAATTCAATGAGCCACCCGATTCTAGCTCTGCAGTCCTATTCAAGGTACCAAAAAAGTACTTTGAAAGTTCAACTTCTGATTTCGTATAAAATGAGGTATTTTTTTTCTTCTTCTAGTGCATATCCATGTAATGGCAGAAAACCAATTACAAGGACTAAATGTTCAAGGACCACCTTGGTAGAGAAAGATGCCATTTTACAAGGTTTTCCCTCAAAACTAAAGAAGAATCCCTGCGAGACTTGTATTATACCGGCAGTCCGCTCAAATCCTACTGATCTTTTTAGTTTGAACAATGAATGAATATGAATCATCACAACAGAAGATATTCAGTGAAAATGTAAATGACTAACAATGGTGAGCTAAGGTAATTGAACAGTATTTGAAACATCGAATGTCAAGCATGAGCCAGTCTCTCACTGCCTGACCAGTGTCTTTGTCCTCATCGATCCCAGTTGAGGCTTCATCCTTCATACATGTATAGTCACTGGAGTGTCCCTTGTTTACCAATATTGAAGATTTCAAGAACCTGTGACAAACTTTTTTGTACATTTATTAGTGTCACTACAAAAAGTCTTGAGTAGCCATGACCTTTGCACAAGTATAACGGATGTTCTTGACAATCTTTTTCCTGCATTTAAAGTCCTGCATTAGTGAACTGGAGAAAATAAAACCAAGGGTGCAATCAAAACGAGGAAAAACTTTGTCACAGGTCTTATGAGCAGAAATGGTGCTGTTGTGAAATGTGTTGGCAAATGGGGCCACTCAATATGGTGTGAAACCACTTTTTGAAGCTAGACGTACACATGAAACTTTTCACAATAGCATTCGTGGTAATGTCATCTATAAAAGTCTAAATACAACTTTCCACCTTAATATAGCACAAAAGATGTACACCAGTCTTCAAAAATTGACAAATACCCTAGAAAAGTCCACCATCAAAATTACACAATTTTCAATTATCCAATATGTTCATTAGTGCTTTCAATTTATCCTTTCAAAAGCACATTGCTGCCCATTCCTATGTCTCATCAGCTGTCAATTAGCTTTTTCAGCTTTTAACCAAAATTGAGATAAGTTTGAAAACTGGCTACCTCAGATGACATTACAAATGTAGCATAGCTCAGTATGATTTGCATGTTGGACACACAACTAGCTAAATAGTTTTCCTTTTTGCAAATGATTTCAATTTTGAGATTTAGTTCCCATTGAGAAATCACAATGTTGAATTCTAATTAGCAAAATTATAATTTGAGTAAATTTATATATTATCATATTAGACATTTGAGGGGTATAGTCAGTTTTATGTATATCTGACATGTGTCTACCTTTAAATACGTCAGTTGCCTGGCACAACCACCACATGGGAGCAAACACATCTTGAACACACGTATGAGCCAACATGGTATTCCATGCTTACATACATAGCAAATGATTCCCCATCTTGGACATGGCCTGATCACAATTAAAAATTTCCCAGGTATCAAGAAATTAAGTCTAGCAATCATTTTTACTTGCAGGTACCTCAATATTGAAATGCACAATCTACAATGAACCAGAATGTATGCACTCTACTGAGGGAAGACCTCCTTAATCCCCCACAGAATTACTGTTCACTTCCAGATATATTTTCATAGTGTTTTTCAAGCATTAAAAAGTATTTTACAAGAAAAAATATGAATGCAGCAGCTTAAGTCAAAACAGCAACCTTTTCATAACGCTATAATCCATACTCTATTACAAATGCTTTCTGGTATTTCTAAAACTTGCATCCTTAGTTAACTTAGATATAAAAAGTATGGCTTTAAAAATTAATTGTGGAGTATTAATGGCATTCAGCGTAACAGCCTTGTGCATGAGCCTACATACAGTATGCATAACCTACGCAAAATGTTAGTGGCAACCAGCCATGTGTAGAGGGAGATTTTCTTCTTACTGTTGCTTTTGTATGGATGTACAAAAGCCTGTCTTCAGGGTGAGGATATAGAAGGTATGACACCATATATACAGATATACTAACAATGCTGTTGTCAAGGCAGCTATCACACATAAAACAGCTTGCAAAAGACACTTAAAGATATGTCCCTTTTTTGAAAAGGCCTGAGAATATTTATGATGTCTATGTTAAATTCTACAGATTGTCTCATTCTGATAGTGTATCTATTTTGTCCTTAAAAAAGTTCCTGTGATATCATAAGGCTTATTTTCATACACAGAATGTTAGGCCTCAGGGGGACTGGCTAGGAACAGACAGGTAAAAATAAGAGAAAAAACTCCTCAGGTAATGCACATGAGTTCCCTTACATCTAAATGTGTCTATAGGTTTGATCCACTAAACAAAGTTTCAGTGAAGGCAGTCACTTGGAATGTATAGATAAGGAGAAATATTAGTTGCTCAGTAAGAGGCAGTACCATTGATGATGTGACTACTACTTGCTAGCTTTGCAATTTCTGCACTGTTCATCATATATATGTGTGTGTATATATATATTTATAATATAAATTAGTTTTTAAAAGGAAAAATGCAGGGACACTTCAATGAAACTAAGCCACAGCAAAAACACAAGCCTTCAGAGTTGAGTCTTGGGAGGCATTCTGAGAAAGGTCACACCAAAGATTATGAAAATTGATCTAAAATGGCCTTCTTGACTCAGACGTACCAACCATTACTGTTCGCCTTTGAATTCCCTGCTTCTGAAGGAGGGTCATATTAGGCTGGGGCAGGGGATGGGGAGGGGGGGAGGGTGGGGCTCCATGTCAGAATAATTACACTGGAGAAAGAAGAGATGGGGGTTAGGGAAGGATGGGTACAGTCTGGTGTTGCAGGCAATGCTGCCTTCTCATGGTCTTCACAAATGGCTTCATCGCCTAACTGAGGGAGAGCCAGAAAGTCAGCAAGTCAATGCCGTACCAGGCCTTTGAGGTTCTTGCAATGCACAAATGAGGCATTGGAAACACTCCTGGGCTTAACTGTCTCTCCTAGACTGGCCAGAGTGCTAAAAGGTGACAAAACTAAATCCTCATCACTGCACTATTATTTCACCATTAAGTGCTACTAAGCCACATACTTGTGTTCTTGATCTTAGAGCTAAGATCACACACGTTCAGGATCTGTGACTGGCTCAGGGGACATGGCCTCATTTATAAGCGAGGGCAGTTGCTCAATTTAACTGTACACACACATACACGCAGGCACACACATATTTACATACACAAATACACACTGAAAGGGTATTAAGAGAACAGAATCACTCATGGTTTACTATCGCCACGCATCTGAACAAGTAAGGCTAATCTGGTTCAGACCAGTCTCAGAGACTGCTGACTGAAAAATCACCAGGGATGGCATCAATGTCCATGATGAGGGTGGCAAACGGACACTCAACCCCTCATAGGTTAAAGCCATGGAAGTCCAAGGATGGGGGATATGAATATCATGTTTCAAAGGTTAAATAATGAGGGATATTCCGCTAACTTCCCTCTGGTAATGCACACCAAATCCCTTACAATATAGAGAAACTTGTAAACACGCAGCTGTTTTTTGAATGATATAAGCAGCTGAATACAATAGCTAGCAAGACCTCAGCCACTTCAAGAGAAATAAAATCATTCTTAAGACAATGCCAGGGTACAAATACAAATTTCTACTACCATTGTCACTGTCACTGTCACTGTCCAGCAACCCGCCTCTGCCCATATTCAAATGACCTCTGATCGTCACAAACACAATCACTATGGCAACCAAAAACTCAGGCAGAGTTCAGGGTTTTTTTTCTTTGAAGTACAAGACAGAAAAAAAAACAAATAAAGGGGAATTCATCTATATGGGTGGGTATAAATACATGTACTGTATACCTTTATAAAATAGCTTATTAACTGAGTAAAATAAAAATGAAGATGAATGCTATCTTTAGAAAACCATGTTGCAATGAAAATGTGCGACTTTACACTATTTACTTCTTAGTGAGCTTCTTTTGTTTGTGTTTTTTTCTTGTTTTGTTATAAATATATTAATAACCCCTACGCACAAGACCCTCCATCATAAATATAGTGCAGTGTGCGACTTATAGCAAAGTTTGGCCAGCTGTATCAAAGATATCATAGTGGTTGTAGTAGCCACCTTTCTCGTCTCCTCGGTGTTAAAAACTAAGGGGAAAAAGAGGGATGCATGGGAAGCATCAGGCACAGGTGGCGTTTTTCTCTCTCTTTCGCTCTTTCCAGTCTCTTCTTTTTTTCATCGTTCTCTCTTCCAAGGGGGCTGTGCGTTGGGTGTCAGGTGAACATAAAATAAATGTTGTCCCCACCCCCCCCTCCTGTTACAACAGAACACACTTGTCTTTGTCCTTTAGCTCCTTCTTTTGTTTTCGCTCGCCGGTGCTGGGCTGTTTCCCTGGGCTGGGCGTTGCACCGGCCGCCCCAGCTGGCCCAGCCACTGCCGCTGCTGCTGCTCCTGCTCCCACCTCTGCATCGCCCCCTGCTGGCTGCTGCTGTCCCTGCTGGACCCCAAGTGGAGAAATATAATTAAAACCTGAAGTCCACTGCAGCTGTCAGTCCTGCTTTTTCTGGAAGGTAATTCTTGAAGGAATCTTTTTCAAGGACCCTTCATTCAATATTCTATGCCAATGCCCTCGTATTGACCACACTCCACTTTGAGGGAAAGAGGATGTCAGTGATATAACCATTCTAGGCCAACATTGAGTGCTAAGCATAACATATCTTTGTTAAGTCTACCTTTCTGATGTAATTTGTGATTTCAAAAATTTTGACCTCAAAACTACTGTACAATGTTCCCTCAACATCATTTTGAGAGTGCTATATTAGGATATTTCTACTATGAAGGTGGTGCACAGAAATCGTTAACTCATGTCAACCTAGCAGTATAGTAATCTTAATTTCAGATACATCATATTTATGTAGTCTTTTGCTTTTGGACATCTAATGAAAAAAAAAACATTAGAAAGTTATTATCCTTTCATCGACTGGAATTTGCATGGCTGTACACCAGTTGTATTGAGCTTTGCCTTTGTTGAACCAACCTACAACCGGAGGAGACCCAAACCAATACAAAGCCCCTGTACAGTGAGCCTACCAATGCTGCTTCACTAAAATGCTGCCCGAGTTGCTAATGTAACATATCTTCTTGATTATAGCAAGACTCCAGTTCTGACGACCACTTTAAAAACTGTTCTACTTTGCTTACGGTGTAGTTTAGGGGTGAGATTTCCACTATTAAGTGACTCTGTGATTGACAACTCTTTGTAGCTCCACCCATTACAGAGTTTGTGAAACTGCACTCTCCCATCACTGCAATTACCACCACAGACACCACTAGAAGGGCATCTCGGGTCAGTCTGACAGACTGCATTACTGTAGGATCCCTCACTACCTAATTGGAGTTAAATGATCTCAAGCTATCTGAGAAAAGTAAATACGTTTTGGAAAATTACACCCTGGCAAAGTGGTGGTTTGGATGTGCTAAACACACCAAGTAGACAGTTTTCCATTAAGACATTTCTCTGCCTGAAATAATCACATCTAATTGACACTATTACTTTCAATCAGAGTGTTTTCATTCCTGCTGCTTGAGCATCATTGCTGACTGCATACAATGCAACTTGAATATTTTATCAATTAAACGTGCACCATGGAACACTCAGTGGCTACTCCTTTATTAAGAGCATTTTATAAAATGAAAACTGATCGATTCTGAGGAATTGACTGAAGTAAATGGACATTCTGAGAGCCTATTTGAAATGCTTGGCACACCCAGCCGTACACTTTCCCAGGATTTATCTTTTTCAGAGGACCATTCTAGGTGCTGTCTTAGGACACAAAACACAGATGAGAACTTCAGCTTATGAACATTAGCTAATGTCACAGAAACAAGAAACAGCTTGATAAGTTGCTGTTGCTATGCTTATTAAATCAAAGATATGTTGCAAATCAGTAATGAATTCCTGGAATACAGCCCTGTGACTGGAGCCATGGTTAATCAGATTAGAGTTATGGTCACTGGACCGGAGCCATTGTAACCACTTGGACCAGAGTCACGGTCACCACTCAGTCTGGACCGGAGTCATGGTCATGACTCAGTATGGACCAGAGTCATAGTCGGTCACACACACCTGTGCTTGTGCTGCCGCTGCCTGCTCTTGCTCCTGGTAGAACTGCGAGGCCCGACGGTCCTCCTCCTCCTGGAGTTTCTTGGCCAGCTCCAGGTCGCTGATTCCCTCTGGGATCTGCTCCCAGTTCAGGTCCAAGCCCTGCTGCTCTTGCTGAAGCGACAGGGCCATTAGGTAGTCCTGTACACAGGGAGAGGGGTGAGTCACACCATTATTTTACTGGCTTTCCTACCCCCTCCACAATTATTTTGAGTGTAATCCCACTCTACTGTCAGTCCTGCTGCTGTACTTATTGTCCTGCCCAAGAATTAAAGATGAAACTTAGCCTCCCAGCTAGTTCTGGGTCACACAATTAACTGTCTATTGTCTGGGTTTGTAACAATATCTAAAAAATAAATAAATATTCAGCAGGAATAGCAGACTGGAATCCATGACTTTCAGGGGTAAGCATATATGTGTGCTACTGAGGGGTTCACTAGCACTTAGCCATGACGTCACCATTCCCCTCTACAAACGGGATTTGCCAATTACAGCTGAAGCATTACAGCTCCCTCTGGCAGCACAGGTGAACAGCACAGTCAGTGTCAACTGAAAGAGTCATATTTCTCAACAAAGTGGTGACAGCTTCTGGGTGCCTCAGGTATTGATGGGAGAAGAGAATTCAGCATAAACCTGGCTGAGTTGATCCCACACGCTGCCCCACAGCGTCATAAATCCAGTCATGCTACTACATCACTACATACTCCTGATTATAGGTAGCTAATGACATAACTACACCTCACTCTAGCAATTGCTAGGATATATCCTTTGATTGTGGCAAACTGAGTCGCTCTGGAGCCCCTCCCTGCATTTTTCAAGCATATTCAATTATATTTTACAAACGCTCCTTAACAACCATGGTTTTTGCATTCCCACTTAGCTTATGGCTCATGCCATGCAGTCTAGGGTGAGGAGAATACTCATTTTATGGCTCATTTTTTAACATATTCTTCTCGTTAGGTTTTCTAGTTATTGGCTGCTGCCCGCCCATCAGTCGTTGCACGTCCCCCAGGGAGAGGGGTGTCTGTGCCAGGAGTTGGAGACGGATGGAGACAGAGTTTCGATAGCAACTGTAACCCCCCTCAGGGTGAGGCTGGACCCTGCCAGACAGGGATATTGGGGAAGCAAGGCAGGGACCGGTTTAATGTGGCAGCGAAATTCCGGGATGCTGTCAGGGCTGATGAAATTCTCAGGGGACCAAAATATGATCCATTATTAAAGAGCCAATCTGGTCAGGGAGGGACGTGTCAGATGCGTCACTGTGATCCACTGACAAGGCATTCAGGCTCTTAAATCCAGAGCTGGGAGCATGGCAAGGAGTGGGGCAATCCACAGTCATGCAGGCTGGGCTTTTAGCATCTATTATTGAAGGATTCCCCCATCTCTGAGGGAGTTTGCCCTCTCCAAGCTGGGACAGGGAGGAAAAGGAGGGAACATGGCTCTGGAGTTTGTGTGTTTCTAACTGCTGATTTTTTTCTGGATAAGATGCGTATCGCTTATAAAATGTATCTACAAGGAATACATTATTTTGAAAAAACACAGGGTGACTTTGCTTGGAAAGCAATGATTTAAACACCACCTATGGCTGTTCTCCAGGGTCATGAAATAATTGGAGCTTGAAATTAATTTGAAGTTTTCTGGAAACGGAACGTCAATAAGTGTCTGAAATCGAACCCTCGGGTAAGTGTTAATTTGATCTTGCCCAGTGCACACCATGCAGCCATCCCTTGCAGTAAGACTTGGTACATCCACCAAGTTTCATTTCTCATTAAACAATCCTTGGTGCTTCTTAAATAATTCAACAATAGAAAAATAAATTATAAAAAAGATGAAATGAGCAAGATATCAGTCAATCCAGTGCCAGCCAGCACTGGAGAAAGCACAAAAATCTCTCGCACCACGACTGAATCGATTTCTCAAACTTAAATCACATGCACCATATTTACAATTTAACAAGCACAATTTATGCTGGCTAATCAGTTTAATTATTCCATCTTTTCATATACCATCCTCTTTATAGACTGTGCCATCTTTTTGAACATCTTGTGCACCAGTTTGCATATATGAACATAAATCATGACCTGCTGACCAGTGCAAAGCCCCTGTCTGAAGTGTGGAGTCTGACCTGGTCGATCTGGTCCTGCTGACCGCGGTACACTGTGTCTGGGTCGGAGGGTGGGCGCAGGCGGAACTCGGAATCGCAGAAGTTGCCGTCTCCATCCACGTTGTGCAGACTCTCCCACACCACCTTCTCTTCGGTCAGGAAGCCCTGGTCTGTCACCAGTAGGTACAGCTGGCCCTGCCGAGAGAACACAGCCAGGACCTGTCACAAATGCACTTGGCGAGCATAGCACCATGAGGTTGCAATCACAGACGGTGGTGACCACTACCCACCTGGGTGGCAAGCAGAAGCCATTTTGTGCCAGAGGTCTGACTGCACACTGTCCAAGACTGTGTACACAGCACCTCTACCACACAAAATACATCCTACTTTATGGTTAATTAAAAAAATTGCAAATCAACAATATAGAATAGTAACTTATACTAATAGGGGGTCTAAACCACATCAATCCAGCAATAAAAAGTCCAAACTATTTAGAGGGGACCAGAATAATAGATAATACATCCAGTTGGGTATGCAAGCCTCTATAAACAATAAAAACTTTTATCTTTCATTCAGTGTTTTAGGACATTCACCAGGATGACACATGTTGTAGGGACATGTTCTGGGAAGGTGATTGGGGGAAGGAAGGTGGGGGGTGAATGTGGAAACTTATCATGGACCCACGCTTGTCTCAAAGATTAGTTCACAAAGCCAGAAAGCACACACTGGCTGGCTCAGCACTTCCTGCAGAAGATAACAGGAAGAACTTGCCCCTAACCCTGTGGTAATGTTTATGCAACCAAGAGGAGGAGGAGGAGGAGGAGGAGAGGGGACAAAGAGCTGGAAGTGGAACTGGGGGGGTGGGGGTCACACACAGGTCTCAACCCCTTGAGGCTGGCTCTCTAAAGAGGGTATCTGATTGGAGGGAAAAGTACATTATTTATTCATGAAAAAATGCATCAGCACAGTTACTCATTCACCCTAAGGATTATAACAGGACCATCAGAGGGAGAATCACTTTTCTTCCTTTGGCCTAAAACCAAACACTGCCAGGTCTACAATCCAAAGCCCTGAACAATACTCAGTACTCACTGAAAAGACACACAGAGTGAGCAAGGTGTTTATTTACAAACAGGTATTTAAGTGTAGACAAGGTTAACTTGGTAACTGATGTCTCAGAGAGACATTAATGTCTGCACTCAAAGTATATATAGACAACAAGAGCTGTTATCCATTGGTAAACTGGTTTTAATAACTACAATACATTTAAAGTGAAACAAAGGAGGAATTTGACCAATATACAGTATTAAATTATATGAATTACTTCAAATAAGGTCTATTCCAGGAAAATGCGAAGACAAAAGTCTCAGAAGGTACCAGGGTTACCATCCAAAGATGCCATGAAGGCATCAATGACAAGCGAACCTTTACGGCAAAGGTTAAGATGTTAGTGAGAGTGCAGCTGTTTTACTTTCTGCGGACGGGTGTTTTTATGCTCTATTGTTATTTTGTACGCTGTTTAGACATAGGGGAATAGTTCAATATAACTAATGGGTTTCTAAATAAAATAAATAAATACAAGAAAGAGAGGCAGTAAGTATGTTGTTTAGCTTATTGTGTAAGACAGGTGTAAATCCCTGTGTGTCCACTGGAGGGCCTTAAGCCACATCATCTTCAAAACTGTAGTTTTCAAACATATTTGGAATGTTAAGGACAATCTATTGGCTACTGTGCATTATCTCTGACTGAATTAACCTAAAAATGTAAGTAGAACTGCAGCAGTTTACCTTGAATTTGGTCATGGTGCTGAAGTGGTTGTTCCGGAAGAAGACACAGAGCTCACCCTCCTGTACGCTGGACGTCAGCTCGCACAGACCGTGGTACGTCAGCTGAGTGGCTGTGCTGTTCAGGAACTGCTCTGCTACATAACCTGCAGGCAGAGAAGGAGACTATCACTGACAGGACTACAGAGACGAAAAGACACAGGATGTGAGCCATCACTGTGGAAGACTGAGCAACAAGGGTCATGGGGAGAATGTACAGAGGACATACTGTTAGGTGTTAAGGGACTGTGAAAGTAAGTGCCACCATGATGAAGAGTGGCATACATGCACATAAAAGCACACAGACTGAAGCTGTGAGACACACACTCAAACCTACTGAGAGAGCAGGAAAGACGAGGCTTAAAGAAAGTCAGACACACACAAGCTCACAGCAATGAGGAGAGGCACACAGGTGAAAAATAGGGCCCCAGAATAAAGCAATACATATTATATATTTCTTTATTGGATGTAATAAATCCAAACTCTCACACACATAGGGACACTGGCAGACATGTATAATGGCACAGACCATGAAGCAGCTACAGACGCAGTCAGAAATGTTAGCAAAAACTGAGCCATACTGCCCTTTTGTGATAGTTACTTGTTCATACAATGGTAAAGCTGCACGATATAGTTTGTTTGTTCTATAAAAAATTGCTTCATTGTTTGACTGTGTGCACAGTCCAACCCCTGTGAGTGAAGATCAGGTTGAAAGCTGTGCTGTGAAGATTGTATCAGAGTGGGCTCTGTAAATAAAAAGGCTCTAATTCTCCCTCCACTCTGGTCCAGCAGGCTCACCTCCCAGCCAGATGTGAAACCACCTTATTCAATTGATTATGATCTTGATTGAATCAATGTAGTTCCCCTCTACAGTCCTGAGAGAGCTTTTGGTCTAATAACTGCAAAAACCTGCTAGTTTTGCAGTCTACTGAGGACGGAACTGGGCAGCCCTGGTCTATCTGGTCGGAAACACATGACAGGCAAAGGAAACCACGGGGTCAGAAAAGGAGGGGTGAACTTTTTTTTTTATTCTTTCTTATCGAGTAGCCTGAATGTGCCGTAGCTGTGAAAAGACAAAGCGTAGAGGAAGAAATAAAGGCGTTGCAAGCCGACCCACCTTCCCCAGCCAGCTCGCTGTTCTCTGACTGTTTGCATGAGATTATCTTTTCCACCAGCTGGTTGTAGCTGCAGTTTCCCACTGCCTTCACAATGTCATCCATCTGTGAAGAGAAAGAGGAGATGAGGCTTGATCAACAGTTCCACCTCAGTTTTCTAAAAGCTGTTTTCAATCCACTGATACCAATCTACGAATACTGCTGGTTTTCAATGTCTTTCATGAAAGTGCTTACTTCAAGTCAAAGATAACCCTAACAATCTGCAGCCCATCAGGACTGGAGTTTGAGATGCATGCGACTGATCTGAGAGGATCTTTTCTCCTTTGACCTGCAACATGCCATGCACATTTCCTTGTTTACTTACAAACAAAAGAGGAATTACATGAACCATCATCTTATGCACTGCTGTATTCTCTAATACTTACATTACTGGGGAGACCTGGCCTAATATTTTTAGGAATAAGAAATTGACTTGAGGAAAAAATCTACCATGGTGCAATAGGAGGCACAGAGAGACACAGTGTTTCCTTGGTCCTGGGCGCAGGCCTTCCGGACTAACCTGGGGGTCCACCAGCCAGCCGTGGTAGAGAGGGATGTCCAGCAGGTCAAACACAATGCACTCGGGTGTGTACTCGAAGACACGCACGCCGGTGAACTTGACGTTGACGTCCAGGCCCGTCTGCAGCTTGTGAAGCACGGCCATGGCATCGCTCATGTTCTGGAGGGACGGCAAGAGCAGACTAATCCTGATCAACACATGACTGAAATCACCGCCATCACTACCATCATGCTAACCAAACCCTAGAGCTTCTCAAAAATTCCATCTGCAGCCCTCGCCAGCCTGGTAATCACACACAGAGAGTACGCTATCACGAGGAGAAGGTGATGAAAACGAAATGGCTGTCAAAGCACAGCGCTGCACAGTGAGAGCTGGCAGATGAGAAAGAAGTCACTGGTGTCAGGGAAGTAATCCATTACTGGAGTGAAAAAAGCAGTAACGATCTCTCTTCCAGAGCCTCCTTCGAATAATGAGATCTGCCTTAAGCACCTCCTAGAACAAGGGGATCTGCTCTTTCATCAGGATTGGGAGGACAGGCTGAGGCTCCAGGCACCAAAACACATTTCCTGTGCACCACGACCCCTTTGCGCTCTACCACCCTTAACAAGGCCAGCTCAGGGCAGATTGGGGGAGGTGGGGGTGTGCAGCTGCCTCCGGACGCACAGTGCTACTGCCAAGGCCAGGGCTAGAGCCAGGCTCTCCCTCCCCCCTCCCTTCTAACAGAAATTCATAATCCACTGTGAATTATTCCGTTTTTTTCAGTACAGGACACTGTTGAGTGGGAAAAAACAAGGAAGGTACAAATTGTACCACTTTCATAGCTTACCGAGGGGCCCTGTCAACAGTCTCTCATGGACACATCTGTTTTGTAAGGATCAGGAGGCAGTTGCCAGGGATTAACTCAACACGTGCTGCAGGGCACCATGGACCGCGCTGGACAAGACAGCTGGGTGATGTCACATGGGCGGGTAGAGGCCTGCAACAACTAATGGCCCTCTTACCTGCTGTTTCTGCACTGCGATCTGGTATGAGATCATTACCCATTCTGCCTAATGAAAGGGACTCTGTGAATTCTTTACTCTCAAACATAATGTATTTTGCAACCATTTTTCAGGCACGGCATGATCATATATTCTTTTTTTTTTTTTTTCTAACAGGAAAGTGGCCAAGCCACCTCCCTTATGTATTTTTTTCTTTATTCAGACAGTAGGAAGGCTGAGATGGTTACAGAGAGGAGTGGTATAGTTAGAAGAGCTGAAGCCAGGACTCAAACCCCAGTCTCCCTGGGATCGAGGTGGATGAGACTGCTGCACTGCAGACAGAGCTATCTGGTCTTCTGATCATACAGTCTTAAAGCAAAAAATAGCACACATAGGCTAGTGTGAGTCAAAACTGTCCCATATTCTCCCATATTTTTAATATTCGAAAAACTTTACTAAATCAAGTTTTCGCTTCTTTTATATCTCAAAAACAGGATGTTGAGTCTGCTTTGTTCAAGAGTTTATATGACAAAATCTAACCTGAGAATGTGATAAAACCTAAGTTCAGTGCAGGTTGGTCATACTGTACTGTATGTGTGCTCTGAGACTAAGCTGCCCAAGGACAGATATGCTTGACATACTGTATTTAGGATTGTTAATGATAAAACTGAGATCAACCTAATAAACTACTGCCACCCATACTGCAGTTCCCATAACTGTTGTGGATATTTGGCCACCATAGTCTGGGCCAAGGAAGATACCCCACTGACCATGTTACACAGCCATGTTTTAGCTTGCATTCAATTTCAGACTATCAAGAGTTCAACACAATATGTAGTGCTTTGGGATGCTGGTGCTGAGGACTTTTGATTTGTAACTTAGTGCCAAAAACAACTAAGACAATGGATCTAGTCTTCACTGCTTCAATCTTGCCTCTGATTCTACCATGAGGGTCCAGGGTTTCAGGTTTATATAAGGATGTGCGTGGATGACGGGGTTATGTTTCTCTGCCTACGCATTGGCTTGCCTATGATGCTGCATGAACACCTCCCACCAAATGCATATGCCTCAGTTCTTCAAGACAACTTATAGATAGCTCCACAGAACCATATATAAAAGCAGAAGCATGCTTACTGCATTAAAATGTAATTTCAGTCATTTGAAAAGGAAAAGGCATTAACACTTGAGGGAACAAAGAGAGGGCAACAGTAGTAGTAAAAATAGTTGAAATTAGTGGGAAAAAACCTATTATAAATGGATTGGCAAAAAAAACAGTCAGCAAAAAAAAAAAAAAAAAAAAAAAACTAAACCAGTTTTTAAAAAAATGGTTTGTTGGCTTGGCATAATTTGTAAACAGAGGCACTTGATAATTACTGTAGCTTTCAAGAAATGTTCTATACCAGTTAGGTAATGACTTAAACTGCCATGCTGTCAAACTAGATGTCCAGCTAGTTTCTTTCATTCTTCAACATGAGAACACTATTTTCTACAATAACAGTGCTGCTTTATGGTATGCTTAATAGCCAGCTATGTAAGATGCTATTTCAAATGTATGGGCATGAAGTATGGAACACTGCACAGCACATCTTTTTGCACTTCAGTCGATGACAAGCTGAAAATGCACACCATTTATACTACTTTGATTTAAGAATGCAGAAAAATGGCCAATTCACAGCCCAGAACAGTGGGCTTCAGTACTCAGAACAGTACATTGAATACAGATATCTGGTGAAGTGATTGCTCTTTCAGTTAGTGAAACCCCATCATGTTTATTTAATGCCCTTCCCCCATTGTAGCCTAGCTGGCGCTGGGCCTGGCATGGAAGAAGGCTTGGCAGTCAAGCACAGTACAGTTAAGCAGCCAGCAACATACAGGAATAAGGCTAATTCTATATCACAGTATTATTTTTTTCCCATGATATCTTGAACTCTAAAAAGTGTCATTGTAATAATTCACTGATCTGTATCTTTTTTTAATTGATATAAAAAAATACATTAAATGTATCATTTGTAATGTCCTTTTTTATTTTAAGACCTTCAGAGATATAAAGAATGGGAGGGGGGAGGGAAAGTCTTCCAAACACAGACAGGAGGGAGAGAGTGAGTCAGACCCAGATCAGCGGTCCCGCCAGGCCCCCGTCACCACTGAGTGTGTGTGCAATGAGCCAGCCTGGGACACGCGGAGCTCGGAGCTGGGCAGCACAGACCCGTTTAGAGAGAGCTGAGGGCTGGCAGCACACTGCAATATTGGAAATTACTCCCACCATGACCGTTTCCCCCCTGTACTAGCTTAATATCCAACACCCACTACCACTGGTGTGGTCCTGCTTTGTGCCCACACTCCAGCCAGCTTCACTGCTCTCTGCCCACCACAATGTTCACCCCACTCCCCTCTGCACTCACTTACTGATCTCTGTTACTTTCCACAGCCATTCTACTATTCACACTATAATGGGTGCATGGAACAGTAAGACTGAAAAACAGAATCTAGGCAGTGCCTCAATCTCCAACCTTGTGACCCCGACACTTATTGTTACACTTATGGTCAACGCTGCCTTATTACATGACTGCCCCAGAACTGGGCAGCAAGTATTTTCAAGTGAGACCATTTTCCTCAGTCTGAAAGTTTTTTAGCTCTTGGCTGTATGCCAAAAGGCCTAAAGCGGCACACAGCATTTCCAAAAAGCTTCTGTCTTCTGCATTCAGGTTCAGCCATTTTCTCATATAGGCCACTCAAACTACTGCCGAGGGGTCTGTGGAAGATCGCTGATTAGGATTCAGCACTCACCCGTCCGTTAAAAGACACTTTACGCACATGTCCAGAGGGATGGTCGGTTAAAGTGAGCCTGTGTTATCAAACGGATGAGACTGTCACTGGGCTGATCACAGCTCGCCATTTCAGTTTTTGTAATTCAAGTTCCTTGATGGATTTTCAGGCCTCTCTTCCTGTCACATGTGCCTGTCCTTGGCAGGGGAATTGTGGGGAGATTTGGGGGTGTCGCTCACAATCTGGGCCTCAGAACCATCGATCTCAGCTGCCAGAGGACAGTCACAGACAGTCTGGGCAGGCCTGGTCCCATGTGACTAACACCAATCCACACAAACTACCATCCCCCTCCCCCTTCCAAAAACCACCTTCATACACTGGCTGCCTAGCATTGCCCAGAGATTGCATGGTGTTACCCTTGGAGTTTCCCATCTGACTTATAAATAGCCAAGAAAACAAGAGGCTGTAAACTGCTGGGTCTCCATTAGAATCTTTATTTGTTTGAGTCCAATAATTTCTGGACAATATCAAAGTAGACAGCCTCTCACCACATCCTCCCACAAATAGTTACCTGCCCCAGTATTCTTCACATGAATAATATTTAGCTACTCCCTTTTGACACCCAGAACTGCATACATTTACAAAAAAAAAAATATATGAACAAATTAAGGTCTAGTCAATTTGAGGACAGGTTCAAATTCTTGACCAGTGCACTCCCAATGAAAAGCATTGTTGATCAAACCATTGTCTGTGCGTGAGTGTGTGTGTATATGTGTGTGTATGAGCCCAGGAGAGTATCACCAGCATCAGCAGTGTGCAGCCATTATTCCTTCTTCTGCTCATACCCATTTCTTGGTTCTGCACCTACTGCTTAGTGCAGATGTGTGAGTGATTGTGTTTCAAATTGAAAATGTCCTTTGGCTCATGCCTGTAAATTCTGTGCGGATAAATACAGAAAGTCAAACATTGTAAAACATGTATCTCAAACAAATTAGTTCATAATCTGTGATCATTTCCTTTTATGGTGCAGTTACATGTGCAACAAGAAGTGGAGCCAGCCTGAGCTGGCCCACAGAGACTGGCACACAAGCATTATGCAATTTCAACACTGTCCCTATTGGCCTGCTGGTAAGCTGGTGGAGGGAACACCTCGGTGACCTGACCCAGAGTTCAGCCTGCCACTCTGTTCCCGGAACATCCCAAGAGGAGGGTTGCGAAACGATGGAAACGTCTCACGCATTCAAATAATCAGCAGCCTAGCAATGCAGTGATGTACAACTAATACAGATTACCGCCTGAGTGTCTTACACATTACCTCAGAGGCCCACAGGCAGCTTGCTCCCAAGTGAGAAACTGAGCAATGTGTACCAGCAACAACAGTCTTTTCTATCAGTCAGATCAGAGGTGCTTACAACAGCTGAATGGCTTTGAACAGTAAGTTCTGTTGTTCAGGTACCACTCAGTGCCCACCCTGCTTCCCCTTAGGGGTGTCCTCCAGTGAGGGAGCCAGAACATACGGTCCAGAAGGGATGGGCACCTTCTCAGAAAGCCAGTGTGCATGCTGCTTTTTCCCACCAATGGCCCTGGCGCAGTTAGCTAGGTCTGTCAACAACAACACCCATGATAAAATGTTTCATGTAAGGACACAAGAACAGCCATGGTTGTGCTGTCACTTGTGAGCTTAAAAGAAATTAAATTAAAATGTCAACTTACATAAATGGCTGTTCTATTTATTTATTCTTTATTTGATGGGCACAAATAGAAATGCAGAATGATACAATCACACAATCATTAGATGTGCTGCATAATAGTATTTATGGATTCTGTTAGTGTGTAATATCTGTCCCTCGAGGGGCTTTATGGAAAATAAGAAGAGAAAGGAAATAAATAATAAACACCGAAGGTTAGCATGGAATTAATAGCTCTCCCTGCCCACCCGTGCAGCAGAGATATATTCATTAGGCCTCTGCTTCTACTGGATCCCCAATGTTCCCGGGTCCATGCATTGACCCCTGTTCCATCCTCTCCTGCTGCTGTTCCATAGCAGCCCTCTAATTGTGCCCCCGAGCCGCCCCGCCATCTTCATCTCTTCGCCACAGAGACCCATCGAGCAGGAGTCACACTGCGCACACATCCACAGAGAGCACTCGCGAAAAAAAACAACAGAGCAAACATCTGCGCTACCGCCGCTCTAATCCAGGAACCGTCGTGCTGCGGATGATGGTTTTTTGAAGCCTGGTGTTGGGGTTTATAAATAGACAGAGCAGTGAGGGGTGCAATTGCTTCAGTAACGTTAAGAGAACGTAGCGACTGCAGATCTTGCTTGGTCTAACAGCCCGGCAGAGGGATAAGAAGCATGTGTATGAAAAACACGACTTATTTTTGTTTTCTGGTTTGTTTGTTACCCTCCACGATTCCTGGCTCCTACGAAAGGCGAGCTCAGGCTTTGCTTGTTGCTCCAAAGACACGACTCCTGTCATCTCGCTGTCTTGGCGAAGCTGACGCGGGGTTTATGGAGCCAAAAATCTCATAAGATAAGTGGTTGTGTTTCAGAGACAAAACAACAGCAGCAGCTACAGGCCTCAGTCTCAACTCTCCCCCTACACAAACAACATGACTGGATCTATACTCCTCAGAGAGCTGAGTCCTACAGCACATTAGTGAGTCTAAGTTTAAAGCCATTACACCACAAAGCTCAAAGTAACAAGCAGAACAAGCAGTAAGAGAACTGACAGACAGGTATTTAGTAACATGTTGATACAGTTTTTCTATACATTTGTTATCTGCAACTTCAGAAGTGTATAGAAAAGAATGCAGATGAAAAAAGGCAAAACAGAAATGATTTCTACCCATAACTCGAGCTGACAGAAATTCAGACTGCAAGATTTAACCCAAAAAAAAAAAAAACAATGGGTTAAATCTTGCAGTGGATGAATTTTAGAGTGTGGAGTCTGAAATTCACAGGAACACACTTTAGGGTTTACGCTGGAACATTCTGTATGGTACATATGAGCACACATTAGCTTTTCTTCCCCCACAGACGCTGACGTGAGGACAACGCTCACAGATGTTTCGGCTTACGCTGTAGAAACGCTGAGATTAGGGGGAGGAGGAGAAGGATTCGGAGCAGCCCCTCCCACATTCCACTCATAAACAAGGGATGAAAACCTAGAAACAGTGGCTTCCATGACTGACCCCCTCCCCCCCACCACCTCAGCTTCCTTCAAACCAAGGCGCTGGCCTCCATCTGAACCTAGCAGTGCATCCCTGACCGCAAGCAGCAAGCTAAGACAGCATGCTCAGTCTGAATCAGAACATATTATGGCTTTGGCCCTATCTATCAAATGTTATGCAATTACATATGATAGTCTGTTTTTGTTTTTTTGGCATTTTCCCCTTACTTAGCTGTTTTTGCACAGATTCCAAATTTCAAATATGAAAATAAAATTGTACATTTTAAAATCTGATATGAAAAAAGACATGGTCATTTTCACAGTAAACTTTTGCTTATTAAAAAAAAAAAGAAAAACCACAGAGCAGCATCTCTACAAAATGGGGACATGGGAAAATGTAGGCTTTGTTTCAGCAATTACGTTGTTAGCGTTGTTGCTTTATATAAGGCTGTGAATTATGTAAGCCCTGCTACCACACCAAGTGCATAGAGATATTCTCGGATGGGAAGTGATAATGGGGGCGTGATTTTCACTGTCCACAAATGCTCTGCTCTCTCAACTAGGGGGCCTCAAGATGTACTGTGGCGGCCTGTAAGGCAGGGGTAGTCCCTGGTCAACCAGAGATCTTCCTGCCTTGATTATTATGCACCTTAGTCTGAATGTTGAAATACAGAACACATCCACATCATGTGCAGCAGAAGCTCAGAAATGTGAGCAGGCATGTGAATGTTCAATACAGGATGTGATGTCACCATTAGAAAAGCAATGAAGGTATAATTCTTTTCTTTTGGCCTTGGTCATTCACTAAGCGGGCTTACTGTGTTACGCGGAGCAGCAGGTCATGGTCACAGTTTGAACCAAAGTGCAGGCCCTCTTCTATTACACATATCAACCTTGAATGGCATTGATTAGGCATCAATAAATACATCCAATTATGTAGTTAGGAGCACTTACCCAGCAAAAAAAAAAAAAAACTTAAACCCTTCACTTTGCCTGCTTCAAAGCATGTTGCTTTGACTCATGGCTTACTGGCATGTGAGAGTAGGATAGAGGACGGAGGGATAGACAGTTACATGTGGATAGACGTGGGCTCTTGCTGCTGAGTGGGCAATGTGTTCCCGTATCAAGTGAGGAAACTGCAGCAGCCCCTACCTGTTCATAATTCAGCCGCTGAGCCTCTGAGATCTCTTTAGGTTTAGCGTCCAGAATGTAGTCGCCTGCAAGAGACCAAAAAAACTAAACATTAGGGAACAAGGTAGACCAGGAAACACAAACTTTCCCATTACAGTTTTATTAATAAATGACATCATGTGATTCATGCTGTCTGTTTGCGTAAATCACATACCAGGCAAAGATGTGTTTTTTTTTAAAGCCTGTAACCTTACTCCTCTGTAAGACGAGCGTGTTTATGCTTGGAAAAGTGCATAGCAGCTGTTTTCGGGAAATGCCTGTGCTCCTAGGCTGACGTTAGGATTCGTGCACGTGAATGGTGAGGCATGCGAGGGGAGAGCAGACTTGGGCGTGTGACACCACTAGAAGAGGCAATGGCGGTTGCGGTGGTGAAGTCCTTGGCAGGCAAGTGGCACTCCTGTATTACTGTGGTTGGGACAGGGAGCAGCACGCTTTTCCACCAGTGTTGGGCCACAGTGCTAATATGCCAGCACCTGTCACGCCCCCGCACTGCCACCCCCATTGACATTCTGCTCAACCGCCCCTCCTGAAGTAAAGAGCAAACTGCAGGCATACGCTGCTGAGGGCACCTCGCTGTTACACCGAGCACTTTCCTCTTACACAGAGCATGTCACTGCGGCATTCGGAATCTTACACTCACACAGGAAATGTCACTGTAAACACGGGGCGCTCCACTGTAGCACAGAGAATTTCAGTGTGACACAGAGAATCTCACTGCACTGCAAAGCACTTTTATGTGCCACAGATAACCTCATGGTGTCATAAAAATCTCAACCCATCACAGAACACCCTCTTACAATACTCAGAGCCTCACTACAACACACTTCATTTTCCTGTGATACAACAAGCATTTGTTTAGAGTGCCTCCTTCCAGGAACATCTATTGCTCATGTTCATTACTGCTTATGCTATTTAATTTATTTAAATGTATTCACTTGACATTAAAGATGTCCTGAAAAATCACGATAATAAAGATACTCACATCTGAATTATAATTCAGTCTGTTGCTACATCTGATCCCAGGCCCTGAAGAGGAGCTTGAGAAAGTAGCATTTCTCCCTCTGGAAATAGTGCATCACTAGACCTTTTACTGTGGCATATCAGCCACAAGATTCTGGTGCGAAACCTGAGAAAGGCTGTCTGAAACCCATAAATTCCGAGCAGCAGTGCCTTACAACAGCTCGAGCCAGGGAGAGTCTGAGCCTTGGATTGTCTCTTCAAATTCAGGCCATTTCATTGCAGGGCCAGAGAAGGCAGCCAGCCGTGGGCCTGTCCTGCAGCCGGGCTTGGCTCCTGACGCCATATCCTTGGCTCCTGATCCCATCCAGCAGATCTGTCAAACACATCCTCCGTAATTCTCAAAGGCCTTATTCTCCACCCACACGGGGCCAACCCCCGGCACCGCTAATGTTCACCATGCAATGAATGGCTTCATTTAGACAGTCTCTATAGCTGTCCTGTATGTGGCCCTGATTCAGTCCAAGTGATTTTTTTTTTTTTTTTTTTTTTTTTACACAGCATAGGCTATTGCTCCCAAATTTCTCTGCTAATGTGCCCCACAGCAGTCATTAATTCAGTATCTTAAAGAGCAGGCAGTAAATATGTTCTTGTGGATACTTTGTTCATAGATCATTGATTTTTCTTGGTGATGAAACAATAACAATCTTATGAAGTGTGGAAGGGCAGGACAAAAATGATCTGCTCCCATGGACATTACTGAGGATAAATGCCTGCACTATGCTCCAAACCATTAATTATGTGCTTTTAGCCCTTTGCCAGTACAAGAAGTTGTTGGCTCTGCATACTCTATAAGTAGAAATTTATGGATGCACCTTTGAGGGCAATGATATCAGACTTCTCTCTCAGCACGTCTATGTTGAGACAAACCAAGCCAACAGACGCAGGGAAAGGTCTGCAATTTACAGCAGGACAATGGCAATAACTGCAATACCTCAACCTGGAAAATATATGGTACTGTAGCTGGCAAAAATTGGGAAACTGGCATGTGGTGAAATGCTTAAAACTCCTCTTCTAATAAACGACTGCTTGCAAAGCCATAGTTTTCTTGTAGATTTAAGTGCACTTTGAAAATGGTGTCCTACAGAGAAGCTTCAAACACTGACTGTCCATAAAAACAGATGTGGTTTTGTCCAGACTTGGTGGGGCAGAGAGGGGCAGTGTTGACAGGCTGCTCAACCCACCCCATCTGTGTGTTGATGGCTGTGAGAACATGGGAAGGAGGGAGAGAGATGAAGGACGAATGGCAAGGGCCAAGGGACAAAAGACTGCTTCCCCATGTGCCTTACCCAGAAATTTGCAAAAGGGGTCCTCAACCCACTCAGAAGTGGGCTGAATGGTTAATGACCTGATGGTGCCATTAGCACCACAAGATGGATGGGAAATTTGAACCCTCTTGTTCCCAGCTATGGAACTCAATCTTATTTCACAAAATTCTATATCTTATTTGGGCTTCAAAGAATTTTCAAAAAACCTAACATCTTCAGGGCAGATTCATACCCTGATAAATTAATACAGGGGGTGTTTCCTGTCTTATTTTTTGTTTGGGGGTTTTGTGAAACGCAGATTCTCATCTTTGTTGTTTGTTGCCAAGTGGATTCTCTTTTAGTAATAGGTGCCTTTTGATTGCAATTAATTAGCTGTGGGAACACTGTGTACAGATATCACAATGGGAGCTCTGTGAGTAAACAGAGATTCTTCCATTCACATTAGCAGCTAAGTGGTAAATATTATGCGGATATTCAATATCCAGCTTGGTACACGTTTTTCAGTGGTTTGCTTGCTTATTTGATTATCTCTCAAGTAATTAAACTAATAGCACTCTGCATTGGATAATCTGTCCCACTGCATGATCTGAGTGAACATTTGCTCATCAAATTTGTTGAGTTTATGCAGTTAATAAATCTACATAGGCCTAAACCAGTATACCTAAAACTAGTGCAATCTGTACACCAGAAGGAAAATGTTAATGTTTATTATACTTAGGCAAACATTTCTGGTTTACATTTAAATATCAGTACAGAGAAAGGTGAAGCCTCCTATATGGGGGGAAATCATTGCTGTAACCACCTGGAGCTTTTTTTTTAAACAGACTTTTTCCCACCACAATACACCACAATATCCCATTTTAGTTTAGTGTAGGCTTACACTACCTTAACATTTGTTCATTTTCATTCAAAACTAGTTCTATTCAGAACCACAATCCACAGCACTCTTGCCACAACTGTGTGATTCTTGTCAGACCACTGTAAAATGTCCTCTTTCCAGATGCCAAGTGTGCAGTTTTACTGCCTGCTGTCACAGTAACTTGGCTCTCCAACAGGAATCCATATAATGCATCTTCACTTTCAGCTGAACCTACTTAGCCTTATTTGCTGCCTCTAGTGACTGACAGTTGTTCATGGCGTCTTGTGTAAAAACAAAGTTTGAATATCAATGGCTTGGTGGTTGTAAGTCCTGTGATGGCTTGGCCATGATGACGGGTCCAACCCACAGAAAATGAACACAACATTCTCATAGCATGACCAAAACATTTCAGCATTCCCAAGTTCTTATTTTTCTCAACACCACTTTCCAACTGTAATAGCTTTTAAATTTGTTTTAGAAAAATCCATGCGGGAAAAACTGTAGTTATTGTGCAGTTTCCTGCAGCACATGGCTGTTAGCACTCATGGCAGGAGACTGGTTGAAATAACCCAGCTTGCACAAGGTTGACCTGGTTGCAGAGGTATGGCAGTGTGGTGCGTGTTCAACCGGGCTGCACCAGAGCTGATCCTTAGAGGGAGGTCGCGGGGGTTTCTGGTTACAGCACAGATGGATGTCAATGCGTGGAGATGGGCAAACATGCCACATGGAGGGGATAAGCAGCTCTAGTTTCTCACCCGTCAGCAACGGTTGGGTCTGGGGTATTCCCCAGGTCTGGTGCAAGGCCTCGGTCAAGGCCCCACAACTCAGCTCACGCACCTCCAGTAAACACACGAGCTGACTCACCACTGCCATCTGCACTCAGTGCTTTCAGTCAACAACAACCCCCTCCACCCCACCGTTACCCAGCTCAAGCACACACCTCCACTGCACAAAAATATAAACACAGTTACACTAACTAAGTCGCTTGCAACTGTGTCAGACTTGCTGATTTTGATTTAAGACTTTACGCCCTAGCCTTGTTTAAGTTTGGAGATCTCTACATTCTGTCTTGTATCTGCAACAGATATGCCAAAAACAAACAGGAAGTTAATGTGCATACCACACCCAAATACCTTAATACTAATGCCCGATTCAAAAACAGAGGCTTTAATTTACCTCCCTAATCCAATACAATACTGCTCAAACCAAATTTCAGTGGCCAGTAACATTGGTTATTGAGATCCAATAGTGGTTTGTGTGGGCAGGCAGCAGATTGCATAGCAGCAGCAACAACAACAACATCAAAACAGAATGCTTCAGAATATTTACAAATACATATTCGGAAATAATAACGTTGGTAATTAAAGAAAGGATCGATGGAATACTTTGCAGAGTATGGAACGAACTCTTTTGAAAAGGCAGGAAATGAAGCCACTTGGGACAACCCATTTCACGCAAGCCACTGATGCCAAAACTTCAGTAAAGTTTTAGAATCTTTCTATACGTCTGCATACAATGTAGATAAATGCACTGGTGTGATTATGTATTCCAACCTCAACTGTTGACAGCTATAGGTTTCCAAAACATATAAATATATAATGTCTTTATGTGAAATTATACTGAAATGACAGCAAAATTCCATAGCATTACAGTTGAATTAATCATTGCTTCAGGCCTGTTTTGTTTTTTTGGGATCTGTGGTTTTGTAAAAAGACCTTTCCAGTACAGGCCATGACAATTTACCGTGCTAACTCAAAACTGGTAAGAGGATGACAGAAGTAACCTGTGCTCACATCCAAGTAATGAATTATGGTCACAAAGTTATGAGATTTTTTAAATTTCAATAAAGTAGGCTATATGAAGACAATATAGTTACAGGATGCATTATTGACCTATTATGCCTTAACATACATTTACAACAATACCTCAGACATTCAGTATGCTGTTCTGGTATATTTCTCTTGAAAGAAAGAAAAATACTACGCTTCCAACAATTCCTTTAAATCACAAAAAGAACTCTTGTGGTTGAGCTCCTGATGGAACAACAAATTCAGTCACCAGCTGAAAACTGAGAACTTTACATTTGATTCAACAAATACACATACCCTGGACCCTGGGCCTTCCCATTCAAAGTGTCCACTAGTATGATGTTTCAGTACTCTGTAAAAGTGAAGTTATATTCAATAACACCAGTGAAGGCTTGGAGCTGTGGATGTTGAATTATTAAAAGAAGCAATTATCAAAACAAAGAATCTAGAAATACAGAGGTAAAAGGGGGAGAAGACTTTTAAACAAACAGCTGTATCTATAGGGTTATTGTGCTGCATTTATCTTAAAGAAGTCAAACTGGTCTACCCCTTGGATGACCCAGAGCAGCATTGTAGAGCAAGCAATTTCTACCAAAGTCTAAAAACAATAAAAAAACAACAACAAATGGTCCCATATCATCCCACATTATAAGCCAAACTGACGAAGACTAGAAGGTTGACAATGTATATGTATTTGTAGTTTTAATGTGTTCAAAATAACTCCTGTCTGAAACATGCATTCATATCAAAAATGAATAATAAAGAGAGACCACTTAATAAAAAAGACAAAAAATAGACCAGTATGAATCCCAAGAGAAAACAGCTGTAGCTTCTGTGACCAGAATTCTCAGCCATTGTTTTATCATGAACAGACCAGCTGAACCAGAAAACAATCTCATTTAGGCTAATGACACAGCAGGTGACCTGTTCTGCAGATATGTATCTCCATGAAGAGCACAGGATACTCTGCCTTTTTACCTGATTAAATCTAAAACTGAGAAATGGATTTCATGGATTTGCTGAATGGAATTAATTTGGCGGGATGGTTTTGACCTGAAAATGCAGATTTGTCGAAACTGGTAGGGTAATCAATAAATATCCTCAAAACCAAATATTTGTTTGATTTTAGTGGCTAGTTGGCATTCATGTGGTCCATTTATTAATACATTAGTCTAATCTAATCCTCCATTTTTTCCCTTCAAATTAAATGGTTTGAAAGTGTATACTGACTAAGGACCTGACCATGTAACTCAGTGCTTGCTGGTTCAATTTCCAGGTGAGAAACTGCCATTGCACCCTAGAGCAAAGTACATAATATCAGCTGCTTCAGTTCATATCTACCTGTATAAATGGCTCTGGCAAATGGTTATGGACAGATGCATCTCCTAAATGGCAAAATGTGAAGATGGTGTACTCACCCAAATATTCCATCAGTTGCTCAGCAGTTATTATCTCCATCATTGGTGGCATCTTCACCTGCAGGACAACCAGAGGCACCATTCAGTGGTAGTCATGACACAAACATAGGAAGCAAGAACAAGGTAATACAATACCACAGTGACCATTGAAATGTGTTCTTTTTTGTTCTGCATCACTTCGGTTTCATAGCGTTCTCACTTCCTCCTGATCCATACAAAATGGCATTTCAGAGCACACTGTTCTCTGTCCTCATGCAGCATACATTTATGCCAGGCACAGTGTTTTTTTTTTTTTTGTATTAGTCACTCAATTCAAATCTGCCCTCAATATGGCACTCATTTTCAGAGAATTGTCAGATTTAATGAAAGCCTCACACACACACCAAACAGACATTACAGCTTAGATGTGAAAGTTCACATTGAACAGAAAAATACCTAGTGTCACTTAGCCAATCATCCATCCATCAAAGACTGTAATTAAACACTAACTTTCTTATGTACATAAGAAAAAGTTACACACAGACTTAGAAACACTTTTTTAGGAGTGAATAGAACCTGCCTTGTCACAATAGGTTCCAGCAAGGAAACAGTATTTATAAAATGGCTTTCCAAAATGCACTGTGCAACCAAAAACAAAAAGGCACTGCGCATAATGATGGTGGCAGCATCACAATGAAAAAGTGTGATAAGGCCAAGAAAGAACGAATGAATAAGGAAAATGTTGAGCATTTCAGCCACCAATTATGTTTTCAGCTATGTTCGCCATGTTTAACACTGCTCTCAGAGAAAAAGACGGACCAGGAATGATTTAGCCTATATCTGTTAAACATACGAGCCCACTCAGCTCACACTAGATTTGTGTTTCCCCTATTGCAATACTTTGAGAAATTTGTAAATACTATGCGTAAAGCCTTCAGATAATATACAAGTGATGTTACAATTCTTCATAAAAAATGTATTTTTTATATTATACATCAGATACAATAAGTTAAATGCCTATTGAGGATAATTAATGTTATTGCGCTCATTTGAGAAGCAATATCAAACTGTGATATGATTCCTGGTCAACAACATAACACTTATCGACAAATTTTTTTCTAAATGATGAATTTTGCCAAACGATGACCTAAAATCAGTTGGGAAACTATGGCTTGCTAAACAAAGGTTAGAATTGTGTTTATCATTGAAACATATTTGCACTCCAGTAAACAGCTAGCTATTAGCTACTTTGGTAGTCATTTAGCAGATTTAGCTGATGCTTTTATCCAAAGCAATTGTTGATTAGGCTAGCCAGGGGCTCCCCCTGGGAGCAATGTGGGGTTAGGGGCCTAGCTCAAGGGCCCAACAGCACTGGTCCTCTTACTGTTGAACCACCAACCATGGGGGTCCCAGTAATTTACCTTAGCAACTAGACTACAGACTGCCCATGTGTAGGCCCATCATTTTTAAAAAGAATGAAACAGATTATTGAAACATTCAGACAAAAGCATCATATTGCCTTTTTTATTGCAAGTTCTTTGAGGTGTTTTCAGCAACAAAACATGGCTCTCATACTTTCTAGTAACGAGCCATTATTGTGGCTAATTTCAAGAATAGGTTTGCAAACATTGTGTTTAAAGTAGTTTAAGCAGCACACAAACTAATGTGGAGCAAACATGTGAAGGTCATTTAAACCACTACATTTCTCACATAGACTAACTGACCAATTAGCTATGAGCATGAGACTGCATCCTATCACTACTATGTATAGTTTCATATAACATAATTTCATTACCTGACTTTGATCTCATGTCACAGTCATTCATCTGGAGTGTTGTTTTAGAATAAGCTATGCTTGTCAACATGTAGTTTCTCTATCCACACCTTTGCAAAGGCCTAATCCACTATATTTTTTAAAGTGAAAAAAAAACCCTACATTTTAATTCCCTGAAATCATAGACCTGCTAAAGACTAATAAGCTGCAAATCACAGCCTTACCCCATAACACCCACAGGAAGAATGAATGTCTTCTGAGGCTAAAAATGATCAAAATGTCTGCCTTTTTCATTCACCCCCATGGAACAATGTTGGAAACCATGGAATAAAAAAACCATTTATATCAGATAGAAAAAGACAATGGAAATACTCTAAACACCTGAAAGACACAGCCCATAGAACTAATTCTAATTTGTTATTGATCATTTTGGCCTTACTCCACGCCACATTAGCTTGCAAATGCAAGGAAAGGGTGAGAAATCATATAGTTAACCCATCTGTAAAGGGCACTTACTGAGTTATGTCACAATAGACAGCTATGAGCCAAGAAGATCAGTGGACAAATTGATAGAGTTTACTAAATGACTTCCAGGCAGTTTTATGCGCAAGAAGGACATTCCCTTGACCAGTTCACCTTTCTTGGAGGACCATTTGACACAACTTGAGAGATTCACCCACACAGCCCTGGCCATTTGTCCCCAGGTTATTACTGCATAATATGCTGTAAAAAGGTCAGGAAGCAACAAACATTTCTAAAGACATAAAGCTTCAGCCTTTAAGGACCCAACTGCACAGTGAAACAACGTCTGTGAGTCACCTGGACAGTACATAAGTGGGATACCAGAAAGTAACTCGATGTTGTATGCAAAAGAATTTGACACAACAGGGAAAAAAAATATCCCTGTTAACTGTATGCTCCTAACAATATCACAGGGCTTCTGCAACTTCACATGCTCCTCGTGTTTAGTTTAAGGGCACTTTCACAACTCGTTTGACTTGAATACAGGTGTGGTCCAGATTAGTTTTTAGCTACATAGGATACACCAGACAGTAATGAAAT
The DNA here is from genome assembly GCA_022829145.1 of Albula goreensis. Lineage (NCBI taxonomy): Eukaryota > Metazoa > Chordata > Actinopteri > Albuliformes > Albulidae > Albula > Albula goreensis. Next base: position 11,815,271 of record CM040755.1, read on the forward strand.
CACACGTGGATGCAAATGAAACCACTGGAACCAAAGACACCTTCACACCTAGTTTGTTTTTAACAAAATTCTGATTCAGTGAATTAGTTCCTTTTTTGACAGAATCACACCAGGATAAAGATGAAAACAGCCTAATAGGATCATTATAAAGGGGTGGTTGGGGACCATTTGGTACCTAATTTATTAAAATGGAAACCAAAATGCAGAGGTGGCTACAGCAGATGCACATGCATCACTTTCTGCTGCAGCTGCTACTTCTGAACTACTTCCAAAATAAAACATGTTATTCAGATAGATGCACTAAGCCTTTACATTCTTTTTCAATTATTAGTTTCTGAGAGCTCCAAATAACACACAAAAAAACAAGGGGCACAGCGTGGAGGATCTGTGTTCTCAACTGTGCAGTCAGCAGTGAACTACTTTGGAAGGTGGACCACGCAAAGAATTATCTTAACTGAAGAGTTCCGGTGTGGAACTAATAAAATCCCTTCTTCTTATGGAAAGATGACTAAACAAACAAACTTGAATTTGTCTCCCAACAAATTCATGATTGATTGTCTAGTTTTTTTTCAGCCAAGATAATTCTTTGAAATTTGTGATGCAAAATAAACACAAAAAAGTTAGTTTAATAATTGCAGTATGACAACTGGCTTCAAGTTAACTTAAGTGCCCTACTTCCATGAACTATGTAGCCTCCCCGTCCCACAGCAACCACACTTCATGTTTCCACTCTTCAATGAACACATATATTCAAGACTTCACTCAGAATTCCCAGACAGGGTGATAATAAAAAAAAAAAACTTTTGTGAGCCATACAGTGCATTGTAGAGTCACAATTTAAAAAGTCAGTAGTACATATGATAAAAGCAACTACACAAATTATAATTATATATTTTAAATAATGAATCTGTTTCTGGATAGTCTCAGATATAGCATTTAAATCAGCTTTGAAGGAAATCGATATCCTTCCCCCATCACAACAGTGACAACTGGTTTAATTAATATTGTAAATGCTGTGAGACCATAACAATGTCTATTCATTCCTCGATTTTCAATTGCAGGATTATACATCAATGAAATGATGAGCAATTGAGATTAGTGGATTTCGGGGCACAGACTTTGACATTTGGTTGCCAACTCTGATTCCAGCGGCCTGATGTAAACAATTTGAGATGCAGATAGTCTTTTAAAAGCACATCCTTGGAAAAAAGAAAGAAGGTATTCACTGCTGGAACCCAAATAAGGACATGTATATTCATTTTGTTAACTTTTTCACGTCTAGACAAAGCGGGGCACATGAAACAGTAGGCTATTTCTTAATGTGGTGCTAATAGATTATCGAAAGAGGCGTGTCTGCTCTGTTGTGGCAGGTTTCTTCGGACAACATATAGGCTATTCGGTCCTTCAGTACTCATCGACGCCTACTCTAATGTGCTCAGAGGAAATGTCACTTGACTAACTATGTCAGCTGTTGTTTTTCACTTCCATCTCCTTTACAGTTTTACAGACCATGATGTTTTACTGTTCACGTTGTTCGGGGCACTGAACTACAATAAGACCAAAATAAACAATCAAGAAAAAGTGCGATAGCCGACTACCATGCACTTGTATCCAAGTGCTACGATAAAGGATATAGTGATATATTTGGATATAAACATTAGTGGGCCTAAAGTTTTTCAGCTCTGGTTCATGTTCAAGCTTTTACATGTCTCAGACTTTGCTTATATTAATATAAGTTAATTGTACTAGTTATTTACCTTCCACGCCAGCAAAAGGACATTCATAATAGCCAGTAGTGGGCATGGCCCGTTTTCGTTCTGTGTAATGATAGGCGTGTTTTCTTCCTTCCATTTGATCCACTTGATGTGATATATAGACTGGCCGGCGCCCCGATCCTTGATGCAAGGGACTTTAGCTTCATCTGCCCCATACTCATCGCTCTGCAAAGCAATGGCCAGTACTCTGTCCTCCATTCCTTCACTGTTGAGGTCGGAACTGGGACAAGAATTGAGATTTGAAAAGGATTCCAATGAATCAAAGCTCCGGGATTCACCGGCAGGGCTAGGGTCACTCTCAGTCGGCGGTCCCTCAGATGCAACATGGTCACTGCAAATCAAACCCACTGGTTTAACGCTTGTCAAACTTGTTTTGTCCGGGCACAAAGACGTCGGTGGCGATATCGTCGCCTGCTCCTGCGACTCACACTTAACAGCCCCAGTTTGAATATCTGTAATCCTTGCATTCGATTGTTCCATCGTTGAAGGCAAATCGCCATCCGTTGTCTTGTTTACCAACTTTGAGGTGGCACCCTCGCCGTTTCCTGGAGCCAGCAGCAGACCATGCCCCATACCGTTGCTCAGCTGATCTCCCTGCTCTGATGACGACGTCTCAGACCAGTCGCTCGATTTAACGTTTGCATTTTGAACCGAGACAGATCTGCCGTTTCTAATATAACGTCTGATTTGTCACCAAATAAAGCATTGGCAGTGCTCGCTGATAGATTACTACTGGCGCTACTACTGACCAAAGTACTGATCGTAGAAGGCTCACTATTCTTACAGCTATCGCCAGCTCCTTTCACTACTTCTGTTACCTTAATGCCGACTGTTTCCCCGCTAATTGGGGAGCACGGAGCACCTCCTCCTAGATCTCGATGCAAGTTTGCATTATTCTCCATTTCGAAACCCACCGATGCTACTCTTTATCTAGATTGCGGCTCCTGCTTCGGCTCCGAAGACGCCATGACATCTCTAGCTACCTAGCTAAGTGACGTCACTGCAAGTGGGACGCCTCTTCTTCAGGTCAAGGAAGGGCAATATTAAATAATATGGCCGAATATTTTTTAATACATGCTCTTTCCTTTAAATTTATTAAATAATTAATTCCACTCGTTATCCAGGGAGTAAAAATATATTGGATACTTGTCGTTGATTTATATTTAGTTAGATATCAATGCATAGAGGAAGTCACTTATCATTTTATCTTTATAAAGTTTTAGGAACGAATTGAAAGCCAAGAAACAAATAGCTGTATTACGCATATTCTACCAGCGAAATTACTTCATTTAGCTTTGATTAACAAAAAAGTGTATTTATGTATCAAGTGCACTTGACACTAGAAGGAGTTTCCAAGAATTCTGCCGTCCCTGATGTAATATTTTAAATCCTCCCACTACTATAACAAATAGCTGAGTAATTTATTACCAAAAATGATGTTATTCTCCTTCAAAGTATTGTAACAATAAAATATCATACGCCAACCACGCCCAGTTACAGTAAAACAATTATTTATTATTTAACAAACACAACGCTTTTGACTTTGATTGGTTAATTCGCAACAAATGAACGAAAAGGCCATTCAGAGGAAAGAGCGTTGCATAGTTGAACAAAATAAACTATATTACATTACATTATAGGCATTCTGCAGACGCTCTTGTCCAGAGCGACGTACAACTCAAAGTGCATTATGCCTGGGCCCTGGGACAAGAGTGTTAAAGTGTTAGATTAGGGTAAATATCCCGAATGGACTAAACCCTCCGCATGACTTGCTCTATATCCACACCAAGCTAAACTAAAAAGGTTAGGCTCAAACCTATAATTAGTTGGGCAGCTTTAAAAGTAAGGGCAGAGAAGGATAAAATAATGGTGTACAGTGTGCTAGAGGTCCTATGTATGTTGCAGTATGTTTATCTTACTTGTGCGTCGACACAACAGCACATGCCTGCCACTTTGCTTCCAATGCATTATCCTGACTTAAAAAATACAGAGGTGGGAGAAAAACGCCATTGAAAATACAGTATATGCACTGATTATATATTATCGAGTACACTCACGAAATAGATATACATAATATATATTTATATCCTCTTACTTTTTTAGACGTGACGATATACGCGTTTTTGCACGGTAGGATATAGTTATAAGATTGTAAAGAGTTTTATGGCATTTTCAAAGTTAAATTTAAACAGTCAACTTTACCCCTCCCTTTACAAAAGTTCGCTACGACCCATCGACGTGAACGCCAAGAAATATGTCGGATATATGCATATAAATACTGATAGATACTGTTAAATATGAATGAGTCATTGGACTATGTTATGTGTAGGTGAAGGTCAGTCTGCCACATGGATGCAGAAAATTATATGACATAATAAATATGACAACTGTAAGGCCAAATGTTGGTCTAGATTTCAAACTTGCATCATAATATTGTTGAATGCAACCTTCCACCATCTTTCACAGTACATTACACGTTTAGTAGCCTACACAGTGTGCTCCAGTACCAGGTCGATGAGTAGAGAGATACGTAACGAGCAATACCGCTTGTTACCACAAAGAGGCAGGCGCTACACAGTAAAGTGGTTTGGAATAACTTTTGGCTTATCCACATGGGATCCCCATTGAATAAAAAATCTTTGTGTTTTATATTTTCTCGTTGAATATTAACATTTCGTTGAATCATCTACACAGGCCATTAGAGAAATGGCTTAAGCATTTCAATAGTGATAACGAATCAGAAATGTAACCATTACCTTCTCTGGGAGTCTTTATTTTTCCTGTCATCACATCAGCGTTCCTTTTTTTCCTGTAATCGGTGGTGGTGGGTGGTGATGGTGGTTGTCCCCACTCCCAATGTTTAATTCGTCACACTCTGTGTGCCAATTAGTTAAATGTCTGAAACATTAATTGTAATTACTAAGGAAAGGGTTTTCAGCCCAGCACTAACATAGACATGGTATTCTTCAATAGTATTCGTCTTGCACGTGACGTTAAAAGAAGTTACTTTGACATTTTTCAGTTTCTGGTATTAAAGTAAAACATGTGTTGCTGAAGCCCACTTCACTCTTTATGGTATTGTTGATATCGAATTTAATGCGGAACAAACTGCACCAATGACTGTACATTTATTTATTGCACCAGCGCTTTGCTTTTAATTAGTTTCAGGTTTACAAGAACTATTAAATTCAATTTAGCTAAACATGAAATGCAATGAATACTTTATCAATGAGTTCCCTTAATTTAATTCCCAGATGAATGGCTACTTAAATTTATTAATATGACCTTCTTGTGTTGTCTTTACATGTTAAAATATTCAAAATAAAATATCTTCTTCAACGAAAGCCTTTCTTCTGCCCACCAACGGTTTACATACGTGCGTTTACCTCATCTCACAATAAAGATGTACAGCTAAACAACTGAGAACATAATTAGCCTCATTTGTATAATTACACTACGACATGAAATACACAAAACACCACATTATTTTCCCATAAATAATGAAGAAAACACCCTCGAAAAGCAAAGAACTTGAACGCACTGTTAGATGCTTCAGCTTCGAAGTAAGACATATGGACCATTTTAGAACAACGAAATTACATGTAATATATGTGTGCGATAAATTGTTGGGCAGGGACGCTGCTTAGACCTATCAGCGCTCTGTTTCATAGGCGAACCCAGGGAAGCTCTGGGATGTGTAATTTGAGAGTGGGGGAGGGGCCAACTTTTGCCTGCGCCTGACGTCAGGCCGTTGGAGACAAGCGGCGAAAGGCCGTAGAGTAGAGAGAGCTGCCATAAACAGAGGGCGTCTGCGCCTTTAAGAGGTGGAAATCGAAACAATAAACCGTTCGGGGTGTCAATGTTCTAACAATGAATATAATCGACATGGTTTTGATAAAACTCTTGTTTTTGTTTTATTGCATACGGAACGCTGATGGTAAGTAGCATTCATTTGTTTCAATTTACAAAGAAAGTGTTTGATCCGTAATCGGATGGAAGAAACGGGATAGAGGAGGGAGGGGTGACTAGTCGGCGTTAGAGCAAGCTGGCTAGCTAGACTGAACACTGCCGGGAACCTGCTGTTCGGAAGTAGAACAAGAACAAAACTGGGACGTTTTTGATTGCAACTTTTTGGTTGACTAAAATGCATTAGCATAGTATCTCAACACACTCTGGCATATGTTTACCGGATCAAAGTTATCGAGGTTGCTAAGTTCGACGCGGCAGACATTGCAAGCTTGCCAGCTAACAGCATATTAATAAGATGGAGGGGACCGACTGAGCTTTCTTGTAGTTGAAGCTATGACAGAACATCTAGCTAGCTCGTTCTTATCTGTAAACCATAGCAGTTTACCACATTCGGAAGTCGAGGTTTTTCAAAGCCAGTCACTTTATTATTGTATGGCTTGGTAATTATGCTTTCCCCCTGTAGCTAACTGATTAGCTAGTTGGGTATTGCCGAGGATCATGGCTAAATTGTCATGAATGAAAGAAAAGATATCCTTGGTATCTAGTGCGCTGTTGTTTGCGGTTGACTTTTGGTCTAAATTACTTGCTAAGATAGCTAGTCTGTTGATCCATAGGGTTGTTTCTGAGGTAAGAATACATTGACGTTTGACTCAAGGTACAACTGCAATGACATTTATTTTACGACCAGTTCGTTTAAGCTCTCAAAAATGGCAAATGCGCATGCGAAGCCAACTCGTTTAATACATTGCACGGCAGCCAGTATTGTGGCCAGTCGTTAACAAGATAGCTTTTTTGTTCAACGCAAGTCTTAGAGTAATTGTGAGATGTCCTCAGTGGTTTTATGAAAAGGACACAGGTTGGATTGCAAACTGGGTAGCATGATGGAACAATGTAGGTTAACCTGTTTATGCCAATCCAGTGATACAACATTCGTGTACAGCCATTCAGTTGAAGAGTAAGCAACGCAAGGTAACTGCTAGCATTTCAATCGCTGAAGGCCCAAAGCCACACGACACTTTTGGGACAAAATAGTACAGTATTCACGCAGATAACTTAGCTAGCCTTTCATGGAGCCCGAAAAAGGATAAAGCAGGATGAGACAAAGCGTCCTCGGGTGTTGTGCAATGTCATGAGGATTCCACGGAACTTCTAATTGGTGATTTTGGCTGTCTGCCGTTCTGCGTGACACTGCCTAAGTAACATTTCCACATAATATAACAACCATTGTTGCATAACTGTATAAATCACGAATCCTTCATGTGTCTTGTAGCCGATGCAATGATGCATTATCTGGCTAGCAAGATAGTTGGTGCCGACAATACCCTTTTTATGTTGCGTTCTGTCAGTTCCGCCCATTTTGCCAGTTTAAGTCAACCGTTAAAAATAAATTTCAGTCTCTAATTTTAATATTTAGAACCATGAATAATAAATTGCATACACGTCCTTGAGGGCACAAACACGAGGGAGGGTTGTTTCTGACCTGATCTGTTTTGATTGAGAACACATTTATTTAACCAATTTAATTGTACAGTAGCAATGTAATGAATAATACAGCCTGGAAAGTTAAAATGGCACAGGATGCCTCACTTGAAAGTCTGAATTTTAACAGCAGAAATATGTTTGTAGTTATGATATCCATTTGCAGAGTAGACAACAAAAATGGATGTGCAGTTCACAAAATAATACTGTTTGCACTTTCTTAGATAAGTAATCTTGTATAAATGACTTGTGGGCTTTTAGAACAAGGCCTTGAAAACCGTTTTGTATTATTGTTAACACCTGGAAGTAGTGTTTAAGTGGTTTTTACAACGTACATGTAAATTACAGATGAGCAAAGTTGGCAGTGAAGAGCTGAATGCAAGGAACTCATCCCCATATAAAACTGAGAGTCTGGTGTTTTTATTAAAAAGGGCACTGTGGTTAAATTTGGGGCATACTACTTGAACAAGGTGTATTTGAACGGCTTTGGAATAAAACGAGCGTGGAATCTTGAGGGGGAACAAACAATTGCAGTCAGTGTGTATTAAGATATGACAGCTGATGCTTTGCAAACAGAGCAGGCGGCTCCTTCTGTACTGAGAAAATTGGTTTGAAAATGTAATTGAAAGTGCTGTTTCCAGACAACACTGGGAGATGGAAGGGCTGTTGGCAGCCATCTTTTCAAAAGTGATTTGTACTGGCACAAAAAAAGAGAAAAGAAAACGAAAAGACAATCTTTAGGTAACAGCATACCGGTAAATGGCGATGGTGCCATGCAGTGAAAAGACACTGAAAGATTATAGGTTGTAGTTTCCCAACTTAATGTACTGTACGAGATTTCAAAGCCACTCACTTGTTTGCCTTTTTGTCCACTATTTGTTGAAGAAAGCAAAAACATACAGACATACCAATGAGGTACATCAGCTTTATTTTTCTGCTTTAAAGAAGCAAATGAAAAATTTAACAGACACTTTTAAATATTTCATATGCTTTATGGAAATTGCAGGGGTCCAGATGTTGGAATAAAACATAAGCCTATTTGGCCCTCCTCAACAAATATCCACTTGGAATATTTTTATCATGCATATTTTGCTTCTTTGGTAATTGTGCTTTTGCAGTGCATTGCCTTCCCATAGAGTTGTTGATTTTTTTTTTTTTTAAACTTCAGAAACAGGAGTCTGTCTTACTCAGCAAAGAAGTTTGCTTTAGTAATAAAAACACTTCCAGTTGGAGTGGTAGTGAATTTGTTTTAATATCCTCTGGGTTCTTTATTCAATAGCTGGCAGGCCAGATTACAATATTGCATTCTAAATATAATTTATAACAGTGCTTGCAACACACCCATATATGTATATGGAAATGCTTTGAGAGTTAATTAAAAAATGTTGTACACTTGTTGTCTAGTGACATGCACACAGCTGGCTAAAAAGTTAGCTGATCAAGGCTGAAATTGAAAATGGTATTTTCTGTATGATTGATGACCTTTGATGCCAGCAGCAGCTTTCTAGGGTCCTGTTATGTGGCAACATTAAACAAAATGGCAAGAGGTTGGCAAGTTAAGGCTAATCTGTCTTATGTAGGCAGTCTAATAACTGTCAAGACATACAGATCCTCCAGTTGCTGCATCACAACTCAAAAACACACTTTCCTGTAGACTATTACCAGGTACATTCAAAAGCTGCCTAGCGCTATGTCTTCGGAAAGAGGCACTGGAACTTTCCTCTACAACAAGCATCTGAGGTATTTAATAGGTGCACCTTGTCAGAATTAACTGCACTTAAAAACATTTAGTCTTATAACCTAGTCCTATATTTAATTTTACATAGCACTTTCCTGTGTTACATTACTAGTTGAGCTTGGATTTTTCATTCTGGATCCATCCCACATCTGTGAGTATACTGCTGTCATAATCTGAGCTAAATGTCTGAATCCAGTTCTGCTGTCAGACAGCTCACCAAGAATGCCTAATTTTGAATGATTTTGGTTTATCTGACACAGTGTAACTACTCCTTTCATCTGACATGAATGTTGTGGCAGAAGCTCAGCTCTGAGTATAAAACTGAAATGCACTGGGACAGGATGTCTTGTACTTTTCTCCCACTATTCTAGACACTAGCTATGACAATCTCAAATTATGTGTTAAATTGGAAAAACATTTTGCATATTCATAATTCCACACAGGATAACAGGAAAAGAGTTTGTTTTACCTTAAGTGGATGGGGTATTTATGATGCGAGATCTGGGTGTGCGTTTCAGTCTCTGACACATTTGGTGTAAGATTGACTATTTCATGTCGTACATTAAATAGTGGAGCAATTTTAAATGATGTAACAGCTATTTTGATCAAAAGAAACTTGCCTGAAGTAATTGAATGTTCCCATGGCCTCTCCTGCAGGTTCTGAGATGCAACATACTGTGCATGCTGAGCGGCCCCCTCTGCAGCCAGTGTGAATGCATTGCCTGTCTGAGACGCTTACAGTAGCCAATCCTGAGAAAAGGCTCATTTGACCCTTCATTAACCATCATTAAAAATGTTTCACAAAAACTACCCCCGATCAGCTGTGAGCTCAAGAGGAAAGTGCAAATTATTGAATATGAAATCGATCCAAAGCTTGTGGCTGGTGCTGAATAGTGCTTTTAGTTTTTTAATCCTACTGCACTGGCTGAACATCAGAGCTGCATCATCATATCAGGGCATTGGAAACACTGTGGCATTTTTCTCCTTTAATCCTTTACACTGCAGATACATTGCAGAACATTTTTGAGAGTGTTCTTTATGAGGTACTGTGAGTACTTTTGAAAGTATTTATATGTATTTAAGTTATGACAAAATCTTGGTTACAAAAATATGAGCAAATTATCCTGCAGTAAGTGAAACACATCATTTGACCCCTCAGCTTATTTTGAAAACAAGAAATTTACAGACTGAAGTAGAGATCAGTGCATATACGTTTTTACAATAGAAAATGTTGTTCCAACAAAACAGTGTTCCCCTAAGCACTGATATCCATTTCAGTGTGACCAAAGAGAGTCTTTTTTTTTTTTTTTTTTTTTTTTTTTTGAGTTGTGCTGAGATCTGTGATCTGTCTGTAGTAATTCTAACAATTGTTAAGAGGGCTTTCATTTGTGATTTAAAAATTGAATGCACTGGAGGGTGGGCAGACCTTGTAGTGTGAGCCATGTTATCGATCCCAGCAGGTTATGGTTCTGACACTTATTGAACTGTGGTCTTTGTTCAAATATTGTGTGCTGTAAATTACTTAGAATTGGGTATACCTCACTAACAGAAAATAAAGCCAATACGCAACAACAAAACATTGTCATTGACATGATGTTCACTGCACTTTGATGATTATTACAGAACAACAATGCTCCACATTTATTGGTAAGTGTTTAAGCAGATCCTCTTGTCCTCAAGCAACTCGGTGTCCTTAGCTTACCCTCCCGAGATAGGCGCTGAATGATGTGACCTTTGTTCATTGAGCTTTCCCTTATCTGGTAGCAGCTGTAAGACAACACTGAAATGGAATTGCTTACAGAATGAGTTTTATAGATCAGACCATGAATGGAATCTTATTTGTGAATGGTTTGTGTGTGCGCGTGTGCGTGCGAGCGAGCGTGCGAGAGCATAAAATCACAATCTGATACCAAGCTTGTGAAGCAGTGTGAAGTTGTGAGTGTGTAAGATTGTGCTTGCCTGTGCTTCATACAATCCACATAAAAAGTTGTCTGTGTTTGTAGCAGAGTTAATCCCTGAGCAAAACTCTGAAAGCAGTACCTGTCAGAAGGAGAGGTGAGGCATGGCCCTGTGTCTCTGGGCATGTGGGGTTTTTTGTGTCCTTGTGGCAGCAGTGTTGCTTCTGCTCTGCACCTGTTCTACCTTGTGCAGATGGACCCCCTTCTACCAGCCAGCCTCCTCTGGTGAAGATCAAACGTGCTCACTCAGCTCCTGTGACGATGCCCGCTCACTGCTGTTGCCCAGGGCACTGTGTGGAGCAGAGCCCAATCGGAATGATGACCTGTATCATAGTAGCTAAGAAACAGGGTCTCCGCTTTTTCATCAGCCCGTCAAAAATTACCTGTAGATTCAAATCAAATCTGTATTTTTTTGATTTAGTAAAGGGAAGATCTTCCAGCATTCAGCTGTTGGCTGGTGTTTATTTCGGTCCTTGCTCTGGGCAGGCAAGGAGGCTTGAGAATACTCAAATGGCAATGGGCTTGTCTGGGAATGGAGTTCTCCCTTGCCCTCAAGAGCCTGGCCTTTGACCTGGTGGTAAATTGCTATATCTGCTGTGAAGGAGACTATCCATTTACATACAGTGGTTTACCCTTTTTTTTTGTTTGTTTTTCCATGTCTGCCAATTTAAACCTCAAGTGGATAAGCCATGATTAACCCACAAGACATTGCATCATTCCCTGTCAAAGTATCGCCAGGGTGCCAGTGGAATCTTTAATACCTTATATTTGCCTTGGTCACATGGGCATCACTGTCAGTCTCCTGACAGTCCAAAATATCATGGCTTAAAGGGTTCATGGTTCACTTTAAGGCCAAATTAAGAGCAAGGGTCCAGAGATAACTTCCTGTTTCACAGGAAATGGGTATGAATTTAATTTTTTATTTATTTTTTTTTACATTCAGGGGTTTCCAAAACGTAGTGGTGAAGCTAGTTATTTTATTACTGTTTTGTCCATCTCATGGTTTAGAGGTTTGTGGTTATGTGGGTTTGGTTAAACATTAAGGCCACTCTGTTTTGCTCAGATACCCTGTACTGTGTTTCAGTGATGTTTCTCTGCCAGTTGATAATCAGCACTGTATTGCACGATTTCTACATTTTGCCATTACTTGTTTACTAAAGTCAGTATTTAGTGGGCCATGATTGTGGTTTGGTTTGTGACAAGTCTGCATGGCCCTGCCATAGTAAGAGATAAATCTGCAGGTGTCAAGACTGAAATCACACCAAGCTGGGCAATCATGCATAAGAGAAAATGTTGCATGGCAACAGCGAAGGCAATGCGGAAGACGCCATTGTTCTACAATGGAATGCAATCTTTTTCTTTTTTTTAAAACCTTTGAAAATCATCCATTGGTGTGGAAGGCATGCTGATGTAGGCCTTGGATCTTGAGGTATCTTAGAGGATGGGGTAACAGACCATGACGCCATGTTTATCTAATATTAACCTCTGCTGATAGAAACCTTTAATACTGTGTGGTTCTCCTTTGTGTTAGTCTCCAGCTCTTCTGAACATTGCAGATGGAGCTTAGAGAGAAATCTAGATATCTATATTTAGAGACATGATCACCAGTTGCAGTTTTGAAGCTTTGAGTTCTATTTAGGTTACCTGTTTGTTTTTTCCCAGAGGGTGGAATTGACAAGGATGAACTTTAACTGAATGCTCCTACCATTCTGAAATTGTTGACTGGAGCATTGTTTAAAGAAAGCAAATTTGCATGCTCCTTTAGCATGCACTAACTCCTGATTCAGTAGCTTTTGTCTTTTATGTGATCTTATGTATTTTTTTTTATGCCTGATTCTCATTTCATGAAGCACATGTCATTGTTTTTGTCTTTTTCTGACACCTTATTTACAGTGGTCAGAGACATGATCTGCTCTGTCTTTATGCTTCCCTTTAGTGTGGAAGACAGGCTCATTCTGGTATACTGAGGCACAAGGTACATTGTTTCTTTGTGTTTCAATTCTCCCCCCTCCCCCTCAGTTGACTAGTTGTAGATGTTGTGACCAAAGCAATTGCCCACACAACATAGCACAGCACTCTGATAAAAAACAAAAGCTTAATTGTTTCCAAAACATCTGCTGCGGCCCATCTGATCACAGGCTCTTCAGAGGTCAGAAAGCCTTGCCGTCCAGCACAGGCCACTGTTGAGGTAACTGATCAGCTCCACAACACAAACAACTGTCACTATACAAAGCCACTGTCAAGTCAACCCCCATGCCCAGTGTGTCCGTCACTGGTCACCATCACTCAGCGCGGTGGGCCTCAACCTTCTTGTTTGGAGTTTTTGGTCATGGATCTTCTGTGATGCTCCAGGCAGATTTCATATCAGGCATAATGTATTTTTGAATTGAAATATCATTGCTGGCTGATCCTCAAGCTTGCTGTGCTGTCAGATGCACTTCATTAACCCAGTCTCACTGTGAGCCCAGAAGGATGAGTCACTGGTCCCAGTTCAGATCCCCTCTGACAGGCGCTCCCCTCTTTACACCTCACATATCACTGTGGGGAAAAAAATTGACGACTTTGAAAACTTCTCTTAGTATCTGCCTTGGTGCCCTGTCAAGTGAAGATGCATTTTATAGCTTGCTGGCAGTTCTCTGTTGGGGATGTGGGTGCTCAGATTGACTGGAACAGTATATAGACATAAATCCCCCATACATTTTTCTTTATTTTCCCCCCTCTCTGCTGCTTGACGTTAAGGCTGTTATTAAATGTAGCAGGATCACAGAAAATCTATGCCTGATAATGGAGGTTTCTCAAAGGGCCCAGTTTAGACTTTATTTTAGAAAGTTGCTGAAATCCTGTTCTGCTAGTTGTTTCCCTCTATGTTGCTCCCGGGTCTACAGCGGAAGCAAGGTGTCATGCAAGTTGAACAGCACTAGTCATTTACATTACCCATCTGCATGTCTTTTCCTAAAATATTCATTTAAATAAAGTCCATCAGCTTGTTAACTGGAAGGAAAACAGTGTCGTTGTCCTGAGGTAGGGTTGGGTAAAATCATGGGTGTTGACAGTGAGGTCAGTAGATCCTGGCGGGAAGTGTCCCTAGTTGTTGTTTTTTCTGTTCTGTGTGCGTTTGAGCCGTCAGGAAGGAGGCTTCCTGATCCCGGTTCCATGTCATCTGTTTCCTCCCATCCCCCTATTCATATGACATAACATCTGTACTGTCCTGGCTCCATCCTCTGTCCATTCAATTTCTGTTTTGCATTAGAAGTGACCTGCACACAGAGCATGTAAGGGAGAGCTACATTTTGTATTACTCAATGTTTGGGAACTTGTATGATGTGCTGTTGCTGCTGGATTACAGGGCAGGGAGCTGACTTCAGGCCGGCACCTTATTCTCCACGGCTGTTTCTTTGCTGTTTCCTACACTGGCCTAAAGCCGCAGGATTCTGATCAGACTGCCATTATTGTAGTCAGAGGATGCTACTGACCACAGATCCAGTGTAGGCGTTTCATAAAATAATTGGGCAGCATTGTTCCTGGACAGGGAACAGCCGTGCTGGAAGAAATTAAATTTTTTTTTGAAGATTGTTATAGAAATGGAAGGAAGGAGACATAGGCTTTTTACTCCTCTAGGTGTGTGAGAATTAATGGATTTTAGAATGTCTGTTCAGTCAAGATGGCAAGTCTTGGTCTCACCTTTCATTCCGGTGCACACTAAAGCTAGCTGGGGATAGCATGTTGCTGGATGAGTCATTCACCTGTGTCAGAGGTGGCTCCCTAAGGCTGAGGAGATGAAGAGGGGTAAATTATAGTGATGAGGAGTAAGAGCAGGTGACTGGTTAAACTAAACTTCTCCTGTCACTGCCTCCAGGTGGAGGACCCACCTAAAGTAAGCTCCTTTTTTAGCTTCCTACAAGATTAAAGCATTCAGTTTAATTGTAGGTCATATGGCTTAGTGTTACGTTTTTGACTACAAACATTGCATCATGTGCCACATTGCATAATCTGATTTATTTCTTTGCATTTATTCTTTCTTCTCACAAAGCGGCAGCTAGGGCATCACTAAATAATAGAGCCCTTATACAACACACCTAAATTCAGTTCAATGGCCGTTAAATCTTCCAGTGATTTGTAATATAGTACTATTGTAAGCCTTTATTGACTGTATTGGAGGTTTGCTGTAAGAGCTTTGTCCTGGTATGGCACTGAATGATGCCAATTTGAGCACTTTTTTTGTTTGCTTGTAATGCAGCACACCACACAGCATAAAAAAACTGCCAGTGTTTCCTGGCAGATTGATCTGTCATTTATTTATTATGTTGTCCTCAGTTATAAAGCTCACCCCTTGGGTTTTATTGTTGGGACATCAATGGTATACCAGTCTAGACAACAGGATTCTTTGTCGGATGGGGAAAAAAGCACACACATCTAGGCATATTTTGATCCTGACTCATTTCTTGGGCTTTGTTGCTTTTTGCATAAACATGCGGTGGCTGAATGAGCCAGGCCCGTGACTCCCACACGCCAGGGCCACGGAACCAATACAATACCACACTGTGTCTCACTGTCAGGCTCCGCAAATGGGCCCTCTGTTTTCTGCCCAGCATCTTGTGATTTGTGAGTCTCCCTTGTTTCACTGTTGTGTGTGTGTGTGTGTGTGTGTGTGTGTGTCATTGTCATTGTTATCAGTGTACTTGTTTGTTGTGTTTCTTGTTTTAGTTTGTTTTATGCGTTTGTGATTGACAGAAATCCCTGGAAAACTGTCCATTGAGGCCTTGTAACGGAGCATGTTGACTTTGGCCTGTTCATGTGTAATCTCACTCATTGTAGTAGTGTGTGTTCAGCATTCCATAAATACTTCATTAGTGGTGCTTCATTTTCGTATTCCTTTTGCACAAGAGGAGCTAGGGTGCTTCTAAAGGGGATGATGATGGCTGAGCTTTTCAGTGGCGTGAACGGAGGAATGCAGAATCTAAAAAAGATTTTTTAAACACATTCAGGAAAAAGCTGGAATATTATACCTTTTTAAGGTCCAGTGAAAGACAAAATAATGATCAGCAAATTAAAACTTTGGCAAGGAATTACACACCACCTCTTTGGGTTCTAACTTCAGCTGATCCTGGGAGTTATGAACAGTGGGAAGAGTCATTGGAAAAAAAGTCATGATGAGGGTGTACCCAATGGGGCATTACAGATGAGGTCAAACAGAAGAGTGACCGTGTATGCTTACAAATACGCATCTGTTGGAAATTATTAATGCATGCACACTAGGGATGCGAGAAAAAATCGATTCAGTTATAAATCACGATTCTTGTGACAAACGATTCTAGATCGTGGCACTGATGAAAAATAGATCCATTAATTTTAAAAAAATATATCACATCTATTTGCACTGTAATATGGAATCGCAATACTTATAGAATCAGAAGCCAAATATCATTGTCATATTGAATCAGGAGGTCTCTGGCAATTCCCACCCCTATTTAACGGTGTCCTTGGTTTTTTAGGTGGGAAAGAAGAATGTCACAGGAGTAGGCTACATTTAATTACTTCTGTTCAGTTCAGGTGTGCAGCTGTTGTTTTTGTGTGAAATTAATATTTCAAGGTATAAAGCTATAGAGGTATGACTCAATGTTTTTTTTTTTCTTTTTCTTTTTTAACATGGTTCAAGGTTTTAAAATTTTAACCTAAAAAACTGGGGAAAACATTTTAATGTCAAATCAGGATAGTAATAGAATTGTGATACTTACAGAATTGCAATACTAATCAAATCAGCACCTTGGTATTGTGATAATATCGTATCAGGAGGTCCCTGGCAATTCTCATCACCAATGTACACTGAGTTAAAAGCTAAATGCTCAACTATATCATAACAGAGCAAAAGACAAATGATTACATCTGCACTAGTAAAGCATGAAATCTGTTTTGTCTCATCTTCAGGCAGTCACTAAATATACACATTTCATTCAGTTGTTGTATATGTGCGAGAATGGATGTTTAAATGGAAATGCTCCATTTCTCTTTCAGTGCCATTTTATCTTTTTGTTAGTCTAGCTTTTATGCTGTCGCAATGGGTTAGAAATTCAGACGGTGAAAGTAGCCATGTTTGTGGAGATCTGAGAGTCTGCAGTTACTTTACCTTTAATTTCCATGGTAACCATTGTCAGATTGACCTGGTTTGTGATGTAAGAAATGGATGAGGTAGTCAAGTTGACTGCAGAAATAGCCACATCCTCCAGTGCCCTAGCTGTCAGAGGTCTGTGTAACTGAAAATCTTTACACTGTTCAATGACTAAGAAGGGGGTGCTGTTTAAAGGAGACCTAATCTTTTTGGTGTAAACACATTTAAACATACACATCATAGCTGTTACGTGGCTTGGATTTGAATCCTGTATTTTTCTTTACAAGATGTAACATCTTATTTGGGGGATGTTTTTTTTTTGCCCTTTCAATATGCTGTGAATACTTTTGGTTTTTCACAAGGAATTTTTAAGCACATTTAGCCTATGGAATTCAACAAGACTAGTTGAAATAACACACACTGATTAATAAAAGATGTAACGGTTGACATTTAACATAACTGGGTGTGAGATCTACTGCATTAAGATGTGTATATTGTTCTCTGCATCAGTTGCACCTGTAACTGTATTGCACTTGGAACCTGTAGAAATTAAGGTCTGTTCATTGAATATGTCATAGGAGTTGTCATTCGAAAAAATGAAAAGCTGTTCTGTTTGATTGGAGCTTAACCTTTGGTTTGTGGAATGAAACACATGTATAAGTTTGATATAAATGAGATGTAATTTCTTGCTTTCAACCAAACTTTTGATCTGTATTCATGAAGAATACAGAATGTTCATCTAGGATCACTTCTGCCTTTTAGCTCTTTTAACGGTATGGATTTTGATGTGAGAATCCTGATCTTAGATCAGTGCATTCACTCTGAGGCACTTTATGAATGCAGGTCCCGATTTTATTCAGTTTTGCTTCAGTAAGGTTCAGATTTTGTCCTGCATTGAAACTAAGCAATTGTTCACACTTGCCACAAGGTGAATTCCATTCCATAGGTCTGTCCACAGTTTCATTGAAAATAATGAAGCAGAGCTCCATTTTTCACCATAAGCACAATGCTAAAAAAAACACTGCAACAACATGCCCTGGAGGCACAACTCCCATTCCTGCCAGTCCTCGCATATAAGAGGAGTGTGCAGATGACTGGTGTCAATTGTTAGTGAATGAATTCAACGTGAGTTTTCCTGTTGACGGCTGTGGGGACATTGGCGGGACTTGGTGTGGTGGTTTCACCAGTTGCCTTGGGAAACGCCAGCCAGTCACCGTTCCATCTTCATTAACTTCAGAGGAATCACGGCCGGCTGGCTGCTCCCCGGCTTCACAGACTTTCTCAGGTGTCACCAGAGTCTAATGGAATTGATGGCCTACATCTAAATCTCAGCCTGTCATCATGAGAAGGATCTGCACCTCTCAGAATTGTATCAGTGCCAAAGCCTTCCTCCTATCTCTGGATATAAGCTCAAATGTAACGAGCAGTAACAGATGAAGGTGATGGCAAATAGCAGTTTTTTTATAAACAGAGACCTGAAATGAGATATTTTTGGTCTAGCAGCTTATACCTTCCCTACTTTGTAATGAATGGCTTTTATCTCTATAAAAAGGAACTAGCAATTTTTTTCAGTTTTTTAAAAGGGGCAACCCAATGAAAGTAATTATTTTTAAACTGAAACTTTTATTAAATGAACAGATAAAAAAACTACTTTGATGCTATGCCTGTTTACTCAGTTTAGATTTTAAAAAGACTAAAAAATTTGATTTATTTCTTAACTTGGTATGGTGCTTCTTAACAGACAGCTTAATATGGAGGTCCTGCTGACCACAGTTGTGCAAGTAAATGATTGATGTTGCGTGCAACCAGTTATAACAAAGACTGTACCACTGCAAGCCTACTCAGACCTGCTCCATGTACCTGTCACAGTGTGAGCACTGACTGTGTCTTAGCAATGAATGGTCATCAGCAATATTAACTCTGGCTTAAAAATGACTTGTGTTGTCACAGAGGAAGTATTTCTCCATGCCCACCCTAAAAGCACTGAGCTTTGAAACAATTGGGGGAAATGTATTATTGAGTGTACTAATGGGCTCTTCACATCTGCAGCATTCTGGATCTGCAGCATTTCTGTCTCATCACACTTTTAGCAGTCTTGATCAGAAGAGAAGTGGGTGCACAACCACAATATTGTAGAGCCAGTCTGCACCGATCATAGACGGCTAGAATTCTATAGCAGATACAGGGGTTGTATTACAAAGTAGGCTGTGATCAAAGTTTGATATTTGGCTGTATACATTGTGAAGATAGCCTGCTAGCTGCACTACATGGAAATGTGTGTGCTGATTTGATACCAGTTGATTCCTACAGCTATCTAGCCCTGGCTCATCTTTGGCAAAGGCCAACGTGGTATCACGATTTGGCTCAACCATATCCAAATTCCTTATACTGTATTTTGCTTTTGCCTAAATTTGTTTTTACTGTTAACCGTTATTTTTATTGGTTTTCTGTGTGAGAGCCAGCTGTTTTTTCAGCTGTGCATAAGCAACTTCCGGATGCTTTAGCTGACAGTGAGTATTTTGCTTACTTTGCTTACACCCACCTGTATCCTTGATGAACTGTCAATCAAAGGTTAATGTCTGGTTTCTGGGAAAATGTATGCTTTCCATCAATTACCTGGAAAAAGTTTCAAAGAATGTTATTTTATTGTGTTTAGAAAATGTTTGAAATAAATGTTAAGCAAGCTTTAACACAATAACCATTTTAGACATTTATAAAAAGCAAATAAGTGGATTTCACGTTTTGATAAATTTTCCATAATTTAAGGTTTTAAATTTTGGGTTTGTTTTTGTGTGTGTTCAGTAAAACCATTCATTTTTTGATTGTACCACTCTGCAGATTTGCCTCTAGTCTGTCATTTCCAGCTCCTGTGGTATGAACAGAATAAATGCAAAATCTATTCTATTTTACTTTCAAATGAATTGGTCCTTTGTGAACTCCCCCTCTAAACAAAGAGGAGTCTTTTATTTAGTGTGATGTTTTTCTTCTCTCTTAAAAATCTTTTTTCCCCTCTAAAAAACTGATAGACACGTGTCTATTAATATTGGATTTTCATTTCTTTCAGTCGTGTGGACTAGTGCGTCTTTTTTTTTTTTTCTTCCTGGATTCTCTCTGATTCTTACTGTAAAGGATGGTGAATCGATGGAGCTGTAATCGATTGGCAGGGCTGGGCATGCTCTGTGTGTGTTCTTCCTAGAGGCCCCTCCCTCGTCCTCCTATCCATCTTTTCCAGGCTGTTAAATTGAGTCTGAACCTTTAAAGTCTCCATGTGCTCTAAAATGCTGCTTTCCAGCCTTTTCCATTAAAAAATGAGCAGCGAGCTTTCACACAAGTGGCCATTGCTGCCTTAATTCAGGCAAATTGCTGCTGTGGTACTATTAACATTGCACTTGTCAATACCCCTTTTTGTCCCTCTTGCTTCTGATGATAGTCTTCATTTTAAAACTGTAGAGCATTTCAGTTTTAATTTTTCCACATTGTTGCATCCTTTGTAAACCTATTTAATGTGATTTTGGTCTCAGCATGTCTCTGAAAGCTCCGTTAACAGATTGCTTATTATGCTAGGGTTGAGCCTTTTCCTTCTGTGCCCTTCAGAGGGAGGTTTAAGTATGTACAGTGGAATAACACAATGAAGAACAAGAAAGGATTAATAAAACAAATGATTCATGAACTACATTTGCCGCAACAGGTAGAAAAGGCAAAATTGCCTTGTTTCAACATGAGACATTGTTTTGATCCACATGGTGTTAAGAGATTGTGCGAGTATATCTATATGTATGTATGTGTGTGTGTATACATTAACAGAGCAGTAATATCCTGTGGTTCAGTATTGAAGAGGATTTGAAGGTTGTGTGAAGAACTTCCAAGCAGCAGCTAAATCAAATATCTTTGTTTTGGTGTCTTTGACCAATGGAGCTGAAAATATTGCTAGCTGAGGAAACACAAGAATTGCCAATGCCAATCGATTAGCTCAGCCAATGTTGCATTCATGAGTTCCATTCACACTGCACAGCCTCCTTCTCAAAAATGCTAATAAATCACCTCCCAGCTTGTGTGGAACATGACTCTTGGTCTTTGCTGCTTTAGGATGTGGCTGGAATACTTCCACACTGAGGTAAAGGTAGTTTCCTGTACTAGCATGAAGGTGGGGGGAAAAAAAGGTGGCTTCAGCTATACCATGAGAAGTGTTCATCTAACACTGTTAAGTATGTACTGTGTCTGAATATAAATCTGTAAACTTTGAAAGCAGAGGGCAAATGTGAGTCTCTATGGTAGGCCAGACCTTCAGCATCCATGGCTGGAATACTGTATAATTTCAAGGAAACTTGATGGTTCATTCCCAGCTGCAAACAGAAAATCCAAACACCAGAAAAACACAGTATGGTGAGTAACAGCTTACCTCATGTCTTCAGACCTAGCTTTGGAGACCCTCAGGTGTGCTGGCTTTCATTTTCACTCAGCTGAACCAGAACTGGGCCAGTTCTGGCATGGAGGAAGGGACATTGAGTGAGTGTCCAGTTTCCATTCCTCCCAGATTCTCAGAGCCTGAAAACCCTGGCCCCCGCTACACTGTGTAGCAGAGATCTTATGAGCTCAGCTTTATTTCTGATCATGGAATAAATGAATTAATTTGCCGTTCTCTTGGCCTGGTTTGTTTGCATAATGTGTAATCATTGCCTTTTAAAAAGCCCTTTTGTGCTTTGCGTATACCCCCCTGCAGTGTTTTATGCATCTCAGTGCTCAGGCTTTAGCCCACACTTTTAAACCCAGCCATACTTCACAGCAAACTGTACACTTGCATCTAGATGAGAGCTGAAATGGTGCTCTGCCAGTATTCTGAGTGAAGGGCAGAGGGGAGAGAAAAAATAACAGCCATTTATGAGCTGAATTAAAATGCAGGTTGATAGGTCTTTCCTCAAAATGAACAAGCACTGCTGCTGATTATTATTATTTTTCTCTGTCTGAGTAGGGCGAGCTGACAGTTTATCGCCGTGTTGCAGGTGGAACCTGGGGCTGCTCTGCCAAAGGCATGAAGAATTGTAATTCTCTCTCTTAGACCACAAAGTTTCTTTGTAATCTGCACTGCCCGTGAAGGTTTTCTCTTAGTTTTTGGGAAAGTGGGGTGTGTGAGGAAAGTGTGGCCATTATCGTGCATGTAGATTGGTGCACAGCAGAGGCAGGTGGAGGAGAGGGTGTCTGAGGCCTGCATTGCTCCTGGGTGCAGAGATCACAGGCCCACGCCGATCCCCATTCCCTTTCATGTGAGCGTAACACCTAGAGACATCATACATATGAATTTTTTTTTCCAGACATGAACTATTCCAAAATTCCCCCTCACTGCTCTCTATGTGAGAAATAGGAGGCCTGAAAGAGAGCTTATTTGCCAAGTTGCACAGAGTTTTGTGAAGGGGTCAGACTCTGAACATGCTGGAGCCACTGCTGTTGTGTTTCCATTTTTACATCTGGTGGATAAACACACCTGCAGTGTAGCACTGTCACGGCTCATTCTCAAATTCTGCTGAATTATTGAGAGCTGTGGAAAGGGACCTTGGTGAAATAGTCTGACCACTATGTTGGAATATTTGTCAACTGTTTTCAAAACTCATCTGGCCTATAAGTGGGTATAAGTAAATAATTTAAAAACCGCTAGATTCTGTTGTTTCAAGGACAGTTCTGTCAAAATGGCATTGTGCAGCATCTTGGTTAGTCTGTTTGACCTCCTGATTGGTTGACTGTGAAATGGACTCTAGCCTAATTCATGCATCAGTATGTAAAATGAGCTCAGGCATTACACTGCAGTGCAAGTCCTCAGATGATATGAAGGGGAATTTCCACTTAAAGTGTGAATGTTCCCCTCCCTGTGACTGTTTCCAGAGTTAAGAAGAAAATAACCATATGAATTGACATGAGGGGGAACGGGTCCCAGCGCAATATTGCACAGTTTGTAGAGGTGGGAATAGGGAAAGTGAAGCCAGCAAGAACCCTGCCGACCATTGGAAATTGGTGTGAGATTGGTTTTTGTTTCATTCATAAAATGTTTTGCCCCATGAGGTTAAGGGTCTCAAACTCAAGGAAGTCGACAAAACCACTGTAGGACATTCTCAGCTGTGGGTTAGCAAATTATATCAAAATGATATGATATCAGAATCCCCAAACACGAAGCCAGACCTTTTCCCTTTCCAGCACAGAACTGTAAATGGAAATCGATTGTAGCATGTTTTTTTTTTTTTTTTTTTTTTGCTTTTTTTTTTTTAAATTTACTTTTATTTGAAAACTGAAGAATAAAGTTACTGCCATGTGTTTATGGGCATTTTTGAATGAAGTCCCTCCACAGTGTTACAGTCATCATGTTGGTAGCTGACATGATTGCAGTGCATGGTACCCCTGCTGTTATAGAGTTCATGAAGCATAAAGTCTCCCTGTAATATGTTAGTCTTGTTTTAATGGGACTTTGCCCCTGTACTTATTTCTCATTTTCCAAATGTGTGTTATCAGATGTTGAAGTAAAATCCCTTATAATGTGAGGCAGTTACCCATGCTGATCACTCCAACAGCCTGAAGTGATTTAATAGCTTAGTTCTGCAGTAATGAATGCTTAATTAGTTAACTTCCAACAGTTTCCTGCAGCACTCCACTGTTACAGAATTAGAGACTTGCCTCTGTGAAATCCTCTTGCAGAGGTGTTGAAGAGGCCAGTGTACATTCTGTGACCAGCTTAAAGCTCACCTCTCACCTTCAATTTTAACAGGTGTATACGGGAACCCTCTGTCCAAGTACATCCGTCACTATGAGGGCCTGTCATACGACATGGACGCCCTGCACAGCAAGCACCAGCGGGCCAAGAGGGCCATCTCCCATGAGGACAAGTTTGTGCACCTCGACTTCCACGCGCACGGAAGGTCAGTCTCCCCAAAGCTTGTTACGAAATGGTTCTGAACTTTTTTGTAGCTTGTGGGTTTTCACATTGTTTGCCACCCCAAGACTCCACTCCAGCAACCACAGCATAATTTGTCAGTTGCAGCCATAGGGTTATTGATCATCATTGAAAGAAGGCCACCAGGCTTAATTGTGATCTCCCCAAAGAGCGTTGGGTTTATTGATCAGCCTGAGAGTCCCCTTGTGTCTGTATGCTTCCCTGTGATAGAGGGTGGACAGTTCAGGGGCGGGTTCTGGGCACTGCTCCCTTTGTTTGTTTTTGTGAGACCATGGTCTGAAAGTAGGTTTAGAGTAATTTGTATGTATGCATTGACTGCATTTCTTCTTTTGGTGGTGAAACCTGAGGTGGTTTCAGTTTTTTAATTTATATGCAAAAATATGGCTTTGAGGATTTAGTGGGGGTAAAGAGGAGACTGAAAAGGTGACTATAACTGCCCTACCTCTCAGCTGGGGGTGTACCGGACCCCACTGCATTCTGCTTTGGCATGTGGAATATAACCTGCCTCGTGCTGCAGAGCTGAGCCTTGACTTTTTCAGCTGGACATAAATCAGAGGCCATTTCCCTGAGCTTCTTCCAGGAGGGACTGCTGGGCTTCTTCCCAGGCCCTTTTAAAAAGAGATTTTACAAAGGGGGGTGTTTGAGCCGTGCTCTAAAGCTGAGTTCAGTGGCGCAAATTCAATTGGACAAGATTACAAGCAGTTCTGAACTATGAAATACTCCCAACCTGGATGGTGCTTGTAGTGGTGGGAAGAGAGAAAGCGGTGCTGTAATCTGTGCCAGTTGGTAGTTTAACATTTCTGTCTTCATATTGCTTTACTGTCCCTTCATTTCAGAACTGTTTTCCAGAGTAAAACCATAGTGCTGCTACATGTATATATCCATAGGCTTTCTTTATCCAGTCATGATTGTTTTCTCTAGCATTGTAAAGTTAATAAGTTGATATGGTGTGTGTCACCATAGTGCCTGCAGTTTGTTTGTGATGACGGACGTTCTTTTTTGGTTAAAAATTAGAACTGCTACAGCTGTCGGTTGTTGATGTTATCCAAGAGCCCTGATGTGTTTATTATTTTTTTTCACACCCTAATCAAAGCTCCAGTAGCACTGTTCACACTTTATGCTACCAAAACTGGTCACCATGCTTACCGCAGATATACCCAGCTCTGAGTGTTCAGAAGGCGTTTATGTACTGCTGTGTATTTAACTGCTTTTTATCAAAGCTTGTATTCTGGAAACTTTGTTGATATGATCGACATGGAAAAGCCTGTTTTTACAAAAGCATTTTATCAGCCATGAGTTGGACTTCAAAGCAAGGTTAATTGGGAACAGCAAAAGATAAGGGTCATTAAAATGAATTGATGTTTGCCTGCTTGACTGCCCCCTCCCCCCTCCACCTCAGTTTGTGACTGTCTGTCTTTGGCCTGGGCTGAGACTTGGGCAATCTACCAGATGGGATGGGACAGCATCTTGGGTGAAGTTGCACAGTCAAGCAGTTTTATCATGTTAGGACTCCATCCATGCTCAACATGAAACAATCCTCATAGTTTTCTGAGAATATTTCAGGACCCGTGTACCCGGTCCACGTGACCATCTTCATTGTTCATCCCAGCTGCTCATCTCCTGCGGGCCTTGAGGGGTGGAGCGAAGGTAGACTTGTCTGACCTTGAAGTATGATTTAGGTTGCTGTGAAGTAAGTTTGTTTGGTTATATAACAGAACCATTGAACATCAGGGGTGGTTGACCTGAATCACACTGGAACACAAGGAAGGACTAGTTTCCAAGAGGGGGGTAGCTGTGCAAGAAGGGTGAAAGATATTGCTTTTCCTTAAAAGTTAAATTCATTTAAATTGATGTTCAGCCACATTATACTAAGACTATGGATATCTCAGACCAGGCAAGATCTGTCGCTGTGTAGTGAGGTATTGTTTGTATTAAAATATGTATGGAGGGAATAGTAATCCGCTGAGTGTAGCCTGAATGTAATGGTATAATTGTTATTCCACAGACTGCTTGAGTTGATCTACTTTTACATCTTGTGTACATATTGTATAACCGATTTAAACAGCTGTGGATCTGAAGGGTGATGAACCCTTGACCCTCTGGCCAAGTCACCCTTTCCTGCCACCACTCACACAGTACAAAAGGGTGTAGTTGTAATGATACTAAAGTAGTTCTAAATAAATTACACCACCTGGGCTACATTTAAGTTCCACTAAATAAGTGGTCTACTGTCATTGGCAACTTTCCATTCAGTGACGACCGGGTAAACAGTTTTTGTCTTGTTGGCAAATATGTTCTTTGAGTTACGATTACTAATTTAGAGTTCATTTACATTTGCTCTGTCTCAATGTTCAAAAGAACCCCTAAATAACCACAATCTTGTGTACATTGTGCAGTGGTATTGAGTTGCCTGAATGTGGAGTCAAATTGTATCCCAGGGAGATAACATAACTGTGCATGTCTTGTTTCTGGACAGAAATGTAGTTTTTCAGGTATGCTCACCTGACATTGTACCCATCTGCTCAGTGTATAGACCCGTGTACACGTGTAACGGTGCATGTACATACACGCATACAGGTACACAGACCCGTATTGACCATTTCTAGTCTCTATGAATCAATGTGGCAGTTCCCTTCAATCAGTGGTTCAGCTTTTTCATTGTGTGTAATCCCAGTGAGTTTGTATCGCTGGCGGCAGCTTCCTTCCTACAACTGCATGCCTCCCGCCTATTTCTTCCCTTTCTGCCCCTCCCTCCCTCCCTCTCCCTCCCTCTCTCTCTCTCTCTCTCACACTCATTTACTCTTTGGCTCCTTCCCTCCCCTCCTCCCAAGCTTGCTGTGTACAGGAGGCTGTTCGGAGGCCTAAAAATAGCCTGCGTGCCTACAATATCCAATGAGCTCAAATAATTTTTTTCCTTACTGTTCTTTCTTTTTCTTTCTCTGCTTCCTCTCCTTGTGTTTTCTCACCCTTCTTCCCTGTGCTGTTAGCTGGTAGGGGTGAGCTGAAACGGCTGAAGTTTTACCTGGGCCAGCCCCTTTTGAAAAGGCAAGAGAGGTGGAATGCATGTGGGAGCCAGGGCAATTTCTGGAAAAAAAAAATAAAATAAAAAATCTGCGTTGCCACAGCAACCGCTAATTTAAGATATTTATAAAGATGTGCAGCACAGTTAATTGCGGGTCCTGTTTACATTGAGCTGTTATCACCCTGTCATACAACCTTACGCTCCCCGTGCTGTGGATTTTAAAGGTGGCATTTATGTAGATGTGCTGTTGCAGGCCTGTGGAGAAAACAAGGTTCGTTCAACTCTGTGAGGTGTCCCTGTTCATATCATTGCTATTTAGGAGAGGTGGTTATCTGGAGTGACACAGCTTACTTATACACACTGTCCATTTATACAGCTGGATATTTGCAGAGGCGTTTCAGGTGTGGTACCTTGGTCAAGGTTATTGTGGCAATGCACGAACTGGAAATCAAACATACCTCTTAGCAGCTCCCTACCTGTAATGCTACACCCACAGTCACACACACCGACCAATTGTTTTGGCATCCGCAAAACGCATCACAAGCTGTTTCTAGAGAGACCTTTCTTAATAAAAAGTTCACAGATGAACTTGCAGCCAGTGGATAAGAAAAAAGATAGATGGACGAAGAAAGGAGGCTGTCGTTCAGGTGACAGTGCACTGCTTAGCCCACAGTAGGCCACAGCGGTCAAGCTCTGTTAGTATAGGGTGTTGTCTTCACTGATTGGTTGTCACCATGGTGAGATGCAGAAGTGAGATTATCTGCTCACCTGTTTATGTGGATTTTGTCAGGCTGGCTCCAGGGCCTTTAGATCAGTACGGATATGTAGAGCCGCCACACTGCAAAACTATGTAGATACATTTTTGTCCTCCTACACACACTTGTTTTGTGACACCTGGATGTTTTTGATCAGGAGTTTTATGGATTTTTAATTGGAGATTCAAATCGCAGGCTTGCCAGTCTGTGTGTGGAGTTCACATACTGACTACAGAAGAAAATAGAAAAAAATAATCAGAAGCCATTTGGTTAAATGGTTTTAAAGGCCACAGATGGATCCATGTCATTGTGAGTGGACAACCACCATGATAACAGTGCAGATAACTGTGAGAGTATTAATATAACTCCAGCGATTGGAGGCTTGCAGTTCACCAGCATTCACCAAACCAAACCTGGACTGCCTTCAGTTTCCTCCCCACCAGCTCTCCACCCTGAGCTTTGTAGAGATCATGAGACAATGATTGATGGTAATGATACCATCACCTGACTGGAGAGGAGCTCTAATCCCAGGGGTGTAGTAGCTTTGTTGATGAACAGCACCCTGCTTCCAGTGATTTGTGGAGTCTCCTGCCAGATGCAGTTGTCTTGATTAATCCCAATGCCCAGATTGGTCTGCCATTAACCTGCTAAGGGCTCCTAAAACTCCAGCCTTCAGCCATAAGCCTCTAGATTGTGATTGTTGGCGATGGGGCTAAGGACTTGCTAACATGAGCAAATGTAGGCTTAAAATCTGTCACTTTTCATGGTAGATGGAAGAGAGATTTTGTTAAATGAACTTTTTGGAATGAGACGGGAATGTGTCCTGTCTGGAAATGGCGTATGAAGGAGTCCATGTAGGATTCTCCTCCCTGAGCAGTGTAGTGTCTCTCACCAAGTGCATTCTCTCTATTACATCTTCCTGCATTTGCACAAATTTGGTTGGTTTGCACAAAAGTTAACATCACTAAAAATGCACACCGCTAAATTTTGACATTGCTAATGTAATCCATCCCTAAAGCTTTCTTGTGGTAGGAGAGGACAGGTGATAGCTGTCATGATCCATCTCCTGACATCTAAGAGACCAGCTTGGAATGTAGTTGGCTGGTTTTGTTGTGTATTGACCATGGACAAAATAACTTGAGGGCACAGCTTCATCTTTCATCTACATAAAACTTCCAATACGCAAGAGATTGTGTTCCTCTGACATGCGTTTTCAGCCATTGCTGTGCTCATTGCTACCAGGAGGGAACTCTGCCCTCTCCGCAGAAGTTCTTGCTGGGACATGCCTGTATGGGATAGTGAACGCAGCCAAAACAAGGCGCATGCTGCAAAACACACAAGCTTAATATCATTTGAAACATCTTTTGTTTTGCTCTGTTTGAAACCTGTTACCGTATGTTTATATTTTCTCGAGGCCCTCCGGCTTGCCCAATAATCCTTCTGGGAAGGGGTCCCCTGGTGATCGCCAGCCTATCATAGGTCTTTCACTGTTCTCTTGCCTGTGGTTGTTGTGGTTACCGCGAAAGCTGCATGGCAGTTACATATGCAGCTCTGCTGACTGACTGCTGACTGCGCCTGTGCTGGGAACAGATATGGGAACTTGCTGAATTATGCATGGATCAGCTGCGTCCATTCTGTCTCTCTGAAACACAGTATTTTCAAAATGCCCTCCTTTATGTGTGCTGACAGTTTTCTTTGTTTGTTTACCAACCGTAATCTTTCGTGCTCTTAAACTCACCATTTACGGGTTTCCAAGGTTCGTCCTTGAATTAATCATGGAGTTGCACTGATTTCAGGTCAGGCCTCTGGATGGACAATGGCAGTAATCTGTCACAGGGAGTGGAGCCTGTAGCACATGCTTCCCATAATGCACTTGGCACAGTTCTGTGGCTCCAGAACACAATTGATTGTGTAGAAGCAAACTTGAACACACTGTAGTGAGTTTTATTTGTAACAGCAGGACTAACTGTATGTAGCTTCCATTTTAAAATGTATGTAAATGTAGGACATGTATAAAACCTATATCTGATTCTTTTTGTGCTGAGGGTGATGTATTGATAAAAAAAATGGTACTTAATTAGCCTCCATGTCAGTGGCTGCTGCCCTCAAGATGGTTGACACAGCAGGGGAAATTGCGTACACCACCTTTGTACGCCCGCCTAACTGTCTCTGTAAATTGTCACAAAAAGCCAGTCAGGTTCAAGTGAACTGCTTAGTCAAAGCTGTGCTGTTCCAATGCATCCTGAAGCACGGTGGGCTTAAAACTCAACCCCAGTTCTTGTCCCTTTTTTTTTCCTGTGTTGGGCGGCTTCCAGGGCTTGCCATCAGCTATGGGCCCCCTGCAGTGCCACTGACTGCCCCAGTACGGTGTCACCACAGGCACAGGGTGTGTGTAGTCTTACCATCTCAAACTCCTGCAGGATCCTCTCCACTCCATTAGATTAGTCTGCAGTCGCTGACCCTATAAATAACTCAATCTGAAGTTATCCAACCTGGCAGCAGCCCCTGGTGGAGAGAGGCCCTGAGACGTGCCGTTTTGGGTCATCCTGGGTGTTATCTGCGGCCACACCTGCGCTTATGCATGTCAGCACCCTGCATGGATATCCTTTTGAAGGATGACCCATTTTCCATTCGGGCTGTGCAGTGCCCCAGGCAGAGCGCGAGAGTCCATGCAAACGCCTGTCCTCTTTATCAGCACTGTTTGTCTAAACGGCCCCAGTGTGGGAGGAACACAAAGGCGTCACGGTGGAGGGAGAGGGTCCGCTCGTGTTCAGCTCTGGGTCTGTAAAGCCCAGGCGCATGCCACAGAGCACGGGAGTGGAGATGTTGTTGCACTGCTGTCAGGGCGCCTCTCTTCAATTTGGCTCCTCATGCTAACATCTCCCTGCGTGGGCTCTGCCAGTTGTCCCATCCCTTTTGTTCCTTAATTGAGGTGGCCCCAACCCAGGCTGGCCTGTGGCCCATGCTGAGCGAGGCCTGTCTTGTTATCTGAGGGAATTGGATGGGGGATGACAAAGCAATATTGATTGAGGATGAACGACTCGCAGAATCGGCCTGTTCAGCTGCGGCCCGCTCTGACGTGGCAGAGCTCCTTGGGTCAGCCAGCTCACCCCTCCCTCTCTCCCTCCCTCCTTCCCACTGCGCACACCAGCGGAGTTATTAATAGGCCTCTGAGTCCCTGAGAAGCTCAGGAAGACTTACCTCTTCATTCTGTCCCCTTCCCTTGTGTTTCACACAGTCAACAACACTGGTCCACCACCGTCCCAAAAGACAGAGTTACACTGTACTGTGCCAGCCATGGTAGACACCATGGGGAAGGGGACAGTAGACCCAGGACTGAAATAGGCCTACATTCAAGAATAATGATCCTAGATACAACATGAAGACTAGGAGTGGTTCAACAAGGGTTATGGCCATAGTCATTTTATTTCTAAAAAGTTTAAAGGAAGAAATCCTTAAGTCAATACAGAATATGTCTGAAATGGACTTTGTTTAAAATTTCCTTGCATTGGAGATTTTTCTTGAAAACAGACTTTCAGGACCAAAGCTTTTGCCTTGGGAAGATTTCCCCACACCATTTCACTCTGCTCACCTTGAGCTCGTTCACAGTGCTGCAGTCAGCCCAAGGCTGCATGCCAGTTCCACAGTGCACACACCCATGTTGCACTTCATTACTCCTGAAACCTGAAGCTTTTGTGCCATGCCCAAAATTGATTTCATCCAATCAGGGAATGGCCTGTACTGACTCTACCTCTCTCCATGCCATGACAGAGTTGTTGTAATTTGTCATAACCGGAAAATTTGGTAAAACCTGGCAGCTCAAGATGTTTTAGTCCTGACGCACAGGTAGAAGGCTTCCCCAGGAATGCCAAGGCCGATTACGTAAGGGGAAGTCCCTTGAATGTCAAGGATCCTTAAGTCTGTGTGTGTTGGCAGGCAGACTGTGACTAATCATTGCCCTTGCGATAGCATTACTGAGTCCGCAACGCACAGGGATTATGGGATCTGAAAGGTCTTGGGGGTCAGTAAACAGCATGGGAAGGCAAAATAAAAACAGGAAGAGGTTTTGGGAGAAATATTCCTGACTGTCTCAGAGCATGGCTGCAGTGGTGAATGGACTTCCTTTGTGCATGGCCTTACATCATATAATGAAAAGGTGCCATCTGGTGCTCCCAGGGGCTGGTTGAGCTTGGAGCTGCGAGCCATTCAAAACCTGAAGTCAGTGATTCTTTTATTAGTGTCAGATTGGAGAACCAGACAGGTGCTTTAAAATGTTTTGCCTCATGTTACCCATGAATGGAACATACACTTGAAATGAAGCACCAGTGTAGTAAACTGGAGGACCTGTCAATTTCCTGAAGTGTGTAGAAATTTAAAATGACTGAGAAAGCACTCTAAAGTCTTTAAAGTGTGCACATGAAATTAATCTCTTCACCTCAGTAATTGGCAGCCGTGTTTTCTAAGCAGTCATGTAGCCTAATTGCATTACATGCTGTGTGTAATGGTGTAGGGCTATCAGGAGGCCTGTTTTTCATCTACACTGTAGTTAAACTTGGTAAATAATGACACTCCTCAGGGAAATCCTTAAAGATGCACAGTACCCTGAACTAGGATGGTTTTCATGCCAGTTTCAACTTTGAAACATAGAGATGACTCATCTTTCTGGCTCAATAAGAAGGGAAAAAACATTAAAAACATTTTTGGTATATACCGTATGTGTGAAAGTTTAACATGATAAATGAAAAATAGCAATTTGCTTGGCATCAGTGTTGCAAGGATCTGTGATTGAAAGTGAGTGACGCTTCATTATGTGACACATGTAAACAGACTTTAAAAATAAAAGCAATATGAATGCAAAAAACGCATAACATAATCATAATATCGCTGTGCATTTTGTCTCTCTGGAGAAGATGGTGATTGCCTGCATTGCCACAAGGGAAGCGAGGAACATGGAGTGTGAGCAGTGTGTGCTCTTGCGTTTTGACAGCTGTGTGTAAGTGCTTCGCAGGCGTCAGTTCTGAGAAGGCACTGTGCAGATCAACTGAACTTTAAAACATTTGAACTTGCTGGTCTTTGGCGCAGACATACAATGATCAGTGTAAAGGAAATATTTATGGATGCATACAACACCTGCTGCAAATAAATGACCATGGACAGAGAATAATTGGTGAACTGGTTTTTTTATGTTTTGTGGGAACCTATCTCTCAAAAAGCTTTCAGTGGACAAAAAGCAATGAAATCACTTCCCCTTTCCCTGACGTTGTGTTGGAATGAAATCTGTCCCATTGCATGTGAGTGCCACTCCCACTGTGTGTGTTTGGGATCGTGCTGTGTGCACTGTGGATATCTGTACCCAGGCCCTGAGTTGTCTAAGAGCAGGAATAGGCAGTCACATGGAATTTGCCTTTTATTTCTCTCTGAACCCCAATCTCCCCCACCCCGCTACCTCTTTTTGTATTGATAGCTTTGAGAACAGGGAAACTCCCACATACTGAGTTACAGCATCACATGTCAGTGTTACTGGTAGGCCTGTCACCAACAGTGCGCAGTGAAGGTGCCAGAGACACGGTTTTCTGCAGGGGCTGATGGGATTGTTTCCCCCTCCATGTGGGACAGCCCCATGGGACTCACCTGCAGTCTGTGTTTGGGTGCTGTGGGTGGGGTGCCTTTAATTCACCCTATTACGACGGAGAGGAAGCCTCTCGTTGTCTGATTGATAAGCGAGCGCACCGTGGCCTGAGAAGCAGAGTCCCTGGCACACGCGCTATGAATGTGTAATTTCAGGGCTAATGCGCCTCGACTGTTGGCACTGAATGAGAGATTGAGCTGGGGATAAGGGGGGAGGCACGTGGAGGTAGAGATGGAGATGGAGGTGGAGCGTGAGGATGTGAGTGTCACATGCAAGGGGTGCTATGGTCATATTTAATAACTCATCCTCAGAAATTCTTTTGTCATTCTTCTTTCTTCTTTCTCACACTATCTCTCATAAGCATGTGCACTCACATGACCTCTCTTACACATGCTCTTTCTCTCTCACAGTTTCTCACACAGACACACACACACACAAACAGTCTCTCTTCTCTCTTTCACACACGTGTGTGCGCACACACACACTCGCTCTCTTGCTCTCTTTCTGTGTGTGTCTCTCTCTATCTCACACACACGCACGCGCGCACACACACAGCATCACAGCACTCTCTCTATTGACATATTGTTGAGCAGACTCTACCTGCAAGCATTTTTCTTTCATTGACCCATTGGAGTGAGAGCCCCGTGCAGAAGCAGTGAGGTGTTTGTCATCATTTTGGACAGATTCATGGGCAAAGCAGCTCTGCCTGTAAGCGAAGCAGTAATGGTGCTAACACGAGGGAAAAGTCACTGTGCTGGGGTGTGGGAATGCCACCATGGGACAGGCCCTGGCCACGCAGCTGGACGCAGGCCGCGATGAGTACACTCGTGCGCGAGGCAGAGGTGAAATCCCCTGGCTGACTCCAGCAGGCAGGCACATGCCTCCAGCTCATCCAGGGGCCCTGCCCTGTGGCCTTGAGCACAGCAGCCTCTGCCCCCGGCCACGCCACGCTCGCCTTTAACTGGGGGGTTTACAGTCTGAACGTTTCACCTCCTCCCTGTGTTCACCTCTTTTGTGTGTCACGGCAGCTGGAGTTATCTGCTGTAGAACAGTTGATCTCTTCAGCTGCATACAGCTGTGTACAGACTCTTAAGGGCTCCAAAGAATGACAGCCGCAGCTTGGAGATGTGTCTGTAGCATAGTGTGGCACATGGTAGTTGTGTAGTATTTACAGCTATACTATATATTTTATAGTATAATGTAGTTGCTGTATAAGTTCTTGGCTCAACTAGATCGGTTAGAAAAAAATGATAATTTCACCAATTGAATGGTTTTTGATTCAGTTTGTGTATTAATGCAATCATGGGGTTAATCTGCCTTGACAAGATTACATACATGACACAATGTCTTTTAGAATTATTCAGATACTCAAACTGTGGGATGGTTGCATTGTGCAGTATTAATATAGTGTATTGGATTGTAGTGCTGTAGTATAGTATGAGGGAGGATACTCTATCATATAGTAGTACTTGGGGAAATACTCAAGAGGAATTATTTGTGACCTCAAAACTCCCACAGCACTGAAATGATGGAAGTTTTCTTAGTTCAGCTTCATGGTGAACCATTTTCTCTCAAGCCTCTCCCTTGCTTAGCTCTACTTTTCAATTCCTCACTTCATATTCTCTTCATGAAAATTTAAGTACTTGCATCTCCCCTCAGACTTACATGATCAAGCTGTTTTTTTCCTTCCCTCTGTCTTTTTGGCTTGCAGTGTTACATAATTCCAGATTTGTAAATAATGCAGAAACGTGTGGGTTTTGTGGGCCCCATGCAGGACTGATTGGAGCATGCGAGAGAACGGAGCATGAGATCTGAGTGGGGTAGGCGTTTGATCGTCCTCCTCGGCTGACTGGGGGGAGCGCCTTAAATTGGGATAGCACAGAAAGGACACGGCTTCTGTGATGTCTCTGCTAATGCCTGGAGACAGGTTTTAATAATGTCCTGTAAGCATAGGCCTTGCTGGCTGTTTAAATGCAGATTGCGTTTCAGCTGCAGATACACCCATTTTATTATGGTTCACTTAGTCTCCCCATGAAATGCTACTGCAGCCATATCAATCTTATAAAATGTGGCTATGCAGTTTAATGGCCAGGGACCTGGGTTTGTAATTCAGAGATTTCAAAATCCCAGGTTCAGATCCTGGTGGGGATAGGGGGAGGAGGTGGGGGGCATTGCCATTATATCCTTGGACAAGATGCTTGACCTGGTTTGCTTCAGTAAATATCGAGCTTTGGAAATATAATGAAATGGTAAAATAGAAGAAAACTTTGTAAGCACTGTGGATAAGGGGATAAGGGAGTTAAATTTATGTAGGATAGATGTGTTTTGATGAGCTTGTCACCTTTCGACATAACCAGGGGTTCACCGATACTGGTATTCCGTCTGGGGGCCAATATCCTGCTCAAATGCTCATACTTGAAATGGGAGAAGTCTTCTGATGACTAACAATTAGCACTCGTGTATAATGGTTGTTTTTCAGTTGACATTCACTCTCAGTACATACGCCTAAGTGAATCACAATTCAATGTTAATCTTATAAAAGCAGTGTATACATGAAGTATAAAAAAATATGCAAGCAGTGATCTTATCATTTTAAAGCAGTGTGCTCATGGAAAATGACTTATTTATATACTCATAGCAGTACCCGGTTTTGGCAGATAAATTTGAATGCTTCGTTTTTCTGGAGGAGCAATGTAGTATTGATGGACCCCAAAACGTAATTATATGCAGGTTTAAAGCGATGTGAATTATCTTGATAATGCTGATCAGGAAAGAAATGCACACAAACACAGGATTGGCATGTATCTATTAGAAAGGAGGAGTGGCACAGTGTGACTGGAGAGTGTGCTGCTTGTTGATCCATAATAACTTTGCTGTCGTCGGGACTTCAAATACTTTTTACCAAGCATTGTGGAGACGTGTGACCTTCGCCTCAGTAATGGTGTCTTTCCTCTTATTCATATACTAGCACCTCTCCTCATACCACCTTTCCTACCCCTCCCCCCACCACCTGAGATTATAACCTTATGTTCTGTGTTCTGTGACTGGAGAGCTACATGCACTTATCCTCTCACCCTGTGCTTTTACACTAGTCTGAGATTACAGACAAGAAGGGCTTCAAATGCAGCCATTTAGATTGTAAAGAGTATCCACTCCCAGCAGAAAGGTCTGTTTCTCTCTCTAACCAGCTCTCTCTCTGTTGCAGTGAATTGTTGTGGGTGTCTCTCTGTTGTGGGTGCTGGGTCTTTTTTACCTTTTAACAAGGTAGGCAAGCTGTGCATCGTTGCAGTCCTGAAAGCTTTGGATTTTAATAGATGTACAAATATATCAAGTACAGAACTGTGTATCCGTTGACAACAAAAGGAGACCAGTATGAGTTCAACTGTCATCTTTTTTGGAGATGAAAAGAATGTATTGCCACTCACTGCTATAATATTATGTGCAATCAAAATAGCCTCCAGTCTTTTTTCACTTTCTATTGAGGTTACCGCCCTGCTTGTGTTCGTGGCTTGAGATTCCTGCTTCTTTGTATGCAGGCACTTAGCTGGTCTGCTACATGCAGCCTTCTCAGCCAGACATGGAACCACAAGATTTCATTGGTGGAGGCAAAGCCATGATGTGGCACAAGCAGAAGAACAAGTACAAAAAACAATGAAGGACCAGCAAGATTGTCCTTGATTGTAATGGAGAGTTTGAGTGGGCTCCAACAATGCTGATTTGAGTTTGAGAGCTAGGGGTGGTGGAGGGTGGAAGTATTTCTAAGCCAATTTAAAGCTCGATTACCCAAACCCCACCACTCAAATCACCTAAAAAAACCATCCAATGAATGCCTGAAGCATGCAAAGAAACAGTGGTTTGAATCTGAGCAAACCATTAATGGTAAACAAACTTTGAAAAACCATTTAGTTACCGAATATCTGAATCCTGCACACTTGTGTGCTTTCTGTTTCATGTGATTTATTTGTGGACGCCATCCAGAAGAGGCTAAAAGGCCTGCATTGAGCAAAGCGGAGTAAAGCTGAACCCTGACTTTCTGGGGTTGTGTGGTGTCCATAACTGGAAGAGGTGCAGAGATTTGAGTTGCAATGGCGTAATGGCACAGAGGCCAGAGGACAAGCCGGATGTGGCCTACTCCCACCAGCCTTCAATACAGATTAAATATTAACCTCAAGCTCCCTTATTGAGTGGAAAGCTTAGCGGTAAAAAGATATTTCCCTTTAAATAATGCAGGTTCATTACACTGAGCCATGCTGAATATGGAGAAGTGAAGAGAGGGAGTGGAGAGACTCAAATTCACTGTGCCGTTATTTTTTACTGCAGTAAAACACGTGACTACTGTGCTGTCATCACTTCAGGTGATGTTATCTGTCCGTTTGCCATGGGCATCCCCACATCATCACTCCTTTACCTCAGCTGTGTGCTACCTGGAATTCAAGGTGAGAAAATCCATTGTGAACAGGGGAGAAGTCAGGAGAGCGAGGGGAAAAACGTGGTGAATATAGATTGATGCATTAAGTCTTAGTGGTAAAATGGCGCGGGTTCTCCTGTGCCTCTGCCCTCATGCTTTGTATGAACTGTGTTCTTCCTATTACTCCCCTTCCTCTATATCACACTACCTCAGATTGTAGCAGTATGGCGTGTGTTTCACACTTTGAAGCCTGATGGAACAGCACTGCTGAACACATCTATTTCCTCCAACAGTACATTTCACACCGTGCTGTGGGAATGCGACCTGAGGGTTTTTATTTTTAATGACAGGACCAGATTTAGCTGTTTTTGTGTAGAAAATGCATAATAACCTCCCAGCTCCAGAGCTTGTTGCATTGCTCTCTGGCTTTGAGCAGTAAGGCCGTGGATCAAAAACTGAAGTGAGCTAAAGTGAACGAAAGAAACGGTGGATGGGAGGGTGGGGCCGGGCGGAGGCTGGGGGCAGGAAAGGCGACAAATCAAACGACAGCCATCAAGCACTGATTTTTCCCATCTAGCTGTGTTCTTGTGGGGATAATTCAACATGGCTGCAGCCACTTCAGTTTCCTCCAATGTGGCCCATGGTAAATGAAACCTGGGCCAGAGCTGGCAGAGGCCATGCAGAGAGGACCGCAGGCACCAGGGGGCTGGCTTCACTGCGGGCAAATGGGTGGGTATTGTTTTCCCACATCAACACTGGGTCCATTAATGCCGGTGGGGGAACCCTGCCAAGTCAGAGTTTAACAAGTGGCCATTCTGCCGTGTAATAGATCGTCCTCTGCCATATCCCTCATCCCGCCTGCTCAGAGCGCTGACGGAACAGGGTGACCTTTTTCAGTTCTGTCAAAGTTGTCTTGAAGCAAACCAGAAGCGATTTTTGGCCATTAGAAGATGGAATGTTCCAAAAAAGCGGCCGTCTCTTTGCGTGTGGTTAGAGAGGTCATAAATCACTGTCGAGCAGACCCCCCACACCCCACTGAACAGAGAAACCGATGGAGAGAAAGATGACTTGTGTAAAGACAGTACACAGTGCTGTCACTGTGCCTTTGTGCCTGGTCTGTTCATCTCATGATAACCTGCTTCTACTGCACTGACCCACTTGGACTCGTGGTGCTGGGATAATTTTTCTTTCTCTCTCTCTCTCTCTCTCTCTCTCTCTCTCTCTCTCTCTCTCTATCTGTCTTTCTCTCCCTTCCCTTCTTTTCCCTTCTGGGGATATCAGATAATGATGAGCAGCCAGAGGGCGATGACGTGATGTTGTTGTACCTTGGGTTATGAGATGCATAAAAAAGTGTTTTTTCATGGTGGATTTGGAAAGAATATTCCATGTTTTTTCTTTTACCCGCCCATCCATGTGTGCTGTGCCTGCCCACCCACCCCCATTGTAAAGTGCAGGAAGTGGACACTGGCCCAATAAATGAGTGCTCACAGCATGGCCAGAGAAACCACTGATTGAATTGTGTTTTTCTGGCATTCAGTGCAGGCTGGGTTTTTTTTTTCCCCGTCCGTACAGGGCGTAATTTCATTGTATCAGAATTTCTCCCCACCCCCAAATAAACAGAAACAATTTGGATAAGGATGGCATTAATTCAGCAGGATTATTGAAAACATAATTGGATGTGCTGTACACACGGTAATTTAATTCCTTTGTCTCCGTAAATCACTGTTAGCTCAATACATTCATGCCATTACGATGCGAAGCGTTTTCTTATGTTCACAGAGGGACACACTGCTGGGGCTTTTCTGTGCCTCATTGAAAATAAAATTGTCAGCCTTTCAGACAATGGGGCAGTGAGAACAAGCCGCTTTCTTAGTAATTAATTGTTGAATAAAGTGCTTGCGCACAGTTTTAATTAGCATTTTTAAGCGAGTGATGAGGTGTTCTTTTTCGGTCTGTTTCCCTATGTTTGCATGGATTTCCCAGGTCTCCTACAGTGCCTGACCTTAACTGAAACTGCCATGGCCCTTTGTGGAGCTGCACTGGCCCCTCTCGTGCCCAGCGCACCCTGTGACGGGCCATCTGGCGGGGAATTTGGAAAGAATTACCAAGCCCAGTTGCCAGTATCCTGTGTGTGTGCTCAGATGTTCACCGTGAGCGTTATCATAGAAACCAGGCTAAAACGAGCCAACACTGCACAAAGCAACCTGAACGAATGGGTAAAAATGACATCTGGTGAGAGACGCAGGGGTCGTTTGGAAACAGGATTTGGGCCCTAAGGCCTTTTATCAATTGCAGTTTCCGGGAAAGGCTTGTCACCAATAAGCAGGTCAGGGTTACAGGTGCTGTAGGTGCTTCTATCTGGTTAGATAATCTTTTCCTAGCAAATTATCTGCCAAGTATGTGTATATGACATCATTTTGGGGTGTGTTCTGGACATTTTGCTTTTTGGAATGAGAGTGAAGCAGCTGTGAAATGCGCTGCTAAGATGGGAGGCAGGAAAGTGGGCCAGAGATGGCAGTCTCTCTCTCTCTGCTCACACGTGCTTGTGCTGAGTCTGCAGAGCCCTTTGGTGTGGTGAAACTGAGGTGGTTGTGTAAGATCTCAACTTTGTACATTTTTTATTGTCATCTGAATGCCTGCTTTGCAGACCGCTGGTCGGCCAGCTGAGGTTTTGTGCTCTTGGGCAGACAGCTGAAAGGACACTGGCAGAACTTAGCAAAGCGCTTCAGCCTCCTGACCCGTACAGCGTGCGAAAAGCAGCGACTCAGGCTGTAAACATGGTGACTGACCCACTGTGCTGTCCCACCTGTCCATGCTTGGCCCTGTCACCACCGAGTCGGGCACACGCTGTGCTGCAGTTTGGTGCCTGAGACTGTACTTACCCCCTGCATTACATCCATACACTCTGGCAGCAGCAAAGGGCCAAAACATGCAGTTTTTCCTCCCTGTCACAGTGATAGAGACACAGCACCGTGCTACAGGACAGTGCTTTGGAGATTTTACCCTTCTGCCTTGTAACTAGTGTGGGGGTATTTTTGAGCAAGTGCCATTTTTCCTTTTGAGTCCCTTTGCATACACTGTGGAGAAAAGCTATCATTTCAACCCAAAGGTTCCCATCACTTATTTTGCAGGTAATAATAAAAAAAAAACTTTCTAATGATCATTTTTCTCAGTCGATTCTTGAGATCAATGAGCCAAGCTGAAGAACAGATTTTGTGCCTTTTTTTTTTTCTTGAAGCATTCTCTGTTCCTCCCTCTCAGCAGCATTAACCCTGCAGAGGAATCACAGATTAGATTTGAGGGCAGCTGGATTTCCCCACACCAACCTCCACATCCTGTCTGCTTCAGCCCCTGGTGTGAGGCTGCTGTGGGCATGTCTGACTCTATACATGAGTATACAGCAGCTACACAGGCTTAAAGTGGCTCTGGACAAATGTGCCAAAACTGAAAAATCACATCTCATTTTATGATTTAAAAGCATTTAACGTTAAACCTACTAAATAAGTCTGTCAAATTTCTTATTTGCAGTTAAAGTGAGTGGGCATGAAATAAACATAACATTCAAAGTGTGGGTGTTTGTATACTGTATTAAGTAGGAAGATATTACACTTTACATAAATATTTGACTGTATTTTAGCCTGGCATTAAATCATAACAATTTTTGCATCAAAGAGAAGTATATTTTCCACAAGACATGAATAACATTTTTACTCATAAGTTGGTAGTCTGTTTACTAAAAACTATTTCTGTTTCAGTCCACTAGTTAAAACAGTGTTAAGGGCAAACATCAGGAGAATTATGGCCCAACTTATGCTAAAACTCATTTAATACAAATGTGATGAATAATGACATAGAGATGACCTTGCATGTTATCACACCCTAGTTTAATTGGCTACTTTGGCTCACATTCACAACAGCTGCAAGACTTTTAACCCATTTTTCATATGCTACATGAAACTGTTTAACTGTGGAAATGATATCTTATGAGTTCAGGATCCTTCACATGGAAGATTAGTAAAGAGCTTATGTTTTCAAATTAAGTAATATACCTCATTTTAATGGATGGATCCATGACTTAAATGGAACTTTACATTTTTAATTGTATGCCAAACTTCCACCAAAATTATTACTCACCAAGGTTTTGTAAGCTGTCCTTTTGTAAATATTTTGTATATTAATGCCACTATATACACAAACTCCATAACTTCCTTCTACAAGTTCTCAGTCACAATTATTTGTTCCTCTCTGGTTCTGACCAATTTTTATCTCATACAAGTGACATCAGCTCACCCTTTCCCAATTTTAGTGTGTTGAAGGCAAAAAACATATTGATTCTGTACAAATGTGGTCGTTGATGGCTGCACCACTATCAATGTCAACATTAGAAACTGTTTTTGCTTTTAAGTACGCAGGAATCACCATTAATCACAAAATCTCTTCTAACTGGACAGTTGCAGAAGTTGTAGGAGATATGCGGGTTTCATGGTTTCCAGACCCAGCTCTCTTATGTAGCAGTGTTATTGAGCCACAGCTGACTTTCAGTATCATCCATAAGTTTTCCCCTTCTCTCTGTCATGTACCAAGAGAAATGATTAAAAATCTCCCCATCATGGGGATTGGACTGCAGATGCTTGGTTGCCTTTGACCTAGATCTCCTCCCATAGAAGACTGCAGTATTTTCAGTGGCCAAGAGCAGGCAGACTGTCTGCTGCAGGGCAATGGTGAGTTTTGATTGGGGCTTTGGGGCCACATGCTACCCCAGGGCTTCTCCCCGACTGCCTGACATTGTCCGGGTTCTTCTCAAAATTCTGCTGAGTGGCCCCCTGGAAAGTGAAGTGAAGCCTAAAGTCCCAGAATGCAGTGGGGTAAATTGTAGGTGACAGGGAGTTTGTTTATGAACATGTATCACTTCTGTTTTATTTTGTGCTCTTGTCATCTTGTTAAAGCAAATTCCCATCTGTAAATTGGAGGCATTTCAAAATGACACCTCCATTAAGCTGAGAAGCAAGCAATATTAAATCATTTCAAACACAAGCAATATTAAGTCAATTAGTCTTCAGCTCATGCCTAATCTCTACCTGCCAGCTTCCTCCACAAGCTTTGAGATCGAAGTAGTATTTGTTAAAAACATCGCTGTTTTTTTCTGACAGAGAAGGTTATTAGATGTATGTAATCAACCATGAAAGTAATACATTTTAGCAACTAAATCGATGATGGTCGGGTAACATTTATTCACATATGGCATGTCTATTTAACAAGAAATACATTTATTGAAATGGATGAAAGTACTATTTCCATCTGTTTACCTTTTCATAGTCCCACACATTTACCCTTTTACTTGTGCGTCAGTGCTCATTACAGGAGTCATGGGGTGTTTCACTCTGACAGATTGGTGCTTATTGATCTGGACTTGCTACTGAACCTGTCACAGGGTTGAATTTTGGGTTGTGTACCCTTGAGTGAAGTACTCCGATTACTTTACAAAATGCATGGTTACGTAAATGTATAATATTTGTCTGGAAGTCATTTTTCTAGCACACAATTTTATAATGTGGCTGCCATCTGAAATGAATTAGTTGTGAAACCATTTACAGCAATTTAACATATATTGGGGAAACATTACTGATGTGCACACAATTCAAAGGCCTAGGAGACACATATGAGACTCACCAAGACAATAATATTTCTACTTCGATGCTTACCTCCTTGAAACATTCCTTAATTGAGGGTGGTGGAGAATAAGATGGAGGGGGAGAGCGAAATATGATGACACTGAGACAGATGACATCATCAGCTCCACCCTTCCTTCTCCTCTTTTGACCCTTCCGATCTGCAGCTAAGGGGGCTCGTTGACATACGGCAATAAGACACAATGAAATTCAGCTGCTTTTGTTTAAAATGTACAGAAATAACAGAAAGGGAGAGCGAAAATGAGATGTGCAGGTCCTGCACACATCGCAGG
Source organism: Albula goreensis (assembly GCA_022829145.1). Lineage (NCBI taxonomy): Eukaryota > Metazoa > Chordata > Actinopteri > Albuliformes > Albulidae > Albula > Albula goreensis. The sequence goes on from CM040755.1 coordinate 11,859,006, forward strand.
GCATGTGTAATGTCAGGAAACTGAATAATAAATCCATGCATACATAATTTATCAAAATTTCCCATATACTGTTCATGTGAAAAGTCTCTAAGTCTCTGTGGCGCTGTGAACATCCATCAAGCAAGTAAATAATGTAGTGGACAGCAATGCCTGTTATAATTGGAATACATTTCACTAAACAGTTCACTTTACAGAAATTGTATTGTTTACAAATTAAGATGTTCGTAACAGAAACGCCCCCCTTCCTGTTTTGGTTTGTTTTTCTTTTTTTTTCTCCTGATGGTGCAGTGAAGTGTAACTCCATTTGGTCTCTGCATGACGCATTGCACAGTAATCAAGTATGTGCCCATAGCAGTGAATGGACGAGGAGGACTTGAGTAAAAGCTTCCTGAGTCACTGCTAACAGGGCCATTTGCATGATATGTGTTGGAGTGATTAAGGGTGAGAGGGTGTACCCATAAAGACTTACAGGACCTACCCATGCTAAAGGACAGAATGAGACATGCCAAAAGTTAGTGTATTGGAATTTCATTAAACCTGCAATGTGGTTTGGAAACCAAATACTATTAGTGACTCAGTGATGTGAACCGTTAATGGTGTTTGGCTTTTTTTTTGTTTCAGATGATGTTGGTCATTATGTCTCCACCCTTTAAGGGATTCATAAACATCACTTCCAATCACTAACCACCACAAACGTTGTCAAGACTGCTGAGTGTTTTGCATTAACTTAAAGTGGTCGTAAAAGGTTCTGCTGTCACATCTCAAGCCCTTTTCTTCCTATAGTCTTGTTTTTTTTTTTTTTTTTTTTCAAAATTTCTAATGATAAAGTAATTTTTTATAAAACTTCAGAGTGCAGCCCATTGCTGCTAGTTCAAAGTGTGGCATATAAACTTTGTTAAAGTGACTCTTAAAAGGTGGCACTTTCCTCTGCGATTACACAATGCTTGACACACTAGGATGAAGTGTTGCTTGAATCGTAGCCTAATGTGCATGTTATTAAATATTTATGCATCATCTTTGATGTCTCCTCTGGTTGTTTTTCCTTCCATCTTTCTGTTGCTCATAGTTTACCGTGATCAGCAATCAAAGGGCTTCTTAGAAAGTCAAAGTGCTGGAGCATATCAGGGATTTGAAAGCGAAACTCTGGCATCCAGGGGGATGCAGGAGAAATTTCAGATGGGAGGTACCTTTTGTTCCAGGAGCACCTGTGGGAGAATACATCTGACTGATTTATGCGCTCATTTCAATGACTGCAGTGGTTTTGGCTTTGATCTGCGCTGAGCGCCACCTGCTGATGGGGAGGTGTCACATAGCAAAACGACCCTCCTGCACCTGCAATTGCATTGACCGATGTCAGACAGAGTGGCGTTTTAATTCTGTCAGCTGCTTGATTTTGGGATCTAGAGGTTGATTTTAAAGTCCATAATAATCAGACTGTCTTCGCAACAGAGACCTTGAGAATATCACATTGCTTCTTTCCATGTTCTTTCTATGAGATCAGTTCTTCACAAATACTTACTGACACTCCGGTTTGATTGCCAGGAATTGTCTGCAAGGCTGAACAGCCTGTGAAAAGCAGCTCTGGCTTTGCTGAACTGCTAGTGGCTGACTGGTGATGCCCTGTTATAGGAGCTGAAAATGCTATAGTAAATGGCCCACATGTGTTTCTGCTTGTCTGATAACTGATACTGAATGAACAAAACTTGAATGTTTTGCATCTTAATACTCACCTGATTTTCAAAGTGGTAGCAGCATGTTGTCTGAATGTGGTAGTCGTGTGTAGTGTGTATGCCTGTGTGTGTGTGTGTGTGTGTGTGTGTGTGTGTGTGTGTGTGTGTGTGTGTGTGTGTGTGTGTGTGTGTGTGTGTGTGTGTGTGTGTGTGTGTGTGTGTGTTTTTAATTGCTTTTTGGAGAGACAGAGATGCAGTGCTAAAGAGAACGGGAGTCCTGAGAGAGTCCAGATGCTCTCCTGCTCACTGGTGTGCTTGTTAAAATCCAATTACGCTCAGAAAACGGGGTGAAACTTCGGGTTTGTCAGGGCTGTGGTTAATTGGAGGACTGAAGGTGCCCCCCTGTCCCTGCAGCCACCCTGTCTGATGACATCTGGTCTTGCTCCTCACGAGAAACTCTGACCCTGTGTTCCCACATGGCATTGTGGCGTTTTCCATGTCACCATGGGACATTTCATTTCAGGGTTGGATGTGGGCTTTTTTTGGTGCAACATTCTGGCCCCATCACCCCTGCATGTGAACTCATCCCCAGACGAGTCTTAATCAGGTATCCTCTCTGGGCAGGAATGCCCGGGCTAATTACAGCAGTCATTTGTCGTTGAAAGAGAGCACCATGAAACATTGCTTTTACACAGAGGTTACATTTAGCTCTCTTCTTCAAACAATAAAGCGGAGCTGTTGGCAGGAGTCAGGATGATTAAAAGAAACTGAATTCAAAAGTTCATCTGGCGAGGTGTAGCATCCGTGGTTGTCCTGTCTCTGAATGGAGGATGAATTATCAGAAAGCAATGCAGACCATCAGAACTCCAGAGATCTGAAGCCACTCATATTTACTGCCCCCATCTCTATCACTGATTGCTACTCCAGAGACATGGCAGCGTCAACTTAAGATAGGATCTCAGGGGCTGGTTCATAGAAATGTCACATTTTTCACACACCTTCCCACACTATTCAACCACTTTGCTGTGTCACTGTCTTCATTGGTTTGGAAGTATTTGTTATTTGTTAACTATATGTTAACATCCTCTCTCTGCGCTGCATTGCTGTGCTGCTTGCTACTACTAGAGTGTAGTGTTCATGATAACAGAGGCTGGTTGCCAGTTGACGTTTTACAATTACCGGTATGTAATTCCAGACTGCAGAGAGAGTTTCCCAAGTTAAGAAAGTTGGGGGAAGTAAAAGGCAGCTGTTTAACTGGCGCGGTGTCCTCTTGACTGTGGGATTTTGTTCTGGAGTTGTCAGGCAGCCCTCTGCCCCTGCTCGGGAGCCAGATTACCAGATCGCTCACGTGGTTCACTCTGCAGCTCAAGTGGGTCTCGCTGGAATCCGTCCAAGCAGATGTGCTGGGCGGGGGAGAGTGAGAACTGCCACATGCAATGAGCGGGAAGGTTAGCTCAGGACAAAGGGATCATATTATGGGATGTTCTCTGTGTGTGGTCACAACACAGGGTTCCTTTGATTCCACCGCCTGTTTGCACAAATATCTTAAGGGATTAAAGCTCGCCCAAACATTGCTGTTTAGCGTCGTGTCATTTTGGTGATGTGTAAGCATGGATATGAATGTACAGAAGCTTGAAGAGATTGAAATCCATTTGCCCATTAAAGTGAAACTGCAGACAGAATTTGATAAAGAAAAATCATTACCTGAGTTCCGGAAAATTCCTGGCCTGAGCTCCGTCTCCAGCATCAGCACCCCCTATGACCGTGTCATTAGCACCCAGTGTGCATTTCTGGACGCCCATTGATTTTTTTTCTCTGTCTGAAATGTGAACAACCCCTTCTTCCTCCAATCAGAGGCCTGTGATTACTTCATTGTGTCATATTTTTGGTGTTAAGGTGTGGGATTTTAAGTGTATAGCACTGTCACTTTACCAGAAATGTTTTCCTCTACAAAAGTACAAACATTTTTTTCTCCTCTGGCAAGAGAATGTGAGGCATGAATTTTTGTGTCTAATGGAGTACATGTTTTAGAAATAAGAGGCCTTGTGTATTTTGGGAAACCAGTGAAGGAGTGTAGTCTGTCTTTGTATGGTTGGTTGTATTTATGCTTACTGAAATGTGAAGAGAAAATGTTAAATATAGAAAATTATATCCTGTGTATGTAATCGTTCGTGTTTTTTTCCCCCTTTTCCTCCCAGGCAATTCAATCTACGGATGAAGAGGGACACTACCATGTTCTCACATGATTTCAAACTGGAAATGTCAGGAGAAGAAACAAATTATGATACCTCTCACATTTACACAGGAGAAATCTTTGGTGAGTCTGTCTAACAATTATTTCCTGATGAAGCTTTGTCAAAGGGGAATGGTAAATAGTTACCACGGAAACACTTGAACCTGTGAATCTCAGCAGCCCCCTACCCTCCCTGTCTCTTAGCTGCACTGTGTATGTGTGTGCGCGTACACGTGCATGTATGAGTATGTATGCATTGCCAGCATTGGTTAGTGTATTTGCAGCTCTGTGTGGGTGTCTTGTGTGAGAGTATCTTTCTGTGAACATCCACATGATATTCTGTACATGTGGATACATGTCTGTGAACGTGCACATGGCTGTCCGTGTGCTTTTGACAACATGCAAGTGTGTGTTTGAGTATGTGTGTTTACAGGGACATACAGGTGACACAGATGCGATTCCGTCGACTGGAATGAATGGGAGTGAAAACAGGAGAATGGGGCCTGGTCATGTGATATCCATGTGCCAGAGTGCTTGTTCTGCCTAACCTAACAAAGCCTGCTCTCCACCCAGTCATTTTTGCTGAGTAATAGGTGTAATTCATATCAGAGCTGGAGGGCAAGGCGGGCGCCAGTTCCTGTCCATGCTCAGCACGGGTTGCACAGGCTGGAAAATCACCGCCCAGCCTGAGCTCAGCTCCTGCGCTGAGTAATAGATGTATTTGGCAACTTTGGCAGATAACGGTGCAAGACAGTTCTAGGAATACCATTAACAGGAACTCCTGAGTCACAACTATCGGTGTTACAGTTTGACGGGAAAGCACCGCAAAACGCTTCCCGGAAGACCTCCAGAGCAAAAATAAAATGCCGGTGACCTTTATTTGATTCCTTTTAGTGAAGCCAAAATATTAATTTCAAGAAGATAATTTCTTGTTTGTGTAGGAATTAACATGATATAAAGTGAGGTCTTGGCTTTAGATGATTCATTTAAAACTGCCATTTTTTCATAGTTATGCACCAAGGTGTTCGTGCTTATGCTGCCATAGTAATTACTTTAATAACAGATTATAATTGTAGCTAGCTGCTGAGAAACTTCCCACTCTGCTCTGTCAGTAGCTTATTAATTGCCAAGTAATGTTTTTCTTCCAAACAAGAGTGAATGTGGTTGTAGTGCAAGAGTACATTTATTTTGGTTTAGCCTACCCCTGTCTCGTGTGGACTATAATTCTTCTGTATCTGAGTGACCCCACCCAGAGTTGCCAGGCATTTGTTTTTCCTCCAAAATCCCCCACTTTACCTATGACCGCTATATATTATTTCTTCAAAAATGTACCCTTGCATTTTAGAGGCCATTCTGCACTCTGACTACCCTGACCAATACCCACCCAATCTCCCGTCTGCCCATCATTCTGACACCACGTCTTCACCAATTAAAAAATGAACAAAGAAAATTGCTCTTGAGGTCATTTTGCAGTGCTCAGAATAGATCACTTGGTTTGCACATTTAATTGTAAAGTAATAATTGCTTTTGTCAGGAAAAGATGTCTGCTAGGCTTATAAAAATGACATCCAGTCCTTGCTTAATTGTTTTTCTGCTTTCTTTGTGAGAATGTCCTACAGGTCTCAGTTTCCCTCTGAAAGCAGACAGGAGTATCAATTACTCTTTTGTAACATGTAATGTATTCAAAGCCCATGGATTTTCCCCTACATTTTAATGCTTGCGTAGGTGACTGGAAATAGTATTTCTTTGCTTGATTGTTAGAGAAATCATTCCATTTTCTTTTTTGAAGAATTTCATCACCGCAGCTTAGCAGGGCATTTGTGCAAATAATGGAAAATGCAGCACTACAAACAATAGTGTTGTTGGTGATGCTCAGGCTCATACTTGTGTGAATGCAGCTTCCTGTGCAAGTCCTTAATAGGCAGGGAAAGCGAGTCTATGACTCACAGTTCAGTGCGCGTTCACTTCAGGGGCATCAGAGCCTGTGTGCCCGCCTGCGAGCTAACATCCGCTTTTCAGGATAAGGGAGCTGTCTGGTGAACGGCTGTGTGCAGGAGGGCTGGCTGGGCACAGACAAATTGGTGTGTTTTTGAGGGACGTGCCTGTGACATCACACACCACATGGCACCCTGGGGCTGGGAATGTAATGGAATGATCACATCCTTCTCGTCAGGTGGCTGTTGTGGCAGATGGTGTGAACCGCACCACTGATTGTAATTTGTGCAAAACGAGCTGTGGTCCCTCTCCAAAGAATGAGCTTCTGGCAACGCTGAGGGCATTCAAAAAGGGAAGAATATTGTCTCTGCGTCTTTTTTCCTATGACAGTTGTTGGTCCCAGTTTGATTGTGCTTTAATGTTGTAGCAATGCTACTCACAACGATGCAGAGAAACTGCATGTTCAGACACTTTGGGCTCCAGGTTAAGCTCCATTAGCGGCAGGGCCCACCCTTGAATTAGGGATGTCTAGGCTGCAAGGCAGAGGTCTTCGCCGCCGGTTTTTATAGCTGTGTACATGTGTGCATACTTTGTATGTGGGTGTGTGCATCTGCTTAGCATGTTGATATCCTATGCTATGCACTCTTTGTTTTTACTGTTGTGCTTGTACCCATGACCAAACAAATTTCCCATGAAGTTTACCTTGACTTTGGTCCTGGAGGCCCCTAGGATATCCTGTTTTCTGTTATTACTCAGTACCCAGTTGATAAGAGTTAGCTTTTCTTACATGGCTTCTTCAATCTGAAAAGGTGAGAAGCAGTATTACCAGGGCCAGAAATGAAGCCTGCCGATGCCCCGTAACTGACGGATCTACTCCGCTGGTCCTGAGCTCATTTTTCTGTAGAGCAGTCACCCCTCGCCTCCTGCCATGCCCCGCTCCATCTGACCGCTCAAGCCCTGTGGATAAAATGGCAAATCATTTGTAAATGCCTCAATTACAGACCACTTCATATTCAGCCCGGCTGGCCATCGATTACTTAAAAGCCACCCTGATGACTCTTAATGGCATTGTCCTTTTTTTCTCATTCTTTGTGTCTGGGAGAGTTCACGTTTTATTTTTATTTATTTATTTATTTATTTATTTATTTATTATAATTTTTTAAACCATATTGCTCGCACTTTATTCTTGCATACAAGCCCACTGAACTCATCTGGTAAAGGTCTTAGGCATTGTGGCAGTACATTTTGTTCCTTTTGTTCCTTGTGTTCATTTTTATTGGCTTTTGGCAGAGAGGCGCTCAAGCAAACCCATAACAAGATTTTGGGCAGACTTCCTCCATTGTCTCTTTCTTCGCTGTTACCACAACCTGTTTGTTCCCTGACAGCGCCGTATCCATATCGCCTCCTCTCCTCGCCATTCCAGTAATCAAACCCTCTCCCTCTTATCTGTTGAATCTGAGCCCCGGTGAGTTCCCATGCGGCAGCTGGGAAGCTGTCATGCAGGCTGAAATTCTGAGTACTGCTGCGGCACAAGCGAGTTTGAACCGTCGGTAGGAGAAAGTGAAGGTTAAAAAAGAAACTTTTTTTTTTTTTTTTTTTTTTTTTTGTTAAGAGGCCTGCCCTTTCGTCTCCAGATAAAAGACACTCTGAGCGGGTCTGTCTGGGCTTCCCCCTGGGCACTGCCCCTGTGGACCTGGTTAAATTGACTGTGCCTCCTGGAACGGGCGAGATTAAGGTCGGTTCTCTGTGGTGGGGGAGTATATCCACTCCCAGGTACAGGCTTTCTGGTGCCCAAATCCTGCAACTGCTTCTATGAAGACGTGCCTGTCTGCACCATTGTGTGCAGTAGGTGGGAACCAAGTTTTTATGTTGCTTTTGTTGGCCTCATTCTATTATGGATCAAACTGGTTAAAACAACTTTTTTTGATATGGATTTGTTTTATTAACAAAATGTGGTGTCCCTCCCCTAGAATGAATGTACAGGACAGATGATGCAGACAAATGTAAAGCATCATGTATTAAATTCTTTTTTTGTTTGTTTTAAGGTGATGCTGCCACATCATAAAGATGTATGTAAGTAGAGACAATAGTGAAAATGTGTGTTGAACATGCATTCCTTGTTGAGGAGTGAGGAGTGGCATCTGGATAGCTTTAAGACTTTTGGGCCTTAATTTAGGGTGGAGAGGCTGTCTGTTCAAACCGAGCAGATTGAGATGGGGATCTCTGGTGGAGGCCTCTCTGGAGACGCGCCCACTCCTGCAGTCACATGACTGCGACTGGCCAGACTCATCCGGGTTGCATGTCTGCCAGTCCGGAACACTTCAGGATTAGGACAAAGAGCCATGCTTGAACAAGTGTTTTTTCCCCTCACTCTTTCTGTGTGTGTGTGTGTGTGTGTGTGTGTGTGTGTGTGTGTGTGTGTGTGTGTGTGTGTGTGTGTGTGTGTGTGTGTGTGTGTGTGTGTGTGTGTTTAGGTGGAATCAGAAATTCCACTTGAGTTGGAATCAGAACCTGAATATGGCCTTTCTCTACAGCCATAAGACATGATGCAGCACATTGTAGGTGAATGTAGGCCTATAAATATTATAAAACAAAAGCAATGGGACATTTCACACGTTAAACAACCGGTACATCTAATTATCAAAATATGAAAAAACAGTAGTGCAAAATAATTACTGGTCTATCATTTTGACATGTCTTGTCCTTTCCATGAAGAATATTTTCAATGCTTTGCTTAGCAGCTGTGTCTCCTGCAGAGTCATATGTACGTAATGCATCTTCGTGTATTTGCCTCTGATCTCCAGTGACTCTGCTGTTTGCACACACCTGGTGCACACCTGGTTGCCCCACATCTCAAAGAAGTGATAGGGCTCACCTTCACATTCTGTGTCCTACGGGATTGCATCAAGCTGATTCACCCTCAATGTGCAAATATTTCCCAGCTGTTTGTCACAGCCTCAGTCCTTGTTTGGTTAGCTTGCGTGGAGTGGGGATAGGACTCTCACCGCACCAGCATTAGCCTGCTCAGTATGCCATCCCAGTGTCGCCAGCGTTTCTGACAAACTCCATTATGGGCATGAAGACAGTGGAGCCTGGGGAAAGGCTGCGTGAGCAGAGACAATATTTTGGTGGTCTGATTATCTACCTCAGTCAGACCAGACAGGGTTCAGCGGCTGCCGCTTAAAATTAAAAACCCGGACGAGGGAAGCTTTCGCACGCTGTCAAGACTCTTCGCGGTCCCAGCAGAGCAGAGAGGCAACGAGCAGAAAAACCCAGAAAATGGCACTGATGTAGAGGTGGCGTGTCACGGGCGGAGTCCCTTTGAGTGTGGAGAATTTCAGGGCGGACGGACGAGAGATGTCGATACTGTCTGAGGCGGACAGGAAGCCGTCTGCCTTCAAGCGGCATGCCTCGCCGCACGCCAGGGCTTGTGTCAGTAGCTTGTCAGCACAGCCCATGGAGACGACTTCCTGTGATTTGATGGTTGCTGATGATGCAATGCTTTTGACAGCTTGTGAGGGAAGCAAGGCCTAATTTTCAGTAACTGGGCTACACTAGGAAAACTGAGGCTAACTCAAAACCCTGCTCTAGCCAGCCTGTTCTGATCACAGCCTTGTACTTGGATTTTTGTGTGGGAAAGAAAATTAGTGGTGCATTAGAGGTTTGGTGGGTATGCCAAAAATGTTCATTATTATAGAGAGAAGTGAAAAGGGGCGCAGACTCCTAGAACATGGATGATTTTGCCTTCTGCGTTTTAATGGTGTGTCTGGAGTCTGCTTATCTGTGTTGTTCCCACACGCTTCTTAGACAGCTATTCTTCCTGTGTCTGAAAGAAAGACAGGCCCTCCACATGGTGGTGGGGGGGAGGAGCTGGGATCTGAGTAAGATGGATGGGTCACCCAAATCCCAAGGCCCTCTTCCCAGACCGCAGCCCTTCCTCTGACCGGCTGGGTGTGGTGGAAACCAGATTCCTCTGAATGTAAGCGTGGGCTTGTATTGAATACAATTACTATGAATGAAGACAGAAAATTACAAACTACATATTGAAAGTTGGAAAGATTTTTTTTTTTTTTCGGAGGGGTTGGAGGGGGGGGGAGAAAAACAACTCCATTTTCCCTTTCCTGGTCTCCGTAAGTAAGTTACATTTAAAATAGGTTATGTGAAGGATGTCTGTAATGTTTTTGGGCCCCTCCCATGCAAAAGTGTAAGCTTTGTTTATTTATTCTTTTTTGATTGTGTTTTGCCAGCATTTTCATTTTGCGCTAGCTGTGGATTATGTAAGAAATAGAGCATTTGAAACTGCGGCAGAATTGGCCCCTTTATTTTCAATGACCTGCAGTGCTTTGATTATTGCTGACATTATCCAAGTCTAGCCCTTATTAAAAAAAAAAGTCATTATTAGCCAGAGCTGAAGGTCAGAATGAAGGAGTGTGCAGAGAACTTTGCTTCATATGATGTAGCAGAAGAATAGAATAAAGTCTAATTTTGTGCATGTTCCTCAAAGAAAATTAGAGGTCTCATCAAATCTGCTGTGTTGAAATGATGCTAACAGGGCTGCACTGGTCACAAATCCATTTTAAGTACCTAGTTTTGGTCCCACAGTACCGGTGCTCTTCCCCAGAGACCTGACAGAGGTGAAGGGTGAGGTTTAGAATCACAATACAGACTGTTCTCTAATAAGGTACAAGTGGATGTAGACTGGCACTGGCATGAATTTTGTTTTTCAGCGAAGGTATGAGGCTGTACTCTTTGGGAATTTGTGGATGTTCAGGGTGAGGAGGGGCATCTCGACAGCTTTAAGCAGTGGAGCCTCTAGGCAAAAAATTTTTGCTATGGCTCCCAAGACTCAACGTCCTTACTGCTAGAAATGTCAGTGTTTTCTGTCACCTGACCCCCGCACTTTTTTTTCTCTTCCCCCTCCACAGGAGAGCAGGGCAGTCTAAGTCATGGCTCCATCGTGGACGGAAAGTTCGAGGGCTTCATCCAGACCCGGCAGGGCACCTACTATGTGGAGCCCACGGAGAGATACATGAAGGACCGGGACGTCCCCTTCCACTCAGTCATCTACCATGAGGACGATATCCGTGAGTGCCCCCCCCCCCCCTTCATCCACCTGCGCCATGGCCGGTCTGTCCACACTTATCCCTGACTGAATGCAGCCTAATTGCATTCACATAGTGGCTTTCATCCATTTTTAGTCATTTTAAAGCACTTCACTGTGAGCGAGGGCAGACATTTTTATTTTTATGTCACTGATGTAGATTGTTACATGAATGTGGTTTTAAGGTTCATTTTTATGTTATGGGTTCAGGAAACATTAGACTGAAATTATGTGACTTTTTATTGGGAATTTATTGTCAGCGTACAGCGATATGTGTGTTCAAGGAAGTGCCTAACGGCATTTTTTAACCCGCTTACACTGCAATGAAGAGATGGCAGGAATTGGCAGTCTTTAAGCTGCAAGGCCAGTTATGCTGTTCTGTAAAACCCTTTTGGCTCTTTTCATATGAAAGAAGCTATTACTGTAGAGCCATCTAATGGGTGTGTGTTTTTTTTTTTTTGATAGATCATGCGTGTTTGAAAAAGTGAGATTGGACTGGACCATGAAATTTAGTGGAGTGGCTCAGAGCCCTGAGAGCAGCGCAGCAGCAGTGAAGCTCTGTGTTTAATCACTGCTATTGTCAGCCGCCAAATGCAGTGAGTCATCTCTGCACGCGTGCTGCCTCTTATTTTTATTCATCTGTGCCTTCACATGGACACATCGAGTGTACTGCTGTCAGTACTCACTGTGTTCATGTGAAAGGGAAAAATTGTGCAGGGAAGTTGTAATATTTTTTATTCCAGTGAAAGGGACTCTGTTAGCCTGGAATAAAACAGGAAGTTCTGGGACTGACTGACTTGTTTTCCCCTCCCTCTTCTGCCGGGCTTGGCATGGTGACATGCAGGAGGCAAAAACTGCGCTTGAGAGATCTGTGAGCGACGCAAGTCAGGTATTTCAGTCTGACCTCCTGGGGTCACTTGTGTAGAGGCAGCTCACATATGACCATTTAAACCACCAGCCAATCAGTGCAAGTTTTCCTGTGATAGGGAACCAATTGCGATTACTATATTTTGTAACACTGCCATCTTTTCTTATTTAGTTCCTCTCTTCTTCCATGGAACAGTATTAAAAAAAAAAAAAAAAAGTGTCTCACTCCACTTTGTGCCACCAAAGTGCATCAAGGCCGAGCATTTGTGAGGGGACAGTTTCGATACATTTAACTCTAATTTTGTTTTCTGTTCTTTTGCCACATACTTTTTTTTAACAGAGTCAGATACATTTGCACATGGCCAGTTCAGTTCACAGGACTTTAACCTGCCAGTCTGCCGGAACAGAGTTGGTGCCCGTTCATCCTGTGTTAGGTCTCTGTGTATAATGTAAATGATTGGATTATTTGGCCTGTGTTGGGACTCTGTATAATGTAAGCAATTTGAATATTTGCCCCATGTTAGGACTTTGTGTATAGTGTAAGTGCTTGAACTGGGGTGTTGACAGTTCTGCATGAGCTGACGGAGGGCTTGCAGCAGCCAAACGTTGGCAGCCCGTCACAGAAACACTTAAAGGGAAGTGGCCGGGCAATAGGGGCTCTCAGATATTTTCAAAAACCACTCATGCAGATCTTTTCAAACATGATATTTCACTTATCTGTGATAATGTGCATGAAGACAGGAAGCAGTCATAGCGAGCCAAAGCACATTCAGGGTTTACTTCAGACAGGGTTCTCTGTCTGAAGTAAAACTTATTCCAAATGCCAGTTGTCAAAGGTCAAGATTCTGTTTGTTTAGGGTTTTTTCGTTCTGTTTCGCAATACTGCTTCTTTCTCGCTCACTTGCTTTCTCTCCCGCTCAGTATAGTATTCCTGTTATTCATAACTCTATAATGACAGCTTCTGCTTTTGCATTCCCATAATTATGCTGGACTTGATAACAGCCATTTTGAATGCCAACCAGATGGCTGTTATTTTGACCAGCTTTCTTTTTTGCACTCTTCAGCTCTCCTTTCCCATCTATAAGGTGTTTTGTTTCCATAGAATTGGAAAAATAAAATTACAGCCTGTTGGAAAACATTAAACTAATTATCATAAATCTTTAAAATTATTATGTAAACAAAAAATCCAAAATTGAATCTGCCTGTTATATTACTATATAGAAGCCAAGTCTTTTATAAAGAGAGCCGCTCTCTTTGGTTATAAGTGAGTCTAACCTAAATGAGATTTAAGATTTTCAATCCTGTATAAATTTGATGCATGGCTGCATGCATAATTCCCTGTGCTTTGTTAAATCTCACTTGTGTCTCTCAAGGACCCATTCCAATGAAAATTATGTTTGTACCGTTGACTTTGTGCTCTTTAGCACCTCCCTGTGGTAAGTCCATTTATGTGTTCCAGGGTCCATTGAGGTTTTTGACAGCTGCCCTTTTGTTCTGGCCCGTAAATCATGTTCAGGATGACAAAATCCAATTATTTAAGTATCATGTCAAAACTATACTTTGATATCATTCCATTTGCCTTGCCTGAACCACAAAACCAGTCCTCTTCATTATGCAATTTACTGGATGCATTATGTCAGTCAGGTTATGAAGACAAACTGGAAAGCAAAAATATTTCTGATAGAGGTGTAGAGAACATGCTTGACTGGATGTGCTCTTGTGTCGTTTCACTAATTATGGTATTGGTAAAACTTTTGTAGAAAATGCCTTTGGAGATGATTGTAACATTTTATAATTCATATTCTTGTTGTTTATTACAGAGAATTAAATCTATAACCTGGGAATACTGATGACGTGGGTACTTTTCTGTAAAAGAAAGATCACAGTGATGATATAGATCTTTAAAAATTGAGCTAAATATAGCCGACTTTAGTGTTGATGTAATAAGCCTGTGCAGCTAGAATAAAGGGTTGTAGTGAATCCTAACGTGACCGAAGTGCAGGCAGTAGGAATAAAATGTAAGAATGTTTGAAAGTGAATTTAAAAAAAATAATCACAAAACTGTCCAAGTCCAGCAATTCGCTCCCACCACTTCAACTTTTTTCCTCTTTTTTCCCTGTTTCTTTTCATTTATGACTGTCTACGATTTGCATCTCAATGAGGTGGCTTTCAGCATCAGTACAAAGGGAGCTCTTTGTACTGAAACGGAGAATACGTTGTCAGCAATGAATAAATGCCGTTGCTGCCCGTACCCAGTCAATCCAGTGACCAGCACAGGGCAATTGTCCTGCCCTGACCATTTGTAACAGTTTGACCCCCCATCCCCCCTCCCCAACCGCTCCTTTTCCATTCCCTTTCCCGGGCTGTCGTCCATGCCAGTCGCAGCATGCTGACTCATCTGTCCCTGTTAATGTAAATGAGCTGTAATTTATTAAGTATTTGCTTGATTTTTGGGAAACCGGTTTTGGCCCTGCGCCTTCTGGGCTGGCGTTGTTAGAAACCACCTACAATTAAACAGACAGGTTACGCTGTCTGAATTCCCTTGCAGGGGTAGTTCCAATTTGGTAAGTCTGTTGAGGAAAACGGAAGATTAAAAACACGTCTTTGAAATCAGTCTCTTCTCAGAAGACGGAGCGCCTTGCGAAAGGGCAGCTGAGTTCTCGCGCCTGGGGGCCCCAGCCGTGCCAGGCGACTATGTGAAAAGAGGGGGCCTTGGGGCTCCGTGTGACCTTCCCAGGAGTGACAGCGGCGGGTGATGAATGAGGGGGCCGCGTCGTTCATTCTGCACAGCAGGCAGATGGACGTGCTGTACGAGGGAGCTCTTCCAATACCCCAATGGCTTGCCACAGCAGTCCTTTTTCCTCAGGACTGTTGCCGGCGACAAGTCGGATAATTTGGTTGTTATGTTGCACCACTACCAAAATGTTTCCTTCCAAGGACTGATGGCTGAGATGAGCAGAAAAGGCAAATACACTGAAAAGGCAAAAATAGAAGTAGTTTCATGCAGCTGGCAGTAGGTGCATATAACATTAATGACCGTGTGTGCTTGAGAGAGGGTATTTATATCGCCACTTCTGCAATTCACTGAATGCCATATAATGTTGATCCTTCCAGTGCAAATTAAGTCAATGTTTTAATATTTAATAATTATGTATATGATTTTTAAAGCCAGTCTCCTTTATTTGTTGCTGATTCGGGCTGTTTTTGTTGTTTTGTTAAAATGGCAGTCCGGCTTACGGGCCTGTTGCTAGATCCAGGTTCTGTGTCTCAGTTAGCTCTCCCTCACTGCTGTCCCCTGTCCCACTTGAGCCCTTGAAGCAGGGCAGGCCCAGCACTCAGTGGCCGGGGTCTAGCAGCGCACACTGTGGGTGTGGGAAGAAAGGGACCTGACAGAGGGCCACAGTGTGCCCAAGCCTTTCATCTGCTCATCCCTGGGCCCTGTGGGGGGAATGTTGCCCTGGGCCCTGAGGGCGACAGAGGCTCATTGCCGTGGGGCCTGGTGGGGGCGGACAGAGCCCATGCTGCACCTGTGTGCTCATTATCTGCAACTACAGCAAAGTCTCCTCTTAACTGAGACCCACCGTTACTGCGAGACTGGGACTGCAGACGGTCACCAGAGTGTTTGATATTCAGCTGGATCGACTTAATCCTTGTTTGTGTCTGTCTGTGCACGCACGTATGTTTGCAAGAGATTTTTTGCTTGTGTGTGTGTCAGCATATTTGTTTATCAGTGTGCCTGTATGTATGTGTTTTTGTATGCATACATGTATATACACACACAAATATTAAAGTGTATGATTTATAAGAACATGTCAAAATAGCATTTAGTCCCTGTTTAGCTGCAGTTAAATGCTATTGACATGGTTTGAATGTGTTATGTCAGTTAAGTATACATGAAATCTGGCGATCATGATATTTTGATGTTGTAAAACTTCAGTGAAGAAGTCTTGCTTTCCACCAGGGTAACACCACCTTGTTTTTAGGAATGTATAATTTTGTAAAAATGTTTTTAATAGATAATTTCTTATTGGGAGACTCATTTGCTTGGAAAGAAGACTCTACTCTAGTTTGCTGCTGTAAGCTTTGCACTTCACTCCATCATTCCAGATAAACAGCGTTTGACTCAGGTTTTTGTTATTTTAGTTATACCACAAAAGGTTCTTGCTTTGAAATAAGGTGAATGTTTAGTAGTTTTGACCAGTTGGCCTTGCCTGGGCAGAGTTTTTAGTTATCTCCCTAATAAAGAATCTTAGCCAGCCATTAGTCATCTCTGAGCATGATCAAAAAGTGGATGATTTTCACTTGCGGTTCATTGAAAGTACATGGAGGAATTGCAGGAAGCATTTTCAGCACTCACAATACGAAAACCAAGGGCAACATCTGTGAAAAATCAATCAAAGCAGCTACTTGCTGGAACATCTTCAATTAAAATATTGTTCCAGCAAGAGTGCCATGATGCGCTTATTTGAATTGCCATCAATTTTAGCTTCATTCACTTCTATCTTTGAAATGCAGGTAGAATAAATAGTGGGAAGGTCTCATTCCATCCCTGCCTTCTACTGATTTCATTCTCTGTTGAAAGGAATACAGGGAGACTTATGTAGAAATATGCAAAGACCGATTGAATTAGCTAAATATACACGTAGCTCATTGAAATGTATTACCGTTTAGGCCTGCTGTGAAGGTAAAGAATAAGGATTATAAATGCCTCCTAGTGTAATCTGAGTTTTAAGGCTTCCTTGGGCAATTCGACTCTATTAATTCTAGCTATCACTTTATCAGGTAGGCCTTTTTCCTTAACCTTCCTTGCAAATCGGTACATACCCTTATAGCATTTGTATGCAGGTCAGGTTTCTCAAGGGATTGCCATTACCGGAATGGGGTTTGATTGTATTTATTCTCCTGTGCTGTGGCAATGGTTTGTTAGTTTGAAGTGTGTGGTGTTAATCAGCTCTGAGGAAGCTGTAGCATCATTTTCCCCAGGCAACTTGGGTGGGTGGAGGTGGTGGTGCAGGTGGTCCTGCGAGGGTAAGGCTTAAACTTTCCGGATTGTTCCCCCACTGTGTCCTCGCCTGGCCGGGCCACCGCACCCCTGACTGGGTTCTCTGTCCCCATGGAGACGGGCGACCCGTCAGCCAGGTCTTTCGCGGTCACACAGTTCCGGACCGCAACAAGGCACATTGTTTCCTGTGAGGGAAGGCCTTTGTCCCCTCCCCGACTGCGGGGCTCTCTGAGGACAGTACGATGCACCGGGCCGTTTCTGAGGCGCGGCACAACATGTCACGGTGGGCCTCTGCGGCATGCGGCGGGATGCTCCACAGCGAAGAGTCTGTTCCACCACTTTCTCCGTGCCAGCAAAAATGTAATGCCTCATTAGCTCCAAGAAGAATATTGAGATGTGCTTAAAACAAACAAAAATAAAGTCATTAGACTGAAAGACTTCTGAGGGAATTCTTTGAAAATGCAGTGAGGGTTGATTAGGTAAATCCGTTCTTAAAAGACTGCGGTGGAGCAGGTCGTGAGTTCATCTCTTACTCTCTTTTCCCCCGTTCTTTATGTCTTCCCTCTCTCTCCTCTTCTTCACGAATGTTTTCCTGTATCTTTTGTGTCATTTACAGTCAGGAAATCTTAATGTTTTCTAGTTTCCGCAAACAGGGTGAGGCTCAGTCTATCCTTTCAATTAGCGGCAGGTTGTGTGTGAGGCAGATTCGGGGCGCTGGTGAGAGAGGGAGCGGGGTGCGCCCGGGCTCCCCTCTGTGCGGCTTAGGGAAACTGGCACTGTCAGTTGATCCCCACCGTTTGCGGCAGCCCCCTTTGTTCAGGCGAGTGAGAGGGAGGATGAAAGAATTGTCACATCTTGTTCCAGAACCCATTACGCTTTCCCAGGCAAACGGACTTCTTTTCCTCTGCTCAGGTATAATGAGGTTTTTAAAGGATTCTAAAAAGAGAAGCTCCTTCACAGGACCAGCAAGACTCCCTTGCCTGTGTTTCAAGGCGATGCCTTTTTACTGTCAAGGAAATGTTCCTGACAGGAAAGATATCGCTAAAGGGCAGAAGATCGATGGGGTTGGGGTGGAGGAAGGGAGTTTGGGCTAGGATTTGGGCTTGAGCTAACGGTTTCCTGCTTCTACTGTGTTTCAGATTATCCGCATAAGTATGGGCCAGAGGGAGGGTGTGCTGACCACTCTGTGTTCGAGAGGATGAAGAAATACCAGGCCTCTGCAATGGAGGAGCCTGCTAAGGTAAGCTGTGTGCAGACTCAGCTGAGTGTTGGTTTCACTGCACACTACAGCCACAGCACACACACACACACACACACACACACACACAAATGAAGCAAATACACATGCACACTGTGTGTAGATTCTTGCACAAACAATGACAGTCCAGTGGTCTTTTTGTTAATTGAACACAGCCAGAGTGTGCTGTTCTTGGGCACTGTAAACGGTAACTAAGCCCTGCTGTCACTGAAGGGTAAATTCTTCTCCCCAGTCCCAAGTGCTGGTGGAGGACAGTAAGAAGCTGCTACCCCAGCATGCCAAGCAGCAGGGGAGAGTCCGCTGGGGCTGTAAGTGTGGCAGCAGTCTGCGACTCCGTCAGTCCCCCCCCATGTCTGAAGCAGGCTCTGTCAGAAGTGCCTGGGAAAGAGTGCCGGATACTCCCACACAGATTTAGCTTTTACGCACGATTTGTTTTGTTCCTGCCTCCGAAAACCTGCTCCCCCTCAGGTTTATCGGCTTGTTCCTGTGTTCTGCCTCAGCTTGAAAGGCAAACCGTATTCCTAGGGGCCCAGAGTGTTTTCATATTTTCATTTTAAAAAGGAAATGAAAATGAAAACTTTCAACTCTCAAAACCAAGCAGTCGTTACGCTCAGTAGTCAGGGTGTCGTGCCCTGCTCTATGACCGTGGTTGTATCCCAGCTGTAAACAGAGGAAACCCTGTCACCTCTTCCTGCCTCTGTTGCTAGGGTAATCAGTATCTCACAGACTGCAGACCGATATCTGTGAAGAAAAGGAGCAGATAAAAAAAAGGGCAAACAGAAAATCTCTGAATGGGAAAAATACGAAACATAATTGTGCTCAGCCCTGTTGTAAAAGCATTGGCGTGTCATTTCGTATCAGCAGTAGCGCGCTGCTGGTAAATCTCTGTCCTCAGTTGTCCTCATAACACCCTGGGGATTTTATGGAACCGGTATATACCACCTAACAGGGCCTCCATGCCAACATGTGAGTTTCACTGTGATAAACAACAAAATTAGCATCTGGTTGGAGGCAATATTTCGTTCTGCCACACCTTTGATATTGTAATGCATCCTTTTCCCCTCCTGGCTTGCGTATATTTCAGTTTCTTCACTTTCAGGCTTCCACTCTGAATCAGATACAAATACAACTGTACTTGCGCTCCAGCCCTCAGGCCCTCTCCAGAAAAATAAACGTGCTGTCCATAATTCCGGAATAAACCAAATGCCACCATTGTAAATGAGTTGTGGCAGGCAAACTTCGGCTCAGGAGCCGTGTTACTCACACAATTAACGAGCCAATAAACACGGCCGTCTGGAAGGTGCGGTAGGGATTTCTCCTGCTCTGCACTCACAGTTATTGAAGTTAATCTTTCATCGCCCTTCCTCGGCAAAGCTGAACATGTCTAATGATGATGTTTGTCTGAAGACCTGCAGCAGTAAATGAAATTCCCTGGTGCTTCTCGCACAAAGGTAAATTAATGAACCTCATGATAATAAAGATGGTTTGTGGTACTGCATATGCCTCTGGTACGCTCTTTTTGTATGTCAGAGTATAAGTGCTTAACAGCAGCAGGATTAGTATTAATCCTACTTGGATATCACAGTTTTTTTTGTGGAACTCTGAAGAATGTTGGATTAATCTAATGGTGGGTGTGCCTTGGAATGTTTGCAGGTGGAATTTTCCTCTTGGCCCAGTCTGTCTGTCTCATACTGAATATACACATTACTACTCATTATTTCTGATTTAACTCTTGATTGCTGTTAGAAATTAAATTGTTTGTGTTCACAATGAATATGAACGCATACCATAAATCCAAAACCTCTCTCCCAACCCACTCCACCCCCTCAGGAGACCAATGAGGTGATGGAGGAGGAGCAATCCGACGGACCAGTGCTTCTGAGAAAGCGGCGTGCGGCCCAGGTGGAGAAGAACACCTGTCAGCTCTTCATTCAGACTGACCACCTCTTCTACAAATACTACGGGACCAGAGAGGCAGTGATCGCACAGGTACTGTCCAAATGTTGAGCCATGTTCCCCTGCTCTTCTGCAAGACCACCACCTGTTTCACAGCAAGAGAGCGTATAAAAACCCCAGTCTCCATTTTAATGGAAAACATGAGATGAATAGATACATATTTGCTCTTGGTGTGGATCAGCTTTATTTCACCCAGAACACATTGGGTTGTCTTTGGGCTTCGATAGCTAATGGATCAGATGTGAGAGAAAATCTGCGCTCCACAGAAATAGGTGAAGTTTAGAGAACAGGGGAGTCCAGATTAAAGGTTTAAAAGTGTAGCTTGGCGGAACGGGAGTGTCCCCTTCCCAGCAGCAGCAGCAGATGATGAAGAGGATGCTGGGAGCTAATAATCACAGAGATTATCACAGTAATAAGAATCCACAGTGCCGTGGGGTGTCCGTAATGGTTTTATACCGGCTGGTGTACAGGAGGGCGAACCAGAGTGACCATGGCGCAGTCAGCGATTATTCAAGCACACACTAGCCCCGTGTGATTGTCACTGTGTGAGCGGGTTATACGTCCCTTCGTCAACACACTTGGGGGCTTTTGTTCTTTATAATTGGGGGGGATATGGCAGGGTAATTGGAGTGGTTGTGGTTCTGGGAGGAAGACGATGGGGAGAAGGCCGGGGGAGGCAGAAGCCTTTGTTTAAGCGTCAGGAGTGAGCAGGCCTTCTGCCAGGCCCGACGGTGGAGTCACAAAGGTGATTAATGGGAACCTGGAAGAAAGCGCGACTCTGGGGATATCTGTCTCTGCCGAAACAAAGGAACGAGCTAGTTCATTATTGCAAAGTGAATAAGAATTGTACTTTTGTTCTCCTCCCGTTTCATCAGAACTTTATTAAAAGGCCGACAGGTAGGCTTTTATGTGCTGTGTGTAATCCCGTTTTTAATGATCCTTGGCTGCAGCGTGTCTTCATTCATTAGGGGTCTGTTGTTTCCTGTCAGTATGTTCATTCTGCTATTTTTCCTCCTCCTGTTTCAGATCTCCAGTCACGTGAAGGCGATTGACTCAATCTACCAGAGCACAGACTTTCTGGGAATCAGAAACATCAGTTTCATGGTGAAGAGGATCCGGGTATGTGTCTCTGTCTCTCTGTCTGTGTCTCTCTGTGTGTGTGCGCGTGCGTGCGTGCAGTAGTGCACATAATGTATATCTGTGTGTATGTGCATGTGTCTATGTCAGTGAGAGTGGGAAGTTTGGCATATGAGAGAATGTGAAAATGTGTGATGTGTGAAAGGGAGGGAAGGAGAGGGTGGGTAGAGAGAGATAAGGAGAAGGAGAGAGAAAAGAGGAACAGAAAGAAATAATGCAGAGAGAGGGCTGTATACATCTATGAATGTGAGAGAGTAAATGAGTGTGTGTGTGCGTGTGAGAGAGATGGTGCTGGGGAGACTCTGCAGTGCATAGAGCTCACTGGAAAAATGAATAAAAGGAATGATTTCTTCTGGTGACTGCTGGGTGTCTTTTAACTTTAGAGGCTCTGAGCTTTCTCCAGAATCAATTTATTATGCCTCTGAAGAGAGGTGTCTGTAGGGGCTGGTTACTGGTTGGGTTTTAATTAGAGTAATTTCTCTGTCTGGCTGGAACCTTCTTTTTAGCAGGGATTAAAATGGGTCTCTTTGCAAACAACAAAGAAATGTAGATGCACAGTCTTGCCTGGGGTTCCAGCCCCCGATCCACAGTGACACATAGATCATTATTACTCTACCCTACTGTGCTCTTCCGCTCTCTTCTGTTCTCCATCCTGCGCTCTCTTCAGGCCCCAAAATGTATGCTCGTTTAACTCATTCGTTCACTCCTCCTTTCTCTCCTTTGATTTTAGCACAGCTGTGTACGGTAATGATAATGCAGCTGAGCTTGTGACTCAGACCTTGTGGTTGTTAAGCTAAGTTGTGTAAACTGTGCTCTGGAGAAGATCTTGAGCCGAACATATAAATGTAAATTTGATTTTCAGATCAACACTACCAGTGATGAGAGGGACAAGTCAAACCCCTTCCGCTTCGCCAACATTGGGGTGGAGAAGTTTCTGGAGCTGAACTCAGAGCAGAACCACGACGACTACTGCCTGGCCTACGTCTTCACAGACAGGGACTTTGACGACGGCGTGCTGGGCCTGGCCTGGGTGGGAGCTCCTGCAGGTATCTAGACACTCTCTGACCCTCAGCCAAAGAGGGCACCCTTGTCCCGCTGCCCCCCTGTCCCACTGCCCCCCTGTCCCGCTGCCAGTGCTTACCAAACCAATGGCTTACAAGATTCACATGGACAAAACAAGCTGTGTCTAATATGCTTTTGCATTGACAGTCTTACCAGTCAAATAAAATGCTGCACCCATGATAGGAATCTAGCCTAAATATCTTCAAATATGCAAATAACCAAGTTTATAGGTCACTACGCCTGTGTGTACACCAACTAGTTTGAGTAGACATATTGTTTATGGAAGGGATGTAATGTTTAATCTCATGTATCCTATGACCTGCCTCATGTCCTCTTAAGAAGCAGCTTCAAAAAGAAGTACAAGCATGAATGTGCACTAAACCAGCTGACAGTGTACAATTCCACAAACAGTAAGGGGAGTTAATTAGTGCCATCAGTTGATTTGGTGCATGAGTAAAATAAATATTTGATAGTACTTCTGCTTTCTGAAGTGGGGGTTTTCCATTTCTGTGAATAAGCACCAGCAGTTTGAGAGCCTCTGCTCTTGACAAAACTGCTCTTGGGTGTGTCCCGACCAGTTTAGGACTTTGAGAGGTCAGTGGAGAGGACTGTTTGGTCAAGGTATTTTAATGTCAGGTATCGCCCTCTGTCCTGAGCAAAGTTGATCTGAAATCCCTGGGAATGTTCCAAGAATTTCCTCTGCTCTTCAGTCTTCTTTAATGAAATTGATCGGTTTTCTGATAAACATCAACACTGCAATCTCAGTGCCTCCATTAACGCCATCACGAAGCAGTCGTATTAGCATTTTAAGTTTAGTCAACACATTGTAATGCTTGTCTTAAAACATGACTTAAAATTGCGATGCAAGTCGTGGGGCTTCAGTGGACCTTACTTGAGTCCCAGGTCATCAGCAGTTTCTTTTTAATGCACATTCAAACTTCTGCATCTTCGTCAGCATTTCTGCCTGTCCTGTTTTTACCTTTGGCGGTCATTCTCGGATACACTAGGCGTCCTGGCCTTGTTTCTGTTTTTTGTTTTTTGTTTTTTTTTTCCTTCTGCAGTGTTGGTGAAGACCTTGCTCAAGTTTCTTCTTTTCCTCACTAACACTCATAGTGAAATAAGGAAGGGGGGAAAAGTATGCACAGTGTGTAGCAGAGCACCACTCCGCCACTGTTGGTTCTCCTCCTCAAAAGTCATTTGGCCCTGGCGGTAGTTACTCTCTGTCAGCATCAAAGCGCGAGCTGCCTCAGCGAGGAGGAAGGATCAATGGCACGGTAAACCAAATAGGCTGTAATGACCCTGCCTTCCAGCCAGCCAGCCAGCCAGCCAGCCAGCAGTATGACGGAGACAAACTCGCATATCCCAATGAATAATTCATACGCAAACAAAATAATGATGTTCTGAGTACACTCTGCAGTCTTGCGGGGGCCTTCTTCAGCGGGGAACGTCTCCGCATCGGTCGCCAGCTTCAGGCTTTGTGTAGAGAGGCAGCGCAGCAGTGAGCACAGGGCCAAAGGGCCAAGCTGACAGTCAGGTTCAGTGGCGTGCAGAAAAACGAAACTGGCGGCAGCGTGGTTAGGGAACTGGACATGAAACTCAGAGGCTGCAGGTTCAGTTTCAGGGTGGGGCACTGCCATTGTACCCTACAGCAGTTTACTGAACCTGAATTGCATCAGTAAAATATCTGTCTGCTAAATGATTTAGAAAGAGCAGTCAGCCTGCATACCAGTGGGATCCTTCTATGGTGCTGGGAAAATTGTGTTCCCCATACTTGCAAATTAAACAATAAATGAAGATTCCCAAATGTAAAAAAAATCTGCAGAATTTTTTTTTTTTTTTTACGTTTTGGTGCAAGATGATCTGCAAGACTTTTCTGAATTCATTCTTTGCATCTTCTGTAATTTCTGCTAAATGCCAAAATGTGAGTGTGAAAATTTTCTGCAGGAGAGGGAATGGTGAGTGGGGGCGGTTGACTGGGCTGTATCTGCATTTTTGGGCAAAGGCCTACATGCCCTGACCCCTCACTCTGCTCCAAGCAAGTCTTGTATTTCACTGAGCGAAGGAGTGGCCCCCCCTTCATCACGATCCAAGGGTCGTTTTCATCTGGACGTTTGAGTACAGGGCCCATGCTCTGAAAAACAAATGCAGCAGAAATCAATGCAGGCGATTTAGCAGTGTTCCTAACCACACACATAGATCCTGAGGAGCCCAAATTTTTTTTGTTTGTTTGTTTTGTTTATTTTATTTTCTCCTGTGAATGGTGTGTTAGGAAATCCTCCCTTTAACGTTTTCCACTAAGAGCTTAGCGGGAGCCGGGAACATCCAGTCAGGCCCGGGTTACGGCTTACTTTATTCAGCCCGATCAATTACCATGGAAGCTGTTGCGACTTTAGAAGGGTCGCGTCCACTCCTGCTCCAGAAGAGTGTAGCCACACACTCTAATTGAGAGCCGTTACCTTTCAAGCGTCCGCCCCGGGAGGTGACTAGCACGCTGACATGTGTGGGGAAAGCCATCTGCTGTTTTTTGGCGCAGCGATGCAAGTGGGCGAGGTGGTAACAGCCCTGGACACTGCAGCCGGAGTGTGAGAAGGGTCATGCATTGGCCTTGACTGATTGCAGGATTATAGGTGCTATTAGCTGTTTTTCCCTGCTTGTTTAAAATAGGCACATTTGAAAGGTTCTCCTGGTAAAGGAAGTGGTGTGTGTTCCCCTCTGTAAAAAATAAAGCTGTAGTGTTACTTAGAGCAGAATGCAGCCCGGGTTTGGCCCACAGAGGCTGTGACACTGCAGGCTTGGACCAGTCTGTGGTACCAGGACCTGAATTGTGCCTGATAGGCTGTACAAATTGGATGTGCATATGCCCCCACAGGCTTAGGGGATAGCTCTGTCAGTCCAAGAGCATGGAAGAGGTCTGAGGAAATCCCTGGTTCTGTACAAATCCACTGGAGCGTGTGAATGCTCCACAGAACCATAACTGGCAACCCTGAGGCCTGCAGGCAGTCTGCCTGTGCAGGAGGGTGGGAGGGAGTGAGAAAGAGAGGGTGGGAGGAAATGAGAGAGCGGGAGGGAGAGGGAGATGGAGAGGGAGAGCGTAAATAAGAGAGAAGACCTCATCTGAACTCAGCTTAGTTTCATGCTACTATTGCTCCACTAGTTCTGACTCGCTCTCTTTGTGTTTGGTTTCTTTTTTCTTTGGAAGTGGAAAGAAATGTGAGATCAGCGTAGTTATCTGTCTGTCTTGTGAGTGGCGGGGGAAGGAGGGAGGGAGCGGAGCGAGGATGCCTCCTCTCTGTCAGTCTGCCAGCGCGACGCGCCTCACTCCCTCCGCTGCACTCAATCTGTTTCTCATTACCCACATCGCTTATCCTGGGAGTGCTCGCGATGAGGCACCACCTGGCTCCTCCCATGCGCTCGTCTGAGCGGCTGAGGGAGCGAGCGATAACCCGGAACCTTCCGTCCTGCCATGCTTTGTGCTGGTCTGCCCTGGTCCGGCCTATCTTGTCCTGGTTTGACCTCATCCCACCTCTCACAACCTACAGCGGAAACCAGGCGGCCCCTAAAACAATTAGAACAATCTCCCCGTCTCACTGGGGCTGCATTTTATGCCAAAAACACCACCTGCACTTATTTTGCTGAGTATTTTGATAGAGATTATTAATTGTAACGTTGAACATGAAACGTAGATCAGAGATTTTAAAAAATTGTTACAGCTGAGTATAAAAATCAAGGAAGCTGGTAATTATTTCAATTTGGGCCTTTAATATATAATCAACTGTGGCCAATCAAAAGCACTTGTGTTGATGCAGCGGCCGTGCTAAATGGAGTGGTTTCACTGTAACAAAAGTTGTTGTTGCCATTCATGTTTATCTAATTGCACAAGCCAGCATTGCCATTGCTGTTAATAACAGTGCATGATTAATTCTGCAGCCATACATCTCAGTGAGCCATGGAGCCTGAGGTAAAGGAGGGCTCAGGCGTGCAGTCCCTCTGTTTAACCTGATTCATGCTGTGTGCTGTCCGGTGACTGCGCATATTACTTCCCCCACACCTGGACCAGTGTGGCCTGCATGTCCACCAGGTGATGTGTGTGGAGACATCTGAAAGTAGTCATGAAATTTTATTGTAATTGAGATTCATTTGAAATGTCTATTGTCTGTTTTATGATGCTGCTCTTCGGGCAGGCAATTGCAGGAAGCTGTTGTCACCCTGTGAAGACGAGTTTCAAGTGGACCAATTCATTGTGCACTAGTCACGCCTATGCTTATTTGGTCAATTTTGTGTGGGTGGCTCCCAGGGCAGGGGGGGTGGGGTGGGGTGTTCTGCTCCATGGAAGCACAGGCTTGTTGCTGCCCTCAGGGATTTATAATAGTACAAGTCCATAGTTGAGGTTAGTCATTCAAACTTCAGACATTCAGTAGAGAAACAATAAAACATAGTTTTTGAAAGTTCATGAAAATACATAAACAGTCTCAAAATTGTTCCAGAGGAGCTTGAGCCAGGCCTTTCATTGGTCTTGTGCTGTTGTCCAGCTCAAAGTAATGCATAAGTGAATGACCTGTGCTCTGCAGATAAGACGAATGGCTCTGTGTGTCCGCAGGGAGCTCCGGGGGGATCTGTGAGAAGAGCAAGCTGTACTCAGACGGGAAGAAGAAGTCCCTGAACACCGGCATCATCACCGTGCAGAACTACGCCTCCCACGTCCCGCCCAAGGTCTCGCACATCACCTTCGCCCATGAGGTTGGCCACAACTTCGGCTCTCCGGTGAGTGCCCCAGGGCCATGGGGCGCATTTCGCACACGCTCAGTGGGTGCTGGGCACTGCTCAGCATCCTGATATCACAGATGAGTCAGACAAACCCCACTGCACTGAGTGGGGATGTGTATTTCCATTCATCTGATATTAGAATACGCTCTGCCTCTCTTATCTTATATGAGTAGTTGGACTTTGTTTTATTTCTCACAGAAGTTCTGCATGAAACTCAGCTTCTTTTGTGTCGCCAGTTGAGCAGGTAGATTTGAGTTAAATCAAAAATTAATATCCGTGACTAACCTGTTACTGTACATAGGGAACACTGTTATGGTGTGAGTAAGTCTTTATTCTCTCGTAATAGCCACAAGGTAATATTGGATTTCTATATACTGTTTCCCTTTGGATTTTTCTTTTTTTGTCAAACAAGCATTTGAGTAATAATCCGTGTCACAGGTTTATAAAGTCGGGGTTTTGGAGTAATCTCATATTCGGTCTCTTGGTGTAGTTGAGCCATGTGCTGTTCTGATGCTTTGATGCATTCCTTATGTTTTTTTTATTTGTCATTAAATTGTCACAATTTTCCTAGACGACCAGTAACAGCTAACATAGTCTATTTGTGACACATTCAGCATCAGATTAATGTGTCACAAATAGACTATGTTAGCTGTTACTGGTCGTCTAGGAAAATTGGGGGGGGATTTAGTGACAAATAAAAAAACATAAGGAATGCATCAAAGCATCAGAATAGCACATGTGGCATAACATAGCAATAACAGAAAAAAACGCAACAGTGAGCTTGTGCCTTGTTGGTTAGTTGTTTGTTAGCAGCAATGACAGGAGGCAGAAAGGGATGCTTCGTATCCGGCATCTGGTTTAAAGATGCTGTTCCTTGTTTATGGTGAATACATTGGAGTAGCATCCTGGCTGTAGTCACATGTTTTAATTGTTAATGGTGAAGTGTTTACACAAACAGCCAGGCAGGAAACCGAGAGCACGCTCTCATGCTGTCACTTCGGCCCCTGACCACCCCCCCACCTTTCAGCATGACTCTGGGATAGAGTGCACCCCAGGCGAGTCGAAAAGCCAGGACCTGAAGGAGAAGGGGAACTACATCATGTATGCCAGAGCGACGTCTGGGGACAAGCTCAACAACAACAAGTTCTCCATCTGCAGCGTCCGCAACATCAGCCAGGTCCTGGACAAGAAGAGGGGAAACTGCTTCGTCGGTACGTTAACCTCTGATATACTGGGAGTTCAAACCTGCTGACACAAAGGTCTAGATTCAGTCAAACGCGCATATGCAATTCAGTCATAACAGACTTTACATTACAACATTGTATTCTTTGATTGCTTAATTCATTAAGTATGTATTACATTTGAAATGTATTCTTTTAAAGAGTTTTGACCCTGTTCTGATTGAGTTGCATGTACGTTTAAAGAGATTTCATTGAATCTTCAGTGTAAGGCAGCTCATAATATCTGAAAGAAATATTTTAAATACATGCATACGTGTCTTGATGTGTAATTCAGTGTATTGACTGTAATAGAATAAATTGATTTGTACTGGCTTGGTTCAGGGTTGTTTAGCTGGAGCTTGTCTCCATATCATGATTCACAGGGACATGAGTGAGGCAGTGCGAGGTTGAGCTGGCGAGTTTTGAAGCGATCTGTGTGGGAGTGTGGGAATCTGTCAAAGTTCACAAGTTTGTTGAAAATGTGTGTGCAGGCGTTTGTGTGTGTGCGCACATGTGTGTTGCTGTATGTGAGTGCGCACACATTTGTATGTGCATTCATATGTGTCCGCGTGTGTTTTTTGTACCAAAAAAGAGACTGACATAAAGTCCACTAGCTCAGGAGAAGTGCAGTAGCATCAATAGCGTATGTGCATGTGTGCTCACTCAGAGTCCGGTCAGCCCATCTGTGGGAATGGCCTGGTGGAAGTGGGAGAGGAGTGTGACTGCGGGTACAGTGACCAGTGCAAGGACCAGTGCTGCTACGACGCCAACCAGCCCGATGGCAAGAAGTGCAAGCTCAGGCCCAACAAACTGTGCAGGCAAGCAGCCCGAACAGCTCCGCCAGGCCACGTTTCTGGCTCTGGCTGTTTTTGTGTGCAGGCTTTTACGGGGGCATGTTTCATGCGTGCGCTGGCGTGACTGACGTGTCTCTCCTCTCCCTCTCCCCCTCCCTCCCCAGCCCCAGCCAGGGCCCCTGCTGCACCGCAGATTGCACCTTCAAGAACCGCAACGAGAAGTGTAGGGAGGAGTCTGAGTGCGCCCACCAGGGCATGTGCAGCGGGGGTTCGCCCCTGTGCCCCACCTCCGAGCCCAAGGCCAACTTCACCGCCTGCCACGGGGAGACGCAAGTCTGCCTCAATGGGGTGGGTCACGTCTGTGTGCGCGTGTGTGTCTGTGTGCTTGTGCACGCACATGTGTGTGTCTGTTCACATGGATGTTAGCATGTGTGTGTGTTCTGTTAGCGCGTAAGCATGTATGTGTGAGTGAGTGTTTGCATATGTATCTGTGTATGTGTTTTTGTGTGTTGGCATGTGTCTGTCTGTCTTTCTGTCTGTCTGTGAGCAGGAACAGCAGGGATTTTAATGTGGTATGGGGTTAGGAGACGGCTGTCCAAGTCTTGGCAGCTCAGCCCCCCTAACTGTGCATGCGTGTGTGTGTGTGTGTGTGTGTGTGTGGGCAGATGGTTAGGAGCATGATGTGTTGGGAGCAGAGCGACAACTCACCTCTGCACATGTGTGCGTGGGTGGAGTGATGGGGCCCATGCTGTGTCTGGAGTACAGTTCATCCTCTCTCTCTCTCTCTCTCTCTCTCTCTCTCCATCACACACTCACTCCATCTCATTGGCTCTTGGTATTTATCTCTATCACTCTTTGTCTCTCTGGCTCTCTTCGTATTTATCCATTTTTCCCATCTCTGTCTTTCTTTGGCTTGTTCTCTCTCTCTTTCCATCCCTCTCTCTCTGTCTGTAGTATTTATCTCTCTTTCCCTCACTCTTGACAGGGCTGCTCCGGGTCCATCTGTGAGAAATATGGTTTGGAGGTGTGCACCTGCGCCAGTGTGGACGGCAAGGACGAGACGGAGCTGTGCCACGTGTGCTGCATGGAGAGGAGTGAGTCTGCATACAGTCTCCCCATACAGCCCTCATAGACAGGGGCTCAAGTGCTAAAGTACCAGAGAACAGGAAAGTACTGTCCCATAGTCCCATAGACCTTACATGAGAAAAAACTCATGATTCAACCAGGGGCTTGTTGATTGATCTGCCAAGGAAGTTAAATTATTAAATACAATACAAATCAGTATGCACAAGCAGCAGCCCTAGAATAAAACCACAATTTAGTAACAGGCAAATACAAATACAATTTATGTAAAGAACAAATCAGTGGCTCAGAGTAAGTTCTGTATATAATGCAGTAGTTAGGGCAGCACCTTCCCAGGCCCTCCCCTGTGTCCTCTCCACCTTGCTGATGGTGGGCCTGCTGTCATCCACACTCCTGCTCAGACTCCAGATGGCCCAGAATCCTCAGCGATGTGCCATTTTCATTTCATGCTGCGGGTTTCAAGTACAGGAGTAACACTTGGCTGTTGTTTTGTCTAAACGTAGAACCTTTCCAAAAGAAAGCAATAAAATAAAAATGGGGACTACTGAGAAGAAAAATACTACCCAATGACAAAAACTGCATAGACTATAATAGGTAGGAAGAATGTTTTAGCGGAAAAAGAGAGGAAATCAACACAGGCTTTAATATATATATATAATGGAGAGGAAGTGAGTGTGTGACAGGCTTGTGTGTGTGCCGGTTATTTCCGCTGCAGTGAAGCCCAACACCTGCAGCAGCACTGGCTCTGAGAAGTGGGCGCGATTCTTCAACAAGAAGATCACCACCCTGCAGCCCGGCTCCCCCTGCAATGACTTCAAGGGCTACTGCGACGTGTTCATGAAGTGCCGGCTGGTGGACGCCGACGGGCCCCTGGCCAGGCTGAAGAAGGCCATCTTCAACCCAGAGCTCTATGAGAACATCGCAGAGTGGATAGTGGCAAGTGTCCTGGCCCTCCGAGTAGACCCACTCCTAATGAATGCTGTCTTTGAATACAATTTAGTCTAGAAGTTCTGAAGGAATTTTTATTAGTTAAAATCTAAAAAATTAAAATTTTTAAATGGAATCAATATTTCGCTTTCTTTGAAGTAAGGATGGAAAAATACTGTTTTAATACATAAATCAGTTCATAGCAGCAGCATGAAGCCATACTGAGTCTAGTATAAATAAAGCTGTGTGTGCTGTTTGGAGGGTCTGGAGGAGTATGCATCCTCTCATAGTATTTGTGTGCGCTTGTGCGTGTGTGTGTGTTACAGGCTCACTGGTGGGCAGTGCTGTTGATGGGTATCGCTCTCATCATGCTTATGGCTGGCTTCATTAAGATCTGCAGTGTCCACACCCCCAGCAGCAACCCCAAACTGCCCCCACCCAAACCTCTGCCTGGTGAGTGCTAGTCTCATCTGAAACAACATGTTACAGCTCCACCTAACTGTTTTAAAATAAGGTCAGCTAGGCCTTTTCCCGTCTCTGCTGACGTATTATTCTGTTGAATAATATGAAGTTATCATACAGTAGTAAGATGCACCCTACAGTTAGGGATATACTTTAAGCGATACTCATTTTGGCAGTTAAACCTTTCTGGCTACGAAGCAAGAACCTGTGGTTGCATTACAAATTTGGTGTGCTCTGATGCATTGATAAATGTAATGGGTTAAAATGTAGAGATATTGGTGGGCTGCTTTAGTCTTGCAGACAAGACGAGAAAGAACCGTAACTGCCAAAATGTCAAAGTATCACTTCAATAAAACAATGGTCAGTTACTCATTCTGGGACTCCATATCATAACTCTGGTTAAAATCTTGCAAGAAGCAGGACATGCATCTCACAACTGCGATCGCTCTTTCAAGGCAGTTTAGAGATGGAACATCTTGACATTGAGACAAGCTTAAAAGAGTTTTTAAAAAAAAAAAACATAAACCTGCAGGTCACTGTGAAACCATCAAAACTCCTTCCAAATTGGCTGAGCAAATGGCCAAGTTGATGCAGAGTTTATGCTGAGTGCTGAAATGGGTTTGCAGCGAGCATTTGAGAGTAACGGCTGAAATGTTGCGCTCCCCCAGGCACGCTGAAGAGGAGGAGACCCCAGCACACTAACCCCCAGCCCCAGCAGCAGCGCCACCACCACCGCCAGCCCCGAGAGAACTATCAGATGGGCCAGATGAGACGCTGAGGCCGGCCGCTCTTTGCCTTGGTTCTTCCTAGTGCCTACAGTGGGAAAACTTCACTCCAAAGAATTACCTGTATCAGTCATAGCTCCCCCCTACCCCCCACCCCTAATCCCCCACCCCCCAGATCACCAACCCTCCATTCACAAACTACAGCAGATTTTACAGAACACTACTGCAAAAAAGGAAAAAAGACAGAATCAAACGTAGGAACGCCACTGTTCTGAGCCAGCAATGGACGTCAGTTCTGTCTCTCTTTCTCAATATCTCTTGATTGGGGGGGGGGGAAGAGAATCAACTCATCTCCGTTGTAATCCAGTCCTAACTCAACCTTCCACCTTCCTCACCTGTTTTAACAATTCCGGAATAATCCAGAGTTTGCAGTTGTGTCCTTGCAGTACCCCTTTTCCCCAGTAAATGTTCCCTAACCCCCTCCCCCTGTCCTACCCCCCCTCCTCCCCCCCAACCCCCAGCTGATCAGAACATCGTGACTGCAGGTGACAGGGGTTTTTGCTGCCAATTAAGGCCGGGAAGAGAGACCACCTCCAAGTGGAAGAGACTTCGTTGCCAATGTAATTAACATTGTTTAAAAATGAAAACGAAAAAAAAGCGCAGGCTTTTTATTTCTAATGCATACACGTCCTTTCTGCGTGCAATTGTACAGATATCGCAATATAGAGTTTTTTCATTGTATCATAAGAGAAAACGGATCTCTTTTTTTCTTTTTCTTTTCCTGCTGTCTGACGAAGATGACTCGCTGTTTTAATTGACACTCTCAGGATTAAATAAAAAACACACACACACACACACAAACACAAAAATACTGAGGAGGACGTGGAAATGAGGGCAGAGCTGAGTGTTCCTGGTGCTTTTTACAGCAGCTCTGCATCAGGATCCTCAGTCAGAGGAGTTACCCAGCTGGCCTTGCACATGACTGTCACCCGTGCAGCTACTGAAAAGGTGTAAACTGCATGGGCTGTGACAAAACAAAGGGTTTAAATATTGATCTGTTAAGGGTTCATGGCGCAGGGTCTGTCGGGAGAAGAGAGGGAGGGAGGTAGAGAGGGAGGGATAAGAGGGTGGGAGGGATGGAGGGATGTGTAGAAGAATGAGACACTTCTGGGTGTCAGATAGCTTCTGGGTTACACTTTAAGAGTTAAGATGGTTGTTGACACCCTAGAAGTGATAGTTTGATATTGTTTGCAGAAAAAGTGATGACTTTCCGGTTGATGACTTGTAGACTTGCCGGTTTGCAGAGAGATCAAGTAGGGGACATAGGTGTAGATGAAAGTTGTTATTCTACTTCATATTCCATATGCTCTTTTTTTCCTCCTGAACCAATATTTAATTAATTATTATCCCTCTGACACCTCACCCTGCATTTATGTTAATCAATGAACAACCACTAATTACAGCAGATGGCCGTGTCTGTTGATCATTCCCACTGTGATGAAGGGATAAATGTGGAGGGGGAGAAAAGGAAAGCATCATATCCGGCAGAGGGAGTGCTAGCTCGTGTTGCACTTTTAAACAGTCTCACCATGTGAGTTTACATCATATCCAGCCAATCAGAGGATCCTGTCTGGAGACGTGGGAGGGACTAGGAGCTGAGAGGAGGTGCTGTTTGACCAAAAGAGGGATTACATCAACAACAACAAACACTGAGAGGTGGCTAAGCTGGTCTTGACTGGAGGCATACTATCAAGTATGGCTGTCTCCTCTCCAAAGTAATACTATCTATAGTGGAAATGTTGAGCGTGTAGCCACTGAAGGTCTGTACACCGTAACAAGCAAATGAGCGATTTCCAGTGTGGCAGCAGCTCAAGGTGTGAATGCATAGTGGAATAGTTTACAAGATCATGTTTTCCAGACAATGTTGTTTTACTGACTGAACCTCACTTAAAATCGATTGCTTTTTATAATTGTGTTTCTCTTTTTCTCTTGTTTTTGTCAATGCAGATATTTTGTATATATAGGAGATGTGTTGATTGAATCTAGGAATGTTACCCTTGTTTTAACAGAAGTGAGGATGGGAGTGTCCCACAGTGGGCTTGGCTAAGACACGCACAGGGTCATATATGAGACGGGACAAGGCACCCAGATCGAGTTCCGCACATTCCCCCAACCCCCGCCCAACACCCTTTGTTCGCTTACCCCAAAGTTTTTTTTTTTTTTTTTTTTTTTTTTTTTTAAATCATTATAAGGAAGGTGGATGAATCCAGAAGGTGTTCTCCCCCTAAGCAAGCCAGATAATATAACAATGGTTTTGCCTGAAGGCTTGAACAATGTGCCTGAATGGAGGGGAGAACGAGACTCTACCCAGGCACCAGCCCCACCCCACCCCAGCCAACCCCACACCAGTTGACCATGTTCAGCAAGGCCTCTTCTGAGACAACTGTAAGCCATCAGTGGACAAACCCATTGTGTAGAAGTGTCGATATCCAAAGCGATTTATCAGTTTTTGATGGGTGTGGTCTGAGGAGGTCAAAGGGAAATGAACAGCAAAACCTGCACTGCCCAGAGGGTTGACAGAAGTTATCTACCAGCTTCATAGCCTGCTGATTTTGGCCAGCATGACGATAGTCCAGCACACCAGTCAGCTTGGCAGAGTCACCAAGAATCACCCAGGGTTAGTGTTTGTGGCATGTGTCACGCAAGCCGAAGACAAAGCATAGCAGTTTTATTTCCATTCAATTATTGTTTTGTTCCTTTTTAAATGCTCTGCAATGTTGTACAATAAGATTTTAATACTGGGTTCAGTGCTTCTGACTCATCAGGATGTTCACCTGAAGGAGATTCCATGGAGGCAAACAGAAGCCACGCAGGTCCACTGGACACTATAATGTGCACGGTTTCCTCATATACCTGTACAGCAGTACATTGGCAATTCATTTAAGGAGGTAACAGACATTTTTTTACATGTATATTGTCCATTTTTTATGTATGTGAATTCCAGAGAAGAATTCTTCAAAGCTACATTCGATTAGGTGACATATTCTAAAGTGTATAAACTAAGTCCTCTCATTCTGAAATGTATTTTGTTGCATATTGTGCTGGTTGGTTGGAATGGGGATTGTGCTGGATAATAAAATGATTTTTTGTTTTTCATCACGTTGGTTATTAGTAATCCTCCTTTGAGAGTGATAGATTAAATATTTTTCTCATGTTATTGTCTTTGCTAACCTGTGGTGGGTTCTGGGTAAAATTCTGTGTGGGGGGGAGGGCATGCCTGAATTTTGATTTCTATCATAAATTTCTGTAAAAGTCTTTTGAGAGAAACGTGCACTGAAATGTCCAATTTGAGTTCAAACGTGGTAGGTGGTGTAAGCAGAAAGATGAAAAAATGAAAAAAGTCTAATACTACTGTCTGATTTTAATGTCCGCTGTGTTTTATACAGTATCTACTTTTTTCTTTCTTTTTTCGGGGTTCACTTTGGAAACTTTTTACTAAAAAAAAATGCAAAAAGTATTGTGCAAAGGTATGTAATTTTTTTTGAAGTACTTGAAATGCATTAATAAAAATAGAATTGATCAAAATGGTTTTGTAATAAATTCATTCATAGGTATGTATGTCTTGGCTGAGATGGTTGAATGTTTTGGGTTTTCTATCATTGATATGGTCTGCTGCGGAGAAATCGCTGAGGATGCCCCGGTCTCAGAGCAGGCCTCCGTGATGGGGAAAATGTTTCGTTTTATAGGCCGAGAGGATCCTAAAGCGCTGAAGTAAGTCGGCCCTGATCCTCCAGCTGGAACCTCCTCAGTGGATAAGTACTGAACTGAGACGCTCAAAATCTCATACACATACACAGTCTCACACACATACACACACACACACTCTCATACACACAGTCTCACGCACACACCAATCCTCTCTCATCTCTTTTTCGACATACTTATATACTGTCTCACACACACCCAGTCATGCACCCAGTCTCACATACTCAGTCATTCTAGAAAACACATTGATTCTCCCACATACTCTTTTATTCACTTTCACACATACACACTCACACAGACTCTTTTTTTTTTCTCTTGCAAACACACATACTCAAACACACACACACACACAGGTGTGATGCACGCCAGGCTCACTTTAACAGATGCCATTTTTACCTCCCGTCCAGCTGAAGAGGTTCCAGAGGACAGGAGACTGCTGGAGTCAAACAGCATAGCCAGCACTCCAGGGAGAAGAAATTCATACTTTTTATAGTTTGTGTTGTTATGGATAAATTTCAAAGTAAAATGAATAATACAGTAACCAAAGTATGGTTTTTGAAAGTGCCTGATTGCCGAACACATTCTACCAAGGTATTTTTTATTTTATTTGCAGGAGTTTTAACTCCCTCGGGTATAACTAGACAGTGGTGTGAATTATTGATGAATAGTATCTGTGGAAGCGTCTACATTTAAGCAACTGCAGCTTTCATTCCTGCTGCATAAAGATTTCTATGTACGATAAACCTCCAGGGGACCCACAGATTCACCATGGCAGCCCCATTTCATCATTACTGTAGCTTTGTATTGTAGCTTCCCACCATTTTTGTGTGTCTTTGTATAATATTTAGATATTACCAGATCCAACGCTACGAATGTTGGCATGGTGAGTATGAAGACTACAGGAGGAGCTTAGTGTTATTTCCAGTGATCTCTATGTACTATATGCAGAGAAATGAGAACAGTACTGTTGGTACTCTGACTCTAGAGTACCCTTTTATTGCTCAAGTGATTGATACAGTATGTGAAGTCAGGTGCTGCAGTATTTAAAGTGTGGCCCTCTGGTTGAGAACGACCTGCAGGGCACTGAGACACACACACACACACCAGGATCACGGTCACACAGATTTGCCTCTAAAGGACTGGCCCATGATGTGGCTTTCACTGAAGACCATCTTAAATCGGGTTCTCATTCCAGGACAGCCACACATACTCCCTGGGGTATACAATAACCCTTCCCAGGTCTCAACTTTTATCTCCCAACAGCAGGGTTGGGTAAAAAGAGCTTAAACCGTGTTCCCATTTCAGGCTCTTAATTACTTAATTACATGAATGGCGGCTGAGGGTTCTTTTTTCTCTGTGTGACACATTTCATTGCAGAAAAATCTCTTATTAAAACTGACATATATAGTCTGGGTAATTTGGAAACAAAATCATACATGCAAACTGGTCCACCAAGAATGGATTCTTCAACTAGAATTCGTACAGGCAGGGATGACATACTCAATGTTCTGTAGTATTTAAAGGCCAACTCAAATCAGAATTACCGACATAATTTTAGGTGGATGTCAGAAAAAGCACTCTAAGACCCTAAATACACACACTTTGACTGACTTGACAGTTTCAGACATTATTTTCAAAATTTAATTTGATTGATATAAAGCTGGAATATGTCAAGATGGTTCAAGTGGGCCTGTAACTCAGTATGGGGTCTCTAAAACAGCATTTACATTCACAGTAGAGCGGTGGGGGTCTGTATCTTCATAGTGAACTGCTTCAGAAAAAGACACACAACATTCAAAGCCCTCTGCTTTTTCTTCCCATCTAAGATCCACAATATGTCACATTTTGTGTTCAAGAAAATATAAAAAGATGGTACAATGTGTTCATTGAATGTATTTTTTTCAGTCATGCCTGTAACAGCCTCAGTTCAACTCCACTATGAGGCAGAGTAAAGCTCCCATCATATTTATCACTAGGCCACCACTACCAGATTTTTTATTTTCTGATAAGCATTGAGGGAAAGTGGCATGTTTATTAGAATGGAGAGTTTTTTGGTTGCTGTTTTGGGATTGACTGTCCAGAGCACTGGATGTCGGTGTTGTGATCTCTCCCACAGCCTGGGATGGATCGGGTCGATTGTGCCTCTGTGTCCTACAAGTCGGACCATAAAACCCTGGTAGTGTTGTCCAAGAGGATCTAACTTGCTAGGCATTTCCTACCTTGACCTCCATCGGTGAGTCCTGTGGTGGGTCAGATGCCTGTGTTCTGCCAGCACTGGCCACATTAAATGTGCAGTCATGTGCCATAGCTGGCTGAATATGCTTCAGAAGACAATGGGCACAATGGGATGGAACTACAGGTACAATTGGGAATTACAAAATGGTGGATAAAACCTTAGGATAAAATGATATGTGGGACTTTGGAACATCTAGTAAGTCAATTGCAAGTATTGAAGTCTTGGGATTGTAAATGATAGAGACTCAAGTGGTGATTTAAAAAAAAAAAAACATTTGGGTTCAAGAAATTGAAAAGCATATGGCAACAGTGGAGAGGTTAAGAAATGAAGGAATTAAGGAGGCCAGATTAGATGCCCTCTGCTATTACTCCTTGACACCAATAGAAGACAAGTGTGATCCCAATAAAATAAAGAGAAGGATGAGTCTTTCTTCAACGTATGGTTTGTGTCCAAAATCTAGCCCTGGCCATCCCCTTTACATTTTAAGGGGCTACTCTCTGGGCCAAAAATCAGCATAGTGTGTGCAATACAAAAGTCGCATCCAAATAACAAACAAACAGTAATAACTGTGAGAATCAAAAGCCAACCGTTCCAGTTTGATTTTGCTGATGGTAGTACTTGTCTGAAACAAATCTTTCTTGAACTGGGCAAAACGTGCAACCTTTGGAGTAAAACAAAGGCTTAGCAGTCACAGCTGTGAATTACAGTGCTTTCCTTAATCTGGCAAAGGATATAAAGTGGCTGGCAGTTGTCTTTGCTGTACTTAAAAAGGACTGCACCATTCTTGTGCTCTGAATATATATCCCCTTGCATTTGGTGCACATTTACAGGCCTTCTGCAAGAGCAAATCTTTAAATGTTAAACCCTATCAACCACAGTATACATTTCAGTAAAATTACAATGGGAAAACACAACAAACAATTAAAACAGAAGAAAAGCAAAGAATTATAAAAAGTTATCTGCAGGGCACATACA
Source organism: Albula goreensis (assembly GCA_022829145.1). Classification (NCBI taxonomy): domain Eukaryota; kingdom Metazoa; phylum Chordata; class Actinopteri; order Albuliformes; family Albulidae; genus Albula; species Albula goreensis. The sequence continues at coordinate 11,898,178 of CM040755.1, forward strand.
AAAAATGTGTTCCTAATAAGGTGCCCTTACAGGGTACCACCTCGTTTGTGTCCATATAAGAGGAAAGGAGAACTAGCTGCGTGTTCTCTTCCTCTGTTGTTTCTGACGATCTCCTTGGCAGCGCACAAGTACTCTCTCCTGCGACGGTTGAATATACGCTTCATCATCTGTCTTTGCACAAAACGAAGTCCTGCAAAAAACAATTTTCAAAGTTTCAAAGCAGATCGACAAGAGTATTCATATTGGTACAAAATATTTAAATTCTAAAAGTTGATGGTCATCGATATATTTAAAACTTTTCCTTGTCGTTCTGTGTTTAATGATTAAATACAATGTGCATTATTCCAGACCTGAAAAAAAGGAAGAAGTAAAATTCATGTTTCCAAAATAATCAATTTATGGTTGCAATTAGGAAGCTCATCCACTAGAGGGTGCTAAATACGTAAAAAAAGATACATTCATACAAGGTCTGCATTTTTTAGATCAATGGATCCAGTTTATGTGCACATTGCCCGTTTCAAAAGACATGACAGCAAGAGAAACATGAGTAAAAATGTTCATGTTTTTCTATGGCCTATAAATTGCCACCAGAAAATGTAAGAGATGATACTCATTTCATACATCAAGGACTATAAAAACATAATTATGGTAATTTATTACACCAGGCAAGTCATGTGTACAAAAACAACAATAATATGTATTATTCTTTATGCTTAATAGTGTCAATACAATTGGGTGTTGTGGGTATTCATTTTTCATCAGTGAGCCCATCTATATATTTTAACATGCCAAATGAGAGGAGGGAGACAGATATAAATATCAATGATGCACAAACGCGCTTCAGAAGACACACATAACTGTAGTTGTGTATTTGGATGTACTCTCGCATGAGTGAAGCTCACTGTAGCATGTGTGGCAACTAAAAGCTCAGGGGTGATATTTAATGTGCTCTCTCTCTCTCTCTCTCTCTCTCTCTCTCTCTCTCTCTCTCTCTCTCTCTCTCTCCTCTCCTCTTTCTCTTTGTCTCCTACCATTTGGCATGTTAAATTATTTTCTCAGAGTTCTTTCTTTCCTCAGCCAGGGCAGTATGGCATGACTGGCCTATAACTTGTGCATAACTCAGAGGCTAATCTCAGCCATTGGAGTTCAGTGCATTTAACAAGTTATTTATTTATTCATTTTAAATCCGGTTATATAACTGAAGAACTGAAAAAAAAGAAAAAAAAATGTTGCGTAACATTACTGTCCAGGGGAAAGTTAAGTCCTCCCGCTTTTTCATATCTTGCCAACCAACTACCACACACCTTTCGAAACTAAACACAGGTTGTTCCTCTCACATCAATACACACAGCAACACGTATTTTAAATGTTCCCTGTTCTTCAATGTCATACTTACTTTGCCTGTGTTTCTCCTGTCTTGATGCGTATTTTGCCCACGATGAGTCCCAGTCCCTTTCTGTCCCTACCCCAGGGGATGAAAGCATGCATCTTATTCCACACAGCGGCCAGCACTGCCCTGCCCTCCCAGTGGAGTTTGAGCATCATCAAGTCTCCGATGTCTGTCTCCAGGGTGACCAGGAAGGTGTGGGTCTTGTTCCCTGATATGCCATCAACACTGAATGAAAGGGGTGGCGGGGTGGGGGGGGGTAAAGATGAGCACCATCACCATCTTTGAGTGTGTGTTAATGGATGCAAAACTGAACTGGGTGTGAGTGTTGCCCAGAAATGTTGGCCATGAAATCACAGCAACAAAAGGGAAAAAAAGGAAAACTTGGAGTGTCCATCTTCTTTTGTATGTGTTACTTTCTTAATCATCTTCACTTCAGAATGTGGCTTATTTCTAAAATTTCCCAAATGTAGATGAATCTTCTTGACAGTTGCAATTCATAGTATTAGAGTGAAATACTCATATATTACGTCTGTGATGTAATTCAGGAATCTGAGTATGTGCATGTGTGCAGAACACCACGACTGATGCGCACAGAATGAACATATGGCCTTGCATATGATGTAATGATAATGACCTGTACAGCTCTCTCATTTCACTTTCTATTTCTGCACTGTTCTATTTTACATGTTCCCCTTAAGTATAAAATCTGTCTGTGAACATGTGTGTGGGTATTTGTATATGTTTATGTTGGGTGGATGTGTCTGACTGTGGATGCATGCTTGAATGTATATATGTGTATACATGTTTCTATGTGTTTCTATGTGTGTGCATGATTGCATGTGTGTTTGTGTGTGCACGCGAGTGTGTGTTTTGCATGTGTTTGTGTATATGTAGGTGTATGTGTTTGTATTTTTGTGTATTTGTGTCTATGTGGTATATGTGTTTATATGCGTTTGTGTTTATGTGGGTGTATGTGCTGCAGACTGGCCTGGGGCTATTTGTAATTGATGGGGAAAATGGGGAGACAGGAAGCTCCGGTCCCTCCCTACCCCCTCCCCACGCCCCCACACAAAATGAGAAGAAGCTCATCCACACAGCCTCAGGAAAACAAGTTAGAACATGCTTACATCTTTTGCTGAAGGGGGAGATTGGCTCTGTGAAGCGCAGACCACCCCCATAATGATATATAAGGGAGAGCAGCTAATAGCTAACTGGAACACTTTCTATAAGAGACAGACCATTTTCCAGTGCTGTGCTTACTGTACTTGAATTATTCATGTTTTCTCTTATGCAGGAATCCTGTCATTTACTGATGCATGCATCTTCCATTTATTCACACTTCATTTGCTCTTCCTCTTGAGTGTGTTGCAATTTCTCTTTTTGCTACACAGAGATTCAGCTCAACTTGGCCCTCCGGTTACCCATGTGTGGCAGAAACAAGTAGTACTCTGCCAATGAGGGCCTGAACACAAGTGTACTTTAGGTTTTGGCTGAGGGATCAGAGGGAACGACAACCCTAAAACCAGAATTTGCTGCAGAAGGAAAATGTACTCACAAGGTGAGAGGCAGCTTCGAGCTCTCTTCCTTGGTCCCAGTTAACGAGATGGAGAGAGAGGGCTTGATGTTTTCGACCTGGTTGATGAATTGTATCTTCAATTGGTAGTGATAGACTACAGGACAAAGGGAGAGGGATTGAAGAAAGTATATTGGTTCTGATTAAACGCTGTTCTCTTCCCTACTTAGAAAAAGAACAGCAATCAAATGCTGAGAACCCAGAGCAACAGAGGTCCTGACTAGTCATGCTTCATTGGCATTGCAAATATTGGTTTATGGGCATCACAATGGCCCCCCGTAGAGTCACAGGATCTGCCCTGGACAGCAGTGAACAGTATCAGATGAGTCACCAGGGTTCACTGATCAGCAGTAGCTACACAGAGCAGCCACTCAATGGCTTCAAAGGTAGAGTGGCTGCTATTGGCTGGGGCCCATGGGGTGCAGATTACGTCTTTTCCAATCAAGAGGCTGTCTCAGTTTTCTAAGTTCCTGTCCTACCTCCTAATTCTCATAGATGTACCCAATTAGAGGCCAGACCACTTCAACAAGAATTTCTGTAACGATATTGAATGACTCAGTTTTGAAAGGTTTGCGCTGACAGACAACCTTTGTAGTAACGAGGTGTTTCCTTGCTCATATAAAAGCATGGCTTAATCCTCTAATCTCCCCATTTATTCAGGAGTATGTGACATTTCTATAAGTACTTTTTGGCCTGTGTGGATGTAAAGTAACACCCACAACCTTTCAGAGAAACTAATTCAACCAACAAATTCCTTAATAAGGAAAGTCTGAGTTGGAATTAAAGGTTTATGGAGCTAAGTGCTGCTTCCCATAGATTCTGTTTCATCCTGCACTTTGTCATACATAAATCCATCTCTTACATGCCATTATCAAGTTTTCACACGAGAGAATGACAGCGCCCTCTAAAGATCTGTGCTGGTACCTGTGTGGATTGAGACCATGTAGATTGAGTTTTATGGCTATGAATCTGTGAGAATGCCATGTGCTGACCTTTGAAAGGCTTGGAGGAGCGAGTGTTCAGGTACAGCCTCTTGTTGGTTCCTGTCCGCACCCTCTTTATGTCGTAGCCCAGCTTATTGCAGCGGTTTTTGCGGCAGTCCAGGCAGGCCCCTCGGCTGAAGGCGCTCTCGTCCTTGCACCAGTACGCTGTGCTCTGCTTGTCTCTGCTCAGCAGGGAGTCAATGAACAGGTAGACTGCCCGCTCGTGGGAACATTTTACAGACTTTTGGAAACCTGTGATCAAAAAAAGGTGTTATGAAGGTCAAAAAGCTGAGTATGAGCTTTTGTGACTCTTCCCTATAAAGTGATTCACACAGTAATGGGGCACATCGAGTACTTCACTGAAAATCATTTCAGCATGCTGGCAAGTCAGTTAATGCTAATCGTTAATAGAGTTTCAATGAAGCTATATATAGTAGGGTAATTATTGTAAACTAACCTACGTTTATGGGAAGTTTCTATAAATGTAATGTTTAATGATCTGACTTTATCAGTTTTTTTATTATTATATATTTTCCATGGGTTCCCAGAATCCTCAGTAACAGTTAAATTGAGTACACAGACTCAGTGACTGTTCTGTGACAGCTGTGAACAGTACTAGTCATGCACCAATAAATGGGTAAATCACATTCAACACTCCTATAGTGGTACACTGCACTCTTTTGGGAATAGATGGCAATATAAACTGGGTTCTGATCTTTTTGTATTTCATCTTTCTTTTGATCTAATTCTGTTATTTTCTTTCATTAAAATCTGTCAAAATACACTGACGTTCCCAAAGGAAAAAGGGACATTGCATTAGCTGTGGGACGTGAGGACTGCCTCTCAGGCAGACCATTCCGCTTCACCATTCCATGATGAGATTTCATGCCCTAAAGGCACAACTCGCAACGGTAAAGAAGCAAAAGAATAATCCACATAATTATCCCATAAGGATGACAGCTGCTTTTATCTGGTTTTGCCTTTTATAGAAAATAAGCACTTTTGATTGTTAACATCAAACTCCCTCTATTATTGACTCAGTATAATGTTCCAACCCAGATTCAGCTTGGTATAATATTATAGCCTTATATTTAGAGATCCTGCAACACTTTGTAATAATAATATTCATAGGAAATAATATTTATTCTGCTTTGTTGAGTATTATATCTCATTTAAACAGGATATACCAATATGTGCCAACAGTATATGTAAATATTAGTCTATATATTCAAAACTTTTAAAATATTTCTTTGCATATTATAACGCAAAGCTAATATAACAAAAATGCTTGCTCTATGAAAATGGTAGTACAAAATAAATATATATAAATTCAGACAATAATTTATAAAGCAGTCAGCAATAATAATGTGTATGTATATTGAAAGGGAAGAATCTGATAATGTATATGTATGTTGAAAGACAAGAATTCAAGATACGTGTGTTCATATGCGTGCATGTGCAAAAATATCTGTTCTTGCAAATATACATGAATATAGTTATGAATATAATTTTATTGTATAAGCGTGTGTGTATGTGTGCATGTGCGTGCGCTCGTGTGTACGTGCACACACCATTGAGTCCATATTGAGTCAGATGAGTGAACAGGCTGCTTATCTGACAGCCTGGTTGGAAGGCCCCTCCATTGGGGTAGAAGTCAAAGTGCCCCACTGGCTGCTGGATGCCCATGCTCAGACCCATATGCTGCTGGGTAAAGGTGTGGATGACATCTACAAATTTGGCATCATCAGGAGAGAGCCTATCTGTGTGGGACATCCCGTCGAACCCTGGGCCTGTGGGGTCCAGTCCTGGAAAGGGACACAAAAATTAAAAAAGTGAATATTGCAGACCTTCACTCCAGATTCCAATAATCTCTGTGCAAGCACCATCTAGTGGACAATTTGTTGCATTTATAGATTGTGTAAGAATTTCTGAAGTGAGATTTAAAATGGCTTTGGCATGACAAACAGCAAAGGGGGACCTAGCCAAAGACACAGTGCCCTTGCTTCAAATCTGAAACATAACAGATCTCTCCTATGCGGAATATTGTTGTTGACAAGCCAGCCCAATGTAATACATTTGAGATAAATTGAGAAAACAATACCTAACAGTTTTGCACACTCTCAAAAGACTTTGTGAATCGAAGCATAACATCTGAAGAGTCACTTGAAAGCTACGAATACAGGATAAAGTGGAATGTCAGAAAGTAATCACTTAGTAGGGACTGAAGAATTAGCAGGAAAAACAATCGCTTCTCTGGGGAAGCTTCATGGAGGCTGGCCCAATGACATATATGTATATATTTCTGATTTTCCCTTTTCCTCCAGCCTACACTATGTCATTGGGCCAGCTTCCATGAAGTTTCCCCGGAGAAACGGCCACACACTTAACTCCTCTGATGCACATAGCAACCAGCCTTGCTATTTTTCTCACCACAGATGTGACACTATGCCTATATTGTCTCGGCCATTTGAGGAGCACTGAGTCAGTGCATGGCTCTTGAGCTCAGGAGACGCTGCCAGAAAGCTGTGAGACTGATTGCTGATTTTCCTCCTCAAGAAGCTGAGGCTCTTAGATTGCAGAGACACAAGCATGCCTTTACTCTGTGTAACACAAGCAGGCCCTAAAAACATCACATCTACAAACAATAACAAATCAAATGATTAGTTATGTTCTGTTCCCTAATAGATGAAAAAACCTACACCAAAAACTATCTCACATTTTGAGACATTCACATTCAAATGAAAATGTAATGAACAGTAATACAGTCAGAGTGAATATATTGAATGAATCAGGCAGTTGGGAGGATATTCTTTCCATGTTATTTGAGACACTGGGAGCTACTGTTGCATAATGTCACTCAGCAGGAGAAAGGAATGACTGTGTAGCTTCCTGTCTTTAATGATTCTGCTATTCCTCATTGGCTAATCTCCTGATTAATGATCACTAAGCAAGGATCACCAGCCTAAGTAATTATTTAAAGCAGCTGCAACTCTCATTCGTCAATACAGAGCCCAGAGCTCTGCAAGCTTTACTTTTATATGGCACACTCACAGTTTATTGATACAGCAAATTTACCTTCAACTGTAAGAGGCATTAAAAAACACTTAATTAATCCACCTCACTGGTACTTGTCAAAAGGCTTTGAATCAGGGGGATTATGTATGACTTCTCTTTAGTTAATTAATATGTACCCTGATATATCCTATGAGACACAACATGACAAATTGTAAGCACATTGAGAAAGTTGTGAAAAGAGACTTTTTGACAGGTGCTTGATACAAAAATCAAGGATCATAATACCAACCTGTGATTCGTCCAATTTTTCTGGAACCAGTGAAATAACTTCCAGCGAATCCTGAAACATGAGCGCCTAAGCAATATCCGATCAGATGAACCTTATCGGTGGGAAACTGGGAGTACTCCTGCCATGGACACAAGGGATACTCATGGTTGACAAAATTGCATTCATGAAATGTTTTGTGTGTGTTTAAAGAATAGATCTTGGTGATAATGGCTGTCAAGTCAGGCACTTCAACACATGCTTTCCTTGTTTATTTTATTTTCAGCTGGAGATTCATCCAGCAGAATGAAATTGTCAGTTGAATCTTGGAAGAGGTCAAATGGACACAAGGTTTATTTGTAGTACAGTACATGTACAAAAGTCCAAAGCCATGGGTACAGGGCGCTCCTGGGGACTTGGCAGGGGAAGACATCCTGACAAATGGGCTTTTTTTGTGGTTCTCACTCCTGATCTCCATGTGAATGGGCTGTCTCTACACTGCCTGATGTTGGCTGCTGTTCTGGTCTTTTGGTTTGTGGCCAGAGTGAGGTGACAGAGTATCCCTCACAAAGAAGGTTTCATTCTCAAAAGAAAAAAAATTTGTCTTCCTCTTACGCTGCTCTTTATAAATACACTCTACCAGGATCAAGAAGAACAGTGTGGCATTCAGAAACTCCTCAATAAATATAATATGATAGATTGAAAGAGAAATATGAGAAAGTTTTAAATATCAAGTGAACATGAAACATGTGCTAGTTCTTAATTTAGCATCAATGTCTTTTCTCTCATGGACCGACTCAATTTTCAGCACACTGGATTTGGGGTCTTGAGCCTGGCTCTCTGCCTGGGCTGTGCTGAAGATCCTGCTCTGTGGGACAGCAGCTCAGTGTGTGTGGGACTCTCACCTCCAGCCACTGCAGCAGATGGGCCACGTCCTGCCCGGCCACCCGGGTGTTCTGCACAGCAGTGGGGTAGTGCTGGTAGGCCAGAGACAGCCAATCTGCCATGACCACATTGACATCTCTCAGTGTAGACTGCAGAGCCTCGGCCAGCTCAGGCACCCAGGTGTCCATCCTCCCGTCCACCTGGAGCAAGAGCTTTCAGTCATCCTAACATCCTGGATGGGCTTTCAAAAGCATGTGTATAAAAAACTTTCATTATAAACTCAGATGGTCATGTTAGCAAAAACTAAAATTCAAGGGTGATATCCCTGCAGCCTGCTTCAGGTGAGTAGAATTTACTGTGTAAAACAAGTCGAATATGGTCATAAAATGCAATTCAAACCATTTGTTGTGTAATGAATCCAGATAATTGCTACAAGGTAATATTTTAGCTAGCCCAGTGAGTTGTATTATTATAAAAGTATACAGAGATATTTTGTTATCTTTCAGTTTTGCCCAAATTAGAGAAAGCTGTGTAGGCCCATCTCATCACTGCAACGTTCTCTGTCAGTATGAGAGAGTGTTGGGCTGCAGTCCCCCTGCTGAGCCGCACAGTCATTGGGCTGGAGGACTGCACTTCCTGAGCATACAGGAAGTGCCTGATCCAGAGCAAATCATGTTCCACCCAGCAGGGGGCCACAGCCTCTACTGACACTCTCAATATTCTATTCTAGAACATCAAGTGCATGATGATTCTGAGAACCAATCGCTTTACCAGGATGCACCGCTCAGCAGCTCTATGATGTCAGAGATCTTGGTTTAATACAGTAGGGCAGACAGACCAGAACCTCCCCTACCGTCCATCCATGCAGGATGATGATCAGGGGGTTTGACGCGTTGAACCTGCAGGAGTGTAAGGTCTGCGGCATGTATGGCTGGAGAGTGCAGCCACCCTTCTGCGAGCTTCCTCTGGAATAAAGTCGGAAGGTGGATTGTGGGATGTGTGTCTTCTTCAGTTCTTTCCCTAAGGAGAAATAGAAGAGTAATACAATAATGAGAAATACATTAATATAATGGATTGTGATTGGAACTTTAAGCTCCAATTATTGAACCACCACCTGTGGTGCTTAGGAATGATATTCCCTAATTAAGTAAGCCATGGACAAGGATCTATGATGAACAAATCAAAAACAGAATCTTTAATTCAGACTTTGCCATCAGTACAATGTTTCCCATATCTTTACCCTACATTAGACCACAAATGAAAGTTTTTGCTAACTCCAAACTATGAATGCAACCTGTTCAGGTGAAACTGATATTGTAAAAACATTGAATCTTAATTTGTGTTAGGGTTCCATTAAGAATCTTAATTTTCCATATCTCCTCAAAATTTCATGTTCAAAGTTCAGACTGGAAGATTCTTTGACTGGATAACCATCATTTTAATTTTCCCTTCTTGTCTGTCGTTACTGAATACCCAGGTATCTGTCATGACATCGTATTAGGCACTATAGTTGTGTAACGCGTTGCACACATTCCCACTTATGCAATAGCCAAGGCCACCTTGTGCAGACATTCCTGGCTGAGTCAGGATCATAAAAGCTCTTTCCCCATTTTTTTATTGAGACAGACACCAGTACTCTCCCGTCAGAAGTTATAGACAGCCATGTAACCTATTGTTGGAAACTAGCAGAGAAACTAGGCAATGTTTGCAATACCTGTATCTGTATGAACAGATGAGACAGCATGTTTGATTCATCATTTGTTCTGCATCACTTTTTTAACCCAGCGAGACTATATGCATCCAAAATTTGGATGATGTATTATTATTATTATTATTATTATTATTATTTATTTTTCAAATCTTAGGTTGTTCTTGTTTGGTATTTATCATTATTAAGGGTATTTTCAATGTTTGGTTATCTGATGTGGGTTCAGGCTTAAAGCAGTTTAATAGAGAAACAGAAAAAAACATTTACCTGGAATGAACCAAAAGTTTTGGCTTGTCTATGTTGTAGATTTGAAAAATTCAAATGGCACTATAAATAGCTCACATGAAAATGTATGTTTGTATGTATGTATGTATGTATGTATGTATATGTATGTATTTAAGATTTGTGGTGCAGCAGTATTTATTACACCTAAGAGAATGATTTGTTTCTCATAATATTTTCAGCCACATCACCATGATTTCTGTTTTATTAATATTTATTTTCAATCAACTGGTAATTCTCAGTGTCTATGTAGAGCCTTTACTGACTAATGGACAGGTACCCTAAACAGCGATGCAATGACCTCATCTTTCACATAATCTCTAAAATCTTGGTATAAAGTATTACAACATATCACACACTATCCTGAGCAGAAACTGTATACTGCCAAGAAACCACTGCCCTTTTAACTTTCTTTTAAAGAGTATAAACAGTGACCCTTACCTGTTTCAGTTTTGCCCCTTTTCTGTCCTTCACTGAGGTGAGAAAAAAACAGCAAGCAGACAAGGATTTTCCTTACACTCATGACGTTAATGAAGACGTTAGCTTGGTGATCCAACCAAACCTTTCATCCGAAAGAGGAGATAGGAAGGAGAAAAGATAGGTGGTGACTGCAGAGTGCCTGGCAAGGACAGGGGTCTGATTATCTATATGATCATTCAGTCCAGAGGTGAGAAGTTGGGTGCTGGAGGGGAGTCTTATGGTCTTTGAGTGCGCTGGGTACAGCTGTATGTACAGCCAGGATGAGGGGCCAAAGGAGGGATAGGGGCATCTGGAAAAGTACAGCTCTCTCTGATTGGCTCTAGACCTGATGGCCTAAGGGTGGAGAGACCGGGGTAGAGCCAAGGGTTAAAGACGGTGAGAGACTTTTTTGTTGTTTTTTTTTTGTTGATGTATGCAAGTACTTATTTTATAAAACACAATAAGTGCTTGAGTCTTAAATATTTATTCACTGATTTATTCACTGATTAAATGTGTCTTTCAATGATCACCCATGAATCAAAATATTTTGTTTAAGAATTTTGCTTAGTGTGACCATCTGCTCATTTCAACCTACACATTCATTTGAGAAATCTCTCAACTTCAACAATGCAGTATACATTAAGAAACTTTAGTTTATCAAACAATGTATGGGTTAATTAATTAAATTCCTGCTGGTGAATTGAACATTATGGTTTTTGTTGTCACTTAAAACTTGACTGAGCTGCTAACTGAACTTCAGTTTCAACACTGAAGCTACTTGAAAGTGTTTGCAACAGAAATTTGCCATGAGAGGTATATCTGAGTTACTATAAGGTAACAGTGTTCATACTGAGCTCCTACTTCAATTTAAACATAAACTGTTGTTCAGTTACCCTTCCAAGCCCATTGAAGCAAAAACTCTTAAAAAATACATCTTAAAATAGGTCTGACCTAAGGTTTAATTAACATATGAATGTTTTTGCTGCAAATGTAATTGTAATTAAGCTGCCTACAATGAAAGTATTACCTGGTACTAAAACAAACTATAAGGTGTATGGCTTGTGTTTCCATACCCTTTGGAATAAGCAAAGAATCTGCTAAACTGTGCCATCTGCTCCCGTTTATTTCGTACATGGGGTACTATTGCTAAAATTGGCTGTATATATAAACAAATAATAAAAATACGCATGGACAGCCGTTTAGCTCATGGGAGGCCCACCCTTGTCCCGCAGGGCCACAGGCTGATCTGTGTTGTGACAGTTAAAGCAGTTCATTACTCAGTCAACTCATTTCATTCACTCACCTCTTCTCTTGGGCCTGAACTAGTTGCCAAATTTTGAGTGAAAACAAAAATCAGCAGACAGTACAGCCCTACAGGACCAGGACTGGCCACCCCCTGATCTGGGCTGATCATCAGCTTTGACAGTGAGACAAAAATCAATTTTGTTAAAAAAATGGAGGAATACTTCTTTAAATAGGAGTTCACTGATCTTCTTGACACAAAGCAAATACACTGTTCTTGACCATATGTAACTCAAACAGACCTATGTACTGTAGCTACATTAGTGTGCTTGTCCTTGCAGAAGTGACAGAAAATGTGGCTATGGTATTATTTAATTCATGGGGTTTCCACCATTTGTTGATGAAATGAATACATGGGAACCTGAATCCAGTAAGACAGAACTGAAAGCCTACCTGGTTCACAGATTATATCTGATGCTCCTCATTTGATCAATAAAAGTCGTGGTGGCTTTTTAACTACTGTCGGCCAGCTAAAGAAAGGTATATTCAGCAAAGTGCTATGACTTAAAAAAAGAAAACACTTCTGTGTTGTAAATGACGTTGTGTGTCTTTACAGTTGCCTTGAGAAGGAATAGATTCATGATGTTAGTGTAAATTAGCATTAAATTATCATACATGTATTATCAACATGACACATTTCAATTTGCTGAGGAAAACATAAAACTATCTGATTCAAATAAAAGCACTTGAATTGGATGTCTCAATGTTGAGGCTAAAAATAAAAATCATTGTGAAAAAATGCAGTCAAGTGTTTTAAGTGTTTACTTACCAGAAGCCAAACATTAAGTGAACAAAAAACAAAGGCAAACAAAAATCATTAGCTGTGAATCCAGTTATGAAGGAGTTATTAGAATTTCACAATTTTCTTCATTACTTTTTCATGAATATCCTTCAGAATGTTGTATAAGTTGACTTTTTTATAATTTGTTTGGTGTGTCCATTGTGTTCTGTTTGTGTCTCCTGTGTACTGTGTAGGTGTTTGGTACATCCTGTGTTATTGTATGTGTTTGGTGTGTCCTGTGTTACTGTATGTGTTTGGTGTGTCCTGTGTTACTGTATGTGTTTGGTGTGTCCTGTGTTACTGTATGTGTTTGGTGTGTCCTGTGTTACTGTATGTGTTTGGTGTGTCCTGTGTTACTGTATGTGTTTGGTGTGTCCTGTGTTACTGTATGTGTTTGGTGTGTCCTGTGTTACTGTATGTGTTTGGTGTGTCCTGTGTCTGTATGTGTTTGTGTGTACTGTATGTGTTTGGTGTGTCCTGTGTTACTGTATGTGTTTGGTGTGTCCTGTGTTACTGTATGTGTTTGGTGTGTCCTGTGTTACTGTACTGTATGTGTTTGGTGTGTCCTGTGTTACTGTATGTGTTTGGTGTGTCCTGTGTTACTGTAGGTCATGCTGCAGCACGTGCGATCGATTTGTGGACAGTTGACCAGATCCTGTGGGACAGAACGCCCTTTGATCATTTCAAAATGCAAGTCTTTTTTTTTTTTTTTTAGCATGGAGTTAGTCAGAGCATACATAATCTTATTTTAATTTTACCCTGTATTAGAACTTCTACGCTTAGCTGTTGTCCCTTTCCTTAATAATTGTTCATTAAATTTATGAAATGATTAAAATGTTTTTGAGGATATTTATTTTTAGAAGCAGGTCAGCAAAATGCATCATGATTACTTTAACTGTACATTTTAGGTGTGCTATATTATTGCACTTGCAAAAATGTAGTTTTTTTCAGAGTGGCAAAATGTCTGTGAGAGTCACTTGCTTATTTTTAAAACAATTCAGTGATAACTAACAAACTGTTGAGCAGATCTGCAGTGCAGAATAATCCCTGGTAATGCACATGTACAGTAGCTGTTAGAAACACTTTGGTCTGTATGTCTGCCTGAAACAGCCATTGTCCTCAGCACCAAACAGGTTTAACAATGCAGCGCAGTGGAGCTGGGCTTATTACTCACAGGTCACAGGTTAGATTCTCAGATAGGGCCCTGTGACTGTACCCTTATAATGCAGTGCATGTCACTTGAATCACTAAAGAGTGGCTGCCTAAAACCTGAATTGTACACTAAAGAACAGAGGAGTAAAATAGAATGTGAAAAAAAATTGAATGCAGGCAAAAACACATTCTATAGTGCACACACTCTCTCCACCACCTGTCCCCAGGATCCAAACACCTGCATATAAAGGTGGGCACTTAAAACAGACTCACACTCCCCTCTGAAATCATTCACATATTCAGCACCTCATTATAGAAAAGAACTCTGTAGCATAAGCTAACCCATTTAAAACAGACAGTCTAAACAAATAGTACAGACACAACACAAATCAAATTCATATTGGGTATAAACCAGCAGGTTCATTCACCTTTCTTGCCTATGGGGTAGACAGGACCCTTTTATCTGCCGGTGGTAAACACAAAGGAAGGGCAAACGCAGCAGTGCACCTTTGGCTCTTTAAACACTGCTTGCTCTTGTTTGTGGTGTGTGTTGCTGTGGACAGAAGTGAACGGGTCCCTTCCTCTCACACACCCCCTGCTGACACTGATGAAGGAACACCTGTCACACCAATGGGCCCTACCTATCCCCTCATGCACTGTCAGATACTGGACACAGTAATATCGTCTTACTCTCAAAGTCATTAGCTTCACCTGGTGTTTCATTTGTCCTGTTTACGTTTTACTTTGTTAATTTTTGAGAATAGCATACAATTGCATACATCAGAAAATGTAAAATGATGAAATAATAAATATAAACTGTTTTCAGAACATGGTCATTGTGATTTTTAACACATAACTTTAAGCCATTAAACCATCCTGGCCCCCATACGTTCTCTTAAATTTAAGATGCACACTTTAGTTACTTTACAAAGAAGATAATTTGGAAGCGTTGAAGTGTTTTCAGAATACATTTGCATTTTTTTATATTTTGAGTTAACATGTTTTTTCCCTCCAAATTCAGGTTTATTAATTTAATATGGGGCATTTAAATATGATTCATGGCCAACATATGCAAAGACCTGATATAAGATAAAGGCAGCAGTGACCTTTATGATTCTCCATTATGAAATAAGGCTGAACCTTGATTAAGAATGTGGCTGAATGTTAAATTTGATATTCAGATCAAACTTGCACCAAATTGCAAGTCGTATAATCCCTATGGCAACAGAGGAGCTGCTCTGATACAGGTTATGCCGTTATGTTCCTGGTGATGACCTGTTCATCATTTGGCTCCCATCTGATAAGCTCTATGCTTTGATATGACACCAGAACAGGTTGTAACTGAGAGAGCCCAGGTCACCAGCAGTCTAGCATTAGGGATGCACACAGAGAGCTGGTACATTGAGCTGTGAATGAACAACCATATCGACAGTCAACTCATTCTCATGATCCACTATGGTCATTTTGAGTGTCCTCCAGCTCACTACTTACAAACAGCATTTACCTGTGGAACCATCCAGAAATACATACGTATTCCATACAAGCCTGACCTGACACAGTGAACGCTGGCCCTTTGCCTTGGAGGCATACTGTGTGCTGATCTTGTTTAGGGAATAGTGCACCAGATTATACACAAGGAGCATCAAGCAGCATGAGATTCACACAGCACAGGCTAGAACTGGGTATCTGATGCTGGAGGGTCGGTGGCAGTTACTCTGTTTAAAGCAGCTCATTGTGGAGAATGCATATCTGTGAGGTGGCTCTGGATGACAGTATGATCTGAGGGAAAATCCATTATTTACTGCGTTTTTTGCTGCAGAGAATGAACACTGGCTGCAGAATGGGGGCTGGTGCACAGTTGGAATGCCGAGGCACTGGGCCTGAAACAATGGAGAGGGAAGTCGTGCCTCATCTATTCCACAAGAGCATTACATAACCTTTACCAATTTCTGTCTTAGAATATGTTTTATTCACATCTCCCTCTTATGCTCGGCTGAGTGATTTGGATACTCGGAATCCATGTTTTTCTCAGCCTGCTTTCCTTTCTATTTTCTCTCCATTAATTCGTCCTTTCAGTCACAGCTGAAGGGTCTGGTTCAAAGCCAGATGCAATATTATTTTTCTTTGGTTTCATGTTCTATACATTTTGTGAAACATGCATACGTGGGAGTTCATTTTCTTGTTAGTGTATTGTTGTGGATTTAAATCAGGACAGCCAAAGTCAAAATTAATACAAGATTATCTTTTATTTCTGAAAAATCTACCTTGTGTAATTTCAGTTTTGTATTCATAACAAAAGCATTTTTCTCACAAGAGGTGTGGGAGATACAAAATTGTGACAATCACTAAATTCAACAAATTTTCATCAAATAATTATTAAATTTCATGTAACAAAAAACCATGAAGTAACAACGCCAACCATGCAGGAGCTAAGTGCCATTTTCCTGATTCAATTTCTCTTAGCGATACTATGAAACAAAAAAGTCATTATATATTCACCTACACTTTTCCAGACAAAGTGACACAGGCTGTCATTCATGCACATCCTGTTCTGCTTCATTTCCTTACTTTCCATGGCTAAACAATTTCTAAAATAAATTGGGTTCAGGTAAGTGCAGAAATAAAAAAAACCTGGTTAGCATGCAAATTCCATCTGTGAGAGTGAGTGCCTATGGAATTTCCTGGGCCTGAGCACTGTGACAGAACAGAGGTAATTCTGAAGTTCCGGTACAGGGTGCCCGGCATCAGCTTGCACAGGTGGCGCTGCAGCAACAAGCTTCACTGCTCTGGGAACACCCTGTACTGTGTTACTGTGTATTCCGTTTTCCTCCTCTACCATCATTCAAACAAATGAATATTACCTATGTAAGCAACCCCCTCATTCACAAAAAATACAGCCAACCCTGGACCTGGACAGAAACAGGGTGTGCTGGCTTTTGTTTTTGTTTCAAAGAGAAACTATTTAGACTCAAGAAGCCAGATGAACTGAAGTTAACTGTGTACGGTAATTAATCAATGAAGTGCTAAATAAGAAGAATATCAGAATATTAGGTAACAGAATATGCAGGCTATTACTGTCAACCCTCCAGTGGATTACAGCTATAGTAAGGTAAACTGTGTCATGGTGCCTTAGCAACCAAGACTTTTAAACTCAGTTTTAACTTTTTATGAGAAGCTGCTTGCATTTCTGTACTCACTCTACTGTGTAAACGATTTCCATGAAAGGTAATGTTAAATACAAATTAATTGTGACTGTGTATCACATATCATGGCTCAGCTCACAAAACAGTTTGCAGTCAAGTGGATGTTAGAAGATGCCTCAGACACAGACATTAAGGCTGTGTGTCATGTGAACACTGGGTCATTAGTTATGAGAAGAAGCGCTCACCAATCAGTAAAATATCGAAGGCTTGCTGAACCAAAAGATGGAGCATATTCTAAAGGATGAGAATGTGTTATTGACATCCAATAGGTCAAAAAATAACTAAACTTAGCAGAGTTTTATTATTTATTTTCTTTTAGCTCTGGGGGGTTTTTGTGAAACTTAGCAGAGTAATAAATGGGTGGAGCTTCTCCCGCTCCACCCTCAGCACCACCTTCAGTTCCAAGGGCAGCATTGTGCTGTCCTGTTCCCCAAAGAGCAAAACTAACATGCTTAATATGAAATTAGTGCTTTCAGAAAAACATAATAAATAGTGCATAATGTAGTCATGTATCAATGGCTAGAAACTAATGGTTGTTAAATTTCCTTCAATTAAGATTCTTGTCTTACATTGTCTTCACTTGCTGATGTGTATAATTCCAAGGAAAGTCAAAGAGTGCCCAGGTGTGTGTGTATGTGTGTGTGTGTGTGTGTGTGTGTGTGTGTGTGTGTGTGTGTGTGTGTGTGTGTGTGTGTGTGTGTGTGTGTGTGTGTGTGTGTGTGTGTGTGTGTGAAGGCTTTTTGCTTGTCAGCGCACTGAGGAGGTGGCAGGTGCTCAGGTAGAGGTGGGTGAGACAGAGGAAGTGGAGCAGGACTGAGTCATAGTGGTGTTTGATTGTTCCAGTCCTGGAGGATGAATGGAGAACCCCTTTCCCCATTCCTCACCCCTTAGCTCATGGTGATCATCTCATACTTGTCCTTGACGTTGTTCTCTTCCTCCTGGTGCTTCTCAGGCTCGGCATGGTGCAGCTCGATGAACAAGAGGTACACCACCGCCCCCACCACACCCCCCACCATGGGCCCGGCTACCGGAATCCACCACCAGTAACCCCCCGCACTGCAAAGACAGAAACGGACACACACCGGTAAGAGAATGCTCAGTTCTCCACTTCTGCCTGTGTAAATGTCTTGCAGAATCTAACTACCCCATAAGATCTTTACAAATATTTCCTCTGGCCAAATATCAGGCTCGTTTTGGGCTATTTATGCATACATCTGATCGCACTACCTCCTTCCACTTCCCCAAAATCACTGCACTCTGCAAAAACAAGTAAACAATGCAGATTCTAAACTCAAGCACTTTTTAATGTCAGTGGCATGATTGAATTACCCCTCTGTTAGTCATGTCTAATGATCCATGTATAAGGCTGTGCATGTGTATATCTCAACTGCCTTTGTGTTTTAAATCTTTAAGAAGGACAATTTCCAGAAATGCAGCAATGAAATGAATCTGAATTTGAACCTGTTTCACTGGAGATGTGTTTCTCTATTCATTTACAATCCCTTAGTGTGGGTATCTTGGATTAATGGTTGATTGCTGTGACCTCTCCTTGTTGACCCCCTCACTGGCTACATCCTCAGCTGCATCCTGTCCTGCACATCCTAGCCCTGTTGTGACCACAATGGTGTATCGCCTCTTTGCTATATTCTGTCCCTGAGATCTGATGAAACAGGATTAGGCTCTGTTTGCAGAGATGGCGTCCACAAGCTATTACGCTAAAGGGGGTTGAATTAATAGCGCAGACGAGGGTAAAGTCTGAGCTGCGGTTAGCTGTCTTTGGCTCTTAAGAGTCTTGTGCAGTGCAGGCAGGATGGAGGTGGGGGGATTATGGGATGTAATCTCATGAGAGCGGTCCTGGGGTCAGGGTGACCATTTCTCCTGATGCCACCCCCCCGACACACACACGCACATACACACACCACCACGAAGATAATCCCAACACAAGGGAAATCTTCAGTCTTGTTTGCTGTGTGTATGTTGCTTCTAGTTTTGCATTTGTGTCTCTTTATCAACTCTTAATGTCTATAATCTATACGTTAAGATTCTTACTAGTCTCTATTTAGAGGATGAGAATTAATAGCTTTTATTTTAATACATGGTCTAAAAAAGTACATTAAAAGAGATTGGACATATATCTGTAATATAAACCTTAGAGGTGCGTCCTGGCCTGTCTATTTAAAAATGTTCCCTCGTACATCTATAATCTCGTAAATCAGGAATACATCTGCTGCAACACTAAGCAGGATGCCAATAATGAGAGCAGTGTCCTGGAGGGGATGGATTACCCCCCATTAAACATCAGCTGGAGCCCTCTGGTTGGTTACCATGCCGTTCTGTGCATGCACTGCCCTGGTGTTCTTGTACATCTATCATATATCCACAATTACATGCATACAAGATGTCTGTTTGTCTTTCCTTTCTGTTTCCATTCAGGATAGGGATAAGGAAAACCAGCAGTAATTGACGGCAGAGGTGGGCAAACATTTCAACAATTGCTCTGATCTTGTTGGGAACGAAACCAAATAGACAAAATTCCGGTGAAAGGTTTATGGGCCCTGAGGGTTAGCCTGTATCATAAAGCCAGCTGTTTTCATCATGGGGCTTGGAATATTAATGCACATGGGTTCTTCCTCTACTTGCTTCAACATTGTACATTCTCTTTCAATATGCAGGAAATACAAGCTGGTGTTGAAAAATTAATTCGGTTTGTCAGTGGGGCAAAGATTGGCTTTGAAACCCAGCTCTACTGTGGAGAGGAATTAACACTGCATCTGTGCTCAGCCATTGCTCACACACACTGTCAGTCGCCCCCCTCCCCCCCTCTTTAATAGGACCAGGACAGTGTGATGAAGTGTAGCGCAAACCCCCCATGCCACAACCGACTGAAGTTTAAAGTCTTCCCTCTCTCTTTTAGGCTGTGTACATTTTTAAAGAGCCACACACTTAGTAGGAGAGACTGTATGTACACACTAAGGTGTGTAGTGCATGTATTTTTTTGTGAATAATGTTTGAACTCCATAAAATACTTTGCCTTTGAGCAGAATTTTGTTAAAGACCTGTCATACAAACTGACTGGCAATAGGTACAACAGGGCAAAATGCACATTTTGAAATTACTTTAAGAAAGCCAAGGATTAATTGTCAAAATGGATTACCTGAAAACTTCTTTGCCCCAACCAGCTACTGCGGTAAAGAGTCTGGGCCCCAGGTCTCGGGCAGGGTTGATGGGATAGCCACAGTTCAGCCCCATGGACACCCCAATTGCCATGATGATCAGGCCAATGACCAAGGGCTCCATCCCCCTGGGGGCACCAATGTTCTTCCCATCAAGGATAGCCAGGATGCACATGACCAGTGAACCTGTCGCAATCACCTGGGCAGAGGGGCACATGAGAAGTATCTGTTCAGTCTGAATGTGGACAACTCTGACCCTCCTGCAATGATGTCCGGTCGACAGGACCGCATGAAGGCTTGCAGAAGGGAATTGCAATGAACCAGAACAAGAACGACAGGAAAATATCTTTATGTCTTTCATCACTTTGGACAAACTTTGAAAATACAGTTAATGATGTACTGATCAAAAATGTTTGGAGCAGTAGCTTGTGAATGACTGTAGAAGCCACAGAGTAAAACCACATTTTACTAAATGTATACAGTTCTTTTTTGTAGTGGAGTGATCAAAGTGATCAATTTGCTATATATGTCACAAAGCCAAAAATCCACAGTGTCTACTTATTGAACCAGAATATGTATCTATAATTTAGCCCAGTGAATATTTCAAGAAATAGCAACACCCATGGATATTTTCCCAAATTTCTATCCACAATTTTTACTCTTCTTCCAATTTGGAAAAGCAGGTTGCTTTTGCAGGCCTTACCATCACAGCAATGTTCTTTGCCAGTTTGGATGACTAACCTGCACGGGTGCAGCACGAGCGGTTAGCCTGTAATTCCTCTGAGATGTGCAGCCAATAAGATGGAGGAATACCATTCATTTGCAGCTGGCTCAGGCAGATTACAGGATAAAGAATTTAGACCAGGTGAGTCACTACAGCACTATGACAGTGAGGTTCTCATGGACTCAAACCCTGATGCACTCTACACTTTGCCCTGTGAGACTGCTGGGCACAGCTGGCATATTCACTGCCTGGATTAGGTTCCTGATCATGAGGCATATCACTGCATCAGCATCCAGGGATTCAGCGGGATTCACCATCCCACTGAGAGGCTTTTCTCATGTGTCACAAGAAATATTGTGGTATAATATTGTTGGATCTCTCTTAAGGGCATCTCTCATCTCTCAAAAATCACTATCACAAACTCCATGAATTTTTGGGAATGCATCTGAGAACTCTGTATCATTGGTAATGGGTTCACATTAATTTAACAGTTAACAAATATTCTCTATTTTGCCAACCAGTACACATTCTCACTCATTTTCACACAGTCACACACTAGAGTAACAGATGGTTGATTGGTTTAGTGTGGTCATTTCTGTGACATGAGCACTACATCACACACACACTCTCTCAGGAGAGAATACACACGTGTGTATTGAGAGCATGCACAGTCTCTCACACATACACAGTCTCTCTCTTGGAGAACATGGAACCTACGACACTCCGCTTACAGCACATGAATCTCCAGTCTGTTGGACTACACAGTGCAATTCTGAATACCAGAAGACACCGTTAAGTATAACCACATTGCAGTAAACATGTGTGGAGGTTACTCACCTGGTCTATGAATCCATTCAGGATTGACAGATGCTTGGCAGGATAAGAGGCAAAGATGTTAGCTGTAGCGTTGGCTCCAGTCACCGACAGGACTCCACCTGTATAGTCCATGAAGGCATCTAAAGAAACGTGATTCTGGACTTTAAAAGACACCAGTGCATTCTTGTAGTGTCACAATGATAGCACAGGGGCAGCACTCATTAATATGTTAGCTCTAAAATCACTGTTCTTAATCTAATCTGTCTCACAATTAATCAGGATGGACAGATTGCCTTAAGCAAACACATGGCACATGTTTTGTGCACTTTGTAGTAAGGATCCACACTTGCAATATTGACATAACAGTCTATTGTGATAATGTAAATGGTGCAGTTGATGGCGCTGATATTGACTGAGTATGATGAAGATAGTGAAAACAAAGGATGATGATGATGATGATGATGATGATGATGATGTGCTCTGTGATACGTACAGTAATGAGGGTGATTATGAGCAGGCATTTAGTCGATTAGCATCTGCTAAATGGCTGAAATGTAATGTGATGTAATTATGATCGTACCAACCGTAATACAACCCAAAGACTGCTGCAGCCCCAGCAAAGGCACCAATGAACTGCGCCAGGACGTACACAGGGAACTTTGCCACCTTCAGCCTGCCTAGGATGACCATGGCCAGGGAGACAGCTGGGTTCACATGAGCCCCTGGGAGGAAGGTGATGAACATGGAGTCAGAGGGAGTACACTGAAATGCTACAGTTTCTCAACACTTCTCATTCCATACTCTTGAATATTTATACACATAAACATACACACCACATTCACTTTCTTTTAGATATGTAGAACACACTTCATAGCAATATTTTTGAGATCAATGAGTAGTCAAGAACAGAAGAAAAATGATAAATTAAATTAAATACTTGAAATGTATACAATAAAAATAAAATAATACACATAAACAAAAAAAAATGTATATTTTTAATTAAAATTGAGGGAAGGTCACTTAATTTTTTTCAGTGTGCAGAATTGGCAGTAGCCCCTCAGCATTATAGGATTGGCTGACACATCTGAGGCCGCACCCTCAGGGATGAATTGTCGTTCTGACGTGGGAATCGTTGCATCATGCTGAAAATACGCCTTCATGCAATGACTGGATTAAGTCATCTCAGATGTTAGTTACACTAATCATTACAGATTTCAAAAAGAGTTATTTATTATATGTCTGAAATAAAATTATATTAGTCTGGACACTGCATGTTGCTCAGCCCAACCACATTTCTCTATGAGTCAAATAAAAGTCTTTTTAAATTTTAAATGAAACATTTCTTTGTGTACACTAAGACTTGTTTTTCTTGATACACTGAATTTTGTTACTTGCAGTGCTGTTATATATTCTATTAAATCAAGCTCATCTACCACCAAAAAGTAACAGAAGACTTTATTTCAGCTTGCAGTGTGAAGCCTGGTACATCCACCTCTCTGTTGCACCAAAGCCCTGCTTTAGTTATCTAGTGTAGCATCCACATAGCGCTTCTCCGGTTCAATGAAGGCCCAAGGCCCACTGTGTGACATCCAAGGTTACACATGACCTCTGTAAGGTTGACACCGCAGGGCCTCACACTCAGTGGGAATTAATCCACCGCACCCGTTCAAAAACGGCAGCAATAACAACACGGCTGAAAAAGCCGCTTGGAACTGGGTCTGACATAATCTGTCTGAATCTGCTTAAGACACACTATGACCTCAGGGGTGTGGTGGATGTGACCTCTGGTGTCGCGTCGCTCACAAGGAACACCCATTTCTCCTCTGGTTGGCTGACATCTTGGGGTAAAAAAAGATGAAGAGGGAAAGCGCATAGACAAACACACAATCCTCTTCCTGTGGAGGAGTAAGCTAAGCCCACACCTGGCACCCCGGCCCTCCTGTACGCTCTCGGGAACCATGCCCTAGAAAAGCTCATTAGTACAATACCTGTGAGCATCATCGCAGATGTCACTGAGCAGAGTGTAAGCTTCCTGGGGTCACATGGTCCTCAGATGAATGGCCCAGTCATGCAGCAAGGCACGGTGCAGTGTGCCACTAGACATGCACAAAACCCCCACATTACAACCATGGCCGTCATTTGGGTACGGCAAAATATTACCATGCCCTCATTTCACGGCCAAATTTCTGAACAGTTTTCAATATATTTTATGAATTTCCATTCCAGTCCATTACTTTAGCAACACCACTGCATAAACCAAACATTACTCCCCAACCCCAAGACATAATCCATAAGTCAATTTTCACCAACCATTTGACTGACTTTACAGTCTGTGGCTGCTCATTTTTGATATGTAACTTTGCCTTTTACCTTAGGCTTTGCTACAATAATGGAACATGTTAAAACAAGGCAGAATGTTTCATGATATTTTTGAACTACCATTAGTTAGTCATGAAGTTTGGTGCCCAAGGCCAAGTTTGGTGTCCCACCCTCCATTTCATGTTCAGCAAGTTGACCCACCAGCCTTCATCATGAAATCTGGAAGGCTCCAAATCCCTCTGTACTGCTGTCCTTGGCAGATCTTTATACGTCTCCTTTTCCAGTAATCCCCACGGAATGTACCTAATAAAGTCCTCCTGAACATTATAAAACACATCTTGGCCTTGTAAGCGGAGCCTGCATGCTTCATTATTTGAAACTGAGACACAACAAGGCATCAGGAGTCAGTAAAGGGATACTCTTATAAGGCCAACAGCGGTAGCTCCCTTAGGACCATTAGAAATGATGACTGAACTGTTCCGTGAGCAGCTTTGACCACACTGCCCCCTTTCAAGTGTTTTGGTTTGCAGGCTTGCAATCCCTTCCTCCTGGTAAACCCAAAGTTGTAAGACGTTTACGCTGGTAGACGCATTCATCTGATGACCTAAAGGTGGTCAGGCTGAGTCCCTGGCTTCACTGGTTTACCTTTAAGAATTTCATGAAACCTACAATTCGTAAACACACCGTTCATACCATCAACATGTATAAGTGGCTAATCCATTAAAATATAATGGTAATAATTTTGGTGATAATATTATTTTACAAAATAATATTTTGTAATGGTATCTTAGACTGCTTCAGGATATAGATAGGCTAAGATAACAGATAGTAATAAAAATGTAAGCGCTATTATCTTTTCAGTGATGCAAACGTATATCTTTCATATGAACATTATTGGGGTGCTCTGTCATTGCACAAACAGAATTGAATGGTATGTTTCCTGAGACCCAATTGTTGGGGAGGACATATCCCCCTTCTCCCCCATCCCCCTGTATTAGATATAACCTTCAAATTAAAGGCCGTAATGAATTCTTTGTATGTTCACAATTTATTTTTTGTGATCTTCAACCAGTACTCTCAGGTGAGACTGCTACTTTTGGAAAATAAATTTAAACATATTAACTGAGAAATCTGTTATTCTTTGTGTGATCCTTTCTTTAGCTGGCATCCTAAGAAAGTTTAGACATAACATTTAGACAAAACATCATATCTCTAAAACTAGAAGTTTTGTCCTTTCTGTGGGACTATTGCATTGGGGTTTTTGTTCTGTCTGAAATCCTGATGCAATATCTTCGCCAACTACAATGTTGGGTTCAAACGAGAATCAATATCAATGTCCAAGTGGGAAGTGACCAGTGCTCAACAAACATTCTAGGAAATGACCACAGAAATCATTAGCAAAATAAATAGAAGCCAAGTGCTGCCACGAAACCTTGACTGAGGTCACTCTTGTACTGCCTTGTTGACAAAAACCCTTTCAGTAATCTTTGATCTTTACAGAGGACCTCCCTGATCATGTGACCTCATATGGAGAATCTATCAGTATATATGATCTCCTACAGAATGTTACCGCTCAAACAATCATCGGCAACCCATAGAATCTAGGGTAAAACAAATATGAAAAGTTATCGTACATTCACTAGACCCAAAAAACATAGAAACAGCTGAGTATGTATGATCAAAGATCAAAGTAAGACAGCATCATCTCTGACAAACAACCAAACATGACCTTTGAGTTTTTCTCTTGTTTTTGGAGCTATAAGCTGTTTTTGTGCCCGGATGATATTCTAGTCAAGTGAAGTTTAGCATATATTCTTAACACTCCTCCTTCACAAATCTTGGCCCATCCTTACTGCATCTAAACAGAGAAACATATTGCAGCATACTGTTCAAGGAGGACCAAAAGAATCTCAGAAAAAACAAAACTATCCCCATAAATATACTCTTATTGCTTTAATGTTGTCCTATTGGGGGCTGAGATGCAATACTTTCATTCCCCTAAAACAGGGACAGCGAGAGACCTAGAAATAGACAGACTAGACTGGAAAGTAACAGAGATGAATGTTTAATGGAGCTGGCCAGTAGCATTAGAAAGGAGCAAATTGTTTTCTTTGCCAACACTTTATAACATTTCCTCATGTATGCCAAAAGCAGCCGTGTTTCTTTTACACAATTTAGCTATACCTTGTGTGTTGTCCATGCTGGACAGAGTTTCACAGAGAGAACAAATCAGTTGGAATCCTCCATCTACCAATAACATAACATGCAATAGTATAAAAACTGGCAGGACACAACACTGGCTTTTTCACACTGTGAGTGTACTGGATGTGACCTGTCATGGTTACCTGACACTCCTCCTGCGATGTAGACAGCCATCATCACTCCTAGAGTGAAGCCAATGTGGATGGTCAAGGGCTCTCCCAGCGCCCCCCGACTCAACACCGTCTGTGCAACGGACCCACACCCAAATAGCTGGGCCAGGGAAGGGCCAAAAAAAAGGAAAACAAGAGAGAGAGTGGAGAAGAGTGTCATTGTGTTTTTAGGTGGACATCATATGAACATAATATGAAGACCCATCGTGTTTACTTAGATTTAATTTTAATCAAGTGCTTAATTCCTGCAACAGGAAGGAATTGCAATTGCAAGAGACAGAGCATCTGGGAAAATGTTTCAAGAAAAACAAAGCCAAAAAATGACAATCCAACAATAGCCTTGTCTAATGTTTAAATTAGTTTTCAGCTGGTCTCTGTACCCATTAGTAGAGCAGAAACACTGACTGATTCAATTGAGATAGTATGTCTGGCTGTTTGTGGTTTTGATAAGCAGACAGAGATAGGAGCCAGATGATTTTTTAATTAATTTTACATTTATTACTTGGCAGCCAAATTGCCCAAACTGTGTTATCCATATTATACAAAAAATAAAAACAGGACATCAGCACTTAAAATATTGGAGGCTTTGTATATGTATTGTATACATTTTTAAATAATTTGAATGGAATTCACGCATAGTACTAGAAAGTGTAATTCACATAAACTGAATATATAAACCCATTACATACCCTTTAAATACTTTTGGTTTATACTAAACATGTATAAAATTGCACAAATCTGCCGTACCCTGCTTGATGTGGATTTCTCTGCTTGTCATGCAATTGTTTATCTTCTTGCTTATCTTGCTTATTGTTAAGTTCAGTTGAAACCGTCCAATTCGAAAATAATCATACATGTGAATATGCTTATCTATCTCCCTTCTTTTCAAAAACTTAAAAAAATCAAAAATAACCTGAAAATCATTAAGCAACGTCCAGATTTGTGACAACGTTATTCACGGGAAAAAAATAAAATAAAAAAGACATCAAACTAAATTCATAGTCACTGTTTTTGAATACATTATACACAAGTCCCTTGAGTATTACTCTTCATACGCGCAGTTATTTCCACTCATACAAATGAAAAAAACCGTGAAATGATAATCACAGAATACGTGAATAAGAATAAGTGCAAAGGTACTCACAATTAATACGAATGTCCCCAGAAATTCAGCTAAAAATTCTTTGGTGATGCTGTGCCTAAGGGCACAGCGCTCTTTCAAATTCATCTTGTTTTCCATCTCCATAGGATCGAAGGGATGTTATGCCTCACTCTTGTCAGGACAAACAATTGACGAGCTGTGTGTGCCACTGTGTAGGTGCCTCGAGTATAACCCCCCGCCTCCCCGGTCGCTATATTAGTATTTTGCTCCCTGTCATGCTGCCATCACGTACCATTATCATCCACCCCCCCCAACCAACACACACACACACACACACACACACACACACGCCTCGAGTTCATTCGGCTCACTTCACAATCTATAACCATCTATACTGTACTGATAATTGTGTACCATGTACGATATCCACACGGATAGAATATACTACAACTGTTCTTAATATACCTCTGCAGGAGGCTTATAAAGACTAGACCCTTCATTTTTACCGGACAATTAAAGAGGGGCCACAACGACCGCTGTTCTACCAGACGTCTTGAACTCCATCTCCTGCTCACTAAAGCGGATCCCTCGTTGAAATATTTCCAGATTACATCGGAACAAGCACAAAGCCTTTAATGTCAATTTGGCGCAGACTTTCAGTCCAATTCCAACAACTTATTGCATTTTGTTAAACATCGCTTTAAATAGCCTATTTGTCTTTGAGTGACAGCAAAGCATGCGTCTCGTCTTGCTTATTGCCGCAACCGGCGGAAGCGGGCGATTGAATTTTAGCTGTCATGACAAAAACGTCAATAATATCTCAATATGAAACCGAATTTATAAGTTCAAATAGTATTCAGTTTGGACAGAGTATGGCTGATTACAACAATGAACCAGTCTATACCCCGACCCAAAATAAAACATTTAGAATGTTTAATTTGAGTAACTTAATGGTTAGCATTAAAAGGATTCCGCTATGCATAGAAATATAGATAAGAGGTATATTCACATCAATAAACGAAAACAATTAGTGGACACTGAAAAGGTTTCTTCGGTACCTCACAACTTCTTATAAGTGACAACAATTTTCGGACGGAGCAGTCGTGTAACGTTATTGTCCCCAATTAATTGTCTACTCGTCCTTGTTAATAATGCAGGAAAGGAGGAAGCGGTCCACTAGGACATTGGCTAACCACTGCCCTCTTCTGAGTGGTGCACGGTTACTGCATTTAAACAATGACCCATGGCAACGGTGACCTGAAATCAGAGGTAGTTCTGCGAGATTGTTGAAAAATATGTAAGGCATGATTTCAGATGACTAACGCACGACTTACAACAGCTGATCTCAAAACACTTTAACTAAATTCCTTTATTTTTGAAATCAAAATATTTAAATCTGGATAAAATTAATTCCATTGTGAAAGTGACGAATTCAATATGACGGATGCTTATCTGTGCGGGTGTTTATGTGAGCTGAATTTATTTTCGAGAAATCTGTTTTTGTAATAACACTCAAAACTCTCAACTCACTAAGTGGTAACGTGAATCGAAGGAAATTCTGAGACACATAATTCTGTTACTGCATCAGTGCTTTAGCAGAACCTGATATTGTAGCTTACTCGTTCACAGAAAAGTATAGAGAGTTAACTCGTATTTTTACTCTCTTAACTGGACCACAATATGCTTTGAGCCATCCCTGACCACGTCTCTTATCTTGTTGTTCATTTATGAGATTAGTGCAGTAGACCCTTCTGAAATGCTGTGTTAATATACCACTGCTACTGTGCACACAAGAATTTAAAGCTCACACCAATATGTTATCTACATTGCCTGATTATGGAGTGTAAATCACCAGGCATAAATAAGTTCTGGCCTACCGCGGAGTTTTCTCTAAACCTATAGATTCAACGCGCGGAAATGCAGGTCTTCTTTCCGATAGAGGGAGCTCCGTGAACATGAAATAAATCGAAAACGTGCTCCTGCTCTCCAGACGGTTAAGTGCAGTCTGAAAAGCACAGACAGGTAGTGAAGGAAATGTTTTTGCTTGCATTAATCAGTGTCACTTTTTCTGAAGTGTTGTCTTTGATGTGACACCGACACTTTCTGAGAGTTAGCCATGCTGTGAAAAAAGGGATCGTGGTGATGGAGAAAAAGCACCCTAGTGGGGTATTTAAAAATTATCACACCCCGCGCACTTCATTATCCTGTCAGGGAATCTGCATCTCATAGCCTACTGACTTGGAAGTCGTTGGGCAGTCTAGCTGATTTTAATACCTTAGTACCACACATTTAAAATATCGAATCCAATTGTTCAGCAGGCGCTTAGTTCAACAATAGTATCCGTTATGAGTGCATTCCTTAATTAAACTTTCAATTTACTACATGTACAGTATTCTGCATTATATTTATACAGCATAATTTTCGCTTGCTTCATAATCAAGATGCTCAGTGACTTTCTCACTACTGCAAGTTGTATAAAATAATAGTATACATGTTTCTGGAGACAAAAGGCTACTTTTCATACTTAAGTGCAATCACTGATCTAACGTGGCATGCCCAAAATGATCCAGTGATTGCAATTCGTGTGGTCACGCTATTATAATGGTATGCTTTATACAGTGTTTATGTACCGAAATCACCAGTTAATGCCGTCATTGATAGAAGAAGGATAAACTTTACATCCAGTTTGATTTTGTCATAAAAACCAGCATCAATAATTTCACTGCCTAAAAGCATAATACCAGTTACCAATTACGCTGGTTATAAATGATAGTGCTTTTTAACCCACAGCGCAATTATGGCGTTGCTCCCTCTGGGTTTTAAAATTGTCCTTTTTCATACTAGCTGATTTGCCACTATTACTACGTTTAGGCCTAAAATGTGTATACAAACACAGTAATCTTTTGTGATTTCGTGCAAGGCTCACATGCAGTGTAAAACTTCTGAAGTGTGATTTTTGGAGGTGTTTTAAACGTCGAGGTGCCCTAAGATCTGTAGTCGTCTCACAATGCATAGGCGAATGTTTATTGAAGTTTCTTGGGGAAATGATAAGTAGAACTTAACAACGATGAGAGGGATGTCGCTCTTCATCAGGCGACAAGAGATAAAGTGTGATCGCTTGATGTTAACGCTTGAATAACATCCTGAGTCCCTATGGAGATGTAACAGAGAAGTTAGTGAAATGTATAGCAAATGGACCTTAGCTTAAGAAAATTCGCACTTACAGAACTGACAGCCGCACAGAACACATCGGGCACTAATAAAAAGATTATTAAGACAGTTCTCGGAACCATATATGTCGCTCAAAATCCACAGAAAGATCAATTATTGAGTGTCGCTAAAATCCTGTCCAGGCTAGAGATTTTATTCTTGTAGCCTGGTCTCAATAAATCTGTATTAGAGTACATAACCATGGCAAATTGAGATTTTGCCTCAAAGTGAAGACGCATGCTTTTCCACAAAAGTTGGTGTTAATAATTTAAAATATAATAAATAGCGATGCTTGTTGGCTTCACAAAACAAAGTTTTGTGAGGCCATCTGACTGAAGGATGGAACTTTACATCTAACAATGTTTATTGCTGAGGGGCACGCTTGTGAGTTTTTACAGCTTAAGCCCCAAGCACCTTGTTTTGATTAAAGAGTCGTTCAGACAGATTTGCACTGGCACTTAGGTGTTAATTCTCTTGTAATTAGAATGTGTAAAACCACCAGGTTGTCCACTTAAACACACATTCCAGCATCTTTCACATTTGTCCCTTCGGTTGGTGATTTATGAACCCAGACTAATAAATAAATAAATAAATAAGTAAATAAATAAATAAATACATTTCACATTGAAGGAATTAGTCGTGCATATTCCGTGCAAAGATTCTCCACTATCTGTTCTTTCCGTTTGTTTCGTATGCGGGTGGGGGGTGGGGGTTCCTCCTTTTCATGGTTGGCTAGAGCGGTTTATGTTAATGTTCAATTTTAATTATATGAGGAGGGCGGCCCTGTTCGCTGCCCAATAAAAACCGACCGAAGCTGACACCTTGTTATAAACACAGGAAGGATTCCAAAGACTAATCAGAAATCAGTTGAAAAAATCAACAGACACATCTGTAACAGACGAGAGACCCTGGCGAAATGACTTCAAGTCAAATTGAGCTCCCCGGTGAAGTGAAGACTGACGCTGCTGCGCTTATGGCATCGCTCCATCTGATGCCCTCGCCGGTGCCCAACCCGGAGATAAAGTACACCAAGGTTCGTTAACAAACTTACAATATAGTTTTGAACTTTTCAATGTGTTTTCTATTAACAGCTGTCGGATGTCCCTCACGTTTATACTTTGTGTTGTGTATCTTCTTGCATTTCATTTAGGCTATTTGTTGTCAAAACAAACTGACATGGATAGATAGATTATTGCGCACAAATGCGTAAATATTGAGGTTGAACAACAAACACAAGAGAGCATCTGAGACATATTAGCCAGAATTTCAGCCGATATTGAAAACTTAAACTTTTTGTTTGCTTATGAAAATTTGCTTTCGGTTTAGTTTTGACGAGCGCTCAGTTCTGAAACGGTCTGTTATATGTTAAACAATCTGTAAAACAGCTTGGTTTGCTTTGATTTATTCTACCATATGCATATATGTATTAATATTTGAAGTTAATTTAAATGACTCAAGAAAAATATTATCAACAACATGAATAACCCACTTGTACATAACTCCAATCTGATATTGTTTAGAAATATTGTTTTTATAGATCAATATTGATCATTGAAATTCGAGATTTGAAATTTGATATATGTATGTATTAATTTATAGCATAATTACATCAATAATCCCAAACATAAATGTCAGAGAAGCAATGTTTTGAATAATTATTACAATATCTATGTTATACAAGTTAAAACAGCTCATGTTATGCAATAGTGTTCTGTTATCGTTTTGTTCCCACCCATGCTAAATCATAGATAATATTTCGCTTATTATCAAGGCACCATACTGATAGTAAATCTCTCGCATTTCTTGTTTGTTGTCATATGTGCCACGAATTGGGATCCAAGAATATGTTTGTAATTCGTAAAACATTCACATGCGCCTTAAGATTAAGCCTAAACTAAATCGGATAAATGATTCTGGGTGTATAGTTGAGTCACAAATTCAAATTCTTTGGCTATTACATTTAATGACATTATTCCACAACTATGGCTAAAGTTAAATGCGGTGGGAAGTCCGTAAATCAAAGAATTGTGATGTGAATCTGCCTGTATTCACAACATGCAGATCTGGGCAGTGGTTATTTCATACTTCTTACTTTTTGACAAAATACAGCTTCAGGTGTGCTCTGCCATTTATAATCGGTGTCTCTCGCTTTTGAAGTGATGTAGTTCCCTTGAATCAACCATATTTAATTTTCTGCATGTTAACGACAAGTCAAGGTGGAGCTGTTCATCCAGGACCTCGATTGTTTTACTGTTTTACTGGAGAGATTTTAGCACTCTATAAAACCATGCAGTAAATTCCGCTAATTTGGTAGCTGATTTTATTGTGATTGATTTATCACGCTTGTAATTAAGTATGTAGCACTGTCGCAAAGCCGTCAGGCTTGTGACTGGCAAACTCCTCCAATAGTGAAAACGACCTTTTGATCATATTCACTTATTCAAAAGAACAAGCATTATCGAAAATTACATAACTGCGCAATATATATATGCATTATCAAATGTTGCATAACTTAGAAAAAAGATTATCCATGATACAATTACATGAGAAAAATGTAATCATACCTCATAGAATATTAACAGATTGCATTAAAAATTAATGTAAATCATTTAATTAAATAAGTATTGTCTTTCTTATTTCAAAATACACCTCTGCAGAGCTTATATACGCTTTTGAAGGTATTATTTCATGTCCTACTGGCCCTTCACTGTTCAATATACTGAAACAATAGGATACTCGTATATTGTTATTATCAGTACTTATCATCAGATTTTTAATTAGTTAGGTCAAGCAGTAAAAAGAAAAAAAAGTGGAATTCGAGCATTGTGTGAGTTCTTGATTGCTTATTTTCACCATCTTGCTAAAAAGATTGAAAGACTTGCAATACATTTGAATGGAAGACTGCTCTTACTGCAAATATGTTGTTATGTTGTAAATATATCATTCTCATATTGAACTCTACACTATGTAGCATTCAGTGATAATTTAACTGCAATACAGTTTATATGGGCCCAAACAAGTTTAAATGCACTCTTTCAGAGCTCCTTTACTGATATCACTACGCACTTCACATTGTAAGTGAAAATCCACATTTGTGTTAGGATAACTGTGTCTCAAAGGGTATTTGCAGTCCAAGAGAATTTATCTTATTACCAAAAGACTAAAGGGCACTATTGTGCAGGAAGTCTTGATAGGCTTGACAGTACAGCAGAGTACATGTTGGGTAACCACAGCTCATAAGCATTTGTCTTTTTCCTGAGAGACCAAAGGGCACAAAAGAAAGCCAGCCTGCATTTAGAGGCAGGAGAACACACATCTCACTTTCAGGGGTTTACACGTAAGTCAAATTGGGGGAAAAATAGTTTTGAATGCTCTACTTGCTTAGCCATGCCTAAAAAAATTCCTCCTATTTCAAGCCCAATATGTTCCCATCCTGTTAAAAAAATGCATGAAAATGTTTTGGGTGCCCGCGATGTCAGGGAGGAGAGGACTTGGTGAATTAACCCCCAGGAATTCAAGCAATCTTCTCCCTGTGGGGGGTGCAAGGTGGAGGTGGAGTGGGGGTCTTGATTTATTGGCAGCTCAAGTAGCCCTCATGCTTGCTCCGACTCTTCCCTCTCTGGTGCCCAGCAGGGTAAACAGGAGTAGCAGGTAGCGCGGTAAAGGAGAACTCACTCACAGCAAGGCAAGCATACTTGCACATGTTCACAAGGCAGCCCCTTCATTTACCTCTAATGGGACACAGTTAAAGAGAATAACAATCACTATGAATCACAAAATCATTGTGCCTTTCTATTTTATGCTGAGGAGCTGTGTGGACAATGGCTGTTTTGGCTTTAGAGATCAGCAACTAGATGGGTGTCAGAAATGGAAATCAGGAATGCCTGCAGTCGCTATCAGCTTTAATTCTGATCGATACGTTCTGGGAGTTACCGTTCAATGTTTTTGCAGAGTGAAGAGTAAAGCAGAAGTGTGACAGACAGGAATGAAATAGATGCATTATCTGAGCAAATTTATCTCTCCGCCTCTGATTTCTCGCGGGCACTTTTCCCGCCGATTTTAGCAGTGCAGTCCACTCAGTGTGCAGTTATAACAGGTACACATTTCTCTCAGTTTTTATAAAGCCCTAACTCTGGCCAGTTACTGTAGTCTAGGGAATCAATGAAAAGCTATTGTGTGGGATATCTTTGGGTTCTTCTCTGTTTTCTGTCAGAGCAGGGGACAGAGGGGGTTCTTTGTTGTCTACTCCCACTTCCACACCCCACCCAGCTGTTTGTCTTTAATACTGTTTGGGGATAGCTCAGACCACTGAACCTGGAATAAAAACATTGCATTTGACTGGCCACGGGAGAGGGAAGCAAAGTCTTAAGGAGAACCCAGGCTGGGAACTGTGTCCACCAGGCTGATAGCACCACTGAGGAAGCCATAAATTGTGCACCACTGATGGGTGTTTATTGATGTTTTTTCACTTTTTTTGCCTAGAAGAGAGACATAAAAGAAAGACTTTGGGTTTTTTGTGCTACACGTGTTTTGGGGGTAATTAATATTGGCCCATGTTGTCACTATCGTGGTGTCTTAGTGAGACTTTTGTTTGGATAGGAATCTACTATTCAGTGATTATGTGTCATTAAGCCAGACACCTAAAAGAGCACATCCGGGCCTATAAAACAGGGGGCGGAAGGTCACTGTATCCCCTGAGCTAGAACAGAAGGAAAACAGGGAATCTGGGTGCACCGCACTTTGATTGGGATTTTAGTTCCCAAAGCTATGTCTGATAATTACTTTCATCACTGATATGAGTGTCCATGAAAATCACAACCCTGCTGTGTTATTTTCAGATCTTTGCAAACATCTGTATTCCATCCATGTCACTGTGGCAGAACTTCCTCCAGTTAATATTAAACTTTTAGCAGTGGAGTACGGCTCCCACTGAGGTAGCTGATAAGCCAGAGCAGACTGCAAGATGAAGTCATCCAAACCCACAATTTGGGAAGGAATTTGGGTTATAAACTGAGAAGGTTTAATTTTCAACTGTGTCATGGAAAAAGGGAGGGGGCTGTTTGTGAACAGTATTCCCAACCTTCTAAATGTCCCAGCAGGCAGTGCTCTCAGCCACCTGCTATCTCACATCTGACTGTTTTCACATCCGTGCATTAATCTTTATCAAGCTATCAAGCTCATTTTTAACATTTTTCTACCTTGAATCATTCAGAATTCAGGGCCAAAAATGAAAAAAGGCTGTTGATTAATTTGAGGAATGCTGTCCGGGGAGGATGAGAGAATGAAGAAATAAAAGGTGCCATCAATCCACCACTGATTGAGATAGTACAGAGGGAGCCTAGGGCTCCCCTGGGCTTGGTGCCATCCACTGGGGTGTAATATATGACCCTTTCCTACTTTGTGGGTCAGTGGCCCTGCCTTGCAAAAGGCTGACCTGCCCAGATCTGGTGTTCTTCACTTCAAACCCGGACTCTCACTGCAATTCAGATCAAACAGCACCCAAGGTAGGGGATACTGTGGGCCGGGTGATTTATGGAGGGAGAAAAGAGAAAAAGAGATGGAATGAGAAGGAGAAGAGAGGGCGAGATATTCTGTCAGACATTCAACTGTCAACCCCTTGTGTTAACATGCACCCCCCTGCTCTCTTGTGTGTTCACCATGTACCTTCCCACCCTCTCACACACACACACACACACACACAAACACACTCTAGGACCCCCGGAGAACTAGCCACATCAGTATATTTGGAATCAAAGTCTCCTGACTCTTACTGGCATGTGTGGGATTTATCACAAGTTGTAAATTATGCTCCTTTTGTTTGCTTTTCAGTTTGAGGTAATCTGTTTTTGGCGCATATAATAAGGGAAAGAAATGATGGCAGTTATGTTTGACAGCGGTTGGAAGGTTTTGTCTCCGTGGAACAGAATGATGACTGAAGCTGAGATTCTTAATGCAGCCATGTTCTTTGATGTTTATTCTCCGTACTCATTTTTTTCAAAAGTGTTCACATATTCCTCATATTAGACAACTTCCTTTGCATTTGGATTTCTGATCTTGAAGATCTTAAGAAACTCAGAGTGACTAACAGTTTGATTAAAGTTCTGGATACAAATCAAGCAAATCATTTTTTTTTCTATGAGTTGCACAATGGGATTGCAAATTCTGGTCCTAGTAGAGAAGTAGCTTTTATTGTAAAAAAAAAAAAAAAAAAAAAGTATGGATAATGCCAGAGGAGTGATATCACTGAAATATGTAAGCAGTTTATAGTTATTTCATACCACTGACTGTGGACATAATGTTGTTGAAAATATGCTCACAAACATCAAGCAAGTATCTGCAGTGAGCGCTATGCACTAGCCTGCCTCAGTATATCTGATAATCTCCAGTTATCTTCCTGAAAAAGAATCCTTGCAGTGTGAGTCTTTTGGGGGGGGACCCTGCTCCAGAGATCCCCTAATTATCCAGATGAATTAACCTGCTAATCCTCTAGTCTTAGCGACAATAACACACCAGGATCTTGTTTGTGCCACTTCCCCTTGTAAGCGGAAAAACCACCACCTCCCCATGTCATGCTGTGTGGGAGTTCACAAGTGAAAGACAGGACCCCTCCCTGGGATTCTCACCAGTCACTAACATTTACTCAGCTCTCCGTCAGCATTTCTGGCCAGATTGAGCAACGGTCAGGCTCTCTCTGCCTCCAGCTCTTCCTCCTCTTCAGATCTGTGAGTCGGACCCCTGTGAGTGCTCTCAAATCTCAGCTTCCTGCTTTCTTGGAAGTGCAGGGAGTTATAGCATCACCAGTCAT
Source organism: Albula goreensis (assembly GCA_022829145.1). Classification (NCBI taxonomy): domain Eukaryota; kingdom Metazoa; phylum Chordata; class Actinopteri; order Albuliformes; family Albulidae; genus Albula; species Albula goreensis. Next base: position 11,935,697 of record CM040755.1, read on the forward strand.
GATTGCTGTTTTAGGATCCTCCTTAATGTAGGCTAGAGATGCCAAAGCTTCAATAGATCTTTATTTTTTTATTGGGAATCATTTTTGTCCATGTTTGTCTGGGAAGAGACAGACCTATTTCTCCCTTGTGTATGTTGCATTTAAAAAGTGCCAGCTGTGAACTGCAGCAGGGAATCTCAAAACAACATGTGTTACCTCTAGGATGGAAAAGATAATGCATGCAAATGAACAAACAATTGAGGCACCCAATGATCAGAATCATTTGTCAACAGGTGCTTTTTAAGAAATGTGAAATGAAATAATTGAACAGCAGACTGTCATAATGAACAAAAAATTGAAAGACAGAAAGAGTAGCGGGGTTAAAATTAAGACACTCGGTAGCAGGGTTATGGATCCAGTAAAACTTTTTTTGCGGTTTTTGTCCCTATCTGCAGGAGGGCATGATGTCATTATTGTAGCCTTTTATTATTTTTATTTACATTTTCTTTGGTCTTTATTATAAAACTTTATGAAACGTCACAGGAGCAATTATTTTTTTTCCTCCCCAAAGATAATACATGCATGTTGTAGACAGAATTTTCCTTCTTGACATTTTAAAACAAATGTTAATGGTGGCGGTGTCTGCTTTCTAACAGCACTGACACAAGACTGATACGCCAGCGTTTCAAAACCTTCATCCTTTTTCATCTGCTTTTCCTTCGAGCTGCTTCTAAATCAAGTTTAATTGAGCTGTGGATTGAGTATAGGTCTGGGTTTGAAATTACCAGAAAGTTCTTTGTGTCAAGGCCTTTACGAGGGAAATGTATTGTCTGAGGAACACCATTAATATAGTACTTTATTAACCTACTGATTTGAGGGGCAAAATGACCAGAAATAAAAGCAGCTGCCTTCACAGCCACCCCAAGCACACATAACATTCTTTCACAAAAGAACTAACAGCACGTACCTGCCAAGTGATGTCAAACCCCAGATCAGGGTCTGATTAGTAGGTTAACCAAACATAACAAAACTGATGAAGAGTTCAGCTTTAATGAAACCCAGGACACACAGTGCTTCCCAGGAACGGTGTTTTGGGGAGGTGCTGCGGCAGCATGCTCAAGAGAGAGAGAGAAGTGAGGGAGAGGTGCCCCAGCTACGCCCAGGAGAATGGGGTGGCACCGCAGCTGGGCGCCGGGCTAGGAACGGCCCAGGCTCTGCCAGGTCAGCTGCATTACAAGAGAGGATTGAAAACAGGCACCGGCACACATTTCAAACATCTTCTCCTCGTCTGCTACAAAAATAATAATTATAAACATCTTGAAATGTGTCCAGGAGTATAGTGGAAAATAAGTTCGCAAGATAGGAAAGAATAGAACATTTCCTGTGTAGACGAGAGTCCAGGTGCCCTTGAGGGCCTCACTGTGGAATCTTGCCCCCCCTTTTTCATAATTGTGTTTTTTTTTTTTGCATGCCTCCAAAGAAACTAATGTGAAACGATTGCCATTAGGTATACTTTAACTTGTGTGTCAGCCATGAGGAGACCCTCAGCGACCAAACAGATGTTCCGCTCGCTCCGGTGAGTGCTTTGGCATCTCCTGTCCTCTCTCTCTCTGCAGTTGTAAGGACCCTCCAGAGGAAGGGCACTGACAGATGAGAAATAGATCTCTGTGAATGGCAAAGTGAATCCTTGAAACAGAGAGAACAATTATGGAGATGTTTTTTCAGTTTGTTGTGTAGGACTCAATGCTACCATTCCTCTTCCTGTGATGCGGGAAGAAAGGACGTTAGGGATGTGTTTTAAGGTTTTAGATATGTGAAAACACAAATCCGTTTAAGAATCACAAAACAATGAGTACGCTGTGTGTTTCTTAGAATTTTGATTTGCATTTCCCCTCTTATTCCTGGTAAGAGCCAGAATTCGTAATAGACTCGTTTCATAAACTTATTTGTCCAACAAGCTAGCACTGTCAGGGTGAATGTTCACAGAACTAACGCACTTTCTAAATGTTTGTAGTTACCATGGCGTTAATGCAGAAAGTCTTCACATATCTGCGCACTATCCAGATCCCCTAGGACATATCTATACTGCAGAGGGAGGATCAGATACCGTGACTGCTCAGGGAATACTTTCTCAGCCAACTTCTTTAATACCAAGCGGTCTCTGTGTTTACAAAACAGCGGGAAGTTGGACAGCTGTGAGCATTTTTGTCGTAAACGGAAATAGATCATTTGCATTTTCGTCAAAGAGATTTTGGGAGTTTTGTTTTGTTGTACATATATCTGTCTGGAAAAAATGATATGGGTTCCGGGGCTTTTGAATATTAACATAACACATCAAAACGATCATTTGCTGTTTTGACAAGTTGCAAAATCCTGGAGTAAGAATAATTGTCAGAGACGTCATCTATAGTCTCCAGGTACACTTTAAATGCCTTTTATAAACTGTAGTTTGGTCACTTGAAAATATTTCCCAACTTGAAGTGTTTCAGACTGGAATTCCAACTGGGCAGAAGTTGTATAAATGCATGATTTATGTTGCAGAGAAGTTGCCTTTAGGTTGTTCTCCTCATGTATGGGGAAAGGATGAAGATGTTGAGGGATTTTTGGGGGAGGGGAAGAAAGGATGGTTGGCCTGTTTTGATGCTCTGAACTTTTTCCTCTTCTGGATTCATTCTGTTTTTATAAAGTAAAAAATCATTTTAGACAACATTTAGGACTGATTTACTGCACAGCCTTGTCGTCTTAATCAACTTTCTCAATGGGACGAAACAAAAGTTAATAGCCCTTTCAGAGCAATGGAGAGCGGACAAAGCGACGGCTGATGGTTGTCCTTTTCTGGCCATGATTTAGATGGGAGTTCAGACCGTGGATCTCCCCGCATTACCGTCTCTTGTTTAGCGGTGCCGTCTGAGCGGGGTTGCACGGAGCAGAAAGCTACCCACCGACTGCATTCTTCTCTCTCAGACTGCCGAGCTGGCAGGGGGCTCCCCTGATTTAAGGCGTTCCACTACAGTGGCCCCTATAAATTTAAAAACTAATTCTGTGCTCTATAGGGCTTTCTGTTTTTGTAGCGGGTCTTCAGTTGTCGTAGCCACTGACACTTTTATGAAGTGCCCTTAATGAGAGTCAGATTAAAGGCAGGCCTGGAGCACAGCGCCTGAGAAAGCTGAGCTCGGCAGGCTGGGAGAGAGGGCCTGAAACGGACCGTGTCTATCTGTTGTCAGTGGGGAAGCGAGCAGACTAACGTAGATTAATTGGAGTGGAATTCGCCTCTGTGTGGTATGAATATCTGTGGAGTGGTACCGGCTGGTACTGGACATCTTAAACTTTCACAAGCGAATTATTTATGCTTAAGGTTTTCCTTGTAAATCGGCCAACTCGAGGAGAGTGGGGAGTGGGCAGGATGGGGTGAGCCCTGAATCATTTCCAAATGAACTGGTATTTTATACCTGCTTTCAAGCAAATGCTCTACAGTTAACTGCCAATTAAGTTGTACTTATGTCTTGTAGTTTATGTTCGTAAATATGGAAGTCATCGAGGCAAGTGGTACATCAATTTGGCTGCAGAGTGTGTTTATTCCTCAACGAACTGAACGTTGAGAAGAACTAACGTACCCAGTATGGAAAATTATTGAATAGGGCCAATCGGTTCTTCACACCATATTATTAGTCTTTGCAAGTAATAAAACCAGTGTACTGAGTCTATACAATGTTAACATTTACACAATTTTACTATCCATTTAGTGTCCTCATGTGAAATTGCACTTAATCTTTTGAGGAACAACATTCAAACTTTGACCATGACGAGGTAACATGCTCGGTAAACATGGAGTGACCGGTCAGAGACACATTTTTATGCTGCAAATATTTATATTTGTGGAGTGGGTCCTCGAGACTGATAATTATTCTTAACCTGGTTTATCATTAAGTTTTTCTTTATGAAGAAGCCTGTCAGCCTATAAAGCCCAACAGCCAGAGAATAATTCCTTCCAATAAATGCAAATGCGTGTTAGAGCTGTAAAGTATGGTTATGCGCTTCACATTAATAATATTTTCACATAGAGATTGGCTTATGAAATGATAAAAATGAAAACAAACGAGATCTAGTAGTACCAATTATGTTTTCATTATGACTATAATGTATTTTTGTCACTTAAACTGAGCTACGTTATGAAACCAGAGGCAATTACGTAAAAGTGAATCGGCCAACAGCAGATGTGATAAATACTATGTTAAAGAGTAATTCCTGAATAAATGTATCTGTCTTCCCTCGTAGACTCTCTCCGGCTGCTGTCAACATATTTAATATCCGTATTGTCCCTCTTGCTTTCTTTTATTTTTATCAAGCTTGAAGTTTCAGAATTTGAAATCCAATGCGGCCGTTAAATGGACTGCTTGCTTTAACGCCTAGCAGAAACCAAGTACGGCACGTGTTTTACGATCTCGTAAAAGAGCGGTGATGTTGTGCAACGTGTGTCTGAGTGTGTGAGAGAGCGGGAGAGGGAGAGTCTCGTGTCTGATAAGAATTTATCTCCCTGTCCCCCAACTCTTTGTCTAGCTGTTGGACGGCTCCCCTGAGATTACTGCCTGGACAGCCAGGAATCCTGTAGCACCGATTCCCATAGGACGGATGCCCTTGAGCGCAGGGAAACAGAGCAACACGACTTAAAAACCCGGATGGATTCTTGGAAGAAATTGCAGTTGTCAGTTAACGATGAATTTGTAACCTTTTCATTAATTCAGTAAAAGCAAAGACGTCTGAAAGAATGCTCAATTACTTTTCAGAGAGAGAGAGGGCGAGCGAGAGAGAGAGAAAAAAAACAGAATCACGACCTGATTCTGATCATGACAAGTTTGGTTCTATGCTATTGTAAACATACCGCTGGATTCCTTTTCACTTGGTGCTCCCTAAATATCATCTTTGTCAGACTGAGTTGGATGCAGACAGTTTGGCTACGAGGAGACAAATATTCGATGAAAACAAAGGTTAATTCACTTTGTTGAAATGCGTAGTTATAATTTTAAACAGAACAGCTGAAAATCGTACCCTCTTGTCATAGACCAAAGTACTGCTTGCTCAGCACGAGACCAGTTGCTTAGTTGCGAATATAGAGTGTGTTAGGTAATGGTATTTCAATTTATACATTGCGTGTTGGTGCTTTTCATGGTGCTTTTAAACTTTTTATGTCTTGCTTTTTAACAGTAACATGTTCAAATACTGTTTCCTTTATTGCATTAGTAGCCATGAATAAGCCAGACTGAGGACCAGGTTGGTTTCAAACACTAAAGCCAAGGAAACATCAAACACGTTACAAGCACAGGGAATAATCAGGGAATAGTTTTTATCCTCTTTCCCCATCCTTCTCCCATGTTATCACTCTGTTCTGTGCCCCACACCCTCATAAGGCAGTTCAGCTTTCCATGATGAAGGGTGTTGAAAGAAAACTAAATAAACACAGTCAATTAGCCATGTGTGATTGCACTCAATACAGGTGTCTCTGGGATGTCAGGATGCATTTTTGTTTTATTGATTTTCTGAGGAAGAATCTACATGCAAATTGATCCCTTGAGTCTGTGCTTGTGCTCAGTATTGTGCTATGGTTTGTATTATCTAAATTCACAAGAATGTGATTTGTTGACCTGTTTACATATTGGTTTTTTTGGAAAGCTGAGTAAGCAAGGCATAATTTCACATCAGCCCCTCATTGGACCGTTTCATAGCATGGCACTGTTGAACCTGAAGAATAAATGAATCAGCAGCTGGTTATGAATGACTTTGGCATGGCATTCCCCTCACATCAAACACCTCAATATGATGTACTGAAATCTTTATCTTTTTAATTACAGATCTTCATTAACAATGAGTGGCAGAACTCAGTGAGTGGAAAGACCTTCCCAGTTTACAACCCATCCAATGGAGAGAAGATCTGCGACGTTCAGGAAGCAGAGAAGGTAAGGTTTAATGAAAAACAGACAAGTCAGTGTTGACATGGAGATTGCAATAGAGTGGTGAAGTGTTTATGGAAGCAGAGTTATTACCAGAAGGTTATGAGTTTGAATCCCAGTCAGAGCACTGCTATTGTGTCCTTCAATGAGTTCATTACTTGCTTTAAGAAACAAATCCAGTGGTAAGAATTGATAATACATAGAAATTATGCAATGTGAAATTATTTGCCCTTTACAGAATTATCATACACAACTAAGTACTGTAGTGATTTAACTATTTTTGTTCCAGTTTTACGTCTGACAAAAAATACATCACATACCAGAGACTCCATCTAAAGTCTGGCTCAACATCTGGCTGTTTGAGACAGTGATGTTCTAGGGTTTCTGCTGTGGAATGACTTGCGTGGTTTCCAGTCTCCTCCCTGGCGCCCTCTCTGCCGGTGTTGAAGTATAAATGAATGGGTGGCCAAGAGGTAGTGAATAAAACAAGAAGTCAGGTTTAGTCTAATGCGGTCAGGGAAATAGGCTGTCTTGTTAATCCCTCCCAATCGACATCTTGGTTTAGAAAATCAAGCCAGAATGGTGGAAATCAGAATTGTGCCGGAAGTCTGATGTGCCTGTGGACAGAGCCACTGGTTATCTTGACTTGAGGTTCATGCAGTGAGTTGACACCCATTTATGGAACAGTCTTATCATTCTGACCTGCTGCCCTGTGCTCTCTCTATCTCTCTCTTCCCTGGCCCCTCCTCCTCTCCATGCTCTGCTCTTTGCAGGCGGATGTGGACAAGGCGGTCCAGGCTGCGCGTCTGGCCTTTTCTCTGGGCTCTGTGTGGAGAAGGATGGATGCTTCAGAACGCGGCAGGCTGCTGTCCAAACTGGCTGACCTGGTGGAAAGGGACTGCACCTACCTTGCAGTGAGTACAACTCCCTCCAACCCCCAGACTCACACCCACAATTACCACTCGACACTGGTGCTTTCATCTTGTCCAATTACTGCGTTCATGACTGAACAGGATGGGTTCTCTTTGGAAGTCCATATTGGCCAGGGAATCATTAACTCAGCCTCTTTGGGAAAAAATTGGATAAATAAGTTAAACTCATCTTACATAGTCTCATCACACTCCAGTGACCTTCACTGATCAGCCAAATTCCTGCAGGATTATGAACATAAGAAAATGTTGACTCCATGTTCCTCTGGCAGCCTATATGAAATCAAATTTTTGCTGCATCTGCAGTTTGTAAAATTGCTAAGGCTAATCACCATATGAATCTGAGGATTTACATGTGCAGCCACTTCCTCCTGAGCCTGTAGATGAGGTTTGTGGTGGATAAGGATGATAATATCATTCAGCTCATTTTGGACAGAATGATTAAGCGTCCTGAGGACAGCATCTGCCACACTGCATTGACATTGCTCCAAGCCCCATTGGGTAAAATAATAAACCTTACTGTAAATACCTTTTATCATGTTTTGTATTTCAATGGGTGTTATGTATTTTTAACCAAATGACAAGACTTGATGATGGAAAGTTGAATTTTCCACTGTCATTAACTGTAACAGTTCCCCCTGTATATGGGCTGTCCCTGCTACTGATTTAAAAATAAGTGATCTGTTAACTATTCTGACAGAAATATTAAAAGCCAGTTGTGCTTTGGTTGATGTGGCGTGACGCACGTGCATCCATTTCCTTTGTTTATGAAAGGATACAGATGCCTTCTCCCAATAAATCAAAACAAGAATAATAAACAGAAACAGAAGCCTAATGATTGCAATAATTCAAATTCTGTTTAGAAAGCTTTGAAGGTCTTTTCTCAGTAATTAAGAGTTACATAGGGATGAAATATGGAATATAGTTATTGCAGTCTGTCTGGATCTAATATCCAGGATCCAGGTGGTTGTGATGGGACTAGATAAAGAGCTAAACCCCCTCTCAGAAGGATTGGGCCCAAGGATGTATGTCTTAGGTGCATGGCTATGCCGGTGTCAAATTTCCGCCTGGGCAGGACATAAACCAACCGTTGCTCCAGCAACATAAAATTAGACATGTCAGAGTACGCAGAGATCCAGATGTTTCTGATACACCTAGAGTATCAGTCATCCCATGAGTAATTCAGACCCTTCATGTATTTTTTACGGTTATCCCTCCCCATCCGCTGACCCCCCTGCTCTCCACTCCCAACTAATTTCCACACCTTTCCTCTCAGACATTGGAATCCCTGGACAGTGGGAAACCTTTTCTGCCGACCTTCTACGTGGACCTGCAGGGAACCATAAAGACACTCAGATACTTTGCCGGATGGGCGGACAAGATCCACGGCTTAACCATTCCAATGGGTACGTTTTGATATGACAGGGGTCAGGCCTCTACTCTGGTTAAAAAAAAAAAAAAAACTTATGAGGGGTTAATGACTTCCTTATAGAGCTGGTATCCAGTCATGGAGAAGAGGGACCTTTGAGAAGCCTTGCACTCTCTTACTGCCGCTCTGGGGGTGATTGTGTGTTTAGAAATCACTGGGAAAAAGGGACTGATTGCTCGAGCTGTTTTAAACTTTGTTTCCATAAACCACATGTGAATACAGCTGATTTGTATGGGGCTTGCCAGATGTATATAGATATATGGACAGATATAGTTCATATATGAATCATGTGGTCTCATAAAGCACTGATATGTAAAAAGCAGGGGTATGAAAGGAAGATCCTTTCTTTTTCAACAGGCTGAAAAGAGTAATGGCTTATAAGTTAAGCAGTCATAACCATTATCTAGTCTGTTTGTCTGAGGTAAGTCCTAAACTCCACAGCTCTGCTCACTGCTGGTCATGATCTATAGCCCACAGTGTCCGCACAGTGCAAGAGGAGATACAGAGAGCTTACCTTGACACAGACCCATGCTGACACCAGGGAGGCAACATCCTGTTTTATCAAATAATTTTAGTTAAAGACTGTATCAGCTTGCTGGTTAGCTGGATATGTCTTGCTGGGCCCCAGGTTTAGTGGATTTGTAAGGAGAAGCTATGGAATACATGCATTTGCAAATGCTTGTGAGGGGGTGTGTCTGTGAGTGGGTAGTGGAGCCTTGAAGGTAGAGTGGGTGGAGTTTTTATGGAGAAGAAGGTAGGGCTATGGATAAAGGATGGGTGGATCTGTAAATGGGGACTGGGTGGGGCAGTGAGGTAACTGCAGGGGGGGAATGGTGAGGCTGGAGCTTGGAGGGAACAGTGGTATGGAGAGGAGCAGTTTGGAGGGCAGAGGTGCTCTGAAAGTAAACAGATGCAATCCCTGACCAGTTATAAATCTGAGTGCTAATGGCCACCCTCCTGTTGAGACTGCCACCAGTGGAGCACAGTGACTGGGCTGGCGGGGGGTTTCGGGGGCTGTTCTGGCTAATTTAGTTGTTTGAAAGGGACGCAACGGGGAGCCTAGAGGCCGAAGCAACTCGGCTCTGATGTCACAAAGCAGCCGTTAACGGGCGTTTCAGGTGGGGGGTTGGGGGGTGACAGAGGGGCCGGCACTAAGGGGCCCACGTGAGGGCCAGATGGAATCTGGTGGGCATCTGGTGCTTCCTCTCCATTTCACATTCCTGAGCAATCTTTTATATTCATTTTCATTTTCAGCGCACCTTAAATTCATATTACTCCATATAATGGGAAACAATGTTTACCAGTAGCAATGTAAAAAAAATGTACCTTTTGAATGCCCGATGGATACTCCTGGCTGGTTCCATGTCCTTATCTACGCAGTTTAGTTGGACCATAGAGAAGAACATTGTCTTTAAGCTCCGTTGGTCCACTTCTCTTTCATGTCCCTCAACCGAAAACTTGCCAGCTGATTTAGTTTTCCAGGGGCTCCGCTTGAATTCCCTCCTAGTCTGCAGTTATTATTGCTCAGACAAATAATGGCTGCCAGGACTCCTAAGGCCATGAGGACAGTGGGGATGTTCTTATCTGGCCACCAGGGTGGGAGCAGCAGAGTGCCACTCAGAGCGCTCCCTCTCCCAGCCAAGGTTTACTCAGCTGAGGCCTATGTGATCCCAGTCTTCTGCCTCTCCCTGTCACACAAACAGAATAAGCACTGCACGTTCCCTCTCCTTATCTGTTTCTCCCATTTATTTTCCCTAAAATTTCCAATCTGTCATCTGTGTTTATTTGTTGTAAACTTCAAACATACTTGTTTTTATTTCACAATTATAAAAATAAAAAAATTTGGATTGATGTTCAGAGGGACTGTCTGCTTATTAAATTTGTGTCCTTATTATCGGTGGTGGGAAAAACTTGCTTCAACAGTATCAAAAAGTGCCATAGATCAGTGTTCTGCCCTTGACTAGTGTCTCTTGCACATTTTCTTTTCATACACTGCCAAACCCAACTGGACCACTGAATAATAATGATTCTGTTTTCTCTCTCCCTCCGCCTTCCGCCACAGATGGGGATTATTTTACATTCACCAGGAGCGAGCCCATCGGTGTGTGTGGACAGATCATCCCGGTGAGTGTCTCCCTGTTTATTTTCTATTCAAATCAATCATGTTGCAAGACAAATAAAACTTTGCTCTCACAGCTGCAGAGTTCTCTTAGCAAGGAAACTGGAGAGTGGGTGGAATATTAGGGGATGTGCGTCTGTGTGCGTGTGTGTGTGTGCTAATGCATCTGGTGGGGGAGTATATGTGTGCATGTATGTGCTGGCAGTGTGAGGGTCTATGGTTCTAGGAGTGTCTAAGATGGAGAGCAGGTTAAATACCCCTTTGTTGAAACACATTGAGCAGGTTCTTGGAACTCTCTAACAAGCTTATCGGTCAGTGTATATTTGCGTAAAGATGCTGGCAGTAATCATGGCTATGTTATTCAGGGAGCTGCCTGCTGCTTGTGCTTCTCAGGGCTGCAGTATGGAAGCTGACCTTTGACCATCTAGTTCTGTTCACTAAAAACAAAAGAGGGCCTTCCTTGGCTCTGTAATGTTTTAGGGAAGTGAGAATCAGCCGTATGTAGTTTTTACCACTCCTGTCACACTAGTTTGGTCATAGAAATCTACTTTGAATTGAATAAATACGTTACTGAAAGAGAACATGATGACAGAGGGTTTTAGGGAATGAATTAGGGAGCGTGGGAGTGAGGGAGAGTGTGAAGAATCAAGGGCGTGAGCAAGTGGACAAGAGGGCAGCTGTTTGAGGAAACGAGAGAACGTCAGTGCCAGAAATGTGCCAACCGCGAGGTGCCCTCTCTGCCCTGTGTGTCCAGTGGAACTTCCCCCTGCTGATGACGGCGTGGAAGCTGGCTCCCGCTCTCTGCTGTGGGAACACCGTGGTCATCAAGCCGGCTGAGCAGACCCCCCTCACCTGCCTCTACATGGGGGCCCTCATTCAAGAGGTAACAGCCTGTCTATAACATACGCAGTGCTACCTTTGTGGGAACTTCCTACAGCACCACACTGCATCACTACATGACAGTTATACAATACATGGAATGTACACAAACTGTACTCAAGTACCAAGATACATTTAAAAAGACATTATAATAGACAGTATAGTTGTATATACCATCTAAGGTATGCTTTAGTCACACTCATTTACCCTCTTTCTACTCTGCCTTTTTTCTCATCTTGATATACTGTGTATTCTCTCCCAGTCTATTTGGAAGAAAGGCTGGGTCCCCCTGATTCTCCCTCTCTGCTTGTGGTTTAGCTTGGCTCCGGAACCTTCTCTTGTGAAGCTTGTTTCCTCTCGTATTGTTTTGACAGGCCGGGTTTCCACCGGGAGTCGTCAATATTTTGCCAGGATTCGGGCCAACGGCAGGAGCGGCCATAGCTTCACACATGGGCATAGACAAAGTGGCTTTCACAGGATCAACTGAGGTAATTTTTACAGAACAAAGACACACCAGTAAAGATGCACCATCTCTGCTGCTTCCTCTTTGACATTAGAAATGACATTACAAATTTAAATGAAGAAATGATACAGTAACCCACATCAACGACCACATCAGAGACCACTGTGGTCCAGGAATTAAATGTAAATGAAAAGCAAAGAGAAGAGGCCGGAGAGTGAAAGAAGAGGGTGTTTGGAACCTTTTTCATTGACATTGCTGAAACCATCAAAGGGCTGTACAAAGTTTGGAGGAGAGAGCAGAGGTTAAGTCCCATGATCATTTAACATATGCATGTGGAGCTTCAAAGTTGCACTGTGCTATTGTTTAGTGACCATTGGTTTTTAAAACTTTTTCAGCAGATTGTTTTAGTCTGCCTCCTTCACTATGACAGTGTATTTATATAGTGACTCTGCAGAATTTCTCTCTCTGTGCTGCTCTTTAATCTTGACCTGTTGTATCAACTAATCTGTGACCCACCCAGAATGAGAGCAAATAAAAAATGAATGAATGGAAATGAAAAATACAAATGCACCATAGACTGCACCATAGAGGGTAGGGGAGCCCTATCCCTGTCCCCATCCCCCCGGGTCTCAAGTGTTCTGGTTTATGGCCGTCGCCCCTGTGTAATGAGCGTCCAATGCCTCTGTGACCCCCCTCTACCTGCCAGACTCTGGGCTGTCTGGACACCCCAGAAAAAAACTGCCTTTTTTAAAAGAAAACACAAGTGAAAGAAAAACCAAGACCGATCAAATCAGGGGTGAACCGTGATACAGGCACTGGGCTGGGGTTGTTGTGGTTGAAATGTTCACTGCAGTGTTATGAGTATGAGTTGATAGACTAGCCAGAGATGGTTTACTTTGGCCTGGTTTATTAACAATTATTTGTACAAACAATCCAGCTACATTTGTGTATGGTCATTTATTTTATACAGTTTGTAGGCCATATCTGTCGCTGAACCATGCATGACTGACTGCTTCATGTAATTATATGCTCCTTGTAAATCTCCTTTCTGCTCTCCCGAGTGTATGGTCTTTCTCTCTGGCACCAAAACAAATGAACAGGCTCTGGGAGAGTATGTTTATTCTCGTTTTTGGGCAGGTGGGGAAAAGGAGCACTGCAGAAGTGGGGCTGTTTGTGTGTGGTAAACTGCATGATCCAACATTGTTATGGGCTTGTTGACATTGTGGATTGCCAATACCAATCATGGAAAAACAGACCCTGCATCCAAAGTTTTCTCTACACATGGGCCTTTCGAAGAAATGATTGCGAGCAGTTGGACAATTTTCTTTTGGGGAGTTTATATGACTTATGTTGTGTGTTTTTGGGGTGACTCCTGGAATATGGGCAATGTCATATGAAAGACAGCACAAACACAGCTAAGCCATGGTCATTTCTCACGTTACCATTGAGTACACGGCCTTCCCTCTTTAATCAGAAGTGATGAGCGAACATTTCCTAAAGGAAAAGGCCTTTCATTTTTCTCTCTGTGACCCATTGTTGTTGCTGCTTTCCCTGTGATCTGGAGTCAATTAGGAGCTGGTTACACTGGAGAAAGGAAAGCGTGTAAATAGACAGACAGTGAGTCACATCAGCATTAATGGAAATGAAACGGGGACAGAGAGCTTGGTGGCTTTTGAGGGGTGCAGAGCGGTGTTGTCTGAGGGCGGGTGTCAGAGCGGGAAATCAAGGCAGTCAGACACGCACGGCTGTGACTGTTGCGGCAGCGGACGAATCGGCAGGTGGCCCACGGTGTTTTCTTTACTGTTAAATGAACACAGGCCCCATGATCTCAGCCTTAGTAACTGGACACAAGTGAAGCATCATCAAAGCGAACTACAGGAGAGTTTGCAGGGGGAATGATTCACACCAAACAAATGTTTGCCGTAACAACAGCTGTTCCACCACTTGGCCTGGCGTTCACAGCAGGCTGCCCCTTGTTGATTTCCTAAGTGAGATTAATGCAGTCTTATGTAATTGTCAAAGACAGACGTTCCAGGGTCACAGTCCACTGATTGAGGAGTGAAACTTGCTCTCTTTTCATTGGGCTCTTGGGGGTGGGGGGTGGTTCAGGCTGAGGCGTTTTCCCTGTACGCTCCCCTCTTACATCCAACTTAAATTGCTATCTCCTGAAAAACAGGGCAAGAAAATATTTAAAGTCAGCAACTCTTCAGCAGAGACAGGAAGTCATGCAAACTTTTGTTTATGATTAGGAGTGAAGCTTGGTGGTGCCTTAGCGTTTCCTTCATGATTGGATCTTGCATGAAAGAGGGGAAGACCACATGCACCATGTGCGGTCTGACAGGATAGGGCTCACTCAGAACCATCTAAAAGGACCTAGCACTGGTACCATGTGCTTCTCTCGGACACTGTATGTACTGTAAAACAACTGGATGTGTTGTCCTTGGAAATCTCCAAAGTTAGCTAGGGAGGAGACGTGGAAAAATATTGTGGAAGTCAGAAGTGATGGAGAGCCCCTGACACAAAGACAAGACAGGGCAGCACTTCAAAGGAAATGGATTGCTAAACATCTCTCTTCCCCACCCACCAATGCATTCTGGGAAACATGCGGACACCTTTTTGAAATTTCCCTTCCAACTGCGGAAAGCCGCATGACACGGAGGGGTAGACTCCTGTCTGACGGCGTTTGGTTTCAGCTGCCCCCTTTTGTGCCTGTTTGTGTTGTTCGCGTCAGGGCTTGATCACTTTAACACGTCTCTCCTCATTTTCCCCTGCCAGTCACTCGTAAATCATGGTTGCCACCCACGCAACCTGTGGTCTGTGTATCCCGTATCTGATTAAGCCATTGATACCATTCAGTGCTGAAATATCACTCCACCACCCCACCGCCCCCCATCCTGCCCCACACACACAAACTGTAATAGATATTACGGATGTGCATTTGGCATTCTCCGGTTTGGGAAGACCTTCTTCCTTGTGCAGGTCTGCCCGACCTGCTAAGTCATTTAATGGCAGCGTCCCACTGATTTACTGATCTGGCTGCCGGGGTGCACTGCAGGCCCGTGTCTCTCTGAGTGAAAACCCAACTCCTTTTCCTTCCCAGGTTGGGAAGCTGATCCAAGAAGCAGCTGGAAGGAGTAACCTGAAGAGAGTGACGCTGGAGCTGGGAGGGAAGAATCCCAACATCATTTTTGCAGACGCAGATTGTAAGTTTTCATACCCGGTTTTTATTAGTTCCCTCTCCCTTCCTGTTGAGGTGAATGGGTGGTCTTACATATATGTACAGGTGTTTTCAAAAGCCTGCTCTCTCTGCAACTGGTTTTCTTCAAAAGATGCCTATGGAACATCAATAAAATCAAGCCGTGGGGAATTTTCGGTCGCTGTACAAGGATTTATAAATCAGGCTGTTAATAACCATTTAAATTGTGCCCTTGTTCCACTATGGCTGAACTGAGGTTGTTCTTGAATTATAATATATAACTACAATTTTCCTCCTTCAGATAATTGTCAAATTCTGTTTAAACATGTTAACATTATAAATTGTCATGAGGTAAATTGGTGATGTATAAAATCATAGAAAATACTGACAGGAAAAAGGTATACTTTTCCTTGAAATGATATACCTTTATACTAAAAGTTATACCTTTCTGATAGTAATTTCCAGCAGACACAGATGAAAGAGCTTATCTCAGTTTGGTGTCTGCAGATTTGCAGCTGGGATGATGAAAGCGGATGAGGGCGTAACAAAAAGATTTCCCAGTGTCAATAAAGTCAATGTGTCTTGTTTCCAGCGGTCGCTTAAACTGCCGAATTAATGGGTCTCGTGTAGGTACTAAGTGGCTTTCCAAATTGGAGAGTCGGTGCTTTCAAATGCTTTCAGCAGCCGCTGAGCCTGGCTTCCTGAGGCCCGTAAATTAGCAAAATGGAGCCTGCCCTAGCTGTTAGCATCAGGCGAGCTCCATAAATTACTGGGCCCTGTTAACCCCTCCCACGCCACTGGAGGGGCTCTGGTCTCGGATTTCAAATATCACCGAGCTGAGAGGAAATTTAACAGAGCAGTGAAAATCACAGTGATATCCATTGTACTGTGTGTAATATTGATCACAGAAGCCGGCTTAACTGTAAGAGTGACAAACGGCTTTAACCATAGTGCGCAGACAAGAAAGAACTCCTGCAACTTAGCTAAGCTTTTATTCAGGCAGCCACCCATGTGGTAATTCTAGATTCTGCACTTTGATATTTGGATTTAAAACCTAATCTTTCTTTAAAACCACTATTTGCAGTATATTTTCATGATTCCTGTGTTACATTATCACAATATTCATGTGCTTGGCAGTATGTTTGAAAATGTATTGATGCTGTATATACATCTCATCATGGGGGGTTTAATTAGCACGGCCAGGTCCGCAGACTTGCACATTGACAGCCTCTCCTCCTTCTCCTCTCCCTCACCTCCGTAGTGAACGTCGCTGTGGAGCAGGCCCACCAAGGAGTCTTTTTCAACAACGGCCAGTGCTGTACCTCGGGCTCACGGATCTATGTGGAGGAGCCCATCTATGAGGAGTTTGTGCGCAGGAGTGTGGAGAGGGCCAAGCGGAGGATTCTGGGGAATCCATTTGACCCAACCACTGAGCAGGGACCACAGGTAAGCAAGGAGCAGGCTTTGTGGTTCAACAGCAGGAGTGCAGGAAGGCCTCACTCAAATTTCATTTTTTTTTATTTGCAATTGAGCCATGTTTCTTTAAAATAAGGGTATGGCAACTGAGGCTTGCTGAATATAGGGTGCATTTTAGCTCCGTGGATTGTGACAGTCCAAGCAAAGGAAATTGATCTCTTTTTCAAAGTTACAGACTAGATTGATCATTAGCCATCAGTTACAATTGTTAAATGGTTGTGAAAAAAGCAAGTAAATAAATTACAGTGGCAACATGAGGCAATGAGTTACTTTGTGGATTACACATTATGGGTTTCATTCTGGTGTGACTTTTCTCACTGCTCTACCTGTGTTTTCTTCAGGCTTTGAGTGTAAATGATTTTTCTCTTTTTGACTGAACCCAGATCAGCCAGGAGCAGCAGGCCCGTGTGCTGGAGTTTATCCAGAGTGGGATCAATGAGGGGGCCAAGCTGGAGTGCGGGGGCAAAGCCTTGGGGGCTAAGGGCTTCTTCATCGAGCCCACCGTCTTCTCAAACGTCGGAGATGACATGCGCATTGCCAAGGAAGAGGTAACAACAGCATGAGTGAATGGGAGAGCCTAAACCAGCATGATCATGGGAAGTTGTGTCAATGGTTGTCTGTAGAGAATCGTGAACTAAGATCTAAACTTTGTGCCTCAATGACAGACATTGAGTATTGCCTCCTGTTACTTCCAGTAGTGTTATAGCTGGTTTAAAATTCTCATTGCTCTAAAATGTCTTGCCAGGAAACTTCACTGCTACAGAATTACAGATAAAACTCCTGTTTGTCCTATTTTCCCAAACCCCTTCACCTCCTTCCGCAGATCTTCGGCCCCGTCCAGCAGATCATGAAGTTCAAAACCATGGAGGAAGTGATTGAAAGAGCCAACAACTCAGACTATGGGCTGACTGCTGGAGTGTTCACCAATGACATCAACAAAGCCATGACCTTGTCAACTGCTCTTCAGGCAGGCACTGTTTGGTATGCATCTCTCAAACATCACCCACACTGTCAACTCTCTATAGCCTTGGTTCTCCAGTTGGTCCTCAGTTCCAGATAGCTACATGGTGTGCTGGTTTTTGTTTTTACTCTAAGCTTCACTAATCAGGTAAAGCCTTTAATTACACTCAATTAACTCACCTCACTTGATATCTATGGCCTGAATTCATTGCTGGTTTTAAATGGCAAAAATTCAAAAACCAGCAGACTCTCTGTGACCCTCCATGACTAGGACTGAGGATCGCTGTGGTACAGTGAATCGCTTACACCCTCTGATTGATGGAGTTGGTCATTGGGGGAGTGCAGACATTTAAATGTTTTGTTTTCATTGCTCAGTTTCATCAACTGTCCCTTCTCCTGGGATCTCCCCACAAAGAACAATGTTAGGGCGCTGGTAGCATACACAATGAAATTACAATTAGTTTGTAGTGAGTCTGTTGTTTTTTGCCAATGTAAACAATCCACCCCCATTTGAAAGGAGTGCTGGGATAGCATTGCACAAAGAGAAGATGGAAGGAATAATAAAGAAGAGGGGACCCACAGAGTGATAATGTATGCTTTGTGTATTTCATAGGATAAACTGTTTCAATGCCCTGAGCTCCCAGTGTCCATTTGGAGGATTCAAGATGTCTGGAAACGGGCGAGAACTGTAAGTACCCCCCATCCCTCCACCCATCCCTGCCCCCCTGTTTCTGGCTCAGTGTCAGGGAGTGTGAGTGGGAGCCAAGTTGCTAATATACTGGAACATGTTCCCCTTAGCCATGGAGTGATGTAGAGAAAAGTTTGTTGCTGAAATTCAGGAGTCTTTACATTTCACCTTGCAGATACACTCAATCTGACTGAATATACTTATAAATGCACACTAAATACACACAGAAATTTACAACCCACTCACAAAAATATACACACACACTCTTCCACATGCATAAAGACACATACCAACACACACACACACACACACACACACACACACACACACTCACCAAACATTTGTATTCCAACACTATGTGCTTTTCCAAAAACAGCAATTATTTTAAACAACAACAGCCAACAGCAGGTCTTTGTGTGCGTTGCAGGGGTGAATATGGACTGAGAGAGTACTCTGAGATGAAGACGGTCACGGTGAAGCTGCAGGAGAAGAACTCCTAGGACTCCTAGAAAAAGTCGTAGGGGAGCACCGCTAACCGCCAACCTCCACTAACCATACTAAAGCACTCAGAGAGGTGATCTACTGACCAGTCCCCCCTGCAGTGGAAACACACACGCACGCACACACACACACACACACACACACATACACACTGCTGCCGTACCTCACTCCCACCATCGCCTCGCCCCCTGCTGTTAACTTATTGTAATGCGCGGGGAGGGGGTACAGCTGTGGAGGGTTTGTTTTTTTGAAAGCTGTGCAGATCATATGAAGCCCAAATGTATCATCCACCGATCGATGTTTGTTTTAGTTTCCAACTAGAACCACTGAAACCTCTCTTGTTCTAAAGAAAAAAAAAAAACAAAAACAAAAAAAAGAACTGAATATGTTTAACTGTTTATTCTAATTGTTTGTGATTTTACTTCCTTTACTACTTAACGCTGTATATCACCTTTTAATGATGTTTTATTAGATACATCTGACCCATGTAAAAATGGAATATAAATGGTTAACCTCTGAAAATGTTTTACTTTAGAACTGTCGAAAGAGGAGCCAGTCCATTTAATACAAATGTGATTTATTCTACGCTGGTGTCCATTTGTTATCATGTTTATACAATTATGTACTATGAAAAAATAAGAACTAAGAAAATATAAAAAAATGAATATAGATTTTTTTTTGTTTGTTTTCATTAAAACCTTTTTTTCCAAAAGAAATGAGGATTAATTGTGTTTATTTCTCAAGGGAAGGAAATGGTACACTGTGCTTTGCATCGGATCTCATTTTCCTCATTCAGATCCCTGTTATCTGACATACTGCTCATGAGGTCACACAATTTACTGTTCCGTTTTGGACGGAGATCTGAGAGGGGAGGGCTGGCCGCGGCCCTAGGCCACGTTTCATATTTAACTATCAGCAGGGATGAAGAAGACAGTGCCGCTCTCACTCTTGAAGAAGAAAAACAAGCCGAATTTACTCACCCAATGAGGCATCTGGTACGAGCCCCAGTAATATTGGAAGATGGTTGTAAAGTGCAGAAAAGGCGCCGGGTGTGCTACGCTCTTAGATGACGCAGGCAGTTTCCTTGCGATGATTTATTGTTTGCTTTCATTTCATACGGTATTTTAACCATAACAAAATATGGATGTGAATTATGCTGCTTCTTGGAATGCACATATCTTTGAGATTGCGGGTTGGATGCAAACTTTTCCTTAGCTCGACACTGAGTGCATGGAAATTGCTTTCCGGAAAAGTTAAGGAGGCAGCTAA
Organism: Albula goreensis; assembly: GCA_022829145.1. NCBI lineage: Eukaryota > Metazoa > Chordata > Actinopteri > Albuliformes > Albulidae > Albula > Albula goreensis. The sequence goes on from CM040755.1 coordinate 11,955,530, forward strand.
TTCAAACCTATGAGGCGTAGATTTCACCATTTCCATTTTGCCTTGCTATTTATCTCAGCATAACTCCATCTTCTCACTCATTTGTGCCTACAAATTCTTATGCCAAATGCCGACACACTGAAATTTTCCATCTCACTTACCTAGGTTATTTGATATCGGGCCATTTATCCTGTGGTCATTGTGTAGAAGGTTTGAAAGACTGACTGTGGAATTTCTGGTTATTTGAACCTTGTCATTTTACAACAGTAATAAAGCTTAATTTAGAAGGCACAGCACAAAGCTTAAGGATTTTAGATGATAGAGCATTTTCATGATATACTCTTGGACCCAAATGGTGCCCAGCTTGGGTGGTTCATCTGTTTTTGAATATAATGGGGTACGTGCGTGTTTGTGTGGGCTTGTGTAAAAGTGATATTACGTGTGATCACACTGTGAACGAAGTGCAACGCAGATGTGTGCACCCTTCCCCAGGGCTCTCCTTTGGCAATTTTCAGAATGTCAAAAAGGATTTTCCCACAATTCCCCAGTCAGTCATTATCTCTGTCCATTCCCAAAGGGGAAAGTGTGACCCCCCCCCCTCCTCAGCAGCATAGTAACAGAGCACACGAGAGGTGGCCAGGGAATTAATGAATAACCCCTGGGTAAGGACACGGGATTGGAGGGGACGGCTAAAGGGGGATTGGAGGGGGACTGCAGCTGTCGGGACAGGACCCTGAGTTTCCTGAGACAGCGCTCTGAGTCTGGAATCGCACAGGAGCCAACAAAGCCCCTCATGCATCTCCTTCAATGTTCCCTCGCGGTCGGAGGATGCTTTGTGCCAGTTTCAGCCAGTGTTTATGCCGGCGGGCTGCGCCCTGCTCCTTTCATGTCTTCTGAATGATCTTTTCTTTACTTTTTCACCTAATCCTTTCATCCTGAGAGATTGTTTTTTTTTTTTTTTTTTTGCTCTGTGGCTCATGCCTGCCTCTCTCTCAGCAGCCTGAGTTTGAGTGAGATGAATCACAGCGAAGTGTATAAAGAAACGAACCCTGCGATAAGAGGAAGGATGGGCGGTACTGGGGCCTTGCAGGGAGGCCTGGATCACTCGCATTACAGAGTTGTGCAACAGCACTTCCAGAGGCAGCCTCCTCGCAGGATGTGACTCAACAGTTTCATTAAAGCTTACAGCTTTCTATAAACATTATTTGGGCAGCGTACATGCTATCAGATGGTCTATGTTCTTGAATATTACACACACTTTTAGAGATGATCTGAAATGCAAAAGAATGTTCAGAGACATATGTGTTTTGTATTTGCAAACTCAAAATAACATATGTTCATTCATTGCATGCATCATACATTATTGTAACAGAGATAGTACAGGGACAAAAATAACCTTCAGTCGTGCCAAGTGTTGAAAATCAGCTGAAAGTGCCCCTAAAAGTCCACTACAGCTGAACGTACTTCCCAATTTCAGCTGAAGGAGAACTCATACAACAGAAGCAGAGAGTGATGGTGTAGGATTTTACTGACTAAATGGAAAAGTAACGCCTCTTCATTTGTCAGAAATGTGATTTTTATAGCATGATTATGAATACTTTCACTTACATCTCCATTTCCATAACTGAGTCATTGTGCAACACCATTTTCAGAATACAAAATAAATGCTATAAAAAAGTCATCATGAGTCAATTAGTCCATTACATCTACTAAAATGAATGTTTCCAAGAATGGTGACATCTTATAAAGAGGTGGACATCTACAGAAACCGCTCATACAATGTCACACCATGTCTTAAACGATTCTGTGTTTTAACTCTTGACCAATGTAAGACAGGTGAAAATCGAACATTCAAAACTGTGCCAACTGGTTAACATAATCCGACCTTGTCCACCTCAGCTGATTTATTGTCAGCAATCTGACAATAATGACAAAATGGAAGCAGTGAATCACTCAGGTGTAGGTGGTGCACTTTTGTTATGGTGTGTTTACTCCCCTTCACTGTAAATTCCTTCGAGAGTCCTAAGGGTAATAGGTAAATGCAAAATCCAGGTAATGCATGAAAGAGACACAACAGGTAAAAAGCTTTAATCCCACAAGTAAATTACTAAGTAAATTGTACAAGTATTTAAAAGATATTCTTACTCAGAACCACTTACATAGTTAAAGTTTTTTACATATAACTGTGTGTATCAATTTATACAGCTGAACATTCTCTCAGGTAATTAATGTAAATCACCTTGTTCAAGGGTGAAACAGCAGTGCCCTACCTGGAAATCGAACCAATAGTGTGTCAGTGATAAGCCAAGCTCCACAAATGTTATATTACATGTTTACTTAAATCACAACATTCACTTGTATATAGCACCATGTACAGAGGACTTCTTGAATGTTGCAGAAGAGTAGCAGTGGTGCTTTTAAAGAAATGAATGATACATTGATCTGGGACACTAGAGGTGTAATAAAGAACATAAAGTAACCACCACACCGAAAAATGTCACACTATATCATTGGTCAAGCTTTTATAGGATATATGATGAATGACCTGATTTAAGTTGTGTCTTGGAAGGACTCCAAGGTTAAGTGGCAATCCTACATCTGGCAGGATTTGAGATCCAATATGCATGTGCCATGTTCTTTCTTTATTGGACAGAGCACTTACAGTTTCCCGCACCTACCATACACTGGCTATTACCCTATGCTCTTTCTAATGATTTATATAAGCTTATATCTACAGAATGTGATGAAAGGCTCAATTTGTCAGCAAAATTACTTCAATCCATTCATGGAACTGTCTTCCCATAGACTAATTCTGCTACGATGATGCATAGATGTTTCACAGTTTCCTGAAGTGATATGAGAATTAATGCATGCAAGTCTGGTTTTTAAAGCTCAAGAATTCACAGGAGACTCTGTCCTTTGTCTTTTTAAATCTGTGGCTACTTGTGCTGTGAGAGAAGATTGTCCCAGACATACATTTGGAAAAGAGTGTCTTCCCTCAGTAAACAGAGCTTACAGAAACAGAGCTGATGACTGATTTTCTGTGGGCTGAATCTATACGGACTGTTACCTCTCTCTCCCACTAGAGGGATGGATTCTTGTCCCTGATATTAAGACACTGTCTATACCTGCTCACGGGACAACAAACAATCATTTAAGTAGAGCTTGTGATAGCATATCTTAATGGTGATATGAAGGATGAGTTATTATCCCAGTAGCATTTTGTTTGTTGTAAATATTTCTATTCATGTCAGGACATCCTTCTATGGATGTCTATAAATGACTTAAACATGTAAATGGTCTACACTAAGGTGGTGTAATAACAATGTAACAACGACATATTGCATATTATAGCTATCTGTTTCATATCATTCTAAAAGCATAAGACTTTCCATTGATAAATTAATACTCCCTCGCAGTAATGTTAATAATATTAATCAAGAGCATAAGAGTCCAGGCCTTAATAGTGCTGTAAAGAAAATATTTTGCAAGAAGCTGACATACTTGTGGAGCCATCCTTTGTAATTTAAAACTATGACTTTAACTTTGAAGTTGTTGAGAATGTTTTGTCCTTTAATTAAATGGTTAGACATGACAGCGGGATCTTTTTGGATCTGTGCCATGTTTGACAGTGGTAACATATAACATGGCGACGCACGCATCACAGCGAGTTTAGCTTTAATCTGCTGAGACTGTGCGGCTGATCTATATGCCGTTTGTTATGTTTTCGGCCCTGGGAAATGGTTGCATCATATAACCAACTAAGACAAATTATCCACCAGCCCACGACTTTAAACCATTTGCCTAGCTTCATTTTGTTTATGTAAAAACACTTCCCGTTCTCCCTGTGAACAGGAGCAATTTTTTTTTTTTGCTTAAAAACCCTGTCTTTCGAAGGCAAGCAAGGGAGGATGAGCTATGTTCTTACAATTCTGAAAAGCCAGTTCATTAAAATTGTTGCAGAGTCAAACTCGTTTGAGCGTGGTGTCGTTGTGACCCACATTTTGACCTTGGAGAAAGGCCGGCCTAAAAAAAGAGGTTAAATTCAGTTCTGGCAGCGGCTAGTGACTAAAACATCAATCTCCCTCTCATCCAAAAGCCTGGTCTGAGAAAAACATTCTCACCATTCTGCTACGTAACAATGTTCAGCAGGTGTTAGAAATCCATCCCAAAGTCACACACTCAAACACAAACACAGAAACACACACACACACACACACACACACACACACACACACACACACACACACACACACACACACACACACACACACACACACACACACACACACACACACACACACAAACACTGCCAATGCTTCTTTGTCTATTCCGCTCCACAAGGTTCAGAGTTTCCATGTTTCCATTTACAGGCAGTCCTCATAAACAACAGGCCATTTTCCCTTTCGGTTCATCTTAACACTTTCACTCACCGTGACCTGGCCACAAGTGTGAAAATGAACAGAAAAGAGGCACAGATTTTATTTCCAGTTGACACTCTGACAGTTGACAACTGAGTTCAGACCAGATTCAGTCCAAAGTGTAGTAGCAATAATACTGAACTGTGACACCATAAACAACAAATCATTATTATTTCATTATTACTTCATTGTTATGTCATTCTTGGTAAAGTGTCAACTAACTCTTAACACATCTGTATAGGATCAGTTCAGCTATCATGTTAGCCGGAGGGACACTATGGGGATAATTTTATGGAAAAAAGCAGTCAAAGCTGGAACTTGATGCCATGTTAAATCATACTAATTTTCCCTAAAAGGCAATCTCAGTTTAGCATCGCAGGTTCATCACATACCTGTCACCCTCACATGTCCAATACATTAAGCAGCAGTTATCAATCTCTCTCCCTGCTTTATTCCACACCTTGGACCAGCATGTGCATTTGATACAGTTTCCGTTTCACATGGTGCATATTTTGGATACATTTTACAGTGCATACCTTTTCTTATTTATGTTGAAACAATCAGGTAGAGACGTATCCAAAAAAACATTTTCCTTGGTTGTCTTGTGTTTTATGGAGCTTGTGTGGTAGTTAATTTCATATGACACTCCTTTGTCATTCATGGCCTGTTTCCTTGTGGAAATAATCTGAAGCTCCATTCTTTTCTGTCAGCTCTTCTCTTTTGAATGCATGAGGAATAAGCACAGGCAAGCTCAAGCAGCATTACCTACACAACTGAATTGCTTTTGTGTACTTCACATATCATGATTAATAACAGAGACCTCAAGTCTTTTTACCCACCATCCTTTTCAGATAATCATTTCTCACACTGAGCTTTCTGGAACTTGGTGTAAAAATGCAAAACTTGGACATACTTTTACTTAAGTATTATTTTATAAGCTGAATTTTTACTTACTTCAGGGATTTGTAGAGGAAGCATTTTTACCGACAAGACTGCTTTCATTTCTATTCAAGTAGATTTTCAGGAAAGTAATAGGACTTCTTCTCTTGTAGGATTTTTGCAGTGATCTCTCCACTGCTGTAGTTGCCACAGGAGCTGTCAGTTACAGCCGGCAGCGTGTGGCGCGAGTAGCCACAGCTGCTTTTGTGCTTCACTCGCAAGCAGCGCAGGTAGCCTAGCAAAGCAGCCGTAAATCAACACAATGCTGAAAGGCTGGAACGAAGCGCCAGTTCTGCTTTTTTTCTTATCTCTGGTTTCCAAAAGCATGACAAAAGGGTGGCACCAATGAAAAACAAAACTTGAGACTGAGACTGAGGAAATGGTGAAATGTCACACTTTTAGGGAATGCTTTGGCGCAAATGTGGTCTTGACACGGGTTATTATATGAGTGTTGTCATAGAAATACGATTTGCTGCATGTAGACTTCTACTTTTGCCTTGTAGTCCATCAATTACACCATGTATTGTGAATGATGTGTTTGGAAGGAGAATCCTGAATGAATATCACAAAAGCACAATTTTGAACTTTTGCTTTCAGAAGCATAACATTTTAAAGAGTGGGTACCAAAAAGTGTGCCTCAGTTGATCTGAAAAAAAAAAAAATAGAAATGAATTACAGATTTAGGAGCAATGACTTGAGAATTTTATGTCATTTAATCGCACAAGACCATCACCCTTCTAGGGCACCAGACAAACTATGAAAATGTGAGACCATGCACTGAGCATTCAGAAAGTAATGTCAGAAGGACGACCTGCACATATCCTCTCACAAAGTGTTATACATGATTCATATGCAAGCTGTGTATCATTCTTAGTACATAGTGGAAACAAGTTTGATCATACATCTTTATCATACATTTTATGCTTTTTTTTTTAATCATTATATTTTGAGACATTTAAATGCACACAGTAGATATACTAGCATACTTAAGCACTGACAAATTACTTCTCTGAGATGCAGTTGACCCTGTGAGTGATTACTGCATTTCAGCTAAGACAGATATACATTAGAGAGGAAAATAAATACCAAGAAGCATAAATCAGATACATCCATTTGTCACTGTATCAGCCATTAATAAAGCCGTTCACTCACAGAGGATATTTTCACAGGATATTCCTTTTGATAAAACGGAAATCTGAAACCCTCAACTGAGCACCATTACTCAATGCTAATAAATTACAGCTAATAAGAAAATATACAACAGGAGGTGTACCTCTTTTCTGATGTGGGTGTAACTCATTTTTGAACAAAAGCATGGAAAAAAAGAAAACAGGAGAGAAAGCTGCAGTCAATCTGGGCCTCGGCCAATTTGAATCTAACCTTTGCTCCCTCGGCTGGGAGTTAGCTAGTTTCCTCTTTCCTCTTACATCACTCTCAGGGATTCATACAAAAATAATATGGCCCCAATTGCATGACATTACAGCTTCCTTAAATGCACATGGGAGTATTCTGTTAAAAAATCCCCCACAACTGTGGGCTGACTGCAGTTCCCAGCAAGCACCAGCTGTGTGACCGCCGTCCCTGGGAGAAACAGGAAAGGACACAGATTTCAATCTGTTGTGGCTGAAGAAAACTTGTATCCCAGATCCCTGAAAGCACAATACCTGGTGACTGCGGTGGAGCGTTTGCAGATATTACACAATAGTTTCACTATTGTAGTTAATTACATCTAATTCATTATGGTTCCACTTGAACCAAAGAGAATCGAGCCCACCACCACTCACCAGAATTGACGTGAGTCATGTGGTCATGAAAAAAAGGAAGGATGTAAATCCATGAAAACCTGCTCAAGACATCACACGCAAACCAAGATTTATTATTATGATTTATGACCCTGTACTGCTTACAGCTTATCCAAAGCATATTAGTGACTTTATGTAAATCCGCTTGGAGTTTCTCAAGAGAAAAAACAAAAACAACTGGGGCACAAGAGAGCTCTGTCATTGCCAACGTGCAGCATTAAAAGCCCATTATCTTAGCGGCCAGGCTCCAGTCCACACAGCAGTAAACCTTGGTGAGCTCTTAAACTCTGGTGTCTAGTATAAGGTAACCTCCTGGGAGTCTGGTTTTGAAATTTTAAGCAAATTGCTGTTTGAAATCAGTTCTTTTCTCCAAGTCTCAGATCATAATTTGTTGTTGTAGCCTACTTCAGAAATATGAGCCAAATGCTAAAGCTCACACAAAAATGCTGAAAAAAATTGCACCTTGCGTGATTTTTAATGAAAGCCAGATGTGAGCGAGGACATGGAAACAGGTGATGATAGTGTTATGCTGGTATTGCACACAGATGGAAAAGGGCCTGAACCTATCCCTGTCTCGCTGTTGGGGTCATAAATAATTTTTTTTTTTCACAATGATGAAAACGGTTTCTAAGTGAATTGAGCTGGACTAACTCTCAGTGTTGTGTAAACCTGGTGGGCCAAAGGGCCACTCTCTCAGCTCCAATCTTTTCTCAGGAAAAACAAATCATTCATTTTCTTTCCCTTTTTTTGATGTGCTTTAGTTTTTCCCTGAGGATTGGAGTATCCACGTGAAGTGATGTCTTCGCCGGTGTGGGAGTAGGGGGATGAGAGAGGGGGTGGTGTCCTGGGCATTCAAAATGATCAGGCTGAAGTTTATAGCATACAGTTGAGTCCTAAGAAAATTTAATCTGACTTAATAGCCCTGACTTTTCCTGCTCTGTGTCTTGTTGTGATATATGATAAGATATATATGCATGCACATACACATTCACATACACATACACATGTATATATAAAACAGAAAGCCACATTCTGGTGCACAGGCCTATGGTCCTGTTCTGTGTACACTCACCATGGGAGATGGCCGTTCTAAAGACTCTCAGTCATTGTTTGTAACAGCCATCCACAGGAGACCCGTCTGCTTCATGTCAGGTGTGATGAATGCAAAGTGAGTGTCAGGAGCAGTTAATCTGGGGAGCAAAGCGAGCACGGCCGTCCGGAGAGACAGGGGCAAGCCACTGTACATGTCAGACTCCCAGCCGAGCGTGGACGGAAACAGAACAGGGTTCTGCAGTGAGACATCTGAAACACATCTGTGATTGTACCGCCGGTTCGCAGAGGTCTGGTGTCATTCCTCTCAGTGAAGAAGACCAGGATCCTCATGTGTGAAACCTATGAAACATTGGACGTAAATTGCTATTACGCCAGCTTCTGGATCAAAGCAGAATAAATCTGAAAATTTTCATTCAGTTCTGTTCATGTGTTCCAAAATGTGTAAGTCTTTTTTACATGGTGATGTAAATAAATGCCCCGTGCTGGTATTTCTGTTTTTACTGATGTCAACATTGTCATCCAAAGACCTTTGTCAAGACATGCCAAGTGAATAAGTCATAAAATGTATCTTGATGAGATAGTAATAATTTATCAATTAAATGCAATCAGCAATGTCAAATGCCAAAATCAGATATGAAAATATCCAAATGTATCATTTTTCCATATTAAGAACTGATTTGGTTTAAAAAATAATGGAGCCCAGGATATAACCCATTTTAGGCAGCAGTGAATTTAAATAATCATCTTCCCCATTGGCAGTTTTGCCCCATGCTGAAATGTCACAAAGGGAGACAAGCAGTGCTCTCATCAGCCTCCTACAGTCTCACATAGATACTGGAGGCTCACCAGATTATAACCTCCTGCCTTCTCCTTTAGCCTCTTATCTGCCTCTTAACTACAGATACAAGGTTCTGGTTGGTTCTTATCTCATTGATGCTATTTTATTGTACAGAACTTCCATTGCTGTATTATTGCACTTGGTTACAGTAACACTAAAGATGTGGAATTTTCAGAGCTAAATTTATTTAGCTTATTTGTCTTGTGGGTGTACTGAGTCTGTGGTGACACCTGGTTTGGAGGGGGGGGGCTCCTTGGCCAGGCCTGCTAGGAGGGAGCACAGCTGGTCAGCCACAGGCCTCACACCTCCTCCCCCACCTCTCCATTGGGGTGGTGGGTGACGGGACAGCACCGCGGGACAGCCCCCACCCCTGTCCTTGCAGGTGTAAAAAAAAAAAAAAAAAAAGCCAAGAGATACAGAATCCAGAATCCAAATGGGGGCCACTGGTTGTTTATGGATGGCAGGGCCACCATTTGGAAGGTACAGCGGGGGTGTTTAAGAGCTGAGTGGGGGGGCTGTCGCTATGAGAGACGTGTGGGAGAGCGGCCTGCTCTGGCGCTGTGGTGCTGTGGCGCAGCTGGGCTGAATAACAGGTTAGAGCGCTCCCCAGAGTGAGCCGAGATCAGACGGACCTCCACTCCATCATTCTCATCATTGCAGCTGTAGTTCTCCAGCAGTAGTTCTGTTGTCATCTTTATCTTTTGGTAGCTTTTTAAAAAAATCTCTTTTCATACATTATGGAGCCCACATCGTTATTTATCATGTAACCCCAAATTAAAGACAGAAAAAGTATAAAAGCCTAATTGATCATTTAGATAATTGTGAGGCTTTGGGAGGTCTGATGTCATGCCCATGGGTGTATGAACTGTGTCCCACCTGCTGTAGGCTGTCTATATAGATGTATTTTGTAGAACACTTTCTGCAGCGCTATACATGAACTGAAATTAATGTACCAAATAAAAGCATTATGTCACAGCGACAATGCTTTTTGCCAAACTATACCACTGATGTAGTCTCTCCCTGTACTTGAGCTACCTATTAGCAATAGGCACATTGTTTTGCAGATGCTCTTGACTTTATCATCAGGCTGTACATCAACAGCTAAGGGTACATGAAAATAAACTTGAGGATGAAAGAAAAAAGAAAGAAAGAGAGAGAGAAGAAAGAGAGAGAGAGAGAGAGAAGAATCTAGAATTCATGCCTTTCCAATCATGGGCCTTTCTCCCTGCAGTCCAACTGTGCTGTGACTCACAATGCAGTAATTGAGGATGTTGGGGTGGCGTGTGATTGGAGACAGCAGACCACCTGAACTCCTGCTGCTCAGGGACACTCACAGCTGCTTGAAACCCACTAATTGCCTCTTTTTCTGATGACAGCGAATGCAGTTGTGTATTCGTAATGTCCCCCCACAGTTTTACAAATGCGTTTTTTTTGGGGGGAATTTTTTTACAAGGTTAAATAAATTATTTATCTCTGTTTATATATAAACAGTATATACATACATATATATGTTGTTTTTGTGCATATTTGTGTATGTACATAAAAATAAAAAAGCTAAAATAAATCCCTAGTGTTCCTTGGCGATTAAGCATTCCATGTATTTACATTTTTATGCAAAAGGTTTTCATTTATGATGCTTTAATACATGTCTCTTTCATCATATCTCATCAAAAGAAGGATGCATCACCATGTTAAAACTAAATATCTGATCCAATATCCAAGGGATCTGAAACAAGCTGATGGGATATGAATTTTACAGGAATATCCTGGCAAGTTTATAGACTTTAGAACTAAACTGTTTATATTTTCAGTCCTTGTGATTTACAGCTTTGTACTGCGTACCATTCTTCTGAAAATACAGCTGTGGCACAGTAAAAAACTGAAGGAAATTGGGTTTGACAGTGTTTTTTCATTCTTTCATCCTCAAAATAACACTACCTCCCATTTTTCATCTCTTATAGCTGATGGAAAAGAAGGAAGAGGATGAGAGCCCATGTTTATAGATGGAAGATCTTCGGCAGAAGTGGTGGCCAAGACAAGAGACGGTGAAAAAAAACAAACAGTCCCCAGCCGCCTCATTCTTTGGTGAGCGGAGGAATGTCCTGGCGCTCCAGCCACCTCGGCGACGAGCTCCGGCCTGAGTGATGACACCTCTGATCTCTTCCGTCTGTTACAGGCCGGCTTTGACGAAGCCCAGCTCCTCAACCGAATAGGCAGAACATCACTGCTGTGCAAGCGCTCTCTCTCTCTCTCTCTCTCTCCCTCTCTCACACACACACAGGGTGGCCACTCTGGGCCATTTGTTTTGTTAACTATGTGTTAAATGCTACAAGGTGATAATCTGGTCTCAAAAACTGGAGGCACCTCCCCCAAACCCCGTCACCCAGTTCTAAGGGGACACCCTCCGCTACTACGGCCCTGCTCCCTCACTCAGTCTTCAGCAAGGCTAACCCTTGCGTGCAGGGGTGCAGATCTGGGGTTCTGACCCAGACCCCGCATCCACCCCCCCACTCGATGGCACTCTGCTCACTGATGATTGCTCAAAAACTCAAACCATGGACAACCAAAAAAAAAAAAACACATACTGGATGGGAAATAACACAAACATATAAGACTTATTTTTTTTTTATATCACCGACAAAGGGCCAAAACTTCAACCCTTGAATTTGAGATATTGTTTATTTAAAACTTTGACCCGATACACATTCTTTTATTTCTTCAATAGGACAGTTTCATGGAAAGGAAATTTTGAGTACAATGAAGTCAATGAACATTCATATTTTTCAAGTTGATTATAACGCCTGAAAATGCCTCACAGTCCAGCTTTTGGCCTTGTTTGATTGCAGCAGAGGGTATGGCCTGTATCCTCCTCCTACCTCTCTCTCTCTCACAGGCTTGGTGATTTCTCAGGAGCCAGTAAATACATAAATTATTACTGGAGATCCCTCCCTGATCAATACAAGAAATCAAATGAAACATCATTATCCTTTCATAATCACTTAGTATTTTTGTGTGCAGCAGGATTATAATTCATTAATTTTTTTCAGACTGTCATAACCCATGAAGGATAACATCATTCTTTCGCACTGATGTTGAAATTCTCCTTCAGTGTAACGGTTCGTGTCCTTAACATAATCAGATGGGTCAGTGCTCTGATGTGTATAACCTTTTTTCCACCAATGGTAAAATAACTAAAATATTACCCAAATGAATGATGCTGGTACATGTAATATGTGTGCATTCATTAGTGAGTATGTTTCTTGCACATTAGCACCAGAAACCTGAGGAAGTTATAAAAGTTATCGCAGTACTTAAGTAATGTTTAATTCCATTTCAGAATTGCCATTTTTTTCTCTTTTCTTCTTATTTTGTCTGTGAGACTGGTTTTACATGGTCCACATGCATTACTCTTCAGATTGAAGGCTGATCTGGTCACCTCACATTTTATCTGCAACTGGGCCACCCACAACATATTATGCGCTTCTCACATGATATCCCCTTGTGTGGTCCTCAAAGGACAACCCTGAAAGCAATGAGGAAATGTAAGAAAGTGGCGATGACTAGAGATATTTCCAGATCTGGGGTTGTCATTTCTGGGAAGAGCAGAAAAAAAATACGGTAAAACAAGCAGACTGAGTGAAGCAGTTGTGAGCATGGGAGCCCCGCCGGTGGATGAGAGAGGGAAACTGGATTTGGTAGAGGAGAGGCGGGCCTGCAGCATGCTGAACCAAGACATTTGCTTGGTACAGACAAACATGGAGAATACTATTGCTGAGGCAACCTCATAAATGGGATTTGCTGGCTGCGAACACTGTAGTTATCAGGGAAAGAGTGAATTCCTCTGAAACATGACTGCCAGTCTCACCAGCCTCTGAACTGCTAGTCTATGAGTGTGCGTGATAGCATGACAGCTGTCACAGACACACACAGTCACTTACTGATATGACCTCGTTTGTAACCATCACTGTAATTACAAGATGAATAAGAGTTATTTTAATAACAGAAACGGAAAAAAAACTCCTAGAATACACAATTACAGGATTACCAAAGCCAACATTAAAATGCCTTCAATTTTTTTTTCCCCTTCTTCGTTCCGTTTTATTTGTGGCTTTCTGGATTAAAAGGAACGTTTCCGGAACATACGTTGGAGCTCTAATGGCCCAAAGGTGTTTTGTGTCAGTAAAACTAGCACAGCTGGGAGTGATTAATAAACAGGCGCAGCGTCGTAAACACTGCAGCCGTGCAGTGATTAATGCCGTATCGGGCGGCGGGATGGGGCGAGAAGGGGAGAAAAAGACAAACAGTCTGTTCCAGCGCGGGATACATTGCACTCCCTATTGTCAGCCCTTTCCTACGCCAAGGGTCTCCGAGTTCTTGAGAAACTGCACGAGTGTGGACCTGAGAACGGCTCACAAAGAACATAAAAACACATGAGGGGAGCGCTTGGCATTCTGGGTGTTTTGGATCAATGCATTCCGACAAGGGGGTGTGGGGGGGATTGGATTTAAAAGAAATCATGTTAACATCTGTGACACAGTCCGCACTGCATATTTTAAGAAATAAGACACTGGCAATGTTGAAGTATTCCTCCAAAATGGATCTGAAATACTGTATAATGAGACCATGCTTTGCAGCTACTAGTCTGCAGTTAAATGTTGTCTTTCATCTGAATTTGAAACAGCCAGTAACAAACCACAGTAGCATAAGCATTTGGACATTCTTCCATCTCCCACCAAATAGCAGGTGGAAATCACTCTGCGGCAGAGTATACATTTTGCAGATGCACCCTGCTGTCATTCCTTTGCTTCATTTGTACAGCCACTGTTTTCCTTCAATATGTCATTGAGTTAGTTTGTTACCTCTAAGAAGGCAATGGCAGGCAAAAAAAAAAAAAAAAAAAAAAAAAGCACAAGACTCTACAAAGTAGGATGATTTACAAAACTACAGACAGTAAAGTCTGTCTGTGTACACTCCTGAGTGCACATGGGAGAGATCCGTTCTTTTGCAAGCAAACATATATCTCATTTTACCACAGCGGAGGAATGCTGCGGTTACGAGAGGAAACCAAGTTGAATGTAGCTATCGAGCGGGCCATGGGGAAAGGAAGCAGAGTGGTTAAATAGGGATTTTGAGCTGATCAGTGTTACTCTGGAGAGCAATGTGGGCAAAAGCTGCAGTGAGTCCCTGTGGTTAAGGGATGGGAGTTAAAAATGTATTCCGTGGTTCAGAAAAAGTCTAAGGGGGTGAGCTGCCACAGGTATCCTACATTAATGAGATGTTAATGGGGTGACGTCTATTCTGGGCCTGCTGGACCACACCATGGATCCCATGGGACCGGGCGTTCCCACTTGCAGATAAGGAGCGTGATCTGAATCAAGCCTAGGCCAGACCCAGGAACAGACATTGACAAAAATCATAACAAAGGCCAAAGAGTGTTGAAACCCACATACCAGAATCAGAAAAATGCTTCCTCTTACAGCTGAGATTCTGCAAAGGGGAAATGATCAAGGACAATGATATTTAATCTTTCCTATTTATTCGATGGTTGTTCCCTGCATTAAATTAAGGATTGTGATTAGATTGGAGAGTGTCAAATAAGCAATTAAGTTCAAGTTATGTTTCCATTGGAGTTAATTTATCTAATGGTGTTAGAAAGCAATCTTTTTCTTGTGTACAATCATCCAACAAGACAGGTGTTTCAAAATTGCTCTTTGTCTTGCAAAAGTACAATAATTTTATTTTCACAAATCCCACATGTTGGTGTTGGCAAAAACATAATTAATCATTTGCACATGAGAATGGTTGATTCTGTAACACAGCCAAGGTGTAGGCAAGTTTTTTGCCAACTGAAACTGTTTCCATTTGCCTTAATGTGAATTTAGAAGCTATTTAACATTTCTCCACACTGTCTGATTTCCATGCTAACAAAATCCACATACATACTGGCTATCAATTTGTTTTACTCCAAAATAATGGACACTGGTCAGACCCTGATAGATACTGGCGTGTATATAGTGTGTTAAATGTAGTTGTCAGGAGTCCATGGGTGTAGTCGGAATGCACCGCTGCAGCAGTAATTTGATTGAGTTGGAATTTTGGACACAGGAAGCTGCTCTGTAAAATAACTAAGGAACAACACTGCCTGGCTCATAAGAAATGCTAATTGTTCTGGCTCTTTAATATTATTGAAAATGTTTCTCCCCCACAAAACAATGCCTGGTAAATATAATAATAGAACACAACAACCTCTTGACATTCACTATAGTTATTGAAATTATCAAGTCAGAGGACAGGGGCCTCACCATTCCATGATGGCTTCTGTACAATTCTGCAAGTTCCATGCTAACAAAAAGCGTGGCAGTACAAACATTGCTGACAACAACTGCTTTGTAGCCCCTGAAACATTCTCACAGATCCATTTTTTGTTAGGATAGGAGAAACAATCCAGCCAGGACAAGGCCTTCCTCACCACTACAGGTTGTTAAAAACTGGACAGAATGCACAAATACACTTTCAAGATCTTCAAAGGAGGTGTCAGAGCCCCCCTGAATTGAGTGGCCAGTATGAGTGCAGCATTCCTCTCCTGATGTCCAGAGACTGAATAGCCTTAGCATTATTCATAAAGAGAATGTTGCGTGACCGGGGGGTTACTAAAATAGACCATACTGGGGCTGCCATGTGGAATTTACAGGAGTGATTCTGGTTGGAAAAAATCCTATTTGATGGAAGAAGAAACATATGTAAATGTATCTGTATTGTATATTTTAAATACTACTTATTTCTATTATTATTTCATTATATGGGGGGTAACATTAAATGTTCATTTATATCTTCACCAACACAATTTGAGTTCAGTAATCATGAAAATTCACTCACCAAGCTATTCTTGCAGAGAAAAAGTGTAAGACTCTTGTTAAAATGCAAATAAAAGCTAAGGACAAATGTTGATTAATCTCACTTTTATGGTTCTGCAGAGTATAATTTTACACAGACTGACATATTTGCTACATCATTTCAGGCTATGTACCTTGCTCATGTGTACAATCAAGGACAGTCAAGGATTTGAACCTGCAGCTTTGTAGATTCTGAAACATTGTTATTTAAGCATTCTTAATCACAGCGACAGCTGTGCAGATTACAGCTGCAGATCACATTGCACCGGTCCAGCAGTTCAGATAAGATTCTGCTAGCTGAAATAGCTGACAGTGAACACAGATAGTGAGCTGGCTTGAGTCTGCTGTTGTGTTATTACACACCAGTCCAGAGGGCGGTCCTCCCAGCCTTCCCTACAAAGCTGACAAGCTACAGGCAGGGCTTCCCCTGTCACGCAGGAGCTGGGCTCCCATGCCAGCAAGGCCGCCAGGCTTGGCTCTGGATGCAGAGGGTCCAGCGTTGATGATGTCACTCTCAGCCCTTACTAGCCCAGCGCTGCAGGCCCAGGGCGCTGTGCAAGGCCCGCTCGGGGGGATACCATTTTCCTGGGCAGACTACGAGGAGTCTATTTAACTGCTGGGGATTATTGCCCAACTACGCTCTGCGCAGCTTGCCCACTTCCCTTTTTCCCAAGAGACGGAGGTGTTAATTTTATTTCTCCATGTGGTTTCAGTTTTGCTCCATCACCAGCATGCATCTGAGCCTTAATGGGCACCCCATGACGGACAGCACCCGAGCTAGTGGTCTGTGTCCTGGAAATGCAGGAGCAATTATGAGAGCGAAGAATGCAATCCAATGACCAATTGGCTGCTCATTATGTTTACATAATGGTCCCCACTACCACACTCAGGGGAGTGAGGAAACAAAGAGTGAGGTTATTTAACACTGACATAGAGTATTTCAACATCTTGTACTCTATCCACACACAAAGTATTTAATGAGAGGCATTTGAACATTGAACTGCAGACAGCATTCTGAGGAAAAAAGAAGCCGTATGTAATTTTGGGTGGGGGGTCAGGGGAAGCTTCATGCTTAGCAAAAGGCGCCACAATCGGGTGATTACGTCATAGTTTTAACACTCGTCCCAAGCTCAGATGTTTGGTTGTTCTTTGGCAGCCACTCTTTCAGATATCCTTTGCGACTGCCTGGCAAGGTGAAACCGAAGGAGTTTCCTGGTCTGTTACCGAATGGCTTCATTCTGCAGAATGCAGCCACACGCATCTTGTAAAGGAATAGCGCACAGGGGCCATGCTTATTAGAGGAAAAAGGATGACAGCTTAATCCTCTCTTAATCTGCCTCTCCCTAGTGTGACGTGTTAAGAGCTCGTGTGTCAAAGATCTCCGCCAACCTCACTTTCCCCTCCAAAAAGAGGAATAAATAAATATACCAGCAGGGCAGAGACATACTCATCAAAAAGACTCCACAAGCAAGAACATACACTGAAAGGCCCCTCAAAGTTAAAGGCAAAATAAATGAGCAAGCTGCTGGACCAGTGGGGGCTTGAGGGCTGAAGAGGGCCACACATTGATACATAAAAGGCACACAGCTGAGCAAATTTCAGCAGCTAAATGGTGTTGATTTGGTCTTAGGAGATCTCACTAATGACTGTCCGGGTGGATTTCATTTCCCGTCTCCAGGTCTCTGCCCTGTTCATTGTCAGACACACACTGCGCTGGGCTGGGAAACCGGTCTCTTTCAACCTTCCCCGACTCTGTTTCCCCCTCACGGTGATGGACGACACCGAGTCCCTGCTGGGTAAGGGGCAAGAGACTTCAAATGCCCAGACAACGTACAGCCATGGCGTTTTCCCCATCATTTGCAAGCAAAACACATCCCCGCATGGCCACGCTACAGGCCCTGATCATGCCCCACCCTGAGCGCTCCCCACTGTAAATCTCGATGAAATAGCTTGCAGGTGTCAGGATTAACGAATTCTCACACGGGACCCCGAGCCTGGGCCCCAGCTGGGTCCCTCCTTTGCCAGTTTCTAGTTGCTGTTTGGTTTGTTTCTGAAATCTGTCTAATAGCACCGGTGCCTGGTCTGAGTTACACAGTGTACAGGATGAGTAAGGGAACAGATGTTCCCTCGGCACTCTCCAAGTGTTTAGCATACCTGTCTCCTCCAGTTAGACTACATAACCTTCACACATCTTCAGGCTGCATGAACCAGGAGAAGGCCCTTGCCAAATATCCTGAGATCAATAACTTCCACTGGCAGGTTTGAGAATGGCCAAAAAAAGAACACCTTGATGATTATAATTTTTATGATACAAAAAAGCAGAACACTAGGTTTACGTGGCCCCAATGTAAACCCTGACATTGTAATGTTATGCTAGCCCTGTTCTTTTCTGTGTGAGACATGCATTATGCACCCTTTGGGGACTTGAGCTCAGTTATCCAGTGATCTCTAGGTCTTCAGCCTCTGAGCAGATGCACATTCTACATATGTGCTTTTTGCCTTTCTCATCCTTTCTCAGCATTTACAGTGAGATAAAGAGTGAGTGCAGGAGAGGAGTCTAGCAGCTCTTGCTCGCTAACACCTCAGGGGAGAAACCAGTGATATGCCTGGGGAGCCCTGAAAGAGAAGAAGGCAACAGCCATGGCAAGCTGAGCCTCCTCCACGGTTTAAAGCGCTCCAGACGTCCTTTCGGCAAAATTCCCCCTCACAAATAACTTCTCTGTCAGCATGCCTGCAACTCAAGCCGTCGGAGAGGGAGAAAGGGCTTGTTTTATGGGAAACGACAAGGAGTCCATTACCAAACACCAGCAGCAGAGTCAGCCACTGCTGCTATACCCCATCCTTCACAGAAATGACTGTCCACCCTCTTCACTGGTGGCTGAACGCCTACAGTATATAATATCACCACAAAACTTGCGAAGAAACATATGTGTGTTTCAAATCACCTAAGGTAGCCGAAACAGAATCCACAGTCCTTTCTTGCAATATTTGAATCATTCATTTATTCATGTGTCAAAAGAATGTTTCTCATACCACCACCTCCCCTAACTGTGGTTGGGCCAGAGAGATTTTAGGGTTTGAGGTTTCAGTGAAAGAGGACCCCACGGTCAGATGCATTGTGTAGCTGGTGATATTTCATGGGAAACAATCTCTCCAACCATTCGTGCTCCCTTCCTGCACTACGGATCTCAGTGAGTCAGGGAGGCAGAGAGGGCGCTCTTGTGGCAGATTTCATAATGGTGGTACTTTTGGGAGCCGATTGATAGGCACTGTCAGAGAATCATAAGATCTCTCAAGAGCGTTGTCAGGGCCTGTCTAAGTCAAGAGCAACTAAAGAGGCATTTTGTGTAAATCCTGCCAAAGGATGTCCACAGGTTTCTGCCAGCTGCCAGACTGCAAGGAGATACCCAGTCAGGTTGGACCAAAAGAACGAGTGGTTTTCATTTTGCTAGATTTATATCGGCAGCAGATGTATGTTCTGGACGAATTGTCCCCAGTGGAAATATTAATCTGGCTAGGCTTGAAGATTATGTTGTGTCATTAAAGGTTTTTCAATAACTGTCAACTTTGACATATTTCTCTAACTGAGAAGAAAGAAAAAAATCTCTTAAAAAAATACACCCCACCCCTTACCCCTGCAGAGCAAGTCAATTTAAATAAGTCTGTCAGTCCCTTTTTATGTACCGCTGATTCTGCTTACAGTGAGGAAGGGGACGAATGGTGGTCCAGCAATTGCATTCCTGTTACTTTGGAATCTTCTATTTCTCCCAAGCGCTTGCTTTCGTTATCCACAGGAAATGAATGTGATATGAAGATTAATATTCCATGGGCTGTATGGGTAACACCGACTGCCTTTTGGGACATGCGGTGCACCATGTGAAAGGCATCGGAGATGGAGTGGAGCCCTGCACTATCCTCCAGCCCAGCACAAGTTTCCACTTAGAGACACTCTGCTTTCCATTACTGAGTACTACGGCACCTGTAAAGAGCCGAGCAGGAAAGGAAAGAAACACTCCTGAGGCTACATATCGTTTGCCAAAATGTGATACATTCTTTATTTGTCATGGTCATCTTTTTTTAAAAAACTTGTTTTGTTTTGTGTTGGCAAAGAACAAAGAACCACAGGAAAGCAAACAGCCTCTATCAATTTAACCAAGAGGGCTGGCTGACACCCCTGACTCTTTGGACTGAATCACCACCCCACCCCCCAAACCCATCATAAAGATGGCACTCCAATCTGTTTCTCCACTTTCTCTCCATATAGTGAGTTTGTCTATTGTGGTTGGATGATGAGAATCTGTCTGGTGTTTTGACTCACACTGAAGCATAATCATGAGTCAGCCATTTTTAAAAAAAAATACCCTTAGCAAATGCCCTAATGCTGAGTGGCTTACATTTTACAGATGGGCAGTCATTTGAAATGAACAGGTAGTAATTCCAATGGAGAGCAGGTTGTGCCTAAAGTAGATACACCATGACATCAAATGTATACAGATGATGGATTTCTCGGCCTGTGGTTTTTCATTTTTTTGCTGACTTAAGTCTCCCATCAAATGCTCAATACAAAACACCAGACCAGTGGAGAGTTTGTCAACAGAGAATGAAGTAGCCTACAACCACACTCAGGTGACAAGGTGCATTAACATGGATGTAGGGGTAGTCTGGAGGAAAGTAACAAAGCAGCCCTACTTTAAAGTACCTCCACATCTATGGAAATGCATGGTGGAAGCATTCAGTCATTGGGGCTATCTTCTCTCTCAGAGCCTCAGTACTATCCACTAATTTAGTAAAGTAAGTAGCTCACACCATGCCCAAGAAAACATAATATATCTGTGTCATAACAAATAAAAATGACATACAGATGCATTCAAAAGCAATGAAAAGCCTCTCTAAGGGCAGTGTAGGTCTGATCATGGAGATTGGTTGAAGTGGAATTTCACAAAAAAACTGATTTAATAAATATTAAATGTCTTTATAACAAAGGTGGCCAATAATGTTGACCCACATCTTTTATAAATGAAAAAATACTCATTCATTTCTTTAGATTCTTTCTAGAATATAACTTGTTTTTTGTTAATTACTTTTTTGTTAGTTCATTCTCAGCAAAGGATCTAAAAATTCTGGAGGTGAATGTATTTTTTGATTGCAGTTTAATAGAGAAATGGGTCTGCATAGTATTGTAGTCTTTCATTTTTATGAATAAATGCTAGTATAGAGGTCACCAGATTCCCAATTAGAGCTCCATTTTACAATCCAAACACCTGGCACAAAAAGATAATTTGTCAGAGCAAAGTTCATTTCATTGCAGCTAGGAATGCAGCCATGCTAACAAACATAACTTTGTGTGTGGTGTGAAATTGACAACCCCATAATTTTAGAATAACCATGGCAGAAATATAGGTGATATGCACCATTTAGACCATTGCACTAATTGTTTGAGAATAGAGGCAATGAAGCTAATTTCTGAAAGTGGTATAAGTTAACTCATTCATCCATTCACTCATTCATCCTTTTTTCTTGCTTGAGTCCCCCCCCACGACCTAATTGTATTCTCAACCTGTCCTCATCACTGCAACTCTTCTCAGCTGGGGAGACCACAGACACCCACATGTCCCCCAAAACTCATGACATCAGTCACTGCCTCTTTTCACCTGGCTGCCCACAAACTGCCTTGCAGAGAAATGAATTTGGGTAATATATCATGTGCAGCTTTGTGGATGCCCTACTGACCACACCAGTGGGGGTCACTGGTGGGTACTGAGATACAGACATCCTTGCCAAATGAATCCCGCCTCCTTTGGGTACTGCCACGGCCAATTACACTTCACCCTGCAGGGCTGGCCTCCACAGTCAAAACAGGCATGGTCTGGATTCTGCAGCAGAACTGGTCTTTGTGGAATTTAACTGGTGATTGCCACATGTCAAACAGCAGGGAAGCTTCTGACAGGGTAATGAAAGCCTGAAAAGGGAGTGCAGAAATGGAAAGAACTACATGGTAGCAGAAACTTTAAAATGACAACAACCAAAAACAGGAAAATTAACTATCATTTGCAGTTATTAATACTGACAGCTGTGACCTGATTAAGATGAATAAAACTTGGAATGAAATTTGCCTTCTTGAATGGTGAGAAACCATCTGTACGCTAGTTCAGAACGCAGAGAAACGTCAACAATGTGCTGATGGCTTTTTTTTTTGAAACAGCAGAGTTTTGAAACAATAAAACAATAAAACAAACAAGGAGGCTCCCATCATGCCCTGTCCCTAAAGACACACGTCACATCACGCCCGACACAGTCCGCTGGACCGGGCCAGAACCGTGCCGTTAGGAGGCACATTCCAATGCACTCCAGCTGCAATTAAAAAGCAACAAGAAACCAACAGCATAACGATGGTTTGGCGTGGACACAGCATTACAACATACAAACAAGCCTCTGCAGTTCCTCACTGAGGCCTAGTAATTGGTATGAACTCCACTAAAGACGACTGCCTTTTTTACAGTGCAATTTTACTACCGATGTAAGACACACAGCATAGAGAGCTTTATTTAAGATTTATTGCCTGATACAGACTTTGCAGATTACAAGACATGGTATTTTCACCAATAACAGGCCTCCTTTTTCTCCTCATAATAAATACCACCCTGCCATAAGATTGGGATTTGAACATGAAAAACAACAACCACAATAGTCTATTGTTCTGCAAAACTTGTACAAAGCTTCCCCCCAAGCCTTCACACCTGCAAAGTTATAGAGAATGTTAGCAATAATAATATTTGACATTGTGCCTATTATATTTCATGACCCTTTAAACAAAGTTAGTGCTCTCAATTTGTAATGTCTGGCACAATTCCCTGAGTAGCTGCTAATTTACACTCCTGGTACTTGTCAATTGGTGCATTCAGAAAACAAGGGGCATGATTTCACATGAAAAGAATGGAAATAATGAAAAGCAGAATCTTGTTGCATGTACCAAGTTCTATTAAATGATAAGTCTATCTCAGCATTGTGGTCATGACAGCGAAAACATTTCAGAAGTATTATGGCATAGATGTATCGAAGGTATTCATAAAAAAGTGTATTTTGGTTTTTGGAACTACAGCTGAATTACATTAAATTTCCCCTCATTCAGAAATTTATATTAATATTTATTAGACCAATTAGGCAAGAACCTCAAGAACCCCATCTCATTTCCAAGCATACAGTGACGGTGTGTGACAAGTTTTCAAAATACGCACTTCAAAAACCGTCATGACACAACCAGGAAAAAGCTTTCCAGTCCAAGCTATGTATCTACAGCATTACCAGAATATATCAATAAAATGACAAGACTTTATCCTGCTACAATGTTAACATGACATTGTTACATCTCTGGAAAATACAGCACTAGCTTTATAAATGAAAGATATAAAGTCAAATCTGCACTTGGTGGGCTGCCGCCATCACTATGATATGTGTGCCTGGTGCGAGGAAACAAAACATTAAAAATAAATCAATAAATACACAAATGGAGAGTAGAAAACTGGACAGAAACATGTTGTTGTAACATTATTCTGAATAGAAGAATGGGAATTTTCCCCCTCATTATTACACAAGTTGCTGGGCAATAAACTGCTTTCTCTTCCCTACTGTGTCCTGGCAACCACTCAGTTTCCCTGTGGAGATGGTTTCCTTAAAGTGATGAGGTTTTGACAGGCCACGGAACTGGCTGCTTCATGCCATGCCAGCCCAGAAACGGGCCAGCCGGGAACGCTGGCAGCTTCTTGGCTGCTTCCACAGACCCAAGATCTCAGCCTATTTCTCACTTTTTAAAAACACTTCTGCTTCATAATTGTTATGCAAAGTTCACAAAATAACCATCATTGTGGAAATTTGATATAAAGGCAGTGACAATTTTGATGTTCAAAAACATAAAGAAAATGTTGGTTTCCTTTTGTTTCCAAGCACCATACAGTATAAGTGGAGCAGGTGCAGACTCAAAGCCATGTAGTCTGACTAAGAGAGACACACAGAACTGATATTGGGAAATAAGTCAGTCCCGAGTTTAAGGATTATGTGTACAATACTGTGATAAGAGTATTGGGATTTATTCATTTAAAATCATTGAAGAGACATATACACTAAATGCTATTAGTGAAATGAATACTGAGGTTTTTCATCCCTGGGGATGTACTCATGCACCAAAATTGGCAACTGTGTGGATTTAGCAAGCTAAACTATTTTAAGTAATTTTTCAGTAATTCCTGCCACATTTAATTTTCCCTGTAATGCAAACCACATAAAAATCCATCAAAAGGTTTTTTAGACTGATTTCACCAAGTAGAATTGCTGTGACTTTGCATCACTTCTCATTCAACCAATCATAATGTCTTTGCTCTGGGTGTACTAGCACCTAAATCACAGATAATCACAGACACACAAAGCAGAACAAGAGCCTGCATCAGGATACAACAATGCAATAACAATGCTGCCCTCTGGTGAATGGTTATGGTTACTGCACTGGATCCAGCTGAACAGTGAGCCTGCTGAAAGTTAGACAGCATTTATTGATTTCTTTTTATTTATTGAGCGAATGGAACAGTCTGTTGATCTACCCCACAATAAACAACACAAACAAGCACTGTTTTGAACTGTTTGAAAATCAAGAAATCAGACAGTAATATACACCCAACACCATGCTTACCTATGGTAACTTCATTTCTTCATTGCATGTTGCCCATCTATGTCAAGTCACTTTAAAGCCAGTCTTTTGGCTGTTGATTACTGCTTGGACAGAGACGCAAGAAGCCTGAAAACCATTTCAGGAAGCTGATAAACAGAGGCATACAGGGATACTGAAATACTTTTATTATTGCCTGGTCAGGGGGCATCCATTTAAGTGCTCTTCATGCTGAGTAATTCACAAAGCATATTAACCTAATTAAATCTTGAGATTGCAAGCCTTGTAAATTGAATCACTTCTTGTTCAATGATTTACACCCTTTGGAAAAAGCAGCATGCAATTTGATTCATTCAGCTAAGAATATTTCATCCATGCTCTCATGTAGCAAAGCTACCCCAGTGATGCAAACCAAACCCCTGAAATATGCAAATTAATTACAATATATAACTTTTTTACTCAAACATTTGCAACACATTACATCATACTTCTGCTGCATAAATATATACGTAACTTCCAGCATTAAAACTTTCATTGAGAAGCACCACTGTTTATGATGTCAATGACAAATGTCAAAGAATATGAATTTCCCACATCCATTTTAACCACTTCAAATATTCAAGAAAATTACATACAAGATGCTTTTTTCTTGTCAGGGATGTAGCCCTAACAAATTTCTTCACCAGAAAATGTCTTACTTTGTGTATTGAATTCATGGAATACAACCTCTTTGTAAAATTCAGATATTGGATGTCAGAGAATACAGATTTTTCCATACCATGTTCAAACATTTCAACAGTTTATGAAAATGAGATACGACCATGCTGATTTCTTAACAGGGAATTTGCATTTTAAAAATCTGTCATTTGATGTAAACTTAGCTGCCTACACAGAAGCAATAAGAAACCATACAGGAATACATGTGGGGCAAAGACATGGCAATCTGTAAGGGTGACTTTATCAGTAACCCAAACAGTAGCACTAGCCTTGTAACAATAACTCACTGCAAACAACGCTGTCAACAGAATTTAAACACTGGGGCTTATGATCAGCTGGGAAATAAAACGTCTTACATGCATGAAGATTTATTTTGAAACACAACCTTCCATGAATACCACAAAGTAAAGACAAACACACCACTGCAAGTAAATAAATGAACACACGGATTTTATGAAAGAAATGTGAATCTCAATACAAAAAAGGGGGCAGAGGCATCAGATTCAGACAGAACTGCTTTAAGAGGACGGGAGATAAACAGAAACTCTATCCGCTAAGTGCTGCTGAAACAAAAAAGGGCCAAATTATTTCACATCCTTAGTGCTTTGAGGGG
The DNA here is from genome assembly GCA_022829145.1 of Albula goreensis. Classification (NCBI taxonomy): domain Eukaryota; kingdom Metazoa; phylum Chordata; class Actinopteri; order Albuliformes; family Albulidae; genus Albula; species Albula goreensis. Next base: position 11,981,441 of record CM040755.1, read on the forward strand.
AAGAAAACACAAGACAAAAACAAGAGATGGAAACAAGAAAAGTGAATGAGCTCAGAGAGCGTAACCAGGCAAACATGATGGGTTAAGTCTACAGAGAACACAAAGCTTGCACCGCGTGCGTCTGCACATCATGTGTGCGGTCTATGACAGCCCTGGCAAGCTGTTGGAGCTGCATTCTTTATCATATTTTATTTTGCCCCACCTATGCCAAAATTATGCGGCGGCGCCATGGGACGTGAGCTCTCCGTCTCTTGGAGCAAATCACTTGCAGGCTACTTCACATGCAATTTTATCAACCTGAGGTAAGGGGGTGTGGGCCTCCGCGAAAGTATAAACAACTTTGCAAACTAACAACTTAAAGGCTGGGGCTATATCATGCGTGCTTGGTTCCAGCTCGGCCGTATCGACGTGCTCATGAATGATGGCATGATTATGGGTGACAGCGGATGCCGTGGAGCGGAGCTCATGAAGAAATCCGGTGCTAAATTGGTAACAGTCTCCGTATTTATGTAAGCAAGGTAAGGCCTAATTAATACCAGCACCAGGACGATCCATTCTGGACATTTCTGACATATTTATTATTGGAAGTCGGGCAGAGTTGTCTGGAGTCCATCAGGCGAAACGTCTAAACTCAGCAGCCAGATGTTTGTTTAAGCAAACCCGCCCCCGCCCTGAACGCTCCAGTGCCTATTACCAGGGGTTATCATGGAGCATCAACACTCAGTTCCAGTTACATCTCCTTCATTCCTCTCTGCCCCTCATCTTTGGCATTTCTTTCCCTTTTTTCATCTTAAAAATTCCTGGCAGGTATTAAAAAATGATGACCTTTTCCATAATCGGAGCATGAGAGAGGCACAGCTGTGCAGATGAATGTTAGGTTGGCCTTCCCTATCGATAGAGGTTGAACTGAAAACTGTACCTGTGATTTGTCGACTCTCTCAGCTGCCATCCCACCTTTCCCTGCCAGTCAGAGGAGAGACATCATCTGAATCAAATCCAGATGTAGGAACTTCCGCTGCTGACCCAGATACTTCAAGTGCTCAACATTTCACCACCCATCTACAGACCTTCCCTAATCACATCACTGACTTACATGCTGATAACATTACCGAATGTAACAGAAGGGCCTCTACACGGTCTTCATCAAATTTCAAAAGGGTTAAGAAAACAGCAACGCAATACCAATCCCACTTTCACTTTACACTCATGTGTTAATTTAAAATGGCATAATGACTTTAGCCAACCTCAATTAAATAAAAAACTTAAATAGTATGGAAAATGTTTTATTTTAAATAAGCAGAGGAAAAAACTTCATACAAAAATATATGTTGTCTCAGTGTTTTCATAATTAGTTTTTATCCACATTTCTTTGCGCATTCATCAATGACACAGGTGTGCTTGGGCAAATGTAAGGAAATGCGTCAGAATCTCCTTCATGACTGACACTCTCCTGTCAGTGAGTGCAGAGAATCCTTTACTCACCCACTGCATCATGGGATGCTTAGCAATACTGAGATTGACAATCATTAACAAGTGTCAAAGTGAGGTTTTTGGTAATGTTTCAGATCAACTGAGCAGGTAATCCCATCAATTACACCAATCACAGCAAACCACAAGAGTCAGCTGAGACCATATAAATTTGTATCCTGGCAAACGTGCACTCTGGGCATGGGTTTCTCTGTGGTGTTGAGCGCTGGATCAGTTTTTCACCACCATATAAGAAATGTTTTTGCACCCATGTAACATCGCCCATGTCACAGCAGGCAGGTGCTCCTCAGGGAAACTTGGTCTACATTGCTGCTGATCTAACCCTCATCCGAGGAGGGCTGGGTGCCGTCATCATGCACTTCCCTGTACCTGCCCATCTGGCCCCCTTCCGGGCTGTAGCTGCCCATGCTGACGCCCAGCCTCTCAGACAGCTTCTGAGCTGCCATCTTGGCTTGCAGCTCCTAAAACACAGGACACAAAGAAGCGCAGCAAAGCTCCGTAAAACAAGGTTAAGAGAAAAATCCAGCTGGTTTATAACAGCCACCTGTGTCATCATACAGGTAGTCCTTCTGCTGCCTCCGCTCATTTCACGAGAGGTTGTGTGTAGGTTCGGTAAATATGATACTTAATGTTCTTCATTTAACTACTAGCCAGAATACAGATCACAAATGTATTGCTATTTCAATACAACTTGTACATTTTACAATGAAAAAAGTCGGCATGAGTATCTCATGGACTATCCAGCCAGCATAATCTATAATTAGGCAGAGCTTAGTAAAAATGTGCTTGCTTAGTGGTTAGTCCATTCTGGACATAGCTGTCAACACAAATCATACTTAAAGTTTCTATGCCTTTCAATAGCTCAAAAAGCTTACCAAAGAGAGCACACCATAATTTATCAAATCACACATACAAAATTACATGCCTATGGCATTTATGTTCTCTGCTACTTCACATCATCCTGACCATTTTAAAAACAATCATCTACATGTGTGGGTATTTGCCATCAATCAGTCAAGAAATTAAGTGTAAAATAACATTCCAACATTGCAACTGGCAATATTGCAAGATACTAGAAAATACTTGATGGAAAATGTACTACAATATCAAATCAGAAAACCTGTTATTTGTGTAGGAAAACATGCTGGAGGCATTACTTTTTAGACATAGCTCAACATAATATTTTGGATCTTCACAGATACATGGATGCTCTGTGCATACTGTTCCACTCACCATGTAGCATAGTAAGAATGCTGATATTATTTGTGTTAGCATTGTCAGCAATATCTGAACATGAATATTGCTAGATTTGATAGTGAAAGACATCAAACTGTATAAATAAAGTAAAAAAAATAATTCAGAACCAATCTTGCATTTAGAAAGCAAGGTTTTCATTTATTTTAACTCAGTAGACTTTATTCTCCTGACTAATGCACTTCAGTTGCTCACCTAAATCACCCAGCTGTGGACATGTTCAATGTGCACATATCTTCCTAGCAAATCTATTCATTTACCAGTTTGGGTGTGTGTGGAAGATGAAGTGGAACATGATGATGATGATGACACCTCATTCTCCTCTGGAACTTCCCACACTGTGTTTGTTATGTCAAAATAAACTAACCAAAGTGTTCCCCCTTTTACTGCACACGTGAGGGTTTGACACGGCCTGCTCACCTCATACTTCCTGGTCTGTTCCCTCTGCAGGGCAGCAGACTCCTCCAGCGATAGCAGCTGAGCTGGGCTGTGGTGGAGCAGAGGCAGCTTGGCGGCAGTGATGTCATCCAGGTGCTTCCTGTCCCGTTGTCTCCTGGCATCGGCAGACAGCTGCTGCGCCCCTCCGGGGGATCGACTGGGCGAGGAGGAACCGGACAGGGAGCCGTCAGGCCTGTGGGCCGGCCTGTGTGGACAAGATGAAAGCCACCATTACTTATGAATTTTGTTCATACTGGAATGGCTATACGTACACCAACCAGAGATGTAAAAATTAAGGTAAATGAGCCCTGTACTGGGCAGAGCTATAATGAGCTGTCAAGCACTGAATGGTCAGAACCAATCTGTGCTCTCCACAGAAAAATTTTGAAACAATATTGAACATGATTATTCATGATTATGTAATGAACAATTATTAGTTCAAACCAGCGGAGGTTCTGACCCATGTTTTTTTCATGATGTTTCATTCTGCCATCACCAGCACAAGCTACTCACTGGTTAGGCTTGAACTTTGGCCTCCTCATGGCTGTGGTCATCTCTGCCTTCTCCAAGACTTCTATATAATGTGGCTTTTTCTGTGGCTGCTTGCTTTGACACAGACCATCTTCAGCGCCACCGCTGGACATGTCAACGGGCACCCTGCTGGAACCAATGGTGTCATTTGACAATGACACCTTCCCCAATGCATCAGCTAGGTCACCGTCCACTGTCCTGTTAGGGGTGACAGAGATCCCCTTGCCAGAATCAGATGCTGCCGTCTCCATTCTAACCACAGCAGACACTGAGGAACTGGCATAGTCCTTACACTCGTCAGCACTGACATTTTCTTGTGCTCGAGGGGCCTTTGAAAAACTATCCAGTTGATCAACAGATCCATGGGGTGGGACTGTGTCCTGCCAGTCTTTGCGAGGAGTCTCTGAGACCGCCATGCCGAGCGTGTCTGCGCAATGCCCTGGCTTCCGCTGGCGTAGGGCCTGCTGATACTTGGACTGGAACTCTGCCCTGACGGCTGAAAGCATGTCACACTTTTTCTCCTCCTCTTCATGGTGGGCCAGAGCCAGACGCACCCTCTCCACAAAGTCTGATATCTTCCTCCCCTTATCAGGAAGGGACTGAATGAACTTCCTTCAAAACAACCAGGACAAAACATCAACTGCATATTAAAACTGGTCATAAAGCATACTAAACTAGTTTAACAGCAGCAAAATGGCTATCATACACTAAAATACATTATAACATACATTTCAGTAATGCTAGCAAAAGAACAGCCCCAGGTCTCTTGCCAGTCTCAGTACGACTAATCTGGTTAAATTAAAGTTAGGTACATAAATAGTGACAACCCTAATTCCAAGTGATCAGGTGGACATTCTGTGGCAAGCAATTATCTTTCGCTAATGACAGTATGGAGAGGGAGCGATAAATCATTAAATATCATCCAAAACATGTAAAACAAAAGCCGCCAAAGTTATCAAAAAGCAGTGTAGATCGTAACTGGAGCTGTCTGTAAATGTATATTAACAGGCTGACTTAGCATGTGGGTCGCCAACTTACTTATTAGAAAGGAGTTTCTCCTGTCGGGATAAAATTTCACAGAGCTCCTCTTTACTCTTGCTCTGAAGATCACCAATGTGCCCCTGCCGTTCAGTCCACGACGAGGACATTACTGTATACTTCCGACACAAAATGGCAAAATTTAGCTAACAAGCTATAACTTCACAGTATATCTGAAAACAATAACAACCTCGCTGGTCATCTGGCGATGTGTTTCAACAACCTGCTCCTCAGTAACCAAGTTGTCATTCGAAAAGCGGAAGTACCATCGAAAGTATTTAGCATTGTCAGAAATGTCGATTGCACCCTAGTGTTAGTCCTCCACACAGTTTTTTTTTCGTAGTAAGACCATCTTCGCACAAATTAAGAATTTCCAGAGAACTGGTTTTACACCTCATCATGGGCTTCGCGGTTGAAAATATATGATAGGGTTGAAAATAAGGGACTGTTAGTGACCAAGGTTAATATATAATAACACATTAACCAGTGCACTGAGCACTTGGATGTCTGACTATAGCTGGACCTCTGCGTCTCTGCTCACCTTTTCCTACATCTGAATGGGTTTATGTGTTGATAAAGTTAAAGGAAGCTCTCAACCCACATTGCCTGTTCCCAGCTGTGTAACATGGAGGTAGAGTGTTATGGATTTGATAGGAAATCACTGGACTCTCCAATCAGATCTAAACACAATTGACCATTTATAGAAAGTTCTATAACATGAAGTGTGGAGTACATGGAGGCTTCTGCTTGAATAATGGCCCAATCATAACCTCTGTAATGAAACTCTAACTTTACAATAACCAAGGAATACTTCTCGTTGTTGCTATTATTATCCTGTGTGGTTTACATTCATGTGTTTGGTTATTATAAATAGTCTAAGTCCCTTTGTGTTTTCTTTATTACACTGCTGCAATGTACTCATGCAAGTCGATCCTGGCCTCTAAAGAATGAGGAACCCTGCAGTGGTACAGACAGGAGATAAAGCATGAGAAATGCTATGCATCCCATTTAGTTTCACTTACGGAGTTTGATGTGGACAGGTAAAAGTGTGCCAATGTGTAGATTTATGTAACAAAGCATATGATGTGTGTGTTTCCTTTCTCGTCAGCTTGTTGGGCCCACACACGTGCAGTTTTGCTTTTTTGTTCTCTGTGGTATCACATCTCGATCTTTTTTTTTCATCTGCATTGAGGTTGAACCAGGCTCTGTGCTCTACATTCCCCATGCTCTACATTCAGCAATTAGCCAATCCCAAGACGTGATGCTTCCTGTTTTGTGTTTGTGTGTGTGTGTGTGTGTGTATCAGAACTCTTCTTTCTTAAGAGAAGAAATACTGAAGTTTAAAATTCTTGAAGTTTAAAAGTTTAAATCTATTTTATAACTATAATGTATAGGGAGGAAATAATCATGTGTTACTATGTACAGTGTCGTCATCATGATGCGACGGAAGAGCATCCCACGCTGTGTGTTGTTGACGCTGTTGGAGGGTGAGTTTGCAAAATTTGTAATCCCGGGATCATCATTTAAAACCTGTTCACCTTGAATTGCAGTAGTATATTTTGTTTACATGTTTGTACCTCAATGCATCATACACCCTGTGGCAAAAAAGCAAAACAATTGAAGGTGTATTAAAGTAGAAGCTGCCTCGCGTACACTTGGGTTTGTCGAGTGTTGAAAAAAGCTTTCAAGGAACTTGCAGTTCAAGTTCAGATTCATCTACAAATGTAAATAAAATAGTCATCCAAGGTAGTACTCATTAAAATGAGCATCTCAGTTGTACAGACTAGTAACTGGGGAATGTGTTCAACACATGCATTTATTAAAACTGGTTTTATTGTGGTTACCAGGTGAATGAATTGACATGGTTGAAGTAATGAATGGGCAATATAAAACATAATCACAAATGAACAACCAGAAATTGTTGGCAGGGGATTGTCTTTAGTATTCAGCTGTTCTAGAGGTAGTTTGAGGAAATGATTAGTGTGAACATGAAGAAATAAAGGAGCCTAAAAGGCATTCTGAAATGATTATTTTCCAAGAATAATAAGCGTGATCCTAAGTGTTTCTAAATACTGTTGTAGAAAAAGTTGAACAAAAAGTAATGTGCATACTTTTCTTAATGGATAACTCTTAATGAGTTATCCATTAAGAAATCTGCAGTGTGTTTTCACTAGAACTAGGTTTATGATACTATATATCTGGACTTTCAAATGTACCATATATGAGGTGTATATTCAAAATAAATGAAGTGCTGATGTCAGAAAGTCACGTTTTACACAGTTGTCAGTGGATACTCCATAAATTGTAGTTAAATGATGATTCTTGTTGGGCTGAAAGGCCTGTTCTTACCTTATGGTCTTACCCTTTATAGTCATTTTAAGGATACCATTGTGATTTAAAAAAACAAAAAAACAAGATGTTTATTATGAAACTGAATTTGACAGTGCAGAGTATCATTTTGAGGAAGTATATTTTACCTAATTGAGAATGTACTCAATATTATGTTCTAGAAAATATTGAGAGTCATGTATTTCTGTGTTTGTACATGCATGTAATTTTACTAATGAATCTCCTTTTGGTTCCAGAAACATGCGCATATATTACCTGGGTGCATTCTTATGTTTTGCTAGGACAGGTAAAGTATTAGATAAAATATTCCAGATGCTTCTTAGGTATTTAATTTAATGTAACATTTGTAAACACAGTTCTTAATTTATTATTCATCAAACATGACTACACTATCAATTTCAGAAATATTGCTTCTGTTTTATTAAATGTATAATATTGAATAACATAATTGTTTGCCACTGGTATCTTTGTCTGGAACAGGGGGTGAATTCCTCATTCAAAAATTTCAATGTCAAGTTGGCTCCTGTTATGAAGTCCGAGGACAACTTGATCCGTTGTGTACCTCCAACCGTCCAACAGAAGAGTGCTGCATCCTAGGCAATTTTGCCAAATGGGACTCCCAGAAACAAGCTGACTGTCAATGTGAAGATGGTGTGACTCTGGAAATGAATGGTACAGTAAGATTTTAAGGAAAAAGATATCAGCCTTCTCTGCTGATTATAAGTGAAAAGCTTATTTAACTTAATTAATTATTTATATTACTTATATTACAGGTGTAAATTAAACATTTGCTAAGGTCAGTTAAAATGCCTGACCAAACAAAATACAGGGAAGAAGGATAAAGGAGAACATCTTAAAGTTTTTCATTGTGTTTTTTTTTATCCAGTAGAATGTGTCTTTATCAATATATGATTATGTATACTTCAGGAAATTTGCTCTCAGATCAGAAGCAGAAAATTGTACTGATGGTTCTCTTTGTTTATTATTGCTTTTTTTCAGGAGAAACTGCTGAAGATCAAAATGGTGAGTAGAGATATTTTGCATTTTTAAAACACAGCAGCATTAGTTTTACAGTGGAAGTTAAGAGCAGTTCCACAAAAGATATGTTTATTATATCTTAAATTTGGAAAACTTTACCTAACTATGTATAAATGCAACTGGTGAAAAAGCTGACTATAGAAATGATAATAGAGCTCAATGAGCTGTAACAGATGCATTTGGTTTCTTGCAGTATTTTAAACTAAGATAATGAAAAAGAAATTCTTAAACGGAACTAAATGTATTCTTTTAGGTGTTTGTTTTGAAGGAGAGAAGAGTGTTATGGATTTGAAAGGAAATAGAACAGGTAGAGTATTAATATCTTTACACTGATTCTTCATAAAACTTAAAACATTTCAACAGCTACTACTTTTAATATATGATGGATGTTATTATCTATTTGTAAAAATATATTTTTCTAAATATTTCACAGAGGGAGCAAATCCAGCTAATTTGACTCAGGGGAACAACGGCAGCATGAATAAACCATTAGGTAAACTTTCAGATTTTTGTTTTGTGGCTGGAAGGACTACCGATGTCATACCACACAAATGCCTATGTAACATCTGAGGTCACATCAAGATGCAAATTAGTAGCACATGTTTCAGTGATGCCTGTAAACAAATAAAAGTTATTTGAGCACATCAGTCTAGTTGACCTCTTGCATTTATAATGTGTGCATACAGTCTTTTGAGTCTAACCAACGTTGGTCACAAAATAATGTAATTTCAGGTTTTGGTGTGATTTTCTTCATAACTTCTCTGGCAACTGTTATAATGGTAAGTACACAGGTACAATACAATGCTGAAAGCCATGGCTATACAGGAAAAAGTCTATCCTTCCAGATTATCATCTTTTGCTTGTATAACTGGAAATATAGATAAAAATAGTATAAATGGAAGTGTGACAGAATAAATTGTCAAGATTTTTATCTCATGTCTTAGTATTTTTAAAGATCAGATTTCAATTTGCCGGATGAATGTCCCATGATGAGACAACACAAGTACTATGCTGTACCTGCACTGGCGTAATAACACATACTTTTCCATTAACTTTCTAGTACAGTTTGAAAATGTTAGGCATGCTAAAAGCATGCTAGTTTGGTAAAAAAAAAAAAAAGTATGTAACACTGACGTGCTTGTAAATATACTTGAGCAAGTGGCGTCACTAAATCAATGACTATCAGCAATGCAAATAAAATGGATTAAATAATCATCTTTGAAGGAACTCAGAAAAAGGCTTTTATGTCAAAGATATTCACACTTTATCTGACATGTTAATTTTTAGAATATTTTAGAATATTGTTTAGGGTCGCTGGCATGCTCAGGGGTGAGAGCAGGGGGCAATCGCTCCACTGGTGCCCGTTTGGTTAAAAATAACAAACGAAAAATGCCCCCTGGGTGCCCCTCCAGAGGAGAAAACATGATGAAGTGCCCTTTAGATTTGCCCCATGTATTTGAAAATGTAATACAGTGCCCTCTAAAGTGCCCTTCCAGTTGAGCAAATGTAATGAAGTGCCCTCTAGAGTTGCTCCATGTATGAGAAAATGTAATAAAGTACCCTCCTTGGTGTCCCTCCAGTGGAAAAAACTTGATGAAGTTCCCTCTGTGTGTCCCTATGTGAAAATGTGACAAAGTGCCCTATAGGGGGGTTGTGAACTGTTTCAACACACATGCCTCATGGGTAATGGGCCCCCAGGAGATGCTCTTTTGATTTTTTCGCCCCTGCCCCTCAGACAGCCTGAGCATGCCTCTTTGTAGGGCGTAATATCATCTGAAAAGTGCTTTAAGCACAGTGCAGCAAAGCCCAAGCATTTTCACTCCGAAGGTTTTGTTTGGCTGTATGTTTGTTTTACTTACAACCCTTTATTCCCCTCCAACACAAACACTATCTTCTCAGGCTTTTAATGCAATATGAATGAGTGCTCCTCCATACCACAGCAAACCAATTTGAAGTGAACCAGTTTGGCACTGTACAGTACAATTGTTCAGTGTAAGAAAGATAAGAGTCTCTTGCAGAAACCTTCCTGAATAATCTGTTTGTCTTTGCAGGATACGCTGTAGAACAAATCCAAATGCAGCTGCAGAAAAGACTGGGCCAACCTCCAAACTGTTAACTTTTGAGTTACTTACCCAGTAATCCACCAATTCATTGGACATCACTATATCCTGATTTCTCTCCTATCCTAAGTATGGCATTAAAGATGATTAATTGAATACTATATTTTTTAAGCACATGTTTTGTGGCCTCTGTCATTTCTGCAAATATCATTGCCTTGGCAGTGGTAAACTGGTGTTAAACTTGAATCTGCAATACTAATGTAACAAGTGCAGTACACAGAGCATGCTAAATACCCACATGAAAACACCACTGTTTCATTGCATTTTATTACTGAATTGTTTTAATGGATGATCATATTTACTGTAATTTGAAAATGAAAACAATGAAACACATAAATGGACTATACAAATGTGATGATTACTGTATCTGTTTTATCCTTCGTTATACAGAGATCAGGTATACTTAATGGAGCCTCTTTATAGTTAGAGGACAGGCCTCTTCAATAGATTCAGATACACATGTCTGGCAGTGTAGTCAGATATAACATCCTCATTGGCTCTGGGGTGGCAAGACTTTTCTTGAACAGAGAGAATAATGATATGCTGTGTTTCTAATCTCAGGAAGAATGCTTATGTGCATGAATGAACATTTTCATAACTGAAATGGGGATTGTCAGTATGTTAAGCACAAATGGTACAGTATATGAAAAACCCACTGAACTCTGAGCAGTAAGAAAATATTGTTTCTTTTGTCCTGAGCAAATGTAACAGAAATAGTCCATCACAAAAATATTACACAATTTTTTTTTTAACTTTTACTGTTATGAGTTCAAAAATCCATATGAAACCGTATCACTTCATTCTTTGTAAACACAAAAAAAAAAAAAAATAGCATCAAACTCTATTTGAAAACAAATTATATACAGGTTTATAATAAATTATGTACAAGTATACAGGAGAATTCCTCTTCACTGTATTGTGTGAGGTTACACTAAGTATGTCTTAGCTTTTAGATATTTATTCACAAAGAAAAACAACAAACAAAAGACTGTTTTCTCACAAAGACATTCATTCAACTTTCCTTTTTGAACTTATTTCCATGAGTTTCATATAAGGTGTGTATGTTTTCGTTGGAGTGGATCTTGGTTGTGGATTGGACATAACTGGAGCAGACCTTTCAGGACTCGAGGGTTCTGAGGGAATCTGTACGGCAACAGACTCCCCGGTACAAGGCTGGGCTGAACCGGACTGGCCAGGATCTACACTGACTGAGGTGGACTGCGTCGAGCTTGAAGTGATTTTACTGAGTTGGCTGCCTTTAGATTGTAACCACATACTGTACTGTGTCGGAGAGTACTTGAGTAAACTGGAATCTAATCTGCTGGGTCGTTGGGGACTTGATTTCATGGGTGTAGGCTGCGCGTCATCTCCTGGCTGTGTTTCAGGTCTGTGGTGATAAAACAGGAAAATGCTTTCATATGACAGTTTCAACACAATAGTTCTTTGGTTCTGAAAAAAAAATAGCATGATCTGTTTACCTGAGAGGAAGGTCACAGCCAACTCCAACATCTCTTGTTTCTACTTTGGCTTCACTCTTATTCTGCATAGACACAAAATACTTCAACTTGTCTTCTAACTCATTATTCTAGAGGAAGGAGGAAACCAGAAGGAGGAGTCAGAGAGATATCTCCCATGCAAGTGATCAGGCATGAAGCCCTGAAGTAAGCCAGACAGTTTTCAGTCCTGGAGGTCCATAGAATTTACTGGACTGAAGAGTCCACATACCTTGTTTTCAAGGCGTAAATTAGCTGCTAATCGAAAGGAAACCACTAAAACCTGCAGGCACGGTGGCCCTCCAGGATCTGAGGGAAACTACCCTGTCGTAAAGGAGCACCTAGCACAGGGGGTTAAAGCAGTGTCCACAACCTGTACCTCTTACACACAAAATGGCAGTGTCATAGAGATATTTCAAACCTTTTAAAAAAAAATAAAATTTGGGTACTTGATGCTGCCATTTTGTGTGTATACAATACTTAGAATTAGACAGATGAAAGATTAGACAGGATCTCTCACTGAGAATCTGGGATCCGAAATAATGCCCTGTGAAGTATTACCTCACATTCAATGATGGCAATTCTGTCCAACAACTCCGTAATGAACAAATCCTTCTGTACTACTGTAGCTCGTAACGTTTCAACCTGCATCCCCAAAAGAAAAGGGCAAAACATAGATGTGATGCACAGAGCAATAACAGACAGTTTAAATGACAGTGTCATCCTTTGTGTTCTTATACTCTATACTGTGTAGCTCTATGGTGTTAGCCATAACAACCTAAACTAAAGGTTTCTGCTCATACCCAGAGGAAAACCTCTTTGGCATTGTTGGTATGGGTAACACCATAGATGTATAGATTGAAGACGTCTGTTCTTTTTGCCATATCTGTATGTGTGCTTTTGTTTTCACTCTGTGTGTGTGTGTGTGTTCATGCACATGTACATTAATGTATGTATTCCACCTACTTGTGTGTGTGTGTGTGTGAGTCTACATGGATCCATTTCTGAAATTCCCTCACCTCTTCAATCATGCCCTTAACCTTTCTCTGCTGGCAGAACACCATATCATTTAGATGTTTTATTCTCTCTCGCAGTTCTGAAGCCTCTTCCTCCAGCTTCTGGGACCTGTAACACAACCATACCCCTGCTAAAGTCAGTCAGTGCTACAACCATACCCCTGCTAAAGTCAGTCAGTGCTACAACCACACTCCTGTTAACGTCAGTCAGTGCTACAACCATACCCCTGCTAAAGTCAGTCAGTGCTACAACCATACCCCTGCTAAAGTCAGTCAGTGCTACAACCACACCCCTGCTAAAGTCAGTCAGTGCTACAACCATACCCCTGCTAAAGTCAGTCAGTGCTACAACCATACCCCTGATAAAGTCAGTCAGTGCTACAACCATACCCCTGCTAAAGTCAGTCAGTGCTACAACCACACTCCTGCTAAAGTCAGTCAGTGCTACAACCATACCCCTGCTAAAGTCAGTCAGTGCTACAACCATACCCCTGCTAAAGTCAGTCAGTGCTACAACCATACCCCTGCTAAAGTCAGTCAGTGCTACAACCACACTCCTGTTAACGTCAGTCAGTGCTACAACCATACCCCTGCAAAAGTCAGTCAGTGCTACAACCACTCTCCTGTTAACGTCAGTCAGTGCTACAACCACACTCCTGTTAACGTCAGTCAATGCTACAACCATACCCCTGCTAAAGTCAGTCAGTGCTACAACCATACCCCTGCTAAAGTCAGTCAGTGCTACAACCACACCCCTGCTAAAGTCAGTCAGTGCTACAACCACACTCCTGTTAATGTCAGTCAGTGCTACAACCACACTCCTGTTAACGTCAGTCAGTGCTACAACCACACTCCTGTTAATGTCAGTCAGTGCTACAACCACACTCCTGTTAACGTCAGTCAGTGCTACAACCACACTCCTGTTAATGTCAGTCCGCACCACAACCACACTCCTGCTAAAGTCAGTCAAGGCCACAACCACATGCCAACTAAAGCCAGTCAGTATATACCTTCACACCTGATTCTATGTTCATTGCACACATTGGCACATGAACAGTTTATCACCACTATTCACATGTCTTCCATGTCTCATGAAACAGGATGAAGATTCAATGTAAAAGAGTGGAAACAGAATTTTCTCTACATTCTGTGGCTGTATGCTCATGCCAGGTGCTGAAGGAGATGACAGAAGCGTAACCATTTCTGAGCTGAACTGTGGGTTCTGAGCTCTCAGGCCTCACCTCTTGGTGATGTTAGCATCCACTTGGTCAGTCTGCTCCAGCCTGCGCAGCTGTGCCTCGCACTCCTGCAGCTTCTGCTGCAGCTGACTCCTCTCCTGCAAAAGTGTGAAACAGCGGCATTACCATATTATCCATACTATCCATACTATCTACCTACCATACTACTACTTTGAGACCAAAGCAGTAATTTGAACATTTAACAGTGCTGAACAGGGATTTTTTAAAAATCATTAATGGTTATTGTATGATCATATAATTATAATCTGATAATATAATTATTGTTTTTCCTGTGCGGTAATAGTTTCAGCAGTAGTGTGCATTCCTGTGTTCCTTGCCTTTCCCATGCAGTCTAGGAGACGCTCTAATTCACTTATTCTTTGATCCCGCTCTGCGATTTTTGCCTCCACGATCCTGGCATTGTTCTCAGCCTCCTCTAGCCGTCTCATGTATTCGTCGATTTGCACCTGGATCAGACATGAAAAAGGTTAAAATGTCAGAGTAAAGGCTGGCCTCCCAAAAAAATATTGAAGGTTAAACTAAAGCAACATTACATGGGGAATATTTCTCCATGCATCAAGCCCCATCACTATAACACAAAATTAAGGCTGCCATACTGCTGTTGTAGAACATGATCACTAGATGGAGACAGTGTTATTGGTCACAGTTTCGGTAAATCCACTCTTCAGTGAGTGAATTCCTCATTTTAAAACACTTTCCTTTGCTCTGCTTGGCCATAACAAAAGCAGGAATGACTAATGTGAAATGTGTATGTATTTGCATGTCTAAGTTCGTACCTGCAGAGCCTCAATCTCCTCTCTGTGCTTCTTTTGCTCATTCAGTAGCTGCTCCTCATACTGCTTCTGCAGTTTCACAGTCATCTCCTGCAGCGCCTGGTAGTTGGCCTCCTGGGAGGCCTCCACCTAACCCACAGACACAGAGGAATTGAACCAAACTGATTCTGACAATAGAGGGGAAACTCACTGACAGCCACACAATGTGTCCAGAAAGTACATCTTCATTCTTTTATGCTGAAACTTTGGACTGGGGAGGCTGGGGATGGAATGATGAAATACATGATGAGTGGCTCTGTGGAGACAGCGCAGGCTCCAGACCTGTCGATCGACCACACGCAGAGGCCCTGGCAAGAGAAATCAATCAGAGACGGAGGAGATCAGAATAGCAGGGGAGTGAAAAGCGAAGGGGGAGGAGAGCCGCTCAGATCCGGCCAACTGGAGCCAACATCAAAGTCCCTGCGTGGTGAGCTCAGCGTGTTTGCCCACACTTCCCTTCCCTCCCTCACACGCCCCTCTGTGCCAGAATAATAATCACATCTCTTCAGAGCTTGCTTTTTTTGCCTGTTAGTCTGGTGACCTGGCTTTGAGGGTTATCTCCTCAATCACATGATCACAGCAGTCACACCTGAGCCGGCCATTCCAGCACATTCGGAGGCCTGCCTCTTATCTGCCATTCTCCCCTACACTGCTCAAAAATAGGCCAGCACACCCCAAAATTTTCACTTAGTGTTCTGTCATGCTGGGAGTAGGCTTATCAAAAATATTTATACATTGCAAACAAAGCCTGCACACAAGCTCATTATCAGTGTCAATTATTTTTATTTCTTATTGGCTGCCTTCCAAAGCTCTCACCTTTCTCAAGGGTGTGTATGTGTGTGTGGTTAATGCTCTGTTATACGATCATTGTTCTCATGGACGCTGAATTCTGAACTGTTGTATCAGGTGCTTGGCACTGTTTCTGGAGGCCAGGACTAAGGACGGAAACCACTGCGAGCTGCCTTTTTTGCTCTCTACTTTAGATGAAGTTGTCTATAATGTGCTAAATATTCAGTATTGTCCACCATCTTCCCTTTTCATCTTCAGGGGATACTGTCATTCTCACAGTTACTGTAATTGTGTCCACTGTCCACATTAAGTGTATGGGTTGTGGCGATCCCGAGTTTACACAAAACTGTTTGACTTTACAACCCCCATAACTTCTTTCTTCCTCTGACCCAATGGTTTTCCACCATGTTGCAGACATCAGGACTGTACCACTTGTGAGTGTGCCGTGGGGGTGTGCATCACCTGTAGTCGGAGGGATTGGTTCTCTGCATGGGCGG